>ML058362.1:2468461-3068461 GCA_003013855.2 Liriodendron chinense
AGTGTTATGTTGTATGATGGCACTCACTTGTTACGTCAAAAATGCTCTCTTGTACACGTTTTTCTTACGCTTTACGACACATATATCCTTTAGAAATTTGGCATATGAAGGAATTTGCTTAATTACATCCAATAAGGGAATGTTGATTTTGACTTGTTGTAGGACTTCTAGGATGTCTTGATTTTCACTTGGCCTTTTTTTTTTAGACAAGACGTTGGGGGAATGGGGCCACAGGTTTATACACACGCTCCGGCTCTTCATCTTGTAGAGCATTGTTCAATTCACCTTCACTCTTAGAATCAACCGGGTCATTAGGCTTTGTGGCCTTCATCGGTTTAGATTTTTCAATTATTTTTTCCACTTCTAAGAGTGGTGATGGCTTGAACATGTTCCACATGAGGATGGGTTGAAGAATTGGTGTTTATTTCCAATTGTTCCTTAGGGTTAGGATGAGATTGGGTTAAAATAGTCCCTTTCTCCCTAACTCCTAGGTGTGTCTCAATTCTTTCAATCGAAATTTTAAGTTCATTCATGGCTTGCATGTTGGACTGATTTATCTGAGTTTGTCCAATTATGAACGCGTTCAACGTATCCTCAAGAGTGCTCTTTTGAGGAGGCCCTTGGGACGCATTGTTTGTATTTACCATGGGTCCATTTCTCCCATTAAAATTTGGTTTACACCGCCACTCAGGACTAGTCAAATTAGAATTTGGTCCACTAAAGGGGCATCGGTAAGCATTTGTAGCATTCGATTGAGTTTGCAAGATATCTTGAAACGCAGGGATTGTTGGGCAATCTTTTGTCAAGTGAACATCACTCTCACAAATACCACATACACTCTTAACGTCCTCACCGGTGGTTATCATGTTAACACTCCTCAATTCTATGGCCTCAACCTTCTTTGTGAGACCCGCCACCTTTGAATTTGAATCATCCTCCCCATCCAATACATGTATTCCTTTCTCTCTTGGGGTTAACTTGGGATTACTAGTCTGATTAGAGATGTCCCAAGATTGGGCATTCTCGGCTAGGATATCAAAGTAATCCCAAGCATCACGAGTGCTTTATTCAAAAACTCACAATTGCGCATCATTTAGACAAATTGGCGCATGTTTGAACTCAATCCGGCATGGAAAAAGTCAATCAAGCGCCACTTTTCATAACCATGGTGTGGGCACTCTAATAAAAGATCTTTAAACCTTTCCCAACATTGAAAAAATGTTTCATCTCTTTTTTGGGAGAAGTTCATGATAGTCCGTCTTAGTGTATTTGTTTTATGAACCGAGAAGTACTTTTTAAGGAACTCTCGGGTCATTTCAGCCCATGTCCCGATGCTTCTAGGTTCAAGTGATTAAAACCATGCTTTGGCTTTGTCCTTTAGAGATAAAGAAAATAATTTTAGTTTGATTACATCTTGGGAGACATCATTAAATTGAAAGGTGTTGGCTATCTCCTCAAATTCACTAAGGTGCGCATATAGACTTTCAGAGTTAAGTCCTTGGAATCTCGGGAGTAACTTGATAATTCCAGGTTTAAGGTCCACGTTTCCTGTATTATTTGGAAAAACAATGCAGGAAGATGTGGTTGTTCTCTCCGGTTGTAGATAATCTCTTAATGTTTTAACTGGAGGAACATAGTATTCATCATTCTCATTACGTTCCGTTCTAATTGGTGGTGCATCATGCTCAACATCTTCAACATCATGTGGTTCATTCTCAGCCATGATTTCAGACGATTCAGGATTTCCTAAACGTTTTTTAACTCGTCTGTGATAGACTAGGCCTTCAACTAAATCTTCCTCACTTGGAAGTCTGTTCGCTCGCCTCAAGTGCAAGGCTGCGATGTAGTAATAAATCTCGGTAAGACCGATATCGATCCACATGGAATTAGAAAACCAATTCTAAATTATTCCAGCAACTTAAATTGAAACAATTTGGAATTATGATTTAAGAGAACTAACTTAAACAGTAATTTAGGAAAATCAGTATTTAAAGGAACTAAGGCTTTCAAGGATCCACTTGTAGCAATCCCACGTCAATTCAATCAATCCAATCATAAAACACAACTAGATTTGAAGTTTTATCTCTCATCTAGTTAGAAGATAAAGCATTGAACTACATCCAATCCCACTTAAGTTGAACTTCCAAATTTTAGTCCCATTCAACCACATAGCATTCAAAATCATAGCCTTCGGAGTAACAGCCATCCTTATGGACTATGGCATGCTCAAGGATTACCATAATTTGAATCTAATCAAGCAAAACATGATAATTTCAGAGAATTGCAAGGAATCCATGTCCGGAGCACATGAACTCTCATAAAACTTCTAAAAATATCAACTTTATATGAACTAGAACATTCAAAATTCAAACTTAAAGGGAAAGTACTTGAATCAAACTGAATTAAACATGAAATTAGCTACAAGCTTCACCTCTCAGCCCTAACTGAGACATTCTAGCCCAGCATTGTCATACTACAACTATATCTCAATGAAAAAGACTAAAAAGCATAAAAACCCGGATTCGGAAGAGTTGCAGATGCTCCACGACAGCTCTCTTCACTTCCCATGAACTTCCTTAGCTTCTATGATGCCCTAAGAAGAGACCCTAGGTGTCCTTTTACAGTGGGGAGGCTCTACCACCTCAGAAACTTCCAGAAGTACGTAGCACTTACGCACTTGTGCAAAAACATTGGAGCTTCAAATAGAAACTTGCACCGGTCCATTGAAAGGCCGTTGATAACCATATGTGGCATTTGCGTGTTCTTGTAACACCTCTTAAAATGCAGGAATTGTAGGACAATCTTGCGTATCGTGTATATTAGTAGAACAAATTCCGCACATGTTCTCAATAGCTTCATTAGACTTTGAAACTCCACTCTTACTAAGTTCCATGGCCTCGATCTTTCTGGTGAGGCTGACTATCTTTGCACTCACATCATTTTCTTCTTTAAGAATATAGATGCCTCCTTTTTTCTTTTGTTGAGGAGGCTTGAGATTACTAGATTTGTCCAAGGTATCCCATGATTGGGCATTCTCGGCCAACAAATCCAAGTAACTCCAAGCTTCATCTGGATTTTTACTGATAAACTCGTCGTTGCACATCATCTCTACGAATTGGCGCATGTTGGAACTTAATCCATCGTTGAAGAAGTTTATGATTTGCCAACTTTCGTAACCATGATGTGGGCAAGAAAGTAGGAGGTCCTTAAACCTTTCCCAACATTAGAAGAAAGACTCATTCTCTTTAACCGAAAAGTTCATTATGGTTCTTCGAAGGGTGTTTGTTTTATGAGCCGGGAAGAACTTTTTCAAGAACTCTCGGGTCATCTCGTTCCATGACCCTACCGAATGTGGTCTAAGAGAGTGAAGCCAAGTCTTGGCTCTTTCTTTGAATGAAAAGGAAAAAAGTTTGAGTTTTATTGCATCTTCTGAAACATTAGTGTATTGCAGAGTAGCTACCACTTATTTAAATTCCTTTATAAGTGTAAATATGGGCTTTCAGAGTCTAGCCCATGGAACTTTGGTATAAGTTGAATCACACCTAGCTTTATATTAATATTTCCCCCAGTTGGTGGTAAGACCACGCACGAGGGTGTAGTTGTACGGGCCGGTTGTAGGTAGTCCTATAATGATCTCATTGGAGGAACGCTATGTACCTCATTCTCTCCTACTCCCTCTTGATTTGCATTTGTAGTTGGAGTAGGGGGGGAGGATTCTTTAAAGGTGTTTGATCCATACTCCCCAAACTATCACAAGTGCTCTTGGTATTTTCGGACTTGTCTATGGACTGATAATGGTCCAACTAGACCACCTTCAGATTGGAGACGATTGGTATGGTCACGTTCCCAGCAGGACATAAACCACACAATCCAAAATCTAAACTAATCCCTAAGTCCTAAATTTTGAAATTAATAAAAAATCTAAAAATTGAAAATCTGTAAAAAAACACTAAGTTAGAAGGATATTACTCGATTCGCTTGAACCAGAGAAGAAGTCCTACAAAGTAAAATAATTTATTAGTCCTAGGAAATAAAAAAAACCTATCTACTTCTACTTCTACAACCACTAAAACAATCTAGAACCGTTATCTAAATTCCTCGACAACGGCGTCAAAAACTTGTTCGCTCGCCTCAAGTGTAAGGCTGCGATGTAGTAATAAATCTAGGTAAGATCGAGGTCGATCCACAGGGAATTAGAAAACCAATTCTAAATTATTCCAACAACTTGAATTGAAACAATTTGGAATTATGATTTAAGAGAACTAACTTAAACAGTAATTTAGGAAAATCAGTATTTAAAGGAACTAAGGCTTAATCCAATCAATCCAATTATAAAACACAACTAGATTTGAAGTTCTATCTCTCATCTAGTTGGAAGATAAAGCATTGAACCACATCCAATCCCACTTAAGTTGAACTTCCAAGTTCTAGTCCCATTCAACCACATAGCATTCAAAATCATAGCCTTCGGAGTAACAGCCATCCCTATGGACTATGGCATGCTCAAGGATTACCATAATTCAAATCTAATCAAGTAAAACATGATAATCTCATAAAATTGCAAGGAATCCATGTCTAGAGCACATGAACCCTCATAAAACTTCTAAAAATATCAACTTTATATGAACTAGAACATTCAAAATTCAAACTTAAAGTGAAAGTACTTGAATCAAATTGAATTAAACATGAAATTAGCTGCAAGCTTCACCTCTCAGCCCTAGCTGAGAGATTCTAGCCGAGCATTATCATACTATAACTAGATCTCAATGAAAAAGACAAAAAAGCATAAAAACCAGGATTCAGAAGAGTTGCAGATGCTTCACGACGATTCTCTTCACCTCCCACGAAGTTCCTCAGCTTCTATGATGCCCTAGGAAGAGACCTTAGGTGTCCTTTTATAGTGGGAAGGCTCTACCGCCTCAGAAACTTCGAGAAGTGCGTAGCACTTACGCACTTGTGCACAAAAATTGGAGCTTCAAATAGAAACTTGCTGTTTACGCATGGCTGACCGGTCATGACCGGTCGGACCTATCTGGTCCTTCATCCAGAGAGTCTACAGAGAAGGGAAGTGGGTGGCCGACCTGTTAGCCAACCGGTCAAGACCGGTCGGGCTTATCTGGACCTTAGTCCAGTGAGTTTTCAAGGTGGGCAGCGGGGTGGCCTATCTGGACCTTAATCTAGTGAGTTTTCAAGGTGGGCAGCGGGGTGGCCGACCGATCAGGACCGGTCGTGGCTCCCTTGGCAGACCGGTCATGACCAGTCGTACCTCTTTTTTCACAATTTCTTTCTTTCTTTCCTCTTCTCTCTCTTCTACTTGCTCTCTTCTTTCTTTGGTCCTCCTTCAATCATCAATAAAAGTCCTTTAATTGGGTCTTTAAAGCATCAATTGGGTGAAGTCACTCTCATTCCTACAATCACAAAACAAGCATTAGATGGGTCTTTTAAACATGCAAACCATGCATATAATGTGATGTAATTGGCTAGATCGTGTATAAATTGGAGGCTCAACAAAGTCGCGATGTATGTTCACGTCCTACTGAGGCATAAAACACAAAAAAACTAACTAATATAATATCTGAAAACAAAAACAAAAACAAAAAATTAAATGATTCTAAGTTAGAATGGGGTTACCGGATGGAAGAACTATGTCAAAGAAGAAAAATCCTACAAAACAAACAAAATTTGTTAGTAGTAGAAAATTATGACAAAAACCTATTAAAACAATGAATCCTAACCTAACCTATTTAACCTAAATATACCCTAATTATAAAATTCAGAACCGTTAACTTAATCCCCGGCAGCGGTGCCAAAAACTTGTTCCCTCGCCTCAAGTGCAAGGTTGCTATATAGTAATAATTCTTGGTAAGACCAAGGTCGATCCTCAAGGATTGTCGTAACAATTCTAAGTTTTAGAACTAGGATGGGCTAAATTCGGATTTGTATCGATGGGTGGAAATTAAGAACATAAAACTATCTATTTTATACTTAAATCAGGGAAATAAACACTAGAGCGCTAAGGATCCACTAATAATCATTCACAATGCCAATTCAAACCATTCAAGCCAATAACACAATTGGAATCGGAGTTCTATCCCTATCTAATCAGAATATAAAGCAATCAATCATCATAATGCATCTAACATAGATGGATCATCCAATGATATGGTCCTCTCATAATCAACTAAGGCATTGGGTGTATTCAATCACACAACCCAATCCTTCACAAAACAAGCAAGATCACATTCATAATTCTTCCTCAAGCCTTGTCACTAGACTTGATTTAAAAGCATGAATTGAACTTCTATTGAACCAAAATCAATACATAAACACCTATCTCAGATTAAATCAAAAGATAAGAACCCCTTCTAGTTTAGTTCTAGATAAGCTCTTAAGAAACTCAGTTTGTAAGATCCGTAGCATCCAACATATCATGATGAATCTAGAATCTCTACAACCCAAAATCCTATCAATCAACACCCTCATTAAGCAATCTCAGTAATCAAAACATTCCATGTAAAATCAATCACACGAGATAGAAGATTTACTAAAAATACTAACTTTATTTCAAACTAAAACTCGAAGTGTTCTTCATAAAACTAGAAAGTACTTGAATGAATTCGAATTGAACATTGCAAATAAGTAAAAGCTTCACCTCGTAGCCCTAGCTAAGAGGTTTAGCCAACCATTAATAGGTTATATTAAAACTCAAAGGAAATTAATGAAAAACATAGAAAAACCGAGTTTGGGGGAGTTGTAGACGCTCCATACCGATCTCCTTCACCTCCTATGACTTCTTTAGTCTTCTATGATGCCTTTAGATCCACCCCTAGGTGTCCTTTTATAGTAGAGAGGCCCTACTACCTCAGAATCTTCCAGAATTGCACAATACTTACGCATTTAGTGCCTAAAAAATCAGAGCTTGTTAAAGAAGTTGCTGAATTTCAACAAATTACACTGGCTACCTGTTAGCCGACCAGTCTAGACCTGGTCAAGATTGCTGACCGACTGGTCTAGCAGAGGTCTAAAGAGTCCAGAGAGGTGCCCGCACTGGTCCTTGGTCTAGTGACCTATATAGAGGGGTAGGAGGGTGGCCGATCGGTCAAGACCGGTCGTGGCTCCCTTGTCCGACCGGTCATGATCGGTCGGACCTCATTTCTTCACAATTTCTTTCTTTCTTTCTTCCTCTCTCTCCTCTCCTTGCTTTCTTCTTTCTTTGGCCCACCTTGGGTCTTCATCAAAGGCTCCTAAATGTGTCTTTTAAGCATTAATGGAGTGGAGTCTCTCTCTCAATCCTACATTCACACAACATGCATTAGAAGGGTCTTTTAAGCATGTAAACCATGCATCTAATGTGATGTAATGGGTTGGCAAATGTATAAATTGGAGGTTCAACAGATCCTCTCTTAGATTAGGGGGAAGAGTGGTAGTGGTGGAAGCTATGAGAGCTCTCATCACTATTGGAGTCGCTATATTCAGAATTTAACTCCTCTGTATCATCTCATGTGGCTACCATGGCCTTTTTACCTTTCGGTTTAGGCGTTTCCTGACAATCCCGGGCAATATGAGCACTTTGACCCCAACCGTAACATCGGACTGATAAAGTTTTTGATGATTTCCCTTTATGTTTATCACCCTTCTTGTCCTTCTTGTCACGGCTGCTCCCTCCATCAAATTTGAGGAATCTCTTAAATCTTTTGTTAAGATCATCATCCTCATCATTGCTATCTTCGAACGACTCACTCTTAATTTTTTTTTTTGTTTATGTGAGTGTTTATGTGAAGATTTCAAAGCGAAGTCTTTCTTCTTAGAGGGGGCCCTAAAGTGTAGTTCATAAGTTTGTAGGGAGCCTATAAGTTTTTCTACTTTCATGTTATATATGTCTCTACACTCTTCTAAGGATACTACTTTGGCACCGAATCTTTCCGTGAGGGATCTAAGTATTTTTCTACATAACCTTCCTTCCGGAACCCTTTCCCCCAAGGCAAACATGGAGTTGTAAATATAAAAAAGTTTAGTACAAAAATTCTGAAGGTTTCAGTCTCTTCCATCATAATGTTTTCAAGTTTGGTGGTTAAGAGCTGAAGCTTTGAGCGTCTTACTGTGCTAGTTCCCTCTTGGGTTACTTCAAATATATCCCACGCTTCTTTTACAGTTGCGCATGTGAGAATGTGTTGAAATTTTTTCGAAAAAACACCACAACATATAGCATTGAGAGCTTTGGCATTTGCCACATATTGAGCTCTCTTATTGTCATTTCATTTCTCATCATCTTTGGGAATGACAATGATCTTACCATCAACCTCTACTTGTTCAGTGGGCAAGGAATATCCATTTAATGTTGCTGCCCATACGAATCGGTCGATGGATTGGACAAAAATCCTCATTCTAGCCTTCCAATAGGCGTAGTTGGATCCGTCAAAGTATGGTGGACGCTTGACAGTATTCCCATCTTAGTTAGACATGATGCTAGTGTTCTAGTATCGGATCTCACTCTAGACGGTTAAGTTCATGAAGAGCAACCCGCTCTGATACTAATTGAAATTATGTCAGGTAGTCTAACACGACACCCTATGCATACACGTACGGAAGCTTAAGGAGCAACGAGAATTATGGCTAAGTCCTAGAGGAGGTTAATTAGGACCTTTTGAAATTCTTTTCGCCTACTTAACAGTTTTAGCAAATTAAACTAAGTAAGTGATAACACTTCGGCTTCCAAGCCTAAGTGGGTCCAATCAAAAGACTAGCAAATGATAAATGTAATAAACAACCTAGTCTAAGCAACACATGTGGACCATAGAGGATGGATCAATAAGAATTCAAGTCTACATGAGGAGTGAAAGTACATCTTGTGAGTGTGGATGTGCCTATCAAGTGCCTAGCATACATTCCTAACTAATCATTCATAATTAACCAATTAAACACAATGCATAATGAGAAATGTGCTCAAGAACAATCACAAACACAAGCATGTATAATGGTTTGACTACTTGTCTACTCCACTCTCGGCTCAAGTACTCAGCCCCTTTGAGCACACCGGCACTCATCGGGGAGTTTAAATTTGGTTCCTCTCAACCAAGGTGTTTTAACTCGGATCCACCCAACCAGGGAGTTTACAGGTTCCTCCCAACCTACATATTCACACCCGTGTTAGTGGCTCCCCTTGGAGATTTTGTTTAGGCCCGACAAACGTGCCAAGGAATGGTTAACATCCCTAAATTTAGGCCCAGCAAACGAGCCAAGGAGTGTCAAACAACCCCTAGTCTTTAGGCCGACAAATAGGCCAAGGAACGGCTAACGTCCCTAGACTTTAGGATGACTAACAGGCCAAGGATTGGCAAACGACCTTAGTTCGAGTTTGTCAAACAAACTCTACACTCAACTCCCACAGGAAATTGAGTGGATGAACTCCTAACAAAGATAACCTTACTTGTCGGATTGAGCCCCTTTGTAGCGCCACTTTGGGTTGCTTCTTCTTGCTCTCCCGTGCTTGAATCAGCTCCCCTTGTGCTCCCCCAATCTTTGATGCCCCTGCTTTGCCAAGGCTTCAGCTCCAAGATCAGCTACCTTGTATGTGATGCTCCATTGGAGATGCCCAAGGTGCTAGGGAATGGTGAATCCTCTACAAATGGTAGGAAATAGGTTTCCTAGAGGAATACACCTATTTGGACTCCTAGGTGGTGTTTAGACAAGGGATTTAACTATAGTCAAGGTGTCTAAAACCTTAGGAATCAAGAGGGAACAAGTCTATTCTCAATATGCCATTGAATGTTCTAAGCTTGTGATGAAAACACAAGGAGAATGACTTGCTATGGGTTTGGAATAGAGCCTCTAATGCTCTTTAACAATGGTGGCTTCTATCTCCTCAAAATCCCCTCTATTGACCCTAAAAATGAATCCCCCGCTTTTATAAACTTTCTCAAATGGTCAAATAACGGGCAAATTCGTGCAAGTACAGGCGCCCGGAATTCGGTCCAATTTAAAATTTTAAACGCTAGACAGATTTGGAGTTGGTCGAGCGCCCGATGACCATATGTTTCACTGGTCGGGCGCCTGGTGGTCACTTTGGTCGGGAGTCCGATATTCAGTCTAAAATGGGTCTTGTGCTGCTAAAATTTTTTGCACTGGTCGGGCGCCCAGTGGACATTGGGTTGGGCGCCCGATGACCATCTGGATATATGGCCAACTCTCTTGGACGGATTCTTCTAAGGTCGAGCGCTCAGTGGACACTGGATCGGGCGCCCGGCCAGGCATGATTTTCTGCTGTTTTGCAGCAGATCATGCAACCTCTTGGCCATTCTTTTGATGGTCGTTTGGGACACCTAAGGCCAATCTAAGATGACTAATGGTATGTCTATTGGTCATGGTCATCTAGAAGTTTATGGTTTTGGGTAGGTATAAGGTTAAGGCTTACCAAGGCATCACTTTTACCTCTTTCTTCTTTCTTGATGCAGCTGGTCTGTCTTGAGTCTTCGGTCTTCGTCTTCATTAAGCTCAACCGACACTAGACTCACTGACCTAAGTAATTGACAAACAAGGTGCACTAGTATGCTGTAGAAAAGTGCACTAACACATCATGCCACTTAAGACACTACAACAGTTAGGTTACAGGCAATCGGTGTTACGCCCAAGCATCATGGTAATTCAAGGGTTCAATCAAGACAATCAGCGTACCCTTAGGGCGATCACGGTTATATTGGAAATTGAAGAACTAAGAACGAAAGTAATGTGCCAGGTGATCGATGCAGTGACAACATACAACCTTCTGTTGGGAAGACCATGGCTCCATCAAAATGATGTTATCCCTTCTACGTACCAGCAGTGCTTCAAATACAATAAGAACAGGATCCAACACATGGTAGCAGCAAACCCGAAGCCATACACAGTGGCTAAGTCATTTTTGGCCGATGCACGGTATTATGACTTGACCGATAATAATAAAGCCATCAAGAAGCCCGATGTCATGCAGAAAGGGCAAGGAACAAGACCTCGGGTTAAGAAATTCGAACAGAAGAATAAACCTCAGGGAAGATCCCAGTATCACTTAGAAAAGCAATCTCAGCCAATCAAGAAAAGTTTTATGTGGTGCCAAAGCATTTGTGTCAGCCAGGGCAGTCTGTACTAGAATTGGTCTCGAATCAACACATGAGTGTGCTTAAATCCAATTTCAACATGTCGTTGCCCAAAATAGAAAGAATTAAACCATTCCCGAGAGCCCCCAACCAATTCCTCGTGCCATCAAGGGATAGTACTCAGAAAGATATCAAATTTCACTCAGGGCCAAGTCAACCAACGTTGTCAGAAGAAGAAGAAGAGGAGAGAGAATCCACCCGACCTCGACCGATAGAGGAAAAGAGGTACAGCAGAGTCAGCCAAAAGATTATGAGAAACATGGGGTTCTCTAGTCAAGATCTCATCTTGAAGAAAAGGTTGCTAGCTCCATTTGAAGAATACAAGTAAGTATACAGAAATGGAGAAGGCCTAGGGGAAAAGGCAAGCGTGAATATGGTAACCATCAGCCCTATAGAGGAAATACAATTGCAAGATCCTGCCGACGTCATCCAGCCAAGTATCGCACCTGTGCAATTGGAAGATAGGGGACAACTGACAATTGATGAACTTGAAGAAGTAAATTTGGGCACTCTCGAAGAGCCCAAGAACACATACTTGAGAAGAAACATTCCGAAAGATGAAAAAGAGAGATACATACAGTTGCTGAGGGAGGAAAAAGATATTTTCACCTGGACTTACTTAGAAATGCCAGGGCTCAGTCTGACAATTGCCATGCACAACCTGAGCATCATAAAAGAGAAGAAACCAGTGAAGTAACCTCAACAACAGTTTCACCTCGACATCATGCCCAAAATTGAGGAAGAAATTAAGAAGCTGATCCAGGCCGGGTTCGTTCAAGAGGTGAAGTATCCCCGATGGATTTCGAACATCGTGCCGGTCAAGAAGAAGAGTGGACAGATCCGGGTCTGTGTCGACTTCCGGAATCTTAATGAAGCATGTCCAAAGGACGATTTTCCTCTTCCCATCCTAAAATTATTGATCGATAGTACTACAGGATATGCGGTGATGTCCTTTATGGATGGGTAGTTCGGAGTATAATCAGATTCACATGGCCCCAGAAAATGAGGAAGCCACAGCGTTCTGTAAGACTCTTAGCATCTACTGTTACCGCATAATGCCCTTTGGGTTAAAGAATGCTGGGGCAACGTAGCAGCGTGCGATGCACGTTATATTCCAGGATATGATGCACAAGCACGTTGAATGTTATGTGGACGATCTGGTCATGAGGTCGGTCGACCATGAACAACACAGGGAGCATCTAAAATAAGTATTTTAGCAATTACGCAAGAAAAGTCTCCGTATGAATCTGCTGAAGTGTGCGTTTGGGGTCTCATCCGATAAATTTTTGGGTTTCGTTGTCAGACACAGGGGAATAGAGATCGACCCTGCGAAGATTAAGGCCATTAGAGAATGCTGCCACGAAAAATCTGAAATAGTTGAAGAGTTTTTAAGGTCGTGTGGCGTACCTGAGGAGATTCATTTCAAACCTAGCCGGTCGTTGTCAGCCGTTCTCACGCCTCAATAAGAAAGATGTTAAGTTCAAATGGGATGATGCCTATCAGAAGGCTTTTGATTTACTGAAAGAAATGCTCGAAAAATCCTCAGTCCTTGCTGCTCCATGTTCGCTTCCCCAAGTGTAGGGTTACGAAGTAGTAATAGTCTCGGTAAGACCGAGGTTGATCCATAGGGACTTGTGTAGGAATTCACAAAACACTTCCAATGGTTTCTAATTGAGAACTAACTAAACAGGGTTTTAGAATTGAATGTTGATAGATATTTTGAACTAAATTAAATGTAATCAATAATAAAAAGCACTAGGGGTTCAAGGATCCGCTTGTAGCAATCTTTGATGCTTAATTCGCTGTGGTTTCTCACTTTCTAAACTAGAATCGAAATTAAATCCTATCTAGTCGGATGATAGGGCAGTTATAACAAACAATCTGCCATATGTGTGATTCAAGTACATGATTCTCTCAATTCAAGTTAGGACTTGAGCACACTCAATTGCACAAGTCAATCCTAGTTCCAATAGGTTAAGATCACAATCATAATCATCATTAAACTCCGTCACAAAGCATAACTAGATCATGATTTGAACTTCATTCAAATCACTTACAAAATCACACATATTTTAGAAATTCAGAAAAGTAGAACACTTGGTATGAAGTTCCCACATGAGAATCAAAGGTCTAGAGCGTATTGAATCCGATTCTTCAGAGCGTACAGGTCTAGAATCATTCAAAACAATTAAGAACTCAAGCAATTCTTCTAAACATCCATGAGCCATCATAATATTAAGAAAAACCACTTAGAACTTTATTCAAACTTTAAACCATTGTTCTTCACTAATAATTCAACTTGAAACCAAAACAAACGAATTGAAACATCTTAGATTCACTACAAGCTTCACCTCTTTGCACTAGCTAAGAGGTTTAGCCGTTCATGATCCAAGGAAACATGAAAGCTACTAAGAAAAGCATAAAACTAGAAAAAAAAAAATAAACTAGAAGGAGTTGTAGAACTCTGGATCCGACTTCCGTCACCTCCCACCATGGTAATTCTCTTCTACGATGCCTTAGGAACGAGTTAGAGGAGTCCTTTTATTGGGTTGGAACCTTAGGTACGAAGAAACTTCGACGAATCCCGCAAGAATAGCGCTTTGCGTAGCAAAATTCGGAGCTTGTAGAAGAAGCTCTGTTACGCAGTCGATCGGTTAGACGACCGGTCGGAGCCCATGGACGACCGAACCCAAAAGGTAAAAAAACGTCCAGGGAGTTCGAACCCAGAAATTAATTCAACGATCGGTAGGACGACCGATCTTAGCAGTGGACGACCGGTCAGACGACCGGTCATGATTTGTCCAGCAACGTTGGCAGCAGGGGCCCTTCTGTTGAGTGTTTGGACTAGTCGGACGACCGGTCTTCTGTGTATTTTCTGCCCTCTTTTCTTCTCTCCTTTGCTTCTTTCTTCCACCCTTTGACGCTTGGTCTTCTAATCTTCAATACTTCTAAATAACGTCTCTAAATCTTCAATTGATGAATTCTCTCTCTCTCTCTCTCTCTCTCTCTCTCTCTCTCTCTCTCTCATTCATTTAAGAGCTTAACACGCGTCTCTAAACCTTCAATTGGTGAATTCTCTCTCTCATTCCTATAATCACGAAACCATGTATTAGTTGGGTCTTTAATCTTGTATTTCAAGCATAGTTAGTGATGAAATGGGGTTAGACTATACACATTTAAGAGCTTAACACACCCCCCAACTAAGATTTTACTAGTCCCGAGCAAAATATGCGTGAAACAAATTTCATTCTTCAAAACCCAACTCTCCTTTAGAAATCATGTTCTATATACTCAATGATATGCAAGTGTAAAGAATTCTGAAATGCCCAGTGATGGAAGTTGAAACATTGAATTTTCCAAAATATACCAAGTACTCATATGAAATTTCTACTGATTGATTGATAAATAGAAGAATCCAAACAATTTAACCTAGTGTGCTCAGTGAATGCTCATCTCATGGATTTCCAGGGTTACCTTCTTCATGAATTCACTAAGGTATAGATTCAACGGTGTATAGATCAACAACAAGCCTTTGACAGGAATTTACCTTACCGTCCTTCCGACGGCTTTCACACTACATCCCATTTCCGGCTTTGGTTCTTGGTAGACCATCCCCCGGTTGGTAATAGGTAGCCCTTTTCAGAATTTTCCACCATATTTTCAATCATTCCCATATTTTCATCCTTCATTTCCTTTTCATACATATTAGATAGGATTTTTAGAATCCATATCTTTCATTATTTTCCCATGGACAAGGATGGACAAAGTTCCCCAGCATGGTTTCTCAACACCTCAAATCCAAACTTAACTAATCCACAATTCTATGTAATCCTTTCAAAGCATGAGAATCATGTAATGTGAACTAGGTGTAAAAGCGTTTAGAAATTCTATCAATCATAAAAATAGGGGAATTCGCATATAAAACTAGTATCTTAGAGATTGTTCAAGATATTCAACTTCACTCACTTTGCCTCTCCTTTTTCTTATACTTACACCATCCCAAATGCATAGAAACAAAGATTTCCAATGGAGTTTTGAATTTGTAGAAAAATTGAAAATTTCCTATATAATTGCTCGAAATGTTACAAAACACTAGATTCATCCTAGTGATACCACACCCCCTAAGTAAATCTTGTATTGTCCTCAACGTAAAAGATATGCAATGAGCAAAACATGAGAACAATTATAAAATAAAGGGGATGAGGAATGAGAGTACCTGAGAGAACAAAAACTAGAATTCTACCTCCTTCTAACAAACCTATGAAAAAGCAAACCAAAAGCAACAAAATCCTAATCCTAACTACTCTATACCTCCATCCGACTAGTAGATCAAACATCCTGATACACAGGATCAGTCAGAGGTATGGACATACCTTCTGAAGGAAAATTCTCAAAGAACGGCTTTAATCGCTGACCATTTGCTTTAAAGATATTACCATTCCTTGGATTCAACAACTCGACGGTCCCATATGGATAAACAGTTTTTATAATGTAGGGACCGATCCATCGAGATCTCAATTTTTCTAAAAATAAATGTAGTCTAGAACTATACATAAGGACCTTTTGATTAATCGTGAAGTTCTTATGAATGATGTTCTTATCATGGAACACTTTTGTCTTGTCCTTGTAAATTCTCGCATTTTCATATGCCTCGTTCCGGAGTTCTGCAAGTTCATTCAATTGAAGTTTGCGCAACGAGCTTGCTTTGTCATAATCAAAATTTATCTTCTTTATCGCCTAATATGCCCTATGTTCCCACTCCATGGGCAAGTGACAAGCTTTCTCATAGACAAGTCTATAGGGAGACATTTCAATGGGGGTCTTGAAAGTAGTACGGTAAGCCCAGAGTGCATCGGTTAGTCAAAGCGACCAATCCTTGCGATCGGGGTTCACTGTTTTCTCTAAAACATGTTTAATCTCCCTGTTGAATATCTCAGCTTGTCCACTTATTTGTGGGTGATAGGGGGTGCTCACATTGTGATTTACGCCATATTTCTTCATTAAAGCTTCAAACGGGCGGTTACAAAAATGAGATCCTCCATCACTTATAGTGACTCTACAAGTTCCAAACCGGGAAAGGATATTTTATTTTAAGAAACGAATGACTGTTTTATGGTCATTGTTCCGGCATGGAATCACCTCGACCTATTTTGAAACATAATCGATGGCTAGCAATATATATAAATTTTGGAAAGAAGATGGGAATGGACCCATGAAATCGATGTCCCAATAATAAAAAATTTTGATTGGTAAGATGGGATTGAGAGGCATCATATTTCTACGAGATATTCCTCCCAATTTCTGACAAGGCTCACACATTTTACAAAACTCATGGCCATCTTTGAACATGGTGGGCCAATAAAACCCACATTGCAGAATTTTGGTTGTGGTCTTCTTAGCCGAAAAGTGGCCACCACATGCCTGAGAATGACAAAAGGAGATGATACTGTGTTGTTCATCATCCGGCACACATCTCCTTATGATTTGATCGGGACAATACTTGAATAAGTATGGGTTGTCTCATAGGAATTTTCTCACCTCGTTGAAGAACTTATCCTTATCTTGCTTTTTTCGATGTGTCGAAATTGTACCTGTAGCAAGATAGTTAACAATGTCCGCATACCATGGCAATTGAGAGATTTTAAAGAGTTGTTCATCAGGGAACATGTCATTGATCGCTGTTGTCTCAGGGGAATTAGTGAGAACAAGTCTAGAGAGATGGTCAGCCACTATGTTTTCTACTCCTTTCTTATCACGTATTTCTATGTTAAATTCTTGGAGTAGGAGGATCCATCTTAACAAGCATGGCTTAGCATCCTTCTTAGAGAGAAGGTACTTAAGCGTGGCATGGTCACTGAATATGATGATCTTGGATCTAATCAAGTAGGACCTAAACTTGTCTAAAGCAAAAACTATGGCTAAAAGTTCTTTTTCCGTAGTAGTGTAGTTTGCTTGAGCCGAGTTTAAAGTTTTACTTGCATTGTAGATGACGCATGGCTTTTTCTCTTTTCTCTGGCCTAACACAGCCCCAATAGCATAGTCGCTCACATCGCACATAATTTCAAAAGGAAGACTCCAATCAGGTGGTTGCATTATGGGAGCACATGTCAACATACCTTTTAGTTTGTTGAAGGCATTTTGACAATCTTCAGTCCACTCGAATGACTTTTCCTTTTGAAGGAGGTTACATAAAGGATGAGAGAGTGAACTAAGTCCTTTATGAACCGTCTATAAAATCCGGCCTATCCCAAAAAAGGACCACACATCTCGTACGCTCTTGGGTAGTGGAAGGTTGGAGATAAGATCGATTTTAGCTTTGTCTACCTCGATTTTATTTTGTGAGATGATGTGATGTTGAGCTCTTAATTGTGCATATTTTAACCCCAATTCATCACTCATTGTACGAAGTTTGCATGGTTTATAGACTAATCTAATGCATGTTTTGTGATTGCAGGTTTGAGAGTGGATTCCGCCTAATTGAAGATGAAGAGAGCTTGTTTAGGACCTTGGATGAAGACCCAAGGTGGGCCGAAGGAAGAAAGAAGCAAGGAAAGAAAGAAAGAAGCAAGAACAAGGAGAGAAAAGAAAGAAAAAGAAGAAAGAAGACTGACTGACCGGTCTTGACCGGTCGGCCAAGCGAGCCAGACCGGTCTAGACCGGTCAGCTATGCACACTGGACCAATGTAACGACCTGAGATTTTCGACTCTCGTGTATAACACGACGGCCGAATTCCCAAGTAAATCATGGACTAATTGATTTGTTAAATAATAAAATATAGCATTCAAGCACAATGGCGGAAACAATTATCATCTTATTCTATCAAACTTACTACGTCATCATCAATGTTTAAATAAGGGAACCAACCAATATCCATACTGATTAATTAAAATACAAAACCATGTCTTCTATTGAAGACTTATTACAATTCCATAAATGTATCAACTACTCAAAAGAAATATTTAATAAATGATAACATCAATTAAGTTTCTCTAACATCGTCATCCGCCATGTGATCGTACGAACATCGAACTCTTTTCCTTAAAAATCGGGTTCAATACATGGATCTTCACCTGCATCATCTAAATTGTGTTTGGGATAGCGTTAAACGCTATCATAGTGGGGAATATTTCCTCCAAGAAAATCAAGAATAATAATAACAGTACAGAGTAAACGCAAGTAGTATATTATCACTTAATCAAATCAAAACAACCAACTAAAAATCTTTGTTAATGCGATGCATGGAATGCATGCTCTGGCCAAGGCACCCTGGCTAGAATCACAATACATGAAGTGGGAGACTCCCTGTTACGACTTCATGCTAGCTACTAGTCACCAGAGGTTCCTGGGACGCACAAGCCCATAGTTTTGCCTGACCATGTGAGAAACGGGACGCTCATAGCCCAAATTTACACGTGACAGTGTACGGTAGAAGTAGGACGCTCTAACCTATTCTCAATTCCGTACACCCACATGGAGCCAAGTGAATGCATGACTTCAATTTCACCTTTATTTAAGTGTTTTCGCATACAACCGATTTAAATAAAACTCAGTGGTCACTATGGGGAGTCGCAAGCAACCCAGCATAGGCCGACAGCACGGGATTAGTGTCCATAGCACCAACCCCGGCTCATGAGAATTTGTATACCATTAGTGTCCACTCATTGTCCCGTTTTATGATTCCATCATGTTCCAAGAAGCCAATGTTATACGTCATGGCCAAAATCATTAAAACACTCATGTAATGTATATGGATCCAACCAAGTATCATGTACATGTAAGGATCCCTTGATAAACATTTATTACATTCTCTTAGTTAAATCAAGACATATCTTTTCATCATGGACACCCCTCACGGGTTCCATCTCTCTTCATCAAGCGATTTTACCAACTTAGGGACAATGGTGTACATTAATGAAATATCCACATAATGATCTTATATACATATTGCATGTAACAACATGAAGCCAATATCGCTTGTAAAATATAAATCAAGACAATTAATGCATAACTTTCACAAAAATAAATGACAAAAACACACATGCTTCTTAATAAAAAATCCAAACATGGAATCGCATCATTATTTAATGATAATCACTGTAAATCCTACATTAATCTTCATCTTATATGGATCAACAATTCAAAACAAATAATGTTATATGTTACAAAAGAAACTTAGGATAATCATATCATTATTAATGAAAGGCTTGAACGAAAATCCTCACCTTAGGATGGACTTAGAAGAAGAGGGCTGTAGAAGATCCTAGCCGCTGGAAAAATATGAGAAAGAAGTCTCTTCTCTCTCTCTCTCTCTCTCTCTCTCTCTCTCTCTCTCTCTCTCTCTTCTCCCTCTTCTCTCTTTCTCTAGGGCATGGAGGTTAGGGTTAGGAGAAGGGCTTGGAGGTGCGTAGTAGAAATATGGAGAGGGATGTGCACGCGAGGTCTTGTGTAACAACTTCTTGAGGTGGATTTCTCAAATCTCAATATTCGGATGATCTTTGATCAATTCCAATCCATTCATCTTATGAAGCTCGAAGAGTAGAGTTAAAATACGTAAATATCTTGATGATCCACATTTTAGATTGGCCGATCCTTGAAAATGGCCTAGCGGGTGCTAAAATGGGCTAGATCTCAATTAACGGTCTACGCTTGATGATCAGGGCCCAAATTTTGAAAAAATATGTAGTCATGATAGGCAAACAATTGTACAAAATTTAGTAGTTGATTGATGGTGAGAAATGCCTTAGATCTGAAATTTCAACTTTTGGCGGAAAAGGAAGGGGCTGGCTTTCTGGTTCAACGGTGTAGGATTATAGATCGGGGTCCAAACTTTATGTAAACTCGTAGTCATATGAGTATAATAAGTGGTCCAAATTTGAGAAGCGATTGATGGTGAGAAGTGGGTAAATTGAAATGTTCAGATTTAAAAAGAGTTGGTAACTCGTTAATTTCTAAAACGGGATAACTTCGCGCATAAGAAAGATGCTTATTAAGGTGGGGCACTCAAATCATACTATTGGTCCATGATAAAGACGATCCAAGTCACTCATATGAAGAGAAATATTTGACTACGACTAACCATCTACTTTCCTCACTCGATGGACATGAAAATCAAGGGTTAAGGGGCTAAGTTGACAATTGGACCACTTCTACTATGATTTAAGGGTTGAAATTTGACGTGTATGGTTAATATATGTCCAAAAACTTAAATCCAAGGTTTTGCGTGAGAGTGATCGTCAGAAACTATAATACTTAAAAATGGCATCTTAACTTAAGTTTAACTAATGGCATTTTCGTAATTATCTGAAAAGTGCGTGATTTTTGAAATCTGATCTTTCTATGATGTTTATGGGATCATTCTAAGCAACTTTTGTAAAGGGTCCCCTATCGGATCTCCTACGGATGTCCCGCTATTCGCAAATCAACGCTAAATGTACGATAATTAATAAAAAATAAATTAACAATGAATTTTCAAATAAATCTCGAAAATCTGGGGCGTTACAACCAATGCTGAACAAGCCCGACCGGTCTTGACCGGTCGGCCATGCCTGCTGGAGTGCTGCTGAATAGGCCAGACCGGTCGTGACCGGTCGGCCATGCATAAAATTCAAAAGTTTCTATTCCTGGCGCTGATTTTCTCTGCGCACTGCGTAACTCTTACGCAGATTCTTGATCTTTCTGAAGTTGTGGAGCCTCCCTACTATAAAAGGACACCTAGGGATCGTTCCTAGGGCATCTAAGAAGGGTTGAAGCAAGCTTGAAGGCTGCGGAAGTGAATTTCGGAGTTCCACAACTCCCTCTAGTTTGTTTTGCTGTTTTTATGAACTTTTTAGTTGTTTCATGTTTCCTTGGATCATGAGCAGCTAAACCTCTTAGCTAGGGCTAAGAGGTGAAGCTTGTAGTGAATCCAAGATGTTTCAATTCGTAGTTAGTTGGTTTTAAGTGTGGAATTCATGATTATGAACTATGGTTTGAAGTTTATACAAGTTTTTAAGTAGTTTTTCTTAGTCTTATGATGACTCATGGATGTTTGGGAGAATTACTTAACTTCTTAATTGATTTGTATCAGTCTAGACCTGTATGATCTGAGGAATCGGAGTGCGCTCTAGTACTATGATCTTTATGAAGGGACTTCCTACCAAAGTTCTAATTTTCTGATTTTCTGAAATATGTATGGACTATGCATGTGATTTGGATCAAGTTCAAATCCTGATCTAGCCTTATCTTGTGACAGGACTTGAGGATGGTTATGATTGTGAACTGGACCTTTTGGAAAGGGGAATGACCTATGCAATTGAGCATGCTCAGCTCAGCCTACATTGAGTGAATCTTATGCATAGAACTTACATATGACAGATTGTTTGGTTTAACAGCTCTATCATCCGACTAGATAGATCTTAATATCGATTCTAGTTGAGAGAATGAGAAACTACAGCGGATTGAACATCAAGGATTGCTACAAGTGGATCCTTAAACCCCTAGTGCCTTTTTATAATTGTCTACATTCAAATTAGTTTAAAATCGCTATTCACATCAATTCTATTCAAAGTCTGATTATTAGCTTTCAATAGACACTTTTAGATGTGTTTGTGAAATCCTACATAAGTCCCTGTGGATCGACCTCGGTTTTACCGAGTTTATTACTACATCGCAACCCTACACTTGGGGAAGCGAACAAGTTTTTGGCGCCGTTGCCGGGGATTTTGACGGTTTTTCACAAATTTCTAAAATCAGTATCTATTTAGGATTTTTTTTAGGATTTTAGGACTAACTTAGTTTGTTTATTTGATTTTTCTTTTCAGGGATTTCTAAGAAGCTGAAGAAGATACAAGGATTTCAAGTGCCGAATCAAGTTTTATCTTTCTAAACCTTACTCTTCTCCTTCTCCTATTCATTCCTATCTTATTCATCTCTTGTAGAGTGGGTGGAGACTCCTTTTGGATCTCTGAAAGGTCGGCCTTGTGCCACCTAGATTCCTATTGGTCGGCTCTGCCGTCTTGGATCACCTTGTGCTCAGAGATTTCTTTTCTCACCTCTACTCCTCTTTCTCCTTTTTCTGTACTTTTTCTCAAAAGATTCAAAGAGTGGGTGGGGAGTTTTCTGAACCCCTATTGACCAGGAGAAATCGGTCTCTATCCTTGCAAGACACCTTGTGCTTCGATCTTAGAGAAAAGTAAAGGAAAAGGGAGGAAGAATTCTTCTTTCTCTTTGTTTCTTATTTTTTTGGTTTTGCATGCCACATTGGGCTCGGGATTCCAATAACCGACTCATAAGTGAAGGGGGGATAGTAGAAGGAATTGACAGAGAACCACGTGCTAGGAGACATATAAACTCTCTAATTTTGTCTGAAAATATGGCTGCAAATCAACCTAATCCGGGCCAAAACCAAACGGAAATAGGGGAGAATGTGGTTGAGAATGTTCCCCGACCTAGGACTTTACGTGATTTCTTGCAACCCGCAAGAGCGAGCACTCCCTCATGCATAGTTTTTCCACAAAATGCAGGGAATGTGGATTTGAAACCGGGAGTGATCCAACTTCTCCCTAAATTCCATGGATTAGATAGTGAAAGTGCTTATCAACACCTGAAGGAGTTTGATGAGGTAATCACCACCATGCACTTTGCAAATGTGACTGAAGATGTAGTAAGACTCAAATTCTTCCCTTTCACTCTTAAAGATAAATCCAAGGGTTGGCTTTATGCATTGAGGCCAAGATCAATTGGTGCATGGACTGATATGCACAGAGAATTTATAAAAAAAATTCTTCCCTACTCACAAAACGAACATGTTGAAGCGCCTTATCATGAACTTTGCCCAAAAGGAAGATGAAACCTTCTTCCAATGTTGGGAGAGGTTTAAAGATTTATTAAATGCATGCCCACATCATGGCTATGAAATTTGGCGGGTTATAAGCTTTTTCTATGAAGGACTGACTTCACCCATGCGCCAATTTGTAGTGATGATGTGTAACGGGGAGTTCATGAATAAGGAAGCTGATGAAGCATGGGATTATTTGGAAGAATTGGCAGAGAATGCATAGGCTTGGGACACATCGAAACCAACAAATTCCAAGACTGGCCAACAAAAGGAAAAGGGGGGAATGTATGTCTTATGAGAAGAAGATAGCATAAGTGCACGGGTGGCTAGCCTCACAAGAAAGGTCGAAGCCATGGAATTAAGGAAAAGTGAAGCGATCAACTCCACTGATGTTGAAACTGTTTGTGAAATTTGTGCTGGAAATCAACATACAACACAAGATTGCCCCACAATTTCAGCAGTTCAAGGCATCTTACAAGAACAAACAAATGCCATAAACAGTTATCAACAGCAATTTGGTGCTCCAAACTCAAACACGTTTAATCCTAATTGGAAGAACCATCCCAACTTCAGTTGGAGGAATGGACCCACTGCAAATGCAAACAACACTGCAAAAGTATCATTAGAGGAGATGTTGGGTGCATTCGTATCGGTCCAAGCTGAGTATAATAAGACAAATTCTCTAAAAATAGATGGGTTCATGCAAGAGCAATTGAAATTCAATCAAAATTCAACTCAAGCCATTAATGAATTGAAAACATCACTGGCTAGAGTTGAATCTCATCTTAGTGTTAGAGAGAAGGGCACACTTCCTGCCCAACCTCTTCCTAACCCAAGAACCCAGTTTGAGATACAAGACGCAAGCTCATCCTCCCACCACACGGAACATGTTCAAGCTATCACCACTTTGAGAAGTGGGAAAGAAATTGACAAATCCAATCCGGTGAAGACCCCAAAGACTAAGGCTCCGAAAATTTCTAAAGAAGATGATAGCTCGAACAATACCTCACAAGAAAAAGAACGGGAAAGGCAATACAAGCCAGTTGCTCCATTTCCACAAAGGTTGATTTCACCTAAACCTTTAGATAAAAATCTGGAAATTTTAGAAGTATTCAAGCAGGTGAAGATCAACATCCCGTTGTTGGATGCAATAAAACAAATACCATCTTATGCCAAATTTCTAAAGGAATTATGTACAGTCAAAAGGAAACACAATGTTCACAACAAAGTCCTTTTGACAGAGAATTTGAGTGCCATTATCAAACAAGAGGTGCCCCAAAAATACAAGGATCCAGGTAGTCCAACCATCTCATGCATCATAGGAGACTACCGGATCAAACAAGCTCTACTCGACTTGGGGGCAAGTGTGAATCTCATTCCATACTCGGTCTACGAACAACTTGGGTTAGGTGAATTGAAACCCACTAAAACCACACTCCAACTTGCTGATAGATCCATCCGTACACCGAGAGGAATGATAGAGGATGTTCTAGTCCAAGTTGATAAATTCTACTACCCAGTAGACTTTATTGTCTTGGATACACATCCCGTGATAGGCACCGGTGCTCAAATTCCCGTCATACTTGGACGACCGTTTCTAGCTACTTCAAATGCCATTATCAATTGTAGAAACGGACTTGTACAAATGTCCTTTGGAAATATGACCCTTGAGCTTAACATATTTGATTTATGCAAACAACCACGGGAGATTGATGATGATGTCCACGAACTAAACATGATCGAATCATTCGTGGAGGATAAGTCCCCTTATCACTATCTTCTAACCCTTTGGAGGCATGTGTGGCCCATTCTCATGAGATAAATGATGACACAATACAAGAGATGGATGCCATACTAGAGATGATGCCAGTGCTTGATAATAAAAGATGGAGGGCCCTATTTGAGCCTTTGCCTGTCAACGAGAACAAGGCCCTCCCATCCAACATCAAGGCACCAACACTCGACCTAAAACCATTACCAAGTGAGCTGAAATATGTTTATTTAGGTCGAGATGAGACATATCCCATGGTGATTTCTTCCCACTTGGATAAGGAACAAGAGAGTAGGCTAATAGCCACTCTATTAGAGCACAAGAGTGCCATTGGATGGTCAATTGTGGATCTCAAAGGCATAGACCCACTGATTTGTACTCATCGCATACACCTTGAGGAGAATGCAAAGACATCTAGGCAACCACAAAGACAGCTAAATCCAAACATGAAGGATGTGGTTAAGGCCGAAGTGGTAAAGTTATTGGATGTGGGTATTATTTACCCAATATCTGATAGCCAATGGGTGAGTCCAACTCAAGTGGTGCTTAAGAAATCCGGAATAACCATCGTAGCCAATGCCAATAATGAACTCGTGCCAACTAGAGTCACTACCGGTTGGAGAATGTGCATTGACTACAGGAAGCTAAACACTGTCACGAGGAAAGACCACTTCCCCTTACCATTTGTTGATCAAATTTTAAAACGGTTGGCGGGTCATTCCCACTTTTGCTTCCTTGATGGCTATTCAGGGTACAACCAAATAGAAATTGCCCGTGAAGACCAAGAAAAGACTACATTCACATGTCCATTTAGCACTTTCGCCTACCGACGGATGTCGTTTGGACTATGTAATGCTCCTGCCACCTTTCAGCGTTGTATGATGAGTATTTTTTCTGACATGGTGGGGACCATTCTCGAAGTCTTCATGGATGATTTTTCCGTATTTGGTTGTAGCTTTGATGAGTGCCTTGAGCACTTGAAGTCTGTGCTGAAAAGATGTGAAGAGAAGAACCTTGTGCTCAATTGGGAGAAGTGTCACTTCATGGTTCAAAAGGGAATTGTACTTGGTCACATCGTTTCACAAAATGGAATCAAGGTGGACAAAGCGAAAATTGATCTTATCTCTAACCTTCCACCACCCAAGAGCATATGAGATGTACGGTCCTTTTTAGGACACGCAGGATTTTACAGACGGTTCATAAAGGACTTCAGTTCACTCTCTCGCCCTTTATGTAACCTACTTCAAAAGGAAAATTCATTCGAGTGGAATGAAGAATGTCAAAAGGCCTTTACCACCCTTAAAGGTATGTTGACATGTGCTCCCATAATGCAACCACCTGATTGGAGCATTCCTTTTGAGATTATGTGCGATGCTAATGACTATGCTATTGGGGCCGTGTTAGGTCAAAGAAAAGAGAAAAAGCCATGTGTCATCTACTATGCAAGTAGAACCCTAAACTCAGCCCAAGCAAACTACACCACTACTGAAAAAGAACTTTTAGCTGTAGTTTTGCCTTGGACAAGTTTAGGTCCTACTTGATTGGATCCAAGATCATTATATTCACTGACCATGCCGCGCTTAAGTATCTTCTTTCTAAGAAGGATGCTAAACCACGTTTGTTAAGATGGATCCTTCTACTCCAAGAATTCGACATAGAAATACGTGATAAGAAAGGAGTAGAGAATGTAGTAGCTGACCACCTCTCTCGACTTGTCCTCACTGATTCCCCTAAAACGACTGCAATCAATGACATGTTCCCTGATGAACAACTTTTTGTTGTTTCTCAATTGCCATGGTATGCGGACATTGCTAACTATCTTGCTACAGGTATAATTCCTACATATTGGAAAAAGCAAGATAAGGATAAATTCTTCACGGAGGTGCGGAAAATTCCTATGGGATGACCCATACTTATTCAAGTATTGTCCCGATCAAATCATAAGGAGATGTGTGCCAGATGAGGAACAACAAAGTATCATCTCCTTCTGTCATTCTCAGGCATGTGGTGGCCACTTTTCGGCTAAAAAGACCACAGCGAAAATTCTGCAATGTGTGTTTTATTGGCCCACCATGTTTAAAGACACACATGAGTTTGCAAAGCATGTGAACCTTGTCAGAAATTAGGAGGAATCTCCCGTAGAAATATGATGCCACTCAATCCCATCTTAATAATCGAAATTTTTTATTGTTGGGGCATCGATTTCATGGGCCCAATCCCATCTTCTTTTAGAAACCTATACATCTTTCTTACCGTTGATTATGTTTCCAAATGGGTCGAGGCCATCCCTTGCCGGAATAATGACCATAAAACGGTCATTTGTTTTTTAAAAGAGAATATTCTTTCCCGGTTTGGAACGCCTCGAGTCATCATAAGTGATGGAGGGTCTCACTTTTGCAATCGCCCTTTTGAAACCTTAATGAAGAAATATGGCGTAACACACAAAGTGAGCACTCCTTATCACCCACAAACTAGTGGACAAGCTGAGATATCCAATAGGGAGATTAAACACATTTTAGAGAAAACGGTGAATCCCGATCGCAATGATTGGTCACTTCGGCTTACCGATGCGCTTTGGGCTTACCGTACTGCTTTCAAAACCCCTATTGGAATGTCTCCCTATAGACTTGTCTATGGGAAGGCTTGTCACTTGCCTGTGGAGTTGGAACATAGGGCATATTGGGCTATTAAGAAGATGAATTTCAATTCTGACAAGGCAAGCTCGTTACGCAAACTACAATTGAATGAACTTGCAGAAATCCGGAATGAAGCTTATGAGAATGCGAGAATTTACAAGGACAAGACGAAGATATTCCATGATAAGAATATTCTTCGCAAGACATTCACGATCAATCAAAAAGTCCTCATGTATAATTCTCGCTTACATCTATTTCCGGGAAAATTGAGATCTCGATGGACCGGTCCCTACATTGTGCAAACTGTCTATCCATATGGGACTGTCGAGCTGTTGAATTCGAGGAACGGCAACATTTTTAAAGTGAATGGGCAGCGATTAAAGCCGTTCTTTGAGAAATTTCCTTCAGAAGGTATGTCCATACCCCTGAATGATCCTGTGTATCAGGATGATTGATCTCCTAGTCTGACAGAGGTATAGAGTAGTTAGGATTAGGATTTTGTTGCTTTGCTTTACTTTTGCTTAGGTTTGTTAGAAGGAGGAGGAATTTCAATTTTCACCTGTTAGGTACTCTCACTCCTCACTCCTTTTATGTTCACATTGCTCTTATGTTTGTTTACTGCACATATTTTACATTAAGGACAATGCAAGATTTGGTTGGTGGGTGTAAGATCACTTGGATAAATCCAGCGTTTTGTAACATTTCAAGCAATTATGTGAAAATTTTTCGATTTTTCAAACATTCGAAACTCTTTTGGAAAACATCGGTTCTATGCATTCAAGATGATATGAGCATAAGAGGAGGAGATATGAAGTGCATGGGGCTGTATGTCTGGAATCTCTCATAGCATAATGGTTTTATATATGAATTCCCCTATTTCTGTGATTGATAGAAAATCTGAACACTTTTACACCTAGTCCACATTACACGATTTTCATGGGTTGAAGGGATTAGGTGATTTATGGATCAGCTAGACTTTGAATTAAAGTATTGAGAAAACAGGCCGGGGTACTTTGTCCATCCTTGTCCATGGGAAAACAACGAAAGATATGGATTTCTAAAAATCCTATCCAAATTAAAAGAAAAAGGAAAACGAAAGATGAAATTGGGAATGATGGAAAATGGTGAAAAATTCCGATTAGGTCTACCTACTACCAACCGGGGGATGGTCTACCCATAACCAAAGCCGGAAATGGGACGTAGTGTGAAAGTCATCGGAAGGACGGTAAGGCAAATTCCTGTCATTGGCTTGATGTGGCTCCATGTACCTCGAGTTCTATAGTCTAGATGATCTATGAAGAAGATAATCCTAGAAACTCATGAGATGAATTGTCACTATCCACACTAGATTGAATTTGTTCAAATTCTTCTATTTATCAACCAATCAGCGGGAATTTCATATGAATGCTTATCATGTCTTGAGGGATTACAGTTTCAACTTCTGTCACCAAATAGTTCTGAATCTTACACTTGTATGTCTTCGGATGTATAGAAGAAGGGTTTCTGAAAGAGAGTTGAGTTTTGAAGAATGGGATTAGTTTCACGCATGTTTTGCTCGGGACTAGCAAAATGCTAGTTGGGGGGTGTGTTGAGCTCTTAATTGTGCATATTCTAACCCCAATTCATCACTCATTGTACGAAGTTTGCATGGTTTATAGACTAATCTAATGCATGTTTTGTGATTGCAGGTTTGAGAGTGGATTCCGCCTAATTGAAGATGAAGAGAGCTTGTTTAGGACCTTGGATGAAGACCCAAGGTGGGCCGAAGGAAGAAAGAAGCAAGGAAAGAAAGAAAGAAGCAAGAACAAGGAGAGAAAAGAAAGAAAAAGAAGAAAGAAGACTGACCGACCGGTCTTGACCGGTCGGCCAAGAGAGCCAGACCGGTCTAGACCGGTCAGCTATGCACACTGGACCAATGCTGAACAAGCCCGACTGGTCCTGACCGGTCATCCATGCCTGCTGGAGTGCTGCTGAATAGGCCAGACCGGTCGTGACCGGTCGGCCATGCATAAAATTCAAAAGTTTATATTCCTGACGCCGATTTTCTCTGCGCACTACGTAACTCTTACGCAGATTCTCGATCTTTCTGAAGTTGTGGAGCCTCCCTACTATAAAAGGACACCTAGGGATCGTTCCTAGGGCATCTAAGAAGGGTTGAAGCAAGCTTGGAGGCGGCGGAAGTGAATTTCGGAGTTCCACAACTCCCTCTAGTTTATTTTGTTGTTTTTATTAACTTTTTAGTTGTTTCATGTTTCCTTGGATCATGAGCAGCTAAACCTCTTAGCTAGGGCTAAGAGGTGAAGCTTGTAGTGAATCCAAGATGTTTCAATTCGTAGTTAGTTGGTTTTAAGTGTGGAATTCATGATTATGAACTATGGTTTGAAGTTTATACAAGTTTTTAAGTAGTTTTTCTTAGTCTTATGATGACTCATGGATGTTTGGGAGAATTACTTAACTTCTTAATTGGTTTGTATCAGTCTAGACCTGTATGATCCGAGGAATCGGAGTGCGCTCTAGTACTATGATCTTCATGAAGGGACTTCCTACCAAAGTTCTAATTTTCTGATTTTCTGAAATATGTATGGACTATGCATGTGATTTGGATCAAGTTCAAATCCTGATCTAGCCTTATCTTGTGACAGGACTTGAGGATGGTTATGATTGTGAACTGGACCTTTTGGAAAGGGGAATGACCTATGCAATTGAGCATGCTCAGCTCAGCCTACATTGAGTGAATCTTATGCATAGAACTTACATATGACAGATTGTTTGGTTTAACAGCACTATCATCCGACTAAATAGATCTTAATATCGATTCTAGTTGAGAGAATGAGAAACTACAGCGGATTGAACATCAAGGATTGCTACAAGTGGATCCTTGAACCCCTAGTGCCTTTTTATAATTGTCTACATTCAAATTAGTTTAAAATCGCTATTCACATCAATTCTATTCAAAATCTGATTATTAGCTTTCAATAGACACTTTTAGATGTGTTTGTGAAATCCTACATAAGTCCCTGTGGATCGACCTCGGTTTTACCGAGTTTATTACTACATCGCAACCCTACACTTGGGGAAGCGAACAAGTTTTTGGCGCCGTTGCCGGGGATTTTGACGGTTTTTCACAAATTTCTAAAATCAGTATCTATTTAGGATTTTTTTAGGATTTTAGGACTAACTTAGTTTGTTTATTTAATTTTTCTTTTCAGGGATTTTTAGGAAGCTGAAGAAGATACAAGGATTTCAGGTGCCGAATCAGGTTTTATCTTTCTAAACCTTACTCTTCTCCTTCTCCTATTCATTCCTATCTTATTCATCTCTTGTGGAGTGGGTGGAGACTCCTTTTGGATCTCTGAAAGGTCGGCCTTGTGCCACCTGGATTCTTATTGGTCTGCTCTACCGTCTTGGATCACCTTGTGCTCAGAGATTTCTTTTCTCACCTCTACTCCTCTTTCTCCTTTTTCTGCACTTTTTCTCAAAAGATTCAAAGAGTGGGTGGGGAGTTTTCTGAACCCCTATTGACCAGGAGAAATCGGTCTCTATCCTTGCTTCTGGCTTACCCATTGCAAGACACCTTGTGCTTCGATCTTAGAGAAAAGTAAAGGAAAAGGGAGGAAGAATTCTTCTTTCTCTTTGTTTCTTATTTTTTTGGTTTTGCATGCCACATTGGGCTCGGGATTCCAATAACCGACTCATAAGTGAAGGGGGGATAGTAGAAGGAATTGACAGAGAACCACGTGCTAGGAGACATATAAACTCTCTAATTTTGTCTGAAAATATGGCTGCAAATCAACCTAATCCGGGCCAAAACCAAACGGAAACAGGGGAGAATGTGGTTGAGAATGTTCCCCGACCTAGGACTTTACGTGATTTCTTGCAACCCGCAAGAGCGAGCACTCCCTCATGCATAGTTTTTCCACAAAATGCAGGGAATGTGGATTTGAAACCGGGAGTGATCCAACTTCTCCCTAAATTCCATGGATTAGACAGTGAAAGTGCTTATCAACACCTAAAGGAGTTTGATGAGGTAATCACCACCATGCACTTTGCAAATGTGACTGAAGATGTAGTAAGACTCAAATTCTTCCCTTTCACTCTTAAAGATAAAGCCAAGGGTTGGCTTTATGCATTGAGGCCAAGATCAATTGGTGCATGGACTGATATGCACAGAGAATTTATAAAAAAATTCTTCCCTACTCACAAAACGAACATGTTGAAGCGCCTTATCATGAACTTTGCCCAAAAGGAAGATGAAACCTTCTTCCAATGTTGGGAGAGGTTTAAAGATTTATTAAATGCATGCCCACATCATGGCTATGAAATTTGGTGGGTTATAAGCTTTTTCTATGAAGGACTGACTTCACCCATGCGCCAATTTGTAGAGATGATGTGTAATGGGGAGTTCATGAATAAGGAAGCTGATGAAGCATTGGATTATTTGGAAGAATTGGCAGAGAATGCACAGGCTTGGGACACATCGAAACCAACAAATTCCAAGACTGGCCAACAAAAGGAAAAGGGGGGAATGTATGTCTTATGAGAAGAAGATAGCATAAGTGCACGGGTGGCTAACCTCACAAGAAAGGTCGAAGCCATGGAATTAAGGAAAAGTGAAGCGATCAACTCCACTGATGTTGAAACTGTTTGTGGAATTTGTGCTGGAAATCAACATACAACACAAGATTGCCCCACAATTTCAGCAGTTCAAGGCATCTTACAAGAACAAACAAATGCCATAAACAGTTATCAACAGCAATTTGGTGCTCCAAACTCAAACACGTTTAATCCTAATTGGAAGAACCATCCCAACTTCAGTTGGAGGAATGGACCCACTGCAAATGCAAGCAACACTCCAAAAGTATCACTAGAGGAGATGTTGGGTGCATTCGTATCGGTGGTTATTCCGGATTTCTTAGGCACCACTTGAGTTGGACTCACCCATTGACTATCGGATATTGGGTAAATGATACCCACATCCAATAGTTTCAGCACTTCGGCCTTAACCACATCCTTCATGCTTGGATTGAGGCATCCTTGTGGTTGCCTAGATGTCTTGTCATTTTCCTCAAGGTGTATGCGATGAGTACAAATCAGTGGGTCAATGCCCTTAAGATTCGCAATTGACCATCCAATGGCGCTCTTATGCTCTATTAGAGTGGCTATTAGCCTACTCTCTTGTTCCTCATCCAAGTGGGAAGAAATCACCACCGGATATGTCTCATCTCGACCTAAATATACATATTTCAAATCACTTGGTAATGGTTTTAGGTCGAGCTTTGGTGCCTTGATATTGGATGGAAGAGGCTTGTTCTCACTTAAGGGTAAAGGTTCAAATAGGGCCTTCCATCTTTTATTATTAAGTACCGGCATAACATCCAAAATGGCATCCATCTCTCGTATTGTGTCATCATTCATCTCATCAGAGCGGGCCAAACATGCCTCCAAAGGGTCGAAATAGAATGTTAAGGGGAATGTATCCTCCACGAATGATTCAATCAAATTTATCCCGTGGATCTCGTCATCAACTTCCTGTGGTTGTTTGCATAAATCAAATATATTCATCTCGAGTGTCATATTTCCAAAGGACATTTGAATAAGCCCGTTTCTATAATTGATAATCGCATTTGAAGTAGCTAGAAAAGGGCGGCCAAGTATGACAGGAATTTGAGCACCGGTACCTATCACGAGATGTGTATCCAAGACAATAAAGTCTACTGGGTAGTAGAATTTATCAACTTGGACTAAGACATCCTCAATCATCCCTCTCGGTATGCGAATAGATCTATCAGTAAGTTGGAGTGTGGTTTTGGTGGGTTTCAATTCACCTAACCCAAGTTGTTCATAGACCGAGTATGGGATGAGGTTAACACTTGCCCCTAAATCAAGTAAGGCTTGTTTGATCCGGTAGTCACCTATGATGCATGAGATGGTTGGACTACCCGGATCCTTGTATTTTTGGGGCACCTCTTGCTTGATAATAGCGCTCAAATTCTCAGTCAAAAGTACTTTGTTGTGAACATTGTGTTTCCTTTTGACTGTACACAATTCCTTTAGAAATTTGGCATAGGATGGTATTTGTTTTATAGCATCCAACAACGGAATATTGATCTTCACTTGCTTAAAAACCTCTAAAATTTTCAGGATTTTATCTAAAGGTTTGGGTGAAATCAACCTTTGGGGAAACGGGGCAACCGGCTTGTATTGCCTTTTAGGTTCTTTCTCATGTGGAGTATTGTTCGGGCTATCATCCTCTTTGGAAATTTCTAGATCATTAAGCTTTGGGGCCTTCACTAGATTAGATTTATCGATTATTTTTTCACTCCTTAGAGTGGTGATAGCTTGAACATGCTCCGTATGTTGGGAGGACGAGCTTGTGTCTTGTATCTCAAATTGGGTTCTTGGGTTTAGGAAGAGGTTGGGCAAGAAGTGTGCCTTTCTCCCTAACACCGAGATAAGATTCAACTCTAGCCATTGAGGTTTTCAAGTCATTAATGACTTGAGATGAATCTTGATTGAATTTCAATTTCTCTTGCATGAACCCATCAATTTTCAGAGAATTAGTCTTGTTATATTCAGCTTAAACCGATACAAATGCACCCAACATCTCCTCTAGCGTAGCTTTTGGTGTAATTACTAGGGATGGACCTAGCAAAGGTTGAGCTTGAGGGGTATTGTTTGCATTCGCAGTGGGTCCATTCCTCCAACTGAAGTTGGGATGGTTCTTCCAACTAGAATTATACGTGTTTGAGTTTGGAGCACTAAATGGCCGTTGATAACTGTTTATGGCATTTGATTGTTCTTGTAAGATATCTTGGAATGTAGAAATTGTGGGACAATCCTGTGTTGCATGTTGATTTCTGGCACAAATTTCACAAACAGTTTCAACGTCTTTTAAGTTGGTCGTCTCTCCTTTCTTCAATTCCATGGCCTCGACTTTTCTTGTGAGGCTAGCCACACATGCACTTATGTTATCTTCTTCTAAGAGGACATAAATTCCTCCTTTTTCCTTTTGTTGGCTTGTCTTGGAATTTGTTGGTCTAGATGTATCCCAAGACTGTGCATTCTCGGCCAATTCATCAAAATAGTCCCATGCTTCTTCGGCTTCCTTATTCATGAATTCTCCATTGCACATCATCTCTATGAATTAGCGCATGGGTGAAGTCAATCCTTCATAGAAAAATCTTATTACCCACCAAATTTCGTAGCCATGATGTGGGCATGCATTTAACAACTCCTTGAACCTCTCCCAACATTTGAAGAAGGTCTCATCCTCTTTTTGAGTAAAATTCATGATAAGGCGCCTCAACGTGATCGTTTTGTGAGTAGGGAAGAACTTTTAATGAACTCCCTAGTCATCTCAGTCCATGTGCCAATTGATCTTGGCCTTAATGCATGAAGCCAAGCCTTAGCTTTCTCTTTAAGGGAAAAAGGAATAATTTGAGTCTCACCACATCATCGGTTGCATTTGCAAAGTGCATTGTGGCTATCACTGTTGGGGCTCAAATTTGTACCCATTATAAAACAATATCCAGCGGTCCATCTACAACGATTCGGACCAATTTCGAGATCCGAAATACCCAAAAAATGCCAGTGCAACCCTAACATGCGTGATCGTGACCGAAACTTACAAACGTTATTTCAAAGTAGAATCGAACATACGGATCACCGCCAAATGAGTCGGAATGCCCTAAACCCTTAACCTGCAAGTTTCAAAATCGCGCGATGCTCATCTTTACTTGCGCGCACCAAAACGTGTTTTACCCGTATCAGTAGCTGACCGAAAGGGCCCGAAAGCCTACAGGTACCATTTCGGAGTGGAATCGAACATGCTAATGGCCACCAAATGCTTCAAAATGCCCAAAAAATCTTAACTAGTAAGTTTGAAGTCTTGACGGTGCATATTTCTATGAGCGCGCTTCCCGGAACAATATTCCTATACAAAGAGCCGATCGGGAGGGTCCAAATTGGCAAGGAACTACCAAAATTCACAGCAGATGACCATCAGTACCCCACCCCGTTCATTTGGGAGGTCAATCATGGCCTAAAGTGGCTTGGCATCAGTGACTTTGGTCTCCGAAAAGGTAGCCCCCCTCTGGAGGTCGTCCGTCGGAGCCTAAAACCTGAAATATTCTAAGTGATGGAATGTGCATACACCACTCTCTCTCCACATGCAGATACAATGAGGAGACATGCATTTGGCCTCTCACCACATGCGCATGAGGGAAAGTCTCTCCCTCTTTTGATTTGAGAGAAATCATAAAAATGATAAAAAAAATCAAAATCATGCTAAGTGGGGCAACATGCGCCCACCACAGAGGCTACATGCGCCCACCTCCCTGAGACATGCGCATGACCCCTCTTCACAATCACATGCACTCGGTGAAATCTGATTTTTGGTGGACCCGATTAGCTACCCGATAAACATTCTATAAATACCCCTCCACTCGATGAGACGGGGAAGAGATCACTTTTTGAGAAACTGCCAGAGCTCTTCTAGAGGTAAAAATACTCTATCGAAATCCTAGCCAAAAAGGGACATGCGCCCATCCCCTCACCGGATGCCTTTGCCGTAAAGGGATTTCTCCCACCGGAAGGAGAATTCTCAGATTTTCTCCAAAGTCATATCACATGCGCCCATTCTTTGGAGGGGAAATGTGCAAAAATGCACTAATTCATTGAAGACATGCGCCTGGGAGGAGGAGAGTAGGCGCATGTGCCTTGCCACATGCGCTCATCCCTCTCTAACTTTCTCTCTCTACTTTCTTTCTCCCACATGCGCTTGGGGTGGGATCACATGCACCCAACTTAGGGCCACATGTGCCCACACCACATGGGAGATGCTCTTGGACGCTAGTTTGAGCCCTGGACCTTCTGTGATGTGGCCCACCTTCGATGTGGCCCGCCTTCCAATCAAGATGGCATTCCTAGACACACATTAATGCCCTCTATTTATCCTCCGAACCGGATTCGCCAACGGTCAATGTTAAGTGGGCCAAATCAGCAATTTGATAAAAAAGGCCAACACTTAGTCAAAATTGCAAACCTCAAAAACCCTTCCGAAAGAGCCAGAAACGGCCTAAATCGAGAGGAATCGGGTGGAATTTGACCAAACCCAAGAGGGAAACTTCTCTCCGCCATAACATGATACACCATAATCATGCATTACAACGAGATTATCTGATCTCAGGATTCTCGAAAACCTTGATCAGACTATAAACAGGTACACTACTTAGTCGTTTTCAGCCCTATGAAGTACCTTGTTGGCTCAGAAATCGACTTGCACTAAACGAAATGGAGTGCGATCGCACTAACACCAAGGTGGATCCGTCATCATTACGACCCTCGTAGACATAATCCACCCCTATCCAAAGATGATGTTGACAGGTATTCACCAAATCCTCTGATCGGATCGTAAACCGGCCCTGGGAAGTGCCCTGTTGGCCCGAAAATCTACTAATGCCAAATGAAATCAATTGCGATCTCAAAGACACGAAGGCAAAAATATCGATGACACAAAGATATACACAAAGCAGATCAATCAAATTAAATGCATAATTTGTCTGATACACTGAACATCTAGCATAAATGTGATCCTCTCTCGAGCATGCATAAAGCATATTTACTTTGTACTGTACTCATTTGCATACATTGCATGAATTTATTTTATCCCAGATCGAGATACGAAACTAAATCGAAGGAGACTATGGTTATCATTGAAAACCATAATCAAAGAGTTATAAAACGTCTAAAATACTTCATCGTTAAGATTAGTTGATGTGCGTCCTGTCCAAGGCGGGATCCGTTAGTTGAGTGGCTAAGGTAATGAGTGTCTTCCACTAAGTCACTCGTCTAAACGGAGATGGTCACTGGCACTGGTTGCACTAAGAACCCATGGAGTGCCTTCCAGCAAGTCACCTGTCCAAACATGAGACGATCACTGGCCCTGGTTCACTAAGAACCCATGGAGTGCCTTCCAGCAAGTCACCCGTCCAAACACGAGACAGTCACTGGCCCTGGTTGCACTAAGAACCCATGGAGTGCCTTCTAGCAAGTCACCCGTCCAAACACGAGATGGTCACTGGCCTTGGTTGCACTAAGAACCCATGGAGTGCCTTCCAGTAAGTCACCCATCCAAACGAAGATGGTCACTAGCCCTGGTTGCACTAAGAACCCATGGAGTGCCTTCCAGCAAGTCACCCGTCCAAACACGAGACGGTCACTGGCCCTGGTTGCACTAAGAAACCATGGAGTGCCTTTCAGCAAGTCACCCGTCCAAACATGAGACGGTCACTGGCCCTGGTTGCACTGAATGGAAACTGTGGAGTGTATTCCTGAAAGTCATTTCGTCCACAGAGACGCTCGATGACACCGAGATACACGACTCGGTTAAAATCATGGTTGCTACTCAACTAGGAACGCCTGAAAGAATATGGGACCAATATCTAACTGGTCTTAACAATGGCTTGGTCCATGAGGAATCCTAAACTTGGTCTCTGCGACCATGAACTCGAGATTATAATCCCTGATGATTTAAACTACTTGCTCGAGCTATCCGGGCTTCATCCCTTTGATATTCCATCTATTGTATAACTGCAATTCATAGTGGAATCTTGTCGCTTTGTGTCGTAGTTTTCTCCCGTAAGGGTTTCAATATAAAAATCTCTGTGTTGTCTATGTTGTGCTTTATTTATATTTATGCTCTTTTAATGCTTTCTTTAATTTATTTATGATACATGCATGTATTTGCTTTTGCCTTTTAATCAAGGGTGATCATCCATTGATGTAATTAAGGGTTCATGACCAGTTCACGGCTTAAAATGTAAAAGATCTCGAAACTTCTAGAATAAAATTCACTTAGCGGTGCTTTCTCGTGTATACTTTGTGATTGCATGTGATTGTCTATGAACATCTCTATACTCAGAACCCCAGAATAATGAAACACAAGAAAAACTGCTGACGAGCATGATTTTTCTAGTTCTAACAATTGTTCGCTCGCCTCAAGTGCAAGGCTGCGATGTAGTAATAAATCTCGGTAAGACTAAGGTCGATCCACAGGGAATAAGGTAAACCAATTCAAGTTGTTCCAGCAACTTCTAATTCAATGAATTGAGGATTTCAGGTTTAAAAACTAACTTAAAACAGTAATTGTAAAATCTGTAATTAAAAGGGAACTAAGGCTTTCGAGGATCCACTTGTGATAGCCCTCATGTGAATTCATTCATCTAAGCATAGTACAACTAGAATTGAAGTTCTATCTCTCTTTTAGTTGGAAGATATGGCATTCAAACACAAACAATCTCTACTCAAGTTTAAGAACAAGGTTCTAGTTCTAATGAAGCCCATAGAAGTCGAATATGTAGCCTTCGAAGTAACGACCATGCCAATGGACTATGGTACGCTCTAGGGTTACTACAATTCAAATCTAATCAATTCAAACATGATAATCTCAGAGAATTGCAAGGAACTCATGTCCCAAGCACATGAACTCTCATAAAACATCCAAAAATATCACTTCTATTCAAACTAGAACTTAAAAATCAAACTTCAAAGCAAAGTACTTGAATAAGAACGAATCCAACATGATAACTACTCACAAGCTTCACCTCTTAGCCGTAGCTAAGAGGTTCTAGCTGAGCATTATCATGCTTCAACTAGAATTCAAAGAAAAACTAAGAAAAATATGAAAAACTAGAGAAAACCCTAGTTAAAGGAGTTACAATCGCTCCATGATGATCTCCCTTGCTCTCCACGGACTTAGAACTCTTCTAGGATACCCTAGCAAGGATGCCAAGGTGTCCTTTTATAAGAAAAACCACCCATCGCCTCGCATTACGTAAAGATTCACACACTTATGTCGGTCATCGGGCGTTGGTCGGGCGCCCAATCATATTTTGGTCGAGCGCCCGACCATACTACAAAATAGTCCAGCGTGTTTTAATAAAGTTTCTTTGAATTTCGGGCGCCTGGCTCCTCTTAATCGGGCTCCCGGCAGGTCATCGGGCGCCCCTCCAAGTCCAGAAAAGTTCCATCAAAATCTGGATTTTTTTGTCAATTTCGGGCGGCCAAATGGTGGTCAGGCGCTCGAAGGTCAATTTTTATAGTTTTTCTGGTTTACAGGGCCATCCACTGAATTTTCTGCATTTGACTTTTCTGGCCCTGCAGCTATACAATATAACTTTTCTAGCCATTCCAGGTCTTCAACTTGATTCCTTCAAGGCTTTTTCTCCACTTCTTTGGCTCTTCAAAGCTTGGTCTTCTAGTCATTCCAAATCCTTCAAATTGGCATTAAATCCATGTCATCTCTCTCTTCTCCTTGCTTCTTTCTTCCATTCCTTTGGCTCATCTTCTTTCATCATCAAGTGGGTTTAAAATCATTCTTTTAGCCATCAAATAGGTGAATTCTCTCTCTCATTCCTACAATCACAAACATGCATTAGATTGGTCTTTTAAGCATGCAAACCATGCATAAGATGTGATGTAATGGGCAATCTCATGTATAAATTGGAGGTTCAACAACAATCACCTCATCAAATCCTTAAGATGTTGATATGCACTTTCGCTGTCTAGTCCATGGAATTTTGGAATGAGTTGGATTACTCCCAGTTTCAAATCTATGTTCCCTGCATTCAGTGAAAAAACTATGCATGAGGGAGTGCTTGCTCTTGCAGGTTGCAAGTAATCACGTAATGTTCTAGGTCGGGGAACATTCTCAACCACATTCTCTCCCATTTCGGTTTGGTTTTAGCCCAGATTTTGATTGGCCATGGGGTTGGGTTGATTTCCAGCCATACTTTCAGACAAAATTGGAGAATCTAAACATTTCTTAGCACGTGGCTCCCTATCAATCCCTTCAACAATTCCCCCTTCACTAATGAGTCGGTTATTAGAATCCTGAACCCAATGTGGCATACAAATCTTAGAAAAATAAAAATAAAAAGGGTCAGAAAAACCTGATTTGAAGTGACTACTTCGACTCCTAGAATTCCTGGAAAAACAAAACAAAGTAAACAAACTAAGTTAGTAAAAGAGTCCTAAAAATCTCAAATAGAAACTATTTTCAAAAATTTTGTGAAAAACCATCAAAGTCCCCGGCAATGGCGCCAGAAACTTGTTCGCTTCCCCAAAATTCAGAGCTTGTAGAAGAAGCTCTATTACGCAGCCGACCGGTCGAACGACCTGTCGGAGCCCATGGATGACCGGTTGGACGACTGGTCACAAAAGGTCAAAAAACGTCCACAGAGTTCGAACCCAAAAATTTAATTCAACGACCGGTCGGACGACCTGTTTGAGCAGTGGACGACCGGTCGAATGACTAGTCGTGATTTGTCCAGCAACGTTGGCAGCAGGGGCCCTTTTATTGAGTGTTTGGACCGGTCGGACACCGGTCCTGGGCTATGGACGACCAGTCGAACGATCGGTCTTTTGTGTATTTTTCCGCCATCTTTTCTTATCTCCTTTGCTTCTTTCTTCCACCCTTTGACACTTGGTCTTCTGATCTTCAATACTTGTAAATAGCGTCTCTAAACCTTCAATTGGTGAATTCTCTCTCTCATTCATTTAAGAGCTTAACACGCGTCTCTAAACCTTCAATTGGTTAATTCTCTCTCTCTCTCATTCCTACAATCACGAAACCATGTATTAGTTGGGTCTTTAATCGTGTATTTCAAGCATAGTTAATGATGAAATGGGGTTAGAATATACACATTTAAGAGCTTAACACTCCAATTAAAGGAAAACCACTAATTCTGTACGTCGCAGTGGGTGATAATTCAGTAGGGGCACTCCTGGCTAAGAAGAATGAGGAAGAGAAAGAACGCACTATATTATCTAAGTCACACACTGGTAGGGGCTGAGTCTAATTATTCGGCCATCGAGAAGATATGTCTCGCTCTAGTTTTCGCCGTGAATAAACTCAGACTTTATTATCTCTCACACCAAATAACTTTGATATCCAAGGCAGATCCAATCAAGTTTCTCATGAACTGACTTATGCTGTTTGGGCGCCTCACATACGTCCCAGCCCGAGCCATCAAGGGACATGCGATCGCAGACTTCCTCGCTACACATCCGGTCCCAAGCAACGAAGAGATGGAATGTGACCTCCCAGGTGACCAAGTTATGATGGTCGGGGAAGCACGGCTCTGGTAGATGTACTTCGATGGTGCCTCCAGGTTAAAACGGGCAGGGGCAGGAGTTATATTTATCAATCCACAGGGGGATCTGCTACCTTATTCATTTACGATTGTGCCCGCGTGTACCCATAATGAAGCAGAATATCAAGCCCTTATCATCGGACTACAGCTAGCCCTGGAACTGCGAATCAAGGCAATACAAATCTACGGGCACGATCATAAATGAGGTTCGTAAGCCTAAATTATCACCTTTCTGCCATCAAGCGCAATCATTTTTCAATCAATTTCAGGATAACAACATTTCACACATACCGAGGCAGGAGAACGTGCAACCCAATGCCCTCGCTAACCTGGCCACTGCTTTGGCTAATCCCAGAGGCAGCCCACTCCAAGGACAATTGAAGAAAGGAGGATCCTACCGACAACTACACTGTGCGGCGACAAATCAAGCGCAAACCCCATCTGTTGATTTGAGATTACAGAAGAAGATGACTGGAGAAGGATATTTGTCGACTATCTAAAATACAGGTTTCTGCCGGAAGAGCCCAAGTTGCAGCACGCAAGTCAGGAGACACGCAGGTTCATTTGTACTGCAAAATGACGTTCTTTACAAGCGTTCATATGAAGAAGTACTATTGAACCTCCAATTTATACATTGCATAGCCCACTACATCACATTATATGCATGGTTTTCATGATTAAAAGGCCCATCTAACGCATGTTTTGTGATTGTAGGGATGAGAGCAGATTTCACTCAATTGGAGACTAAAAAGGGTCCATTTAGAACCTGTGAATGAAGGTCCAAGGTGGACCAAAGAAGGAAGAAGAAAGAGGGAGAAAAGAGAATAAAGAAAAGAAGAAAAAGAAGAAGAATAGTTAGTCCGACCGATCGTCCGACCGGTCGGCCACACCTTTGAAACCACTGGAAGAAGGACCAGTTGGTCCAACGAATCTTGACCGGTCGGCCAACCGATCTGTGCCCTCTGCTGAGCTTGCTGGACGCATGACTAGTTTGGTCCGACCGGTCGTGACCGGTCGGCCAACAGGTCGGTGGCTGCTGGGAAACCCTCTGGACTAAAAATACAATGTAGTCCGACTGGTCTTGACCGGTCGGCCATCAAGGTGGGAAGTCCATGCACTCCTTGGACTGTTAAACAGAGTGGTCCAACCGGTCGTCCGACCGGTCGGCCATGCAGAAAATCAGGAAATTTCTATTTCTGGTTCCGAAAATTGCTGCGCACTGCGTAACCTTACGCGGTTTCTGGAAGATTCTGACGCAACCGAGCGTTCTCACTATAAAAGGACACCTAGGGGCTCTTCCTAGGGTATCATAAAAGCTAAGGGGCGTGGTGCTAGAGAGAGGAAGCCGTCGTGGAGCGTCTGCAACCCTCCAAACTCCAGTTTTCTATGTTTTCTAAGTTTTTCATGAGTTTTAGTTGTAGTATGACAATGCTCGGCTAGAATCTCTCAGCTAAGGCTGAGAGGTGAATCTTGTAGCTAATTTTCATGTTTGATTCAGTTTAATTCAAGTAATTTCAATTCAAGTTTGGATTTTTATTTATTCTAGTTCTTCAAGTTGATAGTTTGAGATGTTTTATGAGAGTTCATGTGCTCCGGACATGGATTCCTTGCAATTCTCTGAGATTATCATATGGTGCTTGTTTAGATTCGAATTATAGTAGTCCTTGAGCAAGCCATAGTCCATAGGCATGGCTGTTACTCCGAAGGCTATGATTTTGAATTCTACATTGATTGAATGGGACTAGAACTTGGAAGTTCAACTTGAATGGGATTGAATGTGTTTAATGCTTTATTTTCCAACTAGATGAGAAATAGGACTTCAAATCTAGTTGTGTATCTTGCTTGGATTGATTGGATTGACATGGGATTGCTACAAGTGGATCCTTGAATGCCTTAGTACCTTAAACTATTGATTTCATTAAGTTACTGTTTTAGCATAATTATTCCAATTGAATTTCTTATATATTGCAAACTGAGTTGCTGGAATAGTTTGGAATTTGTTATCCAATTCCCTGTGAATCGACCTCAGTCTTACCGAGTTTTATTACTACATCGCAGCCTTACACTTGAGGCGAGCGAACAAATACTGCTGCAGTGCTTGAACCAAGATGAAGCATGTACCACATTGAAGGAGGCTCATGAAGGAGAATGCAGCGCTCACCAAGGGGGCAAGAATTTACATCACCATGTACGACACATGGGTTACTACTGGCCCGCAATGACAAAAGATGCGATAGAATATGTTAAGAAATGTCACCAGTGTTAAATCCACGCGGATATCATACATTCGCCGCTAGAGGAGTTGCACCAATCCGCGATGTCCTCGCCTTTTGCAGCCTAGGGCATGGACATGATCAGACCGATTAGTCCACCCTCTTCCCAGGGGCATCAGTACATCTTAGCCGCAACCGATTATTTCTCCAAATGGGCCGAAGTAGTGGCCCTCAGGAATGTGAAAGCCAGACATGTCGAAGGTTTCATTCGTCACACGATATTGTACCGACATGGTATCCCCGAAAGAATCACCACCGACAATGGAACACCCTTAAAAATGCTACTATCGTCAAATTGTGCATGAAGTTCAAGATCAAACATTGTTATTCGACGCCCTATTATTCCCCCTGCAAATGGATTGGCCAAAGCCTTTAACAAGACTATCATGAAAATTTTGAAGAAAATGGTAGTGGAGAATAAGAAAGATTAGGACAAGCGGTTGCCTGAAGCATTATTAGCCCTACTCGCTAGTGTATGGTACCGAAGCTGTAGTCCCAATGGAAATACAGGTTGAGTCACTACAGGTTGCACTTCGACACTCCCTGACATCTGAACGCAACGCCAAAACTAGAATGGTTGAACTTAATGCTCTAGATGAAAGGAGACTCGCCGCTCGACAAAGGCTTGAAATATATCAGAAGCAAATTTCAGCTGCATATGATAAACGAGTTCATGGCAGATCGTTTAAGAAAGGTGATTTGGTACTGATAATGAAACATCCAGTACCGGCTTCAAGCCTGAAAAGCAAATTTGATCCGAAATGGGATCCAGTGTGCATCATTAATGAAGTTTATTCCAACGGAGCCTATCAAGTAATCAATTGCAAGGGGTAAGGCATTAGCTCCCTAGTGAATGGCCATTTTCTGAAAAGATGATATACTTAATATTGATTATCATTGTGATTTGTAAGCGCCCCATTAGAGGGAAAGTGTAATAAACATGATATCAACGAAAATGAGACAATACGACAGTAGATATTGATAATTCCAGGCACTAATCATCCATTTGTGTATGTTTATGCAGGTACCGAGAAAGTCGTCAAGACCCAGCACATGTCAAGAATACAACTCTATCTTTTCAAAACTGTCAAGAATTGGAATGGAAAGACGAGCCCTAGTTTGAGACTTATGCATTTTACATGAATGTAGGTTTTAGTCCTAACAGGGGGACATTTCTTCCTAATCAAAATGGTCTAATTTATTCAAAATCCAAAACAAAATATACTAAAGAAGTCGTAAGTGTTAACGTCTGATTTTGGTAACAGGCTCCTCCCAAACGTTCACCCTCCTTCAGGCGAGCTCTCCTCTAGACCTGAAAGCCAAAGAAGAAAAACTAAGGGTGGCCGGCGCTTGGCCGTTGGCCCTCCGAAGCTTAAGTCAGAAGCGATTTGATAGTAAGATGAAGTGTGAAACGTAAGGTTTAGAAATTGTGTACCTTTATCATCTGTGGGACCATCTATTTATACAAATTCGGGTGATCCAGTTTGTTACACAAGCTGTTAAGATCATTGCTGATTTAGGGGGATAAGAAGCTTATCTTGCTAATCCTTAGATAAGAAGATGATATAGCCACTCTAGATGTCTCACTAATCACATTCCTTGATGGAAGCCTCCCGTGATCTGGAACTTACGAATAGAGACAAGTCAAAGCCGACCTATACGGGATGCTGGTACTATGAGACGAAGGACGTCCTCAGCGATCGACCCGAGACCAGGACTGCTTGGATTTGGGAATATCCTCGTTTGATGACCAAGGAGTAGAGTTGCTTGGGTAACGGAGGTGTCCCCACCTGGCGACCAGCGACCAGTCCTGTTCGCATATTCAGAAATGCATATGGACATGTCTACGTGATATGCGAGCTTCGTCCATGAGGGCTCGTTGGTCGAATGATGGAATCAAAAGACACTCGCGGGTCTTGAGTCTTCAGCTTCTTCAACGACCAACTTTATCCTATAACAGATGCCCCCCAAGTCCTTGGCGTTGAGGAGTCCAAGCGAAGGACTTGCTTCCCTGTACATGTAACCGCCTAATACATTTTTAGATGAGAAGCCGTACATGATTGAGCCCTCAGTTATGAGTGCCAACTTTTCGTAGTTTTTCGGCTGGGAGGAAATGAAGCGGCGCCCGCCACGTGTCTCCGGAATTAATGATCGTGCCCGTTAGACTGTCGTGCCAAACGAATGGTCGCCGTGTGTCGCCCAAATCTTGAAGGAATGATTGCTTATAAATATACAAAGCTTGCGGAGATTTCTTTATTTCGAAGTTTCATCGAAGGATTTCAAAAGTTCTTCTTCTCTCCTTGTTTATGTTTCCCTCTAGTGTCCCTGTCTCTCTCTGGCGTAACTTCCATTTTCCTTTTTCTTTGAGGTATTCTCCTTTCTTTGTTCTCTTCTTTGAACGGCAATGATGAAAGATTCCGATGATGAGGCTGTCTCTTTGGGGGACGCAACTCCGGATTCTTCTTCCTCAAACAATGCAAGAGTCCCTACGGGGAGATACTTTGCGTCCGGGTATCCTTCGATAATGACGGAGGAACGACTAACTGAGTTACGAGAAAGATATCGGATTCCCGACTCCATCATTCTTCGGTTACCTTAGAGAGGCGAGACTTCGGATTCCCCACCTCTGGGCTGTGTGGCCCTATATGACTACTTTTTTATTCTTGGTGTGTGTCTTCCCCTTCACCCTTTTTATCTAAGACGTACTTCATATCTACAAAATTGCCCCTAGACAACTCATTGTAAATGGCTGGAGGGTTGTTCCAAGTGCTTCCGTTCTCTGGAAGCAAGCTGGCAATGGAGATTTAACTGCCGAAGAGTTTCTTAGAATGTTCTAACTCAAGAAGGCTCCCTCTAGTGAGGGTTGGTACTACCTATGTTACTGACATCGGGATAATTATGTTTTGGGGAAACCCACTTCGAATTACCCCGGATGCAGGAAACGGTGGTTTTATGCCCTCGAAAATTGGAAATCTGACGTAGGATCTACCCTTGGGGGCCATAACGTGGGTCGCTTCTTTGGTGAAGGTGGGTGAATCTTCACTTTGTCGTAATTTTTGAAGTAGTCTAAAACTCCTATTTACCCAACTCCGCTCGTATTTGCAGGTATTCCGACTGGAGGAAAGCCGAGCTTGAAAGGGGGGATCAACGAGAAGATTGTTAAAATCTACAAGCTGTCAGTTAGTGACAAGAATATCGAGTCCTGTCTCTCACTCTCACGACTTGCCGCTTCCGGACTGATATCTCAGGAGGAAGTTGTCATAACAAACGTTGGGGAGAAGAGGCTGATTGATGCCCCGCCTGAGGGGTACCTGCTCGATGAGATAAAAGAAGACAACGGCCGGTCCATCTCACCCGTCTAGTTGATCGGGTGAGCCTACCCGAAGCTCGCAACCATGCGAGCCTCTTCCTGAGTCTACAACAGATGTTTCGGTGGTTCCTCCAGAGTCGTCGGTTATTGACATTGTTGATCATTCCCTGAGAAGCGACGGGGCGGGGCCAAATCGCCCCCCGAATGAAGAGCATCGCGAGCCTGAAGTTGCTCGCAAGTTGATCCCTGCTCGAGAGCCATCCGTTGCTCAAGATGTGAGCACTGCTGGGCTGGTCATGGCTCAACCTTCTGGAGTTGGGACATTGTTCGCTTCCCCAAGTGTAGGGTTGCGATGTAGTAATACACTCAGTAAGACCGAGGTCGATCCACAGGGACTTATGTAGGATTTCACAAACACATTTAAAGTTTCTATTGATAAGCTAACAATCAGGTTTTTGTATGAATTTGATGTGAGTAACAATTTTAACTAATTTGAAGGTAAACAATTCTAAAAAGGCACTAGGGGTTCAAGGATCCACTTGTAGCAATCCTTGATGTTCAATCCGCTGTGGCTTCTCACTTTCTCAACTAGAATCTATATTAAGATCTATCTAGCCGGATGATAGAGCTGTTAAACTAAACAATCTGTCATATGTAAACCCAATGCATAAGATTCACTCAATGTAAGCTAGGCTGAGCATGCTCAATTGCATAGGTCAGTCCCAATTCCAAAAGGCTCAGTTCACAATCATAACCATCCTCAAGTCCTGTCACAAAACAAGGCTAGATCATGATTTGAACTTGATTCAAATCACATGCACAGTCCATACACATTACAGAAATTCAGGAAAGTAGAACTTTGATAGGAAGTCCCCACATGAAGATCATAGTACTAGAGCGTACTCCAATTCCTCGGATCATACAGGTCTAGACTAATGCAAACCAATTAAGAATTTAAGTAATTCTCCCAAACATCCATGAGTCATCATAAGACTAAGAAAACTACTTAAAGCTTGTATAAACTTCAAACCATAGTTCATAAACATGAATTCCAAACTTAAAACCAACTAAATACGAATTGAAACATCTTAGATCCACTACAAGCTTCACCTCTTAGCCCTAGCTAAGAGGTTTAGCTGCTCATGATCCAAGGAAACATGAAACAACCAAAAAACTCATAAAAACAGTAAAACAAACTAGGAGTTGTGGAACTCCGAAATCAACTTGTTCATCGCCTCCAACCTTGCTTAAACCCTCCTCAGATACCCTAGGAACGATCCCTAGGTGTCCTTTTATAGTGGGAAGGCTCCGCAACTTCAAAAGATTCTAGAATTTGCGTAACACTTACGCAGTGCGCAGAGAAAATCGGCACCAAAATAGAAAGTATGCAGTCTGTACGCACAGCCGACCGGTCGGACGACCGGTCTGAGTAACTGGCTGACCGGTCACGACCGATCGTGCCTCACTGGGAGAATAGTCCAACAAGCTCTGGATTTAGAAATTCTTCTGGCCGACCGGTCTTGACCGGTCGGACTGGCAATCCTATCAGTCCAGCGTGCTCATCATCTGTTGGCCGACCGGTCAAGATCGGTCGGACCATCTCCAGCAATAGTCCAGTGTGTGCACAGGGTCGGCTGACCGGTCAAGACCGGTCGGACTTCTTCTTTCTTCTTTTTCTTCCTTTCTTTCCTCTACTTTCTTGTCTCCTTGCTTCCTTCTTCCTTTGGTGCACCTTGGTTCTTCATCCAAGGTTCTTAAAGAGGCTCTTTTATCATCAATTAGGTGGAGTCCACTCTCAATCCTGCAATCACAAAACATACATTCAATTAGTCTTTAAATCATGAAAATCTCACACAATGAGTGATGAATTGGGGTTAGAATATGCACAATTAAGAGCTCAACAGACATTCAATGTCCCGAGTCACTTGCATCCGATTTGCAAGTTTATATTCAACAACATCACCCCCACAGACCTTCGGTACTCTTCCTGAGCCTAGTCCCGAGGATCTTTCCCTAAATGCAGGGGTGAGGATGATCCAGGTAAAAGTACTTCGAATTCGACTTGTTTCTTGCTTCCTCCCTTTGTTTTTTTTTTGTGATCGTCTAATAACCCTTTTACTCCTCGAACAGGGACTGGACCTCATTAGACGGAAGAGATGTGACATCATCGCTGCTCGCCGTATCATTGATAAGGCTGAGAAGAAGAGGCTCGCACTGGAGAAGGCGGTCCAAGGGAGAGACCAAGTCATCAAATCTCGCGAGACCCTGATCGCGAAGATGAATTAGGATAGAAAAATCTTCATCGAGAAGATCTAGGTCTTTACCGACAGGTATCAGACCTTGGATACGAACTTCGTAAGGCTCGTGGAGATGAAGGAGAAGATAGAGAAAGAGAGAGATTTTCCGCCAAGATAAAATCTCTCTAGAGGAGCAGCTCGCTGAGAGCAGGTTGCGGCTAAAAGAAGTTAGCGACAGCTTGGAGAAAGAACAGTCCACCCTCGCGCAGTTCAAAGATGATTCCATCCATTGGGAGGAGGAGAGAGTGGCCTATGTCAAGATGCTATCTGAAGAGGGACCTCGAGCTGTCATGGAGTTTCGTACTTCGCAGTTGTATGACGACGAGCGGTATGAGTCATACGATGCTGGTCGCGACTTTGCCTTGAGAGTAGTGCAACGGATATCTCTATCTTTCAATATGGAGGAATTCGAGAGGGTCACGGCCATCGTCGCTGCTAAAGAGAGGGCAGCCGCTGAGAATGAAGTTACAGAGACTACCCAAGCTGTAGGGGTTCCCGGAAGTAGGCCCTGAGGTCGAGAGTAGCGCTCGTCCTCCAAGTGAGGCGCGAGAATGATCGCCTCTTGTCTTTTCTCTTTCTTTCTCATGTTGATTTTGGTCGCTTCTTTATTGTAAAACAATTTGGATATCTTCCTTAATAGAATGAATATAATTTTTTTTTGATATTTTGGCTTCTTCTAGTGATAGATGATTCGTATGTTGAATGCATAAATGCTTAACTCATGAAAAATGAGTTAGGCTCAATCCGGGGGTCTTGATGACCACGTCCATGTAGAGATAGACTGATATATCGATTGAGGCTTTGGCTCTGCAGTAAGCATAAGATTTGGTCAAGAGAACATTTGTCTTCTCTTTAGGGCTGTTCGGTCTAAAATGGAGCAGCGACCAAATTATGAAATTTATAGTTGATTAACCATAATGGAAGAAATGATATTTATTCAAACGCAATCCACGTAGTTAATACATGAATATTTTATGGATAATATTGGAGTAGATGCTCTACATGCCAAGGGCGACGGAGTGGTCTTCTTCGCATGTCTTCTAGATAATATATACTTAGTCACACAATTTTAATAACCCGATAGGGGCCTTCCCAATTCGGATATAACGAACGAGCAGGTGTTCCAAGGTTTTGCCTAAGCAGCAAATTGCCTAGCTGAAAAGCTCTAGGTTTGACCTTTGCGTTACGGTGGCGAGCTATACGCTATTGGTGAGCTGCTGCTCAAAGTCGGGATGTGTTCCTTCTTTATTCCAAAAGGTCGAGATGAAGCCTCAGACCCTCTTGGTTGCTCGTTGGGTCGTATTGCTCGATTCGATACGAGGGTACTTTAACTTCGACTGAAACAACTGCTTTGGTGCCGAATGCCAAAGAGAAAGAGGTTTCTCTAGTTGACGTGTGAGTTGTCGTCATGTACTCCCATAAGACTTCAGGTAGAAGCTCCGACCACATACCTTTACATTCATCAAGTTTAGTTTTCAGATGATGTTTGATAATCTTATTGACTGCTTCAACTTGTCCATTAGCCTGAGGGTGATAGGGAGAAGTTCGAATACTTCGTATTTTTCATTTTTCACAAAACTCTGAGAACGCAACGTTGTCAAACTGTTTTTCATTGTCAGTGATTATAGTATGGGGGAGCTCGTAACGGCATATGATGTTTCTCCATATGAATTTAGTAGTCTGTTTTTCAGTGATTGTGGTTAAAGGTTCTACCTCGACCCATTTGGTAAAGTAATCGACTGCTACAATTGCGAATCTGTTCTGGCCTTTCCCGGTGGGTAATGGCCCAATTATATCGACTCCCCATTGGGCGAAGGGCCAAGGGCCATCCATCGGTGTCATTTGCTCGGATGGCACGCGAGGGATTGGAGAATATCGCTGGCATTTGTCGCATTTCTTGAAAAAATCAATTGCGTCCACATTCATGGTGGGCTAGTAGTACCCTTCCCCCATTGCTTTATATGCTAAAGATCGTCCCTTGGGATGCTTACCGCATGCCCCCTGGTGTATTTCACGAGAATGTGGTGTGCCTTTTCTGGATGGAGACACCTTAAGTACGGTAAAGTAAAGCTTTTACGTAATAAAATTCCATTTTGTAAGGTGTACCTGGTAGCACGGTAATGAATTTGTCGCGCAGATTTGCTATCATCTGGGAGTTGTCCGCTTTTGAGGTAAAGGACGATGGGATCCATCCAGCATGGAGATAAATGCACTGTGACTACTTGCTCTGGAACGACTTGATCAATACTCGGAGTATGGAGATGCTCGATAAAAACAAATCGTGTTAAATCGAACTCTGGTGCGAAAGCCAACTTTGCTAGAGAATCTGCGAGCTTATTCTTCTCATGAGGAATGTGAATTATTTCATATTTGCTTAGGTTTGCAAGCAGGATAAGTACTCGAGATTTGTACAAAGCCATTCGTTCTTCTTTCGCCTCGAATTCATCGAGAACTTGATTAACTATATGAGTTGAGAGTCACTGTGAACAAGTAAATTTTGTATTGCGAGCACAGTTGTTAGTTCGAGGCCGACGATCAAAGCCTCATATTCCGCTTCATTATTAGAGACATGAGTGTCAAAGCGTAAAGCATATTGGAAATGTGATCCGTCAGGAGTGATTAGGATCAAGCCAGCTCCGCTGCCAGTGGCGCATGAAGACCCATCCACAAAAAGCGACCAGGGTGCCTGCTCGCTGGTCGCAGGGTCATTGTTGGAGGTGGAATCAGCGGGGGTCGAATACTTAAATTCAGCGATAAAATCAGCTACGACTTCGGCCTTAGTGGCGGTTCTTAAACAGAATGTAATGTCATGTTCACCGAGCTCAATCGCCAATTTAGTCAACCACCCTGATACCTCAGGCTTTTAAAGGACTTGTCTTAATGGATGATTCGTAGGTACCAATATAGAGTGGGCTTGGAAATATGGTCATAGTTTCCGGACTGCAGTCACTAAGGCGAGAGGTAATTTCCCCATATCAGAATATCGAGTTTCGACATCCACCATTGCTCGACTAATATAATAAACGGGCCTCTGGACCCTAGAATCTTCTCTTATTAAGGCGGCACTAACGACCATGGAACTGCTCGTGTGAAACAGGTTTGGATAAGATAGGAGGCGCACTCATATATTGCTTCAATTGTTGAATGCCTCCTCACACTGCTGGGTCCATACACAGTTGATTTTTGCAGTAGTGCGGAGAAGCTTAAAGAAAGGAAGGCACTTATCAGAGGCGCCTGAAATAAACCCATTCAACGATGCAATGCGACCAGCCAATCGTTGGACATCTTTGAGAGTGGATGGAGACTTCATTTCGATCAAGGCTTTTATTTTCTCAGGATTTGCTTCGATCCCCCGTTTGACCAACCATGAACTTAAGAAATTTTCTGGTAGAGACCCCGAAGGCACATTTCTCCAGATTTAAGTTCATCTGGTACTTCCTTATCAGGTCGAAGGCTTCTCGGAGATCTGCGAGATGATCATTGTCCGTGACACTTTTCAAGAGCATGTCGTCAACGTAAACTTCCATATTCTTGCCAATTTGTGTAGCGAACATTTTGTTGACCAAACGCTGATAGGTGGCTCCTGCATTCTTGAGACCGAAAGGCGTTACTTTATAGCAATATAAGCCTCGATCAGTGATAAAGGCAGTATTTTGATGATCGGGCGAATGCATCATGATCTAGTTGTGACCAGAATAAGCGTCCATAAAGCTGAGCAAGGCATGCCCTATTGTTGAATTAACCAATTGGTCGATGTGGGGAGTCGAAAAACTGTCCTTTGGGCACACCTTATTCAGATTGGAGTAATCTACACACATCCTCCATTTACCATTGGCTTTGCAGAAAAGAACCACGTTCGCGACCCATTCTGGGTAGTCAACCTCTTCGATGAAATTGACGGCCAACAATTTTTCGACCTCAGCTTTGATCACCATTTGTCTTTCAACCTCAGCAAAGGGCTTGTGGGGCCCGCTTTGCGATGGATGTCGATGCACTGGCTCTATTTCTTCATGGTTGAAGTAACCCTCCCAAATTTGGAGGGTTCTGATCATGATGAACGGTGGGGTCCACCACTGGCTCAACTTTCCATTTTTGGTCAAGTCGGATGTGTTGTGATTTGCTGAATTTTTCTGATGCACTACCCTTAAATCCAGTGACGGGGCAAATTGTACACTTGCAGTCCCTATTTTGAGGATCCTGACTTTTGTGACCCCAACAGATGCCCCTCCGATGTGATGGGATGGACATCGGATGTCCATTGCATCGCGTTGGAATTTTCGGGTCCCACTATAAATAGGAAAGTCCAGGTCATTTTTGTCATTTCTTGTTTATTTGCGCACGAGAGAGCTCTCGCCAGCGCGTCCACATTTTCGCCAGCGCGTCGAAAAACGCTCGCCATCGCGTACATTAATTGTCCCGCGCGACGATTAATTCCAGGTTGGTAATTTTTTGACGCGCTATCCTCAGCGCGTCCTTAAATCGCATCAGCGCGTCTGGTTTAACTTAGAAGGATTTCCCCCCAATTTATAGACTCGCTGGCTCCAGCGCGTGCTGGCGTGTTTTTCGGGACTTGGGTTTGCCACTGCGCACGCGCGTACAATATATTGGACTTAGTAAATACGCGCTGGGGCCAGCGCGTAAGTAAATTCCAGACTTGAAACATTGTCCATTTTCAGGCGCGATGGAGCCAGCGCGCACCCTTATTCCAAACGTTTGTGAATTATGGTACGCGCCATAGCCAGCGCGTACTCGTGTGCTAGGGGAAAACCTACTTGTTGTATTTTCATGACGCGCCAGGGTCGGCGCATGCAAAATTTCAAACTTGTTGTATTTTCATGACGTGCCAGGGTCGGTGCATGTAAAATTTCAAATTTGGTGAAATCGTCAGATTTTCTGGACGCGCTGGGGCCAGCGCGCCATGTTTGACTTGCACAATTGCATGATTTTTGCGACACGCTGGGCCCTACGCGTGTGATTTTTGAACTTAGTAGAATTTCATGAATTTTACCTTTGCTGGACCCTACGCGTATGTTCTTCCGAACTTTGTTAAGTTTGGCCTAATCGTTGAACGTGTCAGGGCTGACGCGTACTGTTTTTGTTCTGGAGACTTCGTTTAATGGTCTGAACGCGCTAGGGCTGATGCGCACCGATTTCTGGGGTTGAGAAATTGCCCAATCTTTGGTGTCCTGATTAAGCATGCTTAGCATGACTCAACGCGCTCATACTCCCCATGATATTTGGGTCATCTTTTTGGGGTGGATGGGGTCCAACCTCCTCTCTAAGCTTCTATGAGTGGGTGTTGTTGAGTCCCGTACACCTAAAACCCTTGGGTCAAGTTGAACTGAGTATGATGCTTCTTTTTAACTTAAATTATTTAGAGTTTGCGCATACCTGACTGCGTCCTTTCTGATACTTGCACTTGCCTAATGTTTCGGGTGTGTTTGTACAGATCTTCATGGCTGGTGGTTCTTCTCAGGCTGGTCCTTCAGGTTCCAAGGCAGCTGCACGTAAACGCAAGCTCATTTCTCCCAAGGTCGTGCGACCATCTGACCAACGATGGTTTCATTCGCCGGAGAAGTTCAATTTTTATGAGCGCATTTTGACTCTTCCGAAGAACATACAACGGAAGATTCTTTGTGACAAGGCCCTACCGACCCCTCCTGATGAGGGTACTCAAGAAGAGTGGGATGCGTGGTATGCTCCTTTGCAAGGTTTCCGGACTGATGACGTTGTTGGGTCCGAAGAAGGTGAGGCAAGCCCAATCGCGCCCGTGCAGTCTGTCAAGCGTGGCCGCCCGAAGACTGTTGGCAAGAGCGTTAAACAAGTATATATGGAGAACCAAGCTAGATCGAAGTCGGACAAAATGAAGGTTGTCTGGTCTTCAGTGAAGATGGCGGTGTCATCCCTCAGGATCCGTAATCCCTACACGAAGCAGTACATCCAATTCCCCAAGAGCTTCCAATGGTATCGATCCCTCCCAAGCATCGAGCCATTCGATGTGTGTCACGCAAATTCATTCTACCGCGTCGACTCCTGGACGTATATCCCAGAGATGTTCCTCAACTACGCTGTGTCCAAGAATGGTACACTGCAGTCTGTCCTCGGAGAGAAGGACATGATATTCCTAGAGCCAAACCACGACCCACATTTACCGTTTCCACCCCACTACTACGAGACACTGCGTCAGAGGTTCCGCCCCTTGTCAGACACAGAGATTTGGCCAACCGGTGGGTTCAGGACCCGAGGTCATTTGAGTCCTCATCTAGGCTATGAGGCTTGGGCCAATAGAATTATCAAGCAACATGAAGATACCCTGAAGCAGGTGGGTCTTCTAAGGGCTATCCAAGCAACCTCAAGCAACTTCTCCTGGGAGCCGTGCGTATATAAGGGGTTTCTAAATCACTGGAGCTCCATTACCAACTCATTCCACCTGCCCTGCGAAGAAATGAGTATCTCTCTCTGGGATCTGTACCGGATAGCAGGTCTCCCCATACGCGGCAGAATTTACGATGAATGGACGCCCAGCGACGAGGAGCAGTCCAAAAAGAAGAAGGGCGTAGATGAGGGCTTTTACTCTGAAGCCTGTTATGAGCTGTTTGCGGAGCTTCTGCAATTTCTGGGCTCCAAGGACAAGGTGCCCTTTGAGGACTGGCTGATTTACTTCAAACATGGTCTGAAGTGAGTTTCTCGACTAGCGTCCCGTGCATTTATTTCATTCTGTCTTCTCTTTTATTGATGTTTTTTTTCTTTCTCTTTTTCAGCCTGGATTACGCGTTGTATGATGAAGGCCGCCGGGATAAACTGGTCTTGGAGGCCAAGAAGAAGAAGAAGTTCCCGCAGCCGAACAAGCTGTCTCTCACCTGCGAGCTTGCCGGATTCTTAGACTACTGGCTATGTTGTGTGGCCCTCCCGAGCTCTAAGCAGGCAGACAGCGTGCGAGTCTCTTGTTTTGCTGTGGCGGGGAGTCTGACTAACGGCCATCGTTATGCATTGGCCCCAGTGGTATTGTGCTCTATCTACAGGGCCTTCGGCGGTGTCATCAGCAATAAGGGTTCTACTTCCTTCGGGCTGAACTCTTCCTTTTGCGGATGGCACTTCTTCTCGGGCTGGCTCGGGGTTTACTTCCCATGGGTGTATGGCATGGAGCTCAAGGATTTCATTCAGAGGGGATCGGTCCCATTGCATGCTTTCCAGAAGCGGAGGATGAACAGCGAAAACTTGGCGACTATCAAGGCAAAGATAGCTCGCCATGATGACGTCGACTTCTTTCTTTGCTCGGGCACTAACAGTGAAGATCCGATTTTGCTCGATGATGATGAAAGTCTTAGCTCTTATGGGCGTTGCTTCCTTATATCCATCCGCCCGGGCTCACTGCCTTTGAGGGAGGGCGCTGAGTTTTGGAGGGAGCCTTACTACCCGAACCGATTTGCTTGTCAGTTTGACTACGACCAAGGGGTGCCGGAGACACTCGAACCAGTGACAAGGGAGCAACGAGCCTACGGCACAGGGCCAATTCACTGGAAGTGGATATGGCGACAACTCTTATTAACCAAGTCGGGCTGTTCCTTTATTGTTCCGGGTACGGAGTATACCCCTGGACCTACGTACTGGTGGATGAGGTGGTGGGCTCACCAATATTCCCTAATTTGGAACAATCGCCACGTAGCTAACCCAGTTTTTGTCTCTCCTCCGATCGTCGACCCTGCTCCTACCGACGGCTTGGGCTACGTGGCAGAACCGCTCCATCAGTTAGCCACTCCGGGTGTGCAGAAGTTCGTGACCTCTCTGAACATAATAATAGATCATGAGAAGCCTGAGCATACTCTTGAAGGGTGGATTGCTTATGGCCAGAGAGTCACACTGCAAGGGAATCCGGATTCCCCACTCGTTGGTCCCATGGCAGAGGGATAGAGAGAGCGTTATGACATTGGTGGCGATGATGACGAGGCTGACGAGGCAGGTGACGCTGGTGAAGAGGAAGATGTCAGTGGCGATGATGGTGGGGATGATAACGATGATGTTATTGGTGATGGCAACGATGGAGGGGGTGATGGTAGTGATGAGATCATCAGAGAGGGCGGAGAGGGTGACGTTGCGGCTGCTGCGACCCCATCGACCGACAGTCGGGGAGGTCATGGTCAAAGCCCGGCCAGTCGGACGAGCCTATCCAGATGCTCTGCTCCCAGGGATAGTGATTCTGAACTGTCTCCTGAGCGGTCTGGTCCTCGAGTGAAGACCTCCCCTCGCGTGCCCGTTGCTGATGGGGGAAAGAAAATAAAAGATATGTGGCAGCTGTACCAGGCAGAGAAAGCACGGAGTCGACTCTCCAAGACTGCCAGCAGCATCCCAATCGACGACGTCAGTGGACCGAGGGAGGAAGGGGAGATGAGCTCACGGGCAGGCTTCAGCGGGAATCGCCCCATAGAGGAGGGTGAGGGTAATGAGCCAATATACGATAGATCTGTTCCCGAAGCAGATATAGAACCCATCCCTATGGACCTTGACAGTGGGGTCCAAGTTGAAGATCCTCCCCTTGTCGACCCTGCCATTACTGCGGCTGCGATCGGCCCCAGCCCTACTCCCATGGCAAGACCTGTTGATGTTACGGAGAAGGCAGCACTTCCCTCTCGAGAAATCATGCCTTCAGATGCTACTAGTGCACCGGAGCCTATTGCCGAAGCATCCCTCGTCACTGAACCAGTTCGAGCTATCACCGCACCTGAGATCATCGTCCTTCCTTCTCCTAAATTGCCTGAGCCAGCAGCGAAAGTTGTAGCTGAATGTGCCCCTACCTCATTAACACCTGCTGCTTGACTAGTGCACCGGTCGATGAAATTCCTGCTGGTATACTACTTGCCTTATCGCTTTGCTTGCTTCTTTTCTTTCTTCAGTGTGCTAATATTTACCATTTCTTTTGCCAGCCACTGCTCCTGCCAGCATCCCGGTTCCTGCAGTTTTGCCTGATGTATTCACTTCTTCTCTCCGAGGCTTGTCAAGGACCAAAGCAAATTTGCTAAAGAGCCTCCTGTCTGACATTGCTAATTCATTAAAGAACGGAGATGAATGGTCCATTTTGGACGAAGCACTGCAGGCACTAGAACTCAACGCTACGTGGCTCGGAATTGACATTTCTTTGATAGTCGGTCACGTAGCTCAGTTCAAGGAAGGGATGGCTCGAGTGAATGAGGCGAGGCACATCAGGGTTGATCCTTCCGTTGAGGAAAAACGCAATCACTTGCGGTCCCTCCTTCCGAAGCTTGAATTACACGAGGCGGATGCGGCCGCAGTAAGGAAAGATTAGCAGGCTGCCGATGTTGAGTGTCAACAAGCGACTGAACGTCTCGCAGAGATTGAAAATGAGATGGCCCGGTTACGAGCCGAACATTCTGTCGTCCATCTCAAACTCTCAAAGTTCAGTGGTCAGAAGGCATGCCTACAGTCTTCCGTTGACCAGCACGAAGCGAGATGCACTGCTGTAAGGGCACAGGTTGCCGAGCTAAAACAGTCTCTCCAGGACACCCCCGACCCTGCCCAAGTTTTGGCCGACGCTGAGGCAAGACAGAAGGCGATCGAAGAATCTGCAGTTAGCCTATTAGAACAATGTTTGAGAACTTTAGACGGTTAAGCTGCAATGACTTTTATTTGTAATTTAGAACATGTTGTAATGGATGTTGTAACAATATGTATACTATTGTAGCTTTAAATTTATGTCATGCCTTTAGCCTGCTTGTTGTTTCATTTGCGTCTGAATGCAAATAGATTGTGCTATTTGGAAGTGAACGTCCCCCTGTTTAGGACTCAAACCTATACATGTGAACGAAGATGTAGCCGAGCCTTGGCTTAGGGCTTATCCCGATTTTCAATGGTCTCGAAAAGGCATGGTATCGTGCTTGACGTGCCTCGAGTCTCAACGACCTTTTCGATACCTGTGCAAGCACAAAATAAATGATTAGCATTTTGGTTTAGTCATCGTATGGTATCCTTTCTTTTGGTATCTACTTTATTACACTTTCCCTCTTCTGGGGTGTTTACAACTTGCGATGATAAGCCTATGTTAGGTGTAATATCTTTTCAAAAATCGGCCATTCACTAGCGATCTGATGCCCTGCCCTTTGTAATCTATTACCTGATAGGCTCCGTTGGAATATACTTCGTCGATGATGCAGACGGGATCCCATTTTGGGTCGAATTTACTTTTCAGTCCTTGGGTCGGTGTCGAACACTTCATCATTAGCATGAGATCACCCTTCTTGAATGATCTGCCTCTGACACGCTTATCGTATGCGGCTGAAATTTGCTTTTGATACATTTCGAGCCTTTGTTTGGCAGCGAGTCTCTTTTCATCTAAACTGTCGAGTTCGGCCATTCTGATCTTGGCGTTGTGCTTGGTTGTCAGGGAGTATCGGAGAGCGACCCGTAGTGACTCAACCTATATCTCCATCGGGATCACAGCTTTCGTACCGTACACTAGCGAGGAGGGTGTAGCTCGGGTGGCTGTGCGGTGTGTAGTTCGATATGCCCATAATGCCTCGGGCAATCGTATGTCCCAGTCTTTCTTATTTTCTGCCACTATCTTTTTCAGAATCTTCATGATAGTCTTATTGAATGCCTCAGGCCAATCCATTCGCAGGAGGGTAATAAGGCGATGAATAGCAGTGCTTGATCTTGAACTTTGCGCACAGCTTATCAATAGTAGCGTTCTTGAAGGGCGTCCCATTGTCCGTGGTAATTTTCTCAGGGATACCATGCTGGTACAATATGGTGTGATGAATGAAACCCTCGACATGTCTGGCTTTCACATTTCTCAGGGCGACTGCTTCGGCCCATTTGGAGAAATAATCGGTTGCCGCAAGGATGTACTGATGCCCCTGGGAGGATGGCGGACTAATCGGCCCGATGACGTCCATGCCCCAGGCTGCGAAAGGACAGGACATCACCGACTGATGTAATTCTTTCGGTGGTGAATGTATGATATCTGCGTGGATTTAACACTGGTGACAATTCCTGATGTATTCTATTGCGTCTTTCATCATTGCAGGCCAATAGTAACCCATGTGTCGCACGTGATAATGTAAATTCTTCCCCCCCTGGTGAGCACCACATTCTCCTCCGTGAACTTCTCTCAACGTGTCGTGTGCTTCGTCTCAGCTTAGACATCGCAGTAGTACTCCTTCGTATGACCGTTTGTATAGTACATCATTCTGGAGTATAAATAAATTGTCACGTCTTCTGACTTGTGTGCGCATTTTGGGATCCTCCGGCAAAAATCCGTACTTCAGATAATCAATGAATGACCTTCTCCAATCACCTTCTTCTGTATCTCGAAGCAACAAATGGGATTGGCACTCAATTCTCCACTACGTAGCGCGGTTGTCGGCAGAATCCTCCTCTCTTCAATAGTTACCTGAAGTGGGCTGCCCCCGGGGTTAGCCAAAGCAGCAGCTAAATTAGCAAGTGCATCTGCTCGTACATTCTCCTGTCTCGGTATATGTGAGATACCGCTGTTCCGAAACTGATCGAACATGGACTGCGCTTGGTGGCAATAGGGCGATAACTCGGGTTTGCGGACTTCGTATTCTGTCGTCAGCTATCCGATGACAAGCCTAGAGTCTCCATAGATACGTATTTCCTTGATCTTCATTTCCAGGGCCAATTGTAACCCGATGATAAGAGCCTGGTACTCCGCTTCGTTCTTGGTGCATGCCGGGACTATCGTGAATGAATAGGGTAACAAGTCCCCTTGCGGACAGATGAATATAACCCCTGCCCCTGACCCTATCGCTCTGGCCGCACCATCGAAATACATCTCCCAATGGCGTGCTTCATTAACTACCCTAACCTGATCATCTAGGAGGTCATATTCTATTTCTTCACCACTCGGTACTGGATGTGCAGCAAGGAAGTCTGCAATTGCCTGCCCTTTGACAGCCCGAGCCGACATGTATGTCAAGTCGAATTCTGACAAGAGAAGGGCCCACTTGGCCAACCGCCCAGACAACATGGGTCTATTCATGAGAAACTTGAGAGGATCCGCTTTGGATATCAATGTTATCTGGTGAGAGAGACAGTAATGTCTGAGTTTCTTGACGGCAAAGATTAATGCCAGACAAATCTTTTCGATCGCTGAGTAATTAAACTCGGCTCCCACTAGCGTGCCGCTCAAGTAATAGAGTGCGCCTTCCTTTCCTTCCTCGTTCTTCTGGGCTAGGAGTGCTCCTAGTGAATTTTCGCTAACTGCAATATAGAGAATTAGTGGCTCTCCCTTGATCGGTGCTGTTAGGACCGGAGATTTTTCAAGCAGGTCTTTCAGAGAGTCGAACGCTTTTTGACAAGCATCATCCCACTCAAACCGGACTCCTTTCTTGTTAAGAAGTGAAAATGGCTGACAACGGCCTGATAAGTTCGAGATGAATCTTCTTAAGTACGCGACCCTGCCTTGGAAACTTTTCAGCTCTTTGAGATTTTTCGGAGGTGGCATCTCCCTGATTGTCTTAATCTTTGTTGGGTCGATTTCTATGCCTCTATGTCTGATAACAAACCCCAAGAACTTGCCAGAGGAAACCCCGAACGCACATTTCAACGGGTTCATACGGAGGCTTTTCTTTCTCAGTCTTTGAAACACTTGCTGCAAATGCTCTCTATGCTGTTATGCTCAGCTGACCTCACTACCAGATCGTCTACGTAGCATTCGACGTGCTTATGCATCATGTCTTGAAAGATTACTTGCATCGCGCACTGATATGTTACCCCTGCATTCTTCAACCCAAACGGCATCACACGGTAGCAATATATGCCCAATGTCGTACGGAATGCTGTCAATTCTTCATCCTCTGGGGCCATACGAATCTGATTATACCACGACTAACCGTCCATAAAGGACATCACGGCGTATCCTATCGTGCTGTCGATCAATAGTTCCAGGATAGGCAGCGGGAAATCATCTTTAGGGCATGCCTCGTTGAGGTTTCGAAAGTCTACGCATACCCGGATTTGACCGTTCTTTTTCTTGACTGGCACAATATTTGAAATCCACCGTGGGTACTTGACTTCTCTGATGAACCCAGCTTGGATTAACTTCTCGACCTCTTCTTCAATCTTGGGAACTATATCTGGATGGAATCGTCGTTGAGGTTGCTTGACCACTTTTTTCCCTTTCGTGATGCCCAGCTTGTGCATCGCAATTGTTGGACTGAGCCCCGGCATTTCTGAGTACGTCCAAGCGAACACATCCTTGTTCTCTTTTAACAGCTGAATGTATTTCTCCCTCTCGTCTTCTGGGACGTTCTTGCTTAGGTATGTATTTCTAGGGTCCTCTGGGGTTCCCAGATTTATTTCTTCAAGCTCATCTATCATGGGCTGTCCCCCGTTTTCTATCTGTGCGGGTGCAGCACTAGGTTGGATGACGTCGGTTGTCTCTTGCGACTGCGCCTTTTCTGTGGGGTTGATTATCACAATATTGACATGTCTAGTCTTCATCCTTGCCCCTAGCCCTTCTCTGCCTTGGTAAGCTTCGATGTTTTCTTCGAACGGCGCTAGCATTCTTCCGTTCGAAGATGATTCTGAGTAATAGAAGCCCATATTCTTCATGATGTTGTGGTTGGCTTCACTATATCTTTCCTCTTCTATTGGTTGAGGTAAACTGACTGATTTTTTGGCCTCGTCCTTGGACTGCACAGGTTCATCGAGTACTGAGTAAAATCTGATTTCTTTCTTTGTATTGGCACTTGGTGGTACCACAAACTGGCTAGGAGCTTTTGGGAAAGGTTTAACTCTTCCTATTTTCGATACTGGCATGTTAAAGCTAGATTTGAGCACACTCATGTGGTGATTCGATATCATCTCTAAGACGGATTGCCCTGGTTGTCGCAAGTGTTTCGGGATTATATAAAATTTCTTCGTAGTCCCTTGTGGTTCTTCAGCTGACTGACTTGCGGTTTCTTTCTGAGTAATAAACTGAGGCTTTCTTTTCTATTCAAACTTGTTGACTCGGGGTTTTGCCCCTTGCCCTTTCTGCGTTACATCGGGTTTCTTCATGACTTCTCTTTCGTCGACCAAGTCATAGTACCGGGCATCGGCCAAGAATGATTCCGCGATTGTATACGGCTTCGGGTTTGCCGCCACTCTGTATTGAACTCCCTCTCTGTTGTATTTGAAGCATTGATGATATGTTGAGGGAATGACGCGGTTCTGATGGAGCCACGGCCTCCCTAACAGGAGATTATACGTTGTTACTGCGTCGATTACTTGACATGTTACCTTCGTCTTTAGCTCTTCAATTTCTAGCATCACGGTGATCGATCCCAGAGTGCGCTGGCTATCTTGATTAAACCCTTGAATCACCATGGTGCTGGGACGCAAGGCTAACAGTCTGTGGCCCAACCGCTGCAGTGTTTTCAACGACATGATGTTTATTGCGGACCCATCATCAAGCATACATCGCTTAACTTCTGTGTCTCTAATCGTCCCTGTAACCATCAACGGACGATTGTGGTCTGCCGCTTCAATCATGCGGTCTTCTTCGGAGAATGTGATTACAAAGGGGTGATCTATCTGCATCGCTTGCTGAATCAGTGTATTTCCCTCCCAAAACTTATCTGGATCGCTCATTTCTGCTTCGATTTCTGTCATCATCACTTCTCTGACTTCGCTGTCTAATAGTGCATTGATCAACGTCTCCCTATATACCTTTGAGAGACATAAGGCATCGTATATGCTCAAGTGAGCCGGGACTTTCCGCAGGTGTGACACAACATCATATGATACTGGCCATGCCCCTTGCCTTGACTCCAGCCGACTAGATGTGGCTTCGACAACTCTCCCTTTCAACTTCTGCCCCTGGAGTCTTGCTGATGGTATGTCCGAGCTTTCGTCTTCTTGCATCGGGTCGACTGGTTCTGGCCTAGTGCGTTCTGGCATTTGCCTTCTGGATCGGAGGATGACGGCATTGACTCCTTCACGTGCCCCTGATGTCTCTCCTGCTGATGACTGTTCTGTGAATGATACCATCGCACAGTGTACCTAAGCCTCGATAAATCGGCTCTTCTCCGGGCTACTCTTCTTTCTCATCCCCTTCTTCTTGTGGTTGAGGAGTCTTCTTCGATTCTCGAGCCTCTTCCGGCTCTAACCAATGTCCAAGGTTCTTCAGGATCAGGGAACGGGACGTGCAATTGGATGCTTTCGTCTAAGGGGAAGGCTGAAACTACCCCAGATGTTTCCTTTGTTGTCATTTCTGATGACTTCATACTGATCACCCCTTGGTTGATCAACCCCTGTATTCTTCCCTTTAGACTAAAACAGTCTTCTGTCTTGTGGCTCAGACACCGATGGTATTTACAATACCGGGGATCATTCACCTTCCCAACTTCGTGTGGCCGAATCGGTTCTGGTAAGCGGATCACATTCTCCTCCACTAGTTGTTCCATGATGGGGATCAGATCGGCCATGTCGAAGGTGTACGAGCCATTGACTCTTTCTCTCTCAGCTATTGTTATTCCTCGAGAAACGTAAGGCCTCTTACCTCTGTCTTGGGTAGGTGTTGCTTTCGTGTATGTCCTGGAATCCACGGCGGGTCGCTTACGATCTATCATACCTTTGCCTTTGTTTATATTGTGCGTTTCTGCAATCCTTACTCCTTCTCTTCTTTGCCTTTCGGGCCTGAAGTTCACCCGTGCTGCGGCTTCTTCTACCAGGTGCGCTTTGGTGGCCAGTTCTAGAAAAGAGTGAAAACTATTCCCTGATAATCCGTATGATATCATTGGGTCCAGGGCTCGCATACACATCTTCATCTGTTCTTTCTCACTAGGCAACTCTTCGCATTGAGCAGCTATCGTCCCCCATTAGTCCATGAACTTTTCCACGGGTTCGCCCTATCTTTGTCTGATCAAGGCCAGATCTGTCACTGATGTTTCTTTCTCTGTAGAGAAGAATTTCGAGATAAAACTGTCTCGCATTTGCTCCCACGATCTCACTGATCCAGCTGGTAGCGACATGTACCATTGAAAACCTTTCCCTGTCAGCGTCAACCCAAATAGCCGCATACAGTACGGTGGGACGGCCGACCAATTCCCCAACGCTGTGAGGAAGTGAGTAATATGCTCCTCTGGTGATCCTCTATCGTCAAATTTTCTGAAATCCGGACATCTGAAATTGACCGTGAATGGTATCTCTTCCATCTCTAGTGGGTACGGGACTTGGTATTTATACCCGGTTCCCCTTTCCCTCTCTTTCTCTTGTCGCATGAGGCTCGTAATTGTTTGCGACAGTTCCTCTCTCGACATTTGCGCAGTCGGGGCTGGTATTCGCTTCGCTGGAACTCTTCTGGCCTGGGTAAGCTGTCCAGCGTTAGTTGGCCCTTTCACCGCCCCTTGAGATTCTTCGGCTGACTAGCACGTAGGTGGTACAGAACTTCTGGTAGTGTTCTGGGCTATCAGGGTGGTCAACGCTTCCTGAATGATCCTCATTCGTTCATTCGTCTCACGATTGGCCTGAACTAATCTGTCGATTTGATCTTGGACTGTTAGCAATTCTTCTGCTTCATACGGTCCCTCTTCTTCCTCTGCTACCTGAACCATTGCGACTAGCATCGGTCGCACCTTCTGAACCTGCCCCTGTCTTGGGTCGAAAACTGTTGCGGGCTTGGAGCTCTCCACAAGTATCGTCCCGGTCGACTTACGTGTGACACAAGTGGTCCTGGACAATGGTGGAAACTGTTCGACCGTCATCATGGGCACCGAGGACCTGGTTGATGCAACCTGACCGCTGATAGGGATCTTCTACCCCTATTTTGGCTGCCATTGTTTCCTGATTGCAGGGCGAGGTCTTGCAACATTCGCCTTCTTATGTGCGGCTAAGATGGCTGCTTTCTTCTACTCTTTCTTCTGTCGACGCGTTTCGACCAACTGCCATCCTGAGTTGCCAATACTTGTTGTGGTTGGGATGAAGCGAGGGAAGCTGAAGCCTCCGGTGGCAAGGAAGGTGCACAAACTGTTCATTGAACATGCCATTTCTTCTGTCTTTCCTAGTATCTTGCTGATTCTGCTCGTCATAAAAATCATTAGAACAGTTCACAAGTGCAGTCGGGAGTATGAGCCCATCGATCGCAGTGCATAAACTAACAAAAATGAGCAAGAAGGAGACAAATACGTGTAGTGGAAGTTTGTGGGTTTGAAAACCTTTTAAACGTCTATTGCCTTAGAGATGAAAGGAAGAACGTTCCTGTTGAGAGTCGCCAGTTTGGTGCTCGAAGGGCACCGAAACATTACTCCTCGCGGTAACTTTCTTATGTGTAGATTCGTGTTTGCAAGTAATCAATCTTAGAGTGTTTCTATATTCAGATATAATCAGAGGTTCTAGTATAGTTTGATCCCCAGCAGAGTCGCCAGTTTGTTAGAACTAGAAAAATTGCCCGGGCGCAGTTTTCTGGTGTTTTGTTGTTCTGGGGTTCTGAATAATAGAAACATTCATAGACAATCACAAGCATTCACAAAAGTACACAAGAGAAGAGATATCGCAAGGCGAATTTTATTTCAGAGATCTTGAGACCTTGTACATTTCAGGCCATGATCTGGCACGAGCCCTTAATTACATCAAATGATCAATGACCCTTGATTAAAAGGCAGAAGACTAGTCAGCGGGGACTATGGTCTCAGAGTTCATGGTCGTAGAGACCTGTACTTGTGTGGTCGAAGAGACCTGTATTTGTATGGTCACGGAGACCTGTATTTGTTGTGTTTTGTTGTGGACTGATCCATCTTTGTACGAGTCAGATGTCTATGTCCCATGTTTTGACCGGAGACCCGGGCTGAGACTGTCAGGGCTTTTAACCGAGGGGTGCGACTCTGGGCCTGTGCCCGTCATTTGTGACGGGTGACCGCGGGAAGACCGATCTGCAGTTGTATGCATCTGAGCAGCTCAACCAGCAGATGTCGTTTGAATGGGTAGGGCATCGACTGTTCTTGAAGTGCTAGTCTTTGACAAATTGTGTGTAATAGTTCAGAACTCTCTATATGATTTATCGTGTTAACCATAGTCCCATTTGCTTAGTCCGGACCTGAATCCGGGTCATATTATAATAGTACATGTAATGATGATACATCAGTATGATTCTGGGCACTGGCGGCCTCTTTTCGAGAAGTTATTTCGTTCACCTCGTTGAATTGGATCGGACTCCAAAGGCTTGCATTCTACTCATTGGGTGGCCCAGATGAGTTATTTGACTGCTCTGTTGCGTCCAGAACGCTCGAAATACCCAAAATAGGCCCAAACGGGGCTCGAAAATATCATAAAATGAAAATTTAAAGGTGCTGAAATGGACGTTTAGAGTGCTGATTTTTATGATCCGCTGGACTGCTTTTACTGATGCGCTGGGGCCAGCGCGTCCAAAAATGACTGTGAAAGTGTTTGATTTTCCTGATCCGCTGGCCTATTTTTGTGATGCGCTGGAGCCAGTGTGTCCACAAATGGCTTTGTTTAAGATGTGCATTTTTCTAATCCGCTGGCCTATTTTTGTGATGCGCTGGGGCCAGTGCGTTCAAAAATGACTTTGTTTAAGGTATGTATTTTTCTGATCCGCTGGCCTATTTTTGTGATGTGCTAGGGCCAGTGCGTCGATAAAACAAGTTTGGTTCAACATATTTCGCGATGCGCTACTACTTATATAATTTTAGGTCATTTCTCCACCAAACCTGCTGTGGTCGGAAGTGGGATTTCCGGTGATCGGAAAAGGGTTTCCGGCGGTCGGAAAAGGGATTCCGGCGATCTCAAAAATTTAAAACTCTCTCCTTCTCTGGATCCATCCAAATGATCCGAAAAGGGGGGTATTTATACCCAAGGTCAACCAATAGGAGCCCGCCACATGTAGCGCGTCGAGAAAATCACTCGGCGCGTTTAAAAATGCCTTTGTTAGAATGCTGATTTTTAGGGCGCACTGGCTGTCAGTGCGTCCTGAAATTTCTGAAAATGCCTGATTTATTGGACGCGCTGAGGGTCAGTGCGTCCTGAAATTCCTGAATTATTGGATGCGCTGGACGAATTTCTTGATGAGCTGAGGGTCAGTGCGTCTTGAAATTCACATTGTAAAACTGTCTGAATTACTTGATGCACTGGGTGAATTTCTTGACGCGCTGAGGGTCAGTGCGTCTTGAAATTCACATTGTAAAACTGTCTGAATTACTTGATGCACTGGGTAAATTTCTTGACGCGCTGAGGGTCAGTGCGTCCTGAAATTCACTTTATAAAATTGCTGAATTTCATGATGCGCTGACCATGAATTTCTTGATGTGCCACGTACTCGTGTTTTACAAAATTGAGTTTTGCGAAACAAAGGGCTTGTGGGGCCCGCTTTGCAATGGATGTCGATGCACTGGCTCTATTTCTTCATGGTTGAAGTAACCCTCCCAAATTTGGAGGGTTCTGATCATGATGAACGGTGGGGTCCACCATTGGCTCAACTTTCCATTTTTTGTCAAGTCGGATGTGTGTTGTGATTTGCTGAATTTTTCTGATGCACTGCCCTTAAATCCAGTGACGGGGCAAATTGTACACTTGCGGTCCCTGTTTTGAGGATCCTGACTTTTGGGACCCCAACAGGAGGCGATCTTACATAAGATTTATGCTTTATCTCCATTAATACTGTCTCAGGAGATTGATTGAGAGGCGTATAGTTGTGATATTTACCAGAGTAAGGCTTCTTAGGGGAACGATCCCGTCGATCGCGCCGATATTTCCTCTCGGAGGAAGAGATCTCCTCAGACTTACGTTTCCTTCCTTGTATACCTGTTGAGCTCTTAATTGTGCATATTCTAACCCCAATTCATCACTCATTATGCATGGTTTCATGATTTAAAGACTAATCTAATGCATGGATTTGTGATTGTAGGAATAAGAGACAGGATTGATTAAATGAAGACTTAAAGATACTATTTACAAGCATTAAAGATCACAAGACCAAGCATGAAAGGTGGAAGAAAGAAGCAAAGGACAGAAGAAAAGAAGGCAGAAGAATACACTGCAGACCGATTGTCCGATCGGTCGTCTATAGCCCAGGACTAGTCGTCTGACCGGTCTGAACATTCAACGGAAGGAGACTCTACTACAAATTTCACTGGACCATTCACGACCGGTCGTGCGACCGGTCATCCACTGCTCAGACAGGTCGTGCGACCGGTCCTTAAATTAAAACTCTGAGTTCTGAATTCCTGAAAACTCACTGGACGAATTCTGCATTTTTTAGACTGGTCGTGCGACCGGTCATCCATAGGCTCAGACTGGTCGTCCAACCGGTCGGCAGCGTAACAGAGTGTCCGTAAAGCTCCGATTTTCTCTGCGCAATTGCGTAATTCCTTGCTCAATTTGGAATCTTTCGCGCCAATCTATAAATAGGACTTCTCCTCTTCATACCCAGGCATGCTAGGATGTGGGGATCATTAAGGAAGCTCAGGAGATGGATTCTACTTCAAGTTTTCCTAGTTTTTCTTCCAGTTTTAGTAGTTTTTATGTTTTAAGGCTTTTAGTTCAAGGATGTTAGAGATGAACTAAAACCTCTTAGTTAGGGCTAAGAGGTGAAGCTTTTGATTTATTTTTGATGGATTGATACAACCTAGGTTTCCTTTTTATGTTTTAATTGAAGAATTTAGTTTACTATGAGTTTGAATCAAGTACTAGTTCAGTTTTACTTTGATCTCTTGATGACTCCGGGCTCATGTGATTCTTAGTGATTCTAAACTTAGTAGCTTATCTTCTGAGCATTGGTTATGCTTGTGTAGTTCATTGATCTATCATCGACTTCAGGCATGGTAGATCCTTTGATTGCCTTGTGTACAATGGCATGATCTTCATGTGGGAACTCATTCAACTAAAGTTCTTATATTTTGTTATAATCTGAAATAGTTGTTTGCTGATTGATTTTGATTTAACTAGAGTTCTAATCATCTGTTGTAGTCAAGTTTAGTGGCAGGATTTGATGAAAGCTATGGTTGTGAATCTCAACTAGATTGGAAAGAGGCTTGGCCTATACAATTGAGTGTGCCCAAGGCCTAAGCATTATTGTGGGAATCGAATCAATGAATAAGCAACTATTTTAGATAATTGTTGATTGAACCGTTCTATATTCCGATCGGATAGAGATATGAATTCGATTCCGATTGTGTAGTGAGAGACCTAGTTGTGTTGATGCATCGGAACTTATCAAAAGTGGATCCTTGGTGCTCTAGTGCCCTTTTAGATTGATATTACCTTTCATAAATCATCGTTCTACTTCAAATTAATATTTTCCAACTTTAGTTCTTAATAAGATCTTAGTTATTAGTTGTTTTAGATAAATTTAGAGAATACCCATACATAAATCTCTGTGGGAACGATACTCGGTCTTTCCGAATTATTACTACTTTGCAACCCTACACTTGGGGAGTGAAAAATACCGTGATGAGCCAAAGCAACTTCTTCTGCATTAATGTATTTTTAAGCCTTAGCTTGGAATTCAGTCATAGTTTTAGAAGGATTTTTATCTAAGGCGAATCGAAATTTCTCGCTAGTGATTCCTGCTATAAGGGCAGTGAGGCCTTTATCTTCAGTATAACCTTCAGTTTGGACAGCTTCTGCTATAAACCGAACTGTGAACTCCTTAATTGTTTCTCTGTGTTGCTTCTTTAGATCCGATAGATGAGATGCAGGCTTTTTGGTATGGATACTTCCCATGAACTGAGAAAGGAAAAGATCTGATAATTGAGGGAAAGATTTTATAGACCGCGGTTTTAGGCCTCGAAACCACGTACGCGCTGCATCCTTTAGAGTTAAGGAAAAATCTCTCCGCATAATTTTTGAACTATATCCCTCTAACTCCATGAGAGACCTATATGTCTCCAAATGTTCAAGAGGATCACCGATACCAGTATATGGGACGATGCTAGGCATTCGGTATTTTCTAAGCAAAGGGGCTTCCATTACCTCACGGGTGAAAGGGGGTTCAGATCGATGGATTGATGCAAAGGCAGCAGGTGGGAGGTTGGATCGATACCGTTGTTCCATATCAGCGAAACGATCTTTGATTCTTTTGAGATCTCCTTCCCAAGGTAAAGTATAACTCGACATTTTGACACCAGATCCTTGAGATCGTTGTTGTCGAGAGGTACTAGAGTGGATAGATTGTGGAGGAGGAGCTGGAATCTGATTGCCAAGTGGCATTCGATTCGAAGGAGGATTTCGCTGAGCTCGTGGTTCATCCACGGAATGTCTGGAAGCTACTGGTGCAGATCGTAGTGGCGGTCCTTCTGGAGGTTGCTGTGATTTGGGAAAATGTTGATCGAACCGATTAGATAAGGTTTGAAGTCCAGCTTTGAGGGTAAGGAGTGTGTCTCCGACGAAACACATAACGCCATCGTAGCAACCAGATATATCATAAAACAGATTTTGTGATGGTAGGTTGGGCTCCTCCGGGGGAATCCCCATCAAAGCAGTCTGAGGGAGATTGGGCGTTGGTTCAGGGATGTCAGGCGGAGGTAACATCTGCCTTGAAGTAGAAGGATGAGCCGTCTTCTTAGGAGGCATAGTGGGAGGTGACAATCAGTGATGAGAGAGGATTGAATTCTGGGAGATTCCCACAGAAGGCGTCAATCTGTTAACGTCTGATTTTGGTAACAGTCTCCTCCCAAAGGTTCACCCTCCTTCAGGCGAGCTCTCCTATAAACTTGAAAGCCAAAGAAGAAAAACTAAGGGTGGCCGGCGCTTGGCCGTTGGCCCTCCGAAGCTTAAGTCAGAGGCGATTTGATAGTAAGATGAAGTGTGAAACGTAGGTTTAGAGATTGTGTACCTTTATCATCTGTGGGACCATCTATTTATACAAATTCGGGTGATCTAGTTTGTTACACAAGCTGTTAAGATCACTACTGATTTAGGGGGATAAGAAGCTTATCCTACTAATCCTTAGATAAGAAGATAATATAGCCACTTTAGATGTCTCACTAATCACGTTCCTTGATGGAAGCCTCCCGTGGTCCGGAACTTACGAATAGAGACAAGTCAAAGCCGACCTATACGGGATGCTAGTACTATGAGACAAAGGAGGTCCTCAGCGATCGACCCGAGACCAGGACTGCTTGAATTTGGGAATATCCCCATTTGATGACCAGGGAGTAGAGTTGCTCGGGTAACGAAGGTGTCCCCACCTAGCAACCAGCGACCAGTCCTGTTCGCATATTCGAAAATGCATATGGACACGTCTACGTGATATGCAAGCTTCGACCATGAGGGCTTGTTGGTCAAATGATGGAATCAAAAGACGCTCGCGGGTCTTGAGTCTTCAGCTTCTTCAACGACCAACTTTATCCTGTAACAGTAAGCATAGTAGAAGTTACATAAATAACATACATATCATTACAAATATCCCATTACAACCCACCTTGACAATTACAAAATGAAATGATTACATAGTTCAAGCATTCAAGTTCTTCAAACATTGCTCTAACAAACCAATTGCAGACTCTTGAGTTACCTTTTGCGTTGCTTTCTGCCTTAGCCAAGACCTAAGCAGGGTCAGAGATGTTCTAGAGAAACCCCCTCAGTTCTGTGACCTGAGCCGTAGAGCACTGCACTCTGCCTTGTGTTGTTCAACAGACGAGTTCGCTGATTGCTAAATTTTAAAAGATTAAGATGGACCACCGAGCGTTCAGCCTGTAGTCTCTCTATTTCACTGTCTATCTCTGCGAGACAATCCGTAGCCCCTTGACACCCAAAGTATGCAACCTGCCAATCTTACCTTACTGCAGTCACTAGTGCTTCCTGTAATTCAAGCTTTGGAAGAAGGGATTTTAATTAGCCACGTTTCTCTTCAACAGAGGGATCAACTTTTAGATGTCTTGCCCCATTAACTTGTGTCATTCATTCCTTGAACAGGACTACATAACTGATCATCAAGGAAACATCAATCCCGAGCCACGTAGCATTGCTTTCGAGTGCTTGTAGTCCTTCATCCAAAACTGACCATTCATCCCCATTCCTTATAGAATCGGCAATAGTCGTTAAAAGATTCTTCAGAATGCTTGCCTTCATCTTTAACATGCCTTGGAAAGAAGAGATAAATGCCTCAGGCAAGATGACAGGGGCATGAACATGAACAGGAACGGTTACTGACAGAAATAATGACAAAAAATCAATATATGGTAACCACAGTAAGAAGGAAAGCAGACGAAATAACAAATAATATACCGGTAACTTCAGGGATATCAACGACCTGTGCACTAGTCGAAGCAACAGCCGCTGGCAGCACGGGGGCACATTCAATTATATTCTTCGTTGATGGTTCAGGAAATTCCGGAGAAGAAAGTATGACAATCTCAGGAACAGTGGCGGTATGAGTTGGTTCAGCAGCAGGAGGTGTCTCTATAGTAAGTTTGGGTACGCTTGGATCGATGTCAGAAACCATAGCCTCTTGAGAAGGTAGACCAACGTCCTCGACCACGGTATTTTCATGTGGGGAAGGGTCGAGGGAGGCACAGCTCCTTCCGTCGCAATGGCGACAATTATCTCAGGAGCTGAACTTCACTCAGCTTCATATTCGGCCACAAGTGGATTTGAAGGAGGAAGATTTTCAGTTTGCACATCGCCATCAAGATCCATGGGGATGGCTTCTATGTCGACTTCAGGGACAGGGTTATCAAATATAGGCTCATCATCATCACCCTTCCCTATGGGGTGATCTCCGCTGAGATTAGCCTTCGAGCTTAACTCCCCTTCTTCCCTAACTTCACCCGCGTTACCAGCCGGGGCATTGCCAGCAGCTATGGAGAGTTGTTCCTGCAGTCTCTCAGCATCATATAGTTTTCTCATTTCGCTAATCTTCTTGCCCCCTTAAACAACCAAGCGATGTTGAGCAGTCTTCACGCGAGGCCCAGACCGCTCGGGCGACAGTTCGTCGTCACTATCCCCAGGAACAGAAGATTGGGACAGGCTCCTTTGACTCTTCCAGCTTCCACCGCCACCATTACCACCATCATCATCATGTCCACCCTCACCATCATCACCATCATTACCATCATCGTTGTCGTCATCACCACCGCCACCATCACCATCATGGTGATCATCATCACCATCGTTATGTCCATCATTGCCATCACCGTCATCATCATCATCATCTTCATTATCGCTCAGAATGCTACCTCCTCTGTGTACCTCATCGATGGCTCCGAGAAGCAGGGAACCTGGGTTATCTTGCGTTATGTTTCTTTCCCCCATAAGCAATCCACCCCTTTAGCATATGTTCAGGCTTCTTGTGATCGATCACCACATTCAGAGAAGTCTCAAATTTTCGTATGCCTGGCGCAGCAAGCTGATGAAGATGTTCCGACATGTACCCGATATGATCAACAGGAGCAGGATCGATGACCGAGGGGGAAACGAAGATAGGTTTGGTCACATGAAGATTGTTCTGAATCAGTGAATATTGGTGGGACCACCACCTTATCCATCCATAAGTAGCCCCAGTGATAAAATTAGCACTAGGAACGATAAAAGAGCAGCCGGTTCCAGTCAGCAGAAGTTGTCGCCACATCCATTTCCAATGAACGGGCCCGACACTGCACGCCTGTTATTCACATGTTACTGGCTCTAATGTCTTGGGCACCCCTTGGTCATAACCGAACTGACGGGCAAAACGGTTCGGGTAGTATGGCTCTCTCTAGAACTCCAACCCCTCGTGAACGGGAACGAAGACGGGCGAATAGTGGTCAGAAATGAATGCTAGTAACGGTCAAAACTGCAGTCGTCATCAAGTAGCACCGGATCCTTACTACTGGTGCCTGAGAAATGGAAGAAGTCGACGTCATTATATTGAGCGATCCCCTCCTCAACAGTTGTCAAATTTTGCACAACCATCTTCTGCTTCTAAAAGAAGTGCAGTGGGATAATCCCCTTTTAAACATAATCCTAAGATGTTATACAATATACCTAGGGGAAATATACTCCAAGCCATCCCGACAAATAATGCCATCTGTAATAGGCCGAGCTCATCCCATAGGAAGCACGCTCCTTGTTGCTGATAACCTGCCTAAAGCCCGGTAAAGAGAGCACAGAACTATGGGAGCTATAGCATAACAGTGACAATGTGCCATGCCTCCAATGATGGTAAAGCAGGAGATCCTCACACTATCTACCCATTTTGAGCTTGGCAAGACTACGCAACTTAGCCAGTATGCTAGAAAGCCAGCCAACTCACATCTCACGGATAGTTTATTTGGGCGAGGAAACTTATTCTTCATCTTGGCCTCCAAGAGGCCTTTATCTCCATGATCCTCATCGTAAGGCCCATAATCCAAGCTGAAAGAAGAGGAAACCATCAGTAAAGGGGACAACGAAATAAAGTATTAATGTATAAATCATAAGTAAGACACTTACTTCAAGCCATGGCTGAAATAAACAAGCCAATCTTCGAACGGCAACTTGTCTTTGGAACTAAAAAATTGGGGAAGTTCCACGAATAATTCATAACAGGCTACAGTGTAGAAGCCTTCATCGACGCCTTTCTTCTTCCTCGACAAGTCATCGTTATTGGGAACCCACTCATTGTAGATTCTTCCACAAATTGACAGACCAACGATCCAATCCAAGTCTAAGAGCGAAATGCTCATTTCTCCACATGGCAAATGGAAAGACTTGGTGACCGAGCTCCAGTGATTAAGGAACCCCTTATAGACCCAGGGCTCATGACAGAAATAACTTGATGTCACCTGAATAGCCTTGTAAATTCTCGCTTCTCGCAAAGTATCCTTATGTTGTTCTAAGATCCTATTTGCCCAAGCTTCGTAACCAGGATGAGGGCTCAGGTGACCTCGAGTTCGATATGCACCTGATGTCCACACCTCAGCATCCCCCAAATGACGAAACCTTTGACGAAGAGTCTCGAAGTAATGAGTCGAAAATGGTTGATGGGGATCATGATTCAGCTCTAGGAAAATCATGTATTTCTCACCAAGGACGATTTACCACATACCATTCTCAGACACGGTGTAATTGAGGAACGATGTAGGGATTGATTTCCAAGTCTTTACATTATAAAAGGAGTTGGCACTGTTGTATGTCGAAAGGTTTGATGTTAGGGAGAGAGCGTTGTCTCTGAAAGCTCCTCGGGTATCTAATATATTCTTTCGTGTAAGGGTTCCGAATCAGAAGAGGTGACACAGCTAGCTTAACAATGGACCAGAGAATCTTCATTTTGTTAGTCTTCGACTTAGCTTGCTTTTCCAGATACACTTGTTTAGCACCTTTGTCGATTTTCTTCGGGCGACCACGCTTGGCAGACGAGATAGGCACAAATAGAATTGCCTCACCCTCTTCAGATCCCGTAGGGTTATCAGAGCGAAAGCCAACCATGGGAGCATACCAAGCATCCCATTCCTCATGTGTACCTGTATCCGGAGGAGGTAGCAGAACATTGTCGCAAAGAGTCTTCTTCTGAGTATCCTTCGATAAAGATAAGATGCGCTTAAAGAAGTTGAAAGTCTCAAGTGGAAGGAACCACTACGGGTTCTGATCTGATGGCTGACTGACTTTCTGGGGCACAGCTCGCTTACACTTGCTCAGAGTCAACAGAGAACCAGAAGGACAGGCCTTCGAAGGACCACCTTTAGAAGAACCACCAGCCATGACCACCTACAAAAGCACACGAAAGTATTTAGATTCAGTCCAAAGTAAAGGAAAGTGCATGCAGGTATGATTAAACCCTACTTAAACAGTAACTTAAATGATAGAAAATGCCATATAAGGCTTGGTACAATTTAGAATTTCCGAGGTATGGGGGCCCGACACCATCACAAAATAACAGTTATATATATATATGAAGACTTGAGAGGGAGGTGTTGGACTCAATACACTCTGAAATAACAACTTGTACTATCGCAAGAAATGATCTATCCAACTAAAGTATGAATGGAACGACAGTTAGTGAAAACATTGAGTAGGAAACACAAAATATGAAAAATATGAAAAAATCTACAAAATTTGCTAAGTCCAATATTCGGGTGTTCCAGGCCTAGCGCACCCCAAAGATGCAAAATTCGCTAAGTCCAAATATTCGGGTGTGCCAAGCCTAGCGCACCCCTAAATGCACGAAATTTCATCAAGTCAAATAAATGGGTGTGCCAATCCTAGCGCACCCTAAAAAGCAAACAATCCACCAAGTACAATATTCGGGTGTGCTAGACCCTATGCGTCCGAAAATTCACAAAATCGCAAGTTCAATATTTGGGTGCACTGAGGGTAGCGCACCCGAAAATTCACCAACCTTCAATAAAAGCACGCGCTAGCTGTTAAATGGGTGCGCTGGCGATTAAATAGGTGCGCTGGCGAGATCACTCAAGCACTATCACGGACGCGTAAATGACGAAAATGACATTGGTTTCTCTATTTATAGTGGGACCCGAAAATCCGATATGCCACACTAGACGATCCTACATCCATCATGGCGCACCGGAGGGGCATCTGTTGGGGTCTCAAAATGTCAGGGCCCTCAAAACAAACATCTACATGCTATAAGATCAACGTACCATAAGAAACATGGGTTACAACACCTATAAATCCAATGAAAACCTCAGAATACCCCAATCTTACTTGGCCATTTTCCAAACAAAGACCCTGGGTGGGCCCCACGAATTATCATGGCCAAAATCCCCAAAACCAGAACATAACCTTCGGAATGAATTAACATATGCAGTGCATCGATATCCGCTACCAACCGGGTCCCACAAATCTATCATTTTAAAGAACCCATTTCAAAACAGACAAATAAGTGCGTCAGCGCACCCTTAAATTCAGGGTAGTGCACCCAAAATATCAGCATCTCGTCAAGGTGATTTTTCGGATGCTCTGGCTCCAGTGCACTAAAAAAATCAGAGTTTTCACCAAAGTGATTTTTCGGAAGCTCTGGCTCCAACGCTCCTAAAAAATTAAGGTTTTCACCAAAGTGATTTTTTGAATGCTCTGGCTGCAGCGCACCAAAAAAATCAAGGTTTTCACGTAAGTGATTTTTCGGATGCTCTGGCTCTAGCGCACCAAAAAATTCAACTATTTTCATACTCCAATTTCAGAGTGTGCTAGACCTATATTCACCCAATTTTAGGGTGCTCTAAGCCACTTGTGGCCAATTTCAGTGTGCGCTACACATGGCACCTCCTCATTGGCTCATCCTCCGGTATTTTTGGGTATAAATACCCTTGCCGACTATTCATTTGTAAGTTGGATAAGAGAGAGAGAGAGAGAGAGAGCTATTACCCTCCGGACATTTCGAGTACCCGCCGGAAGCCTTGTCGGAACCCCTTTTTCGACGACCGGAATACCTTGAAATCACCACAGGTCCGGCCTTGAAATCAGCAAAATTTCTCTAAGTATGGGAGCACACCTATTAATTCAAGCACTCCGGAACCCAAATGATTTTAGGGTGCACTGGACCTAACGCATCCATTAATTCAACCTTCCGAAACAAAGTGATTTTTTGGATGCTCTAGACCCAGCACATCCATTAATTCAGCCTTCCATAACAAAGTGATTTTCGAATGCACTTGACCCAGCGCACCCATTAATTCAGCACTCCGGAACCCAAATGATTTTAGGGTGCACTAGACCTAGCGCATCCATTAATTCAGCCTTCCGGAACAAAGTGATTTTTCGGATGCTTTGGACCCAGCGCACCTTTAAAATCAGGCCAGCGCACCTGAAAATTCAGTTATTTTCAGAGTTAGTTTCTGAACGCGCTAGATCCCATTTCAAGCATTTCAAGCCATACTTGGACCTATTTTGGGTATTTTGAGTGCTATGGACGCAATGAAATAGTCAAATAATCCTTCCGGGATACCCAATGAGCAGAACAAAGACTCTCGGAATCCGATCCTAACCCAGCACGATGTGAAATAACTTCTCGAAAAGAGGCCGCTAGCGCCCAAAATTGTACAAATGTATCATTATTTACATATAGTATGAAATATGACCTGATTAAGGTTAAAAACTAAACAAACGAGAGTATGGTTGCCACAATAAATCGTATCAAAGAGTTCTAATTCTTTACAAAGCAATTGCTATGAACGGCCATAACACAATAGTCGATGCCCTACCCATTCAAACAGCATCCAGTCGGTTGGGCTACTCAGGTACATACAATTGCAGATCGGTCTTCCCAAGGTCACCTGTCCAAACACAATAGGCACAGGCCCAGAGTCGCACCCTCTTAGTTAAAAAAAACCTGATAGTCTCAGCCCGGATCTCCGGTCAAAACATGAGACATCGACATCTGACTCATACAAAGATGACCCAGTCCATAACAAAACAAACACAGGTCTCTACGACCAAGAACTCTAAGACCATAATATTCTGCCTTTTAACCAAGGGTCATCAATCATTCGATGTAATTAAGGGCTTGTGCCATATCACGGCCTAGAATGTACAAGATCTCAGAATCTCTGGAATAAAATTCGCCTTACGATATCTTTCTCTTGTGTTCTTTTGTAAATGCTTGTGATTGTCTATGAATATTTCTATTATTCAGAACCCCAGGGCAACAATACTCAGAAAATGTCCCTGTAGCATTTTCAGTTCTAACACCAGTGCATTTGGAATGCAAATTAGAATCACCTTGATTCAGAATTGGATGTGGAACGGGAGTTATTTAAAATACAAAGCTCCAAACGAAACCTAATGTTACAGGTGCCCACTTCAGGCCCAACATAGGTATGGGCAAGGTTACATGTGGTTAGAACTTAGCTCATTGATACCCCTAATCAAAGGTGGGGCTCGCACGATGGGTAGCACATATTGAAGATCAAGCCTTTTTGTAGTATAACCAGTCTACTTTTACCATTAATCATTACATAGTGAAATCAATGTGGTTATGGAGAACATTGATTCTTAAAAATCACAGGCAACTAAAGTGGGCCCCACGTGATTGATGGTCCAAATAGATAAAAATGGACCATGATCAAATGTTTTGATCATCTAATCAAAGTGGCTCTGTGAGAGGCACAGATTCAGCTGGGCCTCGCATAACAAATGTTCCCAATCAATCATCTGAATATTTCCAATGTAATTGCTATCGACCATTCTCTCTCTCTCTCTCTCTCTCTCTCTCTCTCTCTCTCTCTGACCAACCCTGGAATCTCTCTCTTTGAACAACCCTAGAATGTTTCAAGTCGACCAAATCAACATAACCACAAGAGGCAAAGCAAAGATAATCAAATGAGGGTCCCAAGTGCTAGATGGTCCAGATCAGGACCATGCCTTCTTCAAAATAATTAGTTTGGAACATCCCTTATTTTCCTGATCATTTATGTCATGGTTAGGATCATCTGATTAGAGTGATTCTTGAGATTCATGGGCAATGAAAGGGAAATCGATAAACTCTGTTGGGCCCACAGTGAATGTATGTGGTTTATCCACACCGTCCATTCATTTTTCCACCTTAATTTATGGGTTGAGCCCAAAATTGAAGCATATCCAAAGCACAAGTGGACCACACCAAAGGAAACATTGGGGATAATGATTTCCATCGTTGGAACCTTCCTAGGGCCCACTGTGATGTTTATTGTCATCCAACCTATTCATAAGATCACACAAACATGGATGAAGGAAAAAAAATATCAGCTTGATCCAAAACTCTGTGGCCTCTAAGAATTTTTCAACGGTAGACGTTCAATTCACACTGTTTCATGTGGTGTGGTCCACTTGAGCTTTGGATATGCTTCATTTTTAGGCTGAAGCCCTCAAAATTGTCCGGTAAAATGGATGGATGGAGTGGATAAAATACATAAATCATGGTGGGCCCCACAGAGTTTACTCAGTACGCTTCCAATGAAAGGCGGGCGGGGCGCACATCGACGGTCCAAAATATCTTTTCACACAACATACAACATGTGTACCATAGCATGCATACTGTAGACCACTTAAAACAGAAAACTAGTCCAGTCCAATAATCAGGTGGGCCATGTTAGGAAAACCTCACGGAAGCACAGAGTTGAATCAAACGATCACTACACGCACGCACTCACTCAACACACAAAGAATAATTCGAATTTTACATGGAAAACCCTTGCGGGAAAAAATCACGACACAAAGCGACAATATCCACTATGAAACTCAAAAGATTACAAAGAATAACAACCAAGAAACAAGAATCCCAAGAGAAAACCCTTTTTCTCTCACCCAAAACTCTCTCTCTCTCTCCAATAGTGTAGAACACGTATTAGTTATCACCCTAATCCCATTTACCACCTTTAAATAAGAGAAATATGAAATTAGTAACAATTAGTGCAAAAACGTGCAAGTCTGTTTAAACAATCAGGCCCCAGGGTCAGGCACCCGACGGGCCCAGGTTAGGCTCCTAAAACCCTTCGAAAATGTCCAGAGAGTTTTCCCTAATAAATTTGGGATTTCTCAGACGGGGTCGGGTGCCCGACCCCCTGGTCGATCGCCCAAACCCCCTTAATCTTTACAAGATTGAAGGCTCCACCAACAATCTCCACCGAGGCTTTAATCCAAAATTTCTCTCTTGTTTCTTCCATCATCTCATCTTCAATCACAGCTCAACCGCTTCTTATGCACATTGTGTCTTCATTCCGTCTTCGCCAATCCTAGAGAAGTTGCGTAGAACTTAAACTTCTCTACAAGAACCACCTTGGTGACCATGTCCGCCGGATTCACGTTGGTGTGAATCTTGTCCAGAGTCACATCTCCTTCCTCAAGCACCTGTTGGATAAAATGGTGATACACATCAATGTGTTTAGTACGAGAGTGATAAACAAAATTCTTAGCCAAATTAATAGCACTAGAGCTATCACAATTAACTAGTACGGTCTCCTGCTGAAGCCCCAACTGATTTATCATTCCCCTCAACCAAACAACCTCCTTTAATGCCTCTATCACTTCCATATACTCCGCTTCAATAGTGGAAAGAGCCACCACCAACTGAAGCTTGGACATCCAACTAATCGCTCCACCCAATAAAACAAATGAGTACCTTGAAGTCGATCTCCTACAATCCACACTACCTGCATAATCAGAATCCACATACCCAATCAACTTATCCTTAGACCTTTAGAATGTCAAAACGTAGTCATACGTACCATGAATGTATCGAAGTAGCCATTTCACTGCCTCTCAATGTTGCTTGTCGGGGTATGCCATAAATTTATTCATAACACCGAATGCATATGAAATATGTGGTCTCATACAGACCATAGCATACATCAAGTTGCCTACTGCGCTCGAATAAAGCACACGAGACATATCTTGCTTTTCTTCATCTATCTTGAGACACCGCTCTGAAGAAAGCTTGAAGTGAGCTGCGTAGGGAACACTAATTGGCTTCGCCGTATCCATCCCAAACTTCATCAATACTTTTCCTAGGTATTCATCCTGAGACAACCAAAGCCTGCTCTTCTTCATGTCTCTGTGTATATTAATGACGAGAGCTCTGTTTGCAACCCCCAAATTCTTCATCTCAAATGTCCCTGAAAGCTGAGTCTTCAACACATCGATGTCAAATATGCTATGACTGACAATAAGCAGACATATAATACCAGTATGAGAAACTTTTCATCACTCAGTGTCTTGAAATAAACACAGTGATCATACTCGCTCCTGGAAAAGCCTTGACTCATCATGAAGGAATCAAATTTCCTATACCACTACCTACGTGACCGTTTGAGGCTGTACAACGACCTCTTTAACCTGCAAACCTTATTCTCTACCCATTTTACTATATAACTTTCTGGCTACTACATATAAATCTGCTCATCCAATTCCCCATGCAAGAAATCAGTTTTTACATCCATCTATTTTAGCTCGAGGTTGTGTTGGGCAACCAGAGTCAACACGAACCTGATAGACACTTGCTTCACAATCGGCACGAATATCTCACTAAAGTCTACACCTTCCCACTGAGCATATCCCTTTGCCACCAATCTAGCCTTGTATCTATCCTGTTTCTTCTGAAAAATTCATTTACACCCAATCGCTTTTCAGCCCACAGGAAGCTCCACTAGCTCATGTGTCTAATTTTTGTACAAAGAATCTATCTCGTCTTGTATTGTCATCTTCCACTTTTCAGCATCTATATTATGTAATGCCTCCTCAAAGTTAGACGGATCCCCCTCATCTGTAATAAGGGCGAATGCAATATTCGAGTTATCTCTATACCTAGTCGATAACCTGTGATCTCTAAGTGGGTTTCTTCGCATAGATGGCTACTCCACCTGATCTTGTACCTCTGTCTGCGTATCAGTATCATCCCATGTCTCATCTTTGTCAACATGAATATCAATAACCTCTGATTTTTTTCTGGTTCCTTTGGTGCATCCTTTCAGAATAAAGAATCCACATCAAATCTGACATCACGGCTCAAGGTGATCTTTCGTGTGACAGGGTCATACAGTCTATAACCCTTCACTCCATCACCATAGCCCGTAAAGATACATTTTCTGGCCCTCTGGTCTAGCTTATCTCTCTCAACTGATCGTACATGAGAGTAAGCTTCACAACCAAATACATGCAATCCTGAGTAGTCTAATGACTGACCACTCCACACTTCCTCTAGAATCTTACAATTTATAGCCATAAAAGGGGACCAATTTATCAGGTAACAAGCCGTGTTAACGGCCTCAATCCATAACTCTTTTCCAAGCCAGCATTACTTAACATGCACCGGGCTCTTTCCAAAAGAGTCCAGTTCATCCGCTCAGCCACACCATTCTGTTCCGGTGTGTGGCACACTGTGTTGTGTCTCACAATCCCTTCCTCCTTACAATACCAATTGAAGTCTCCAGAAGTGAACTCTCTACTATTATCGGTTCTCAGCACTCTTAGTTTTTGCCCTGTTTGTTTTTCCACCATCACTTTCCAATGCTTGAAAGTGGTGAAAACATCGAATTTATTTTTCAAAAAATAAACTTATACCTTCCTGCTATAATCATCAATAACAGGCACGAACCATGATGACCCCCAACAGAAAGAACGGGCGAAGGCCCCCATACATATGAATAAACATACTCAAGCACCCCTTTACAAACATGTTTCCCAATTTTAAACACTAGCCTAGACTGTTTTGTTAGTGCACTTTTCTGTGGTATACTAGTGCACCTTGTTTGTCAATTACTTACGTCAGTGAGTCCAGTGTCGGTTGAGCCCAATGAAGACGAAGACCGAAGACTCAAGACGGACCGGCTGCATCAAGGAAGAAGAATCAGGTAAAACATGATGCCTTGGTGCCTTAACCTTGACCAAAAGCCAACCCCTTTGCTTCTTTGATGACCTTGACCATATTAGGGAACATTTAGTCATCATAGATTGGCCCTAGGTATCCCAATTGTGCACCCAAAACTTGGCCATGGCTTGAGGGTTGAGATAGGATTGGGTCAGCTAACAGCTGTGCTGAACCAGGCTGGTCCAACCGGTCAAGACCGGTCGGCCAGACCCACAGCAACTTGCTGTGAAGAAAATGGCTGGGCAGCCGACCGGTCAAGACCGGTCGACCAGAAGAAAAACAACCTCCAGCTGCTTTGCAATGGGCAGCCGACCGGTCAAGACCGGTCGGCCTTCACATCCCATGTGTTCAGCAAACATTGCCGACCAGTCTTGACCGGTCGGCCTGGATTCTTCTAGGTGTTCAGCAAGCATAGCCGACCGGTCGGCCTGTATTCATCAAGCTGTCCAGCAAGGGGATCCGACCGATCTTGAGCGGTTGGGACAGGTCGGCTCAAAGCCGTTTTCTGCCCGTTTTATGACCGTTGGAGCTCTCCTTTCTTACATATAGAGTTCGGTTTTTGGGCATTGGTAAGGGGATTTCGAGAGGAGTGAAGCCACCATTGTTGGAGACTATTTGAGGCTCATTCCCAACCTATGCAAGGCATCTTCCTTGTGCTTTAACACGAGATTAGAGCATTCCAAGCTCATAAAGAAGATGACCTTCATCCCCTCTTGATCTCTAGAGTTTGGAGCTGTCTTGGTTGGCATATTCTAGTCCAAAACTCTAAGATGAGATCATTGTAGGAGAGAGACTCTAGGCAGCCCATTCCCACTAAGTTGTAAAGCTCTCAAACCTACCCTCCTAGCACCTTGGACATTTCAACGGCATCACATGCAAGGTGTTTGATCAAGTGTGGCTGAGGCATTGGCGACGCAACGGCAACACGATCGAGGGAGCAAGGAAAGCTGATTGAAGCACGGGAGAGCGGAGATCAAGCAACCCAATCCGGCGCTAAACAAGGGGCTCATCTGACAAGTAGGTTGTCTCAATTGAGAGTCCATTTAGAGTTTGTTTATCGAACTCTACCTAGGGACGTTAGCCGTTCCTTGGCCCATTAGCCGGGCCAAAACTTAGTCTCCAAGGGGGAGCCTCCGACACGGGAGTAAACGTGCGTTGGGTTGAGAGTTAGCTTATGTCTAAAACTCCGGTTATGGTTGAGAGGTGAACTGGTAAAACCTCCGTGTAAAGGTTGAGAGGTGAACCTCATTTAAAACCTCCGATAGTGAATGCCGGTGTGCTCAAAGGGGTTGAGTACTTGAACCAGGAGTAGAGTAGACAAGTAGTCGAACCACTATACATCCTCGTGTTTGTGATTGTTCTTGAGCACATTTATATCTTAGCATTGTTAGTTTAATTGTTTAATTATGAATGCTTGATAGGAATGTATGCTAGGCACTTATTAGGCTCATCCACATACAAGATGTACCTTCACTAGTTGTGTAGACTTGAGCTCATTGATCCACTCTCATAAGTCTACACAAGTTGCATAGGTTAGGATCTAGATTGGTTGAATCTTTTATTTACCTATGCATGTTTTAGACTAGGATTGTTTATTGTTTAACCTTATGCTAGTCTTGTGATTGGACCCACTTTGGCTTGGAAGCCTAAGTGTTATTGCTTACTTTGTTTATTTGATAAAATATACTAATAGGCGAAAAGAATTTGATAAGGTCCTAATCACCACCCCCACCCCCCCCCCCCCCCCCCCCCCCCCCCCCTAGGTCCTTATACATATCTCCGAGTATTTCTATAAGCGGTAAAACCGCAATTTCAATTGGTATCAGAGAGGGTTCCTCTTTAAGGGCTTAATTGCCTAGAGGTAGATCCTAAGAGAACTTGAAAATATGTCTAGAGAGGACTCTTCATCCGTCACTAAGCCTCCTTTCTTTGATGGGTCAAACTATCCATATTGGAAAGCCCGAATGCGCATCATCTTGGAATCTATTGATTCGGATGTGAGGGACATGTTTGATATTGGATATGTACCCCCAATGGACATTATTCATAAGGAAGGTGAACCGGATGTTCTCAGGCCAAAAGATAAAGCAATGTGGACTAATCATGATAAAGCTCAACGTATCCATAATGCCAAAGGCCTGAATGCCATTTTTTGTTCAGTATCTAGAGAAGAATTTGGTCGGATTTAAAACTGCACAACTAGTAAACAGGCATGGGATATTCTTGAAGTTACCCATGAAGGTACAAACGTTGTTAAAAATTCTAATCTTCAGCGCCTCTCTACTCTATTTGAAAACATTACTATGGAGGAGCATGAAACATTTACTGAATTTTATACCAAGCTGAACAAGATCACAAATGATATGTGGGGCTTAGGGGATCCTGTTCCTGAAAATAGACTTTGTAGGAAAATTCTGAGATCTCTTCCGGAACGGTTCTCTTCTAAAGTTACCACCATTGAAGAATGTAGGGATCTAAATACAATGAAAGTTGAAGAACTCATAGGTTCCCTACAAACTTTTGAACTAGGCTTTAAGGCCCCCTCTAGAAAGAAAAGCATCGCTCTTAAGTCCTCTCACAAACATAAGAAAATTAAGAGTGAGTCGGAGGAAGAGAGTGATGATGAGGATGATGAGGAAGAGAAATTAAAAAAAAAATTCAAGAGATTCCTCAAATTTGATAGAGGGAATAGCCGTGACAAGAAGGACAAGAAGGGTGATAAACATAAAGGAAAATCATCCATATCTTCATCCGTCCATTGTTACGGTTGCGGTCGTCGTGGCCATATTGCACCGGAATGTCCGGAAGGGCCTAAACCGAAAGGTAAAAAGGCAATGGCTGCCACTTGGGATAATACGGAGGAGTCTGAATCTGGTGACTCCGCTTGTGATGAGTGCCAATATAAAGATCTTGCTCTCTCGGCCTCCACCACAACCCCTCTACCAGCTTATCTAAGAGGGGATCCCAACCGCTATCCCTTCTAGGAGAGAAGGAGTTCCCAACCCCTCACCTCATGCTACATTCTATGAGGGTGTTGTGGAATTTAGTTACCCTTTAGCTTATCAAACTAAACATGGTCAGTGAGGGTAGCTAGATATGCTTAAATAGGAAAATCTGAGGATTTCAGCCTCATTTTTGGGTGTATGGGCAAATCAGAGGATTCAAGCCTCATTAGCCCAATTTTCAATAATTTAGCCTTGCTTTTAATTGATACATTTGCTTGCTATATTGTCATCATGCTTAGATTAGCTAATCATCTTGAGGTTTATGCTTCATTATATGCTAATCTTTGCTTAGTTTTGGTCTTGATATACCAATAGGGGAGGTTGGTTGATTGGGCTATAAGCCCTTTGTGCTTTCATTGCAAATGTATATCCTTGACCAATTATGCATGATTAACTATGCTTAGATAGTTACATTTCTTGTTAATCATGTTCCTTAGCATGCTCCATGTATTCATGATTCATGCACCCTATACTCTCCTTGTTAGCATGTGCTTATAGTTATAACTGCGACACACTATCTTCTCTTACCTTAATCATTAAGGGGGAGAGAATAGTTTGTCAATTGCTAACAAAAAGGGGGAGAAAGATCAACTCCCACCAAAACTAGTTTGCTATGTTTTGTGATGCAGGGATTGACAGGTTATGGGGGAGCAAACTGAAGAGGATCAGCTTAGATTAGGCATGTCAAGAGTCCTGTATTTAATTCATTTTCAATGTAATATCTTGAACATGTAATTTGTTTTGGTAGGTTAAGTTTTTGTAAGTAATTGACAAAGGGGGAGATTGTTAGTGCACTTTTCTGTGACATACTAGTGCACCTTGTTTGTCAATTACTTACGTCAGTGAGTCCAGTGTCGGTTGAGCCCAATGAAGACGAAGACCGAAGACTCAAGACGGACTTGGCTGCATCAAGGAAGAAGAATCAGGTAAAACATGATGCCTTGGTGCCTTAACCTTGACCAAAAGCCCAACCCCTTTGCTTCTTTGATGACCTTGACCATATTAGGGAACATTTAGTCATCATAGATTGGCCCTAAGTATCCCAATTGTGCACCCAAAACTTGGCCATGGCTTGAGGGTTGAGATAGGATTGGGTCAGCTTACAGCTGTGCTGAATCAGGCTGGTCCGACCGGTCAAGACCGGTCGACCAGAAGAAAAACAACCTCCACCTGCTTTGCAATGGGCAGCCGACCGGTCAAGACCGGTCAGCCTTCACATCCCATGTGTTCAGCAAACATTGCCGACCGGTCTTGACCGGTCGGCCTGGATTCTTCTAGGTGTTCAGCAAGCATAGCCGACCGGTCAAGACCGGTCGGCCTGTATTCATCAAGCTGTCCAGCAAGGGGATCCGACCGATCTTGAGCGGTTGGGACAGGTCGGCTCAAAGCCGTTCTCTGCCCGTTTTATGACCGTTGGAGCTCTCCTTTCTTACATATAGAGCTCGGTTTTTTGGGCATTGGTAAGGGGATTTCGAGAGGAGTGAAGCCACCATTGTTGGAGACTATTTGAGGCTCATTCCCAACCTATGCAAGGCATCTTCCTTGTGCTTTAACACAAGATTAGAGCATTCCAAGCTCATGAAGAAGATGACCTTCATCCCCTCTTGATCTCTAGAGTTTGGAGCTGTCTTGATTGGCATATTCTAGTCCAAAACTCTAAGATGAGATCATTGTAGGAGAGAGACTCTAGGCAACCCATTGCCACTAAGTTGTAGAGCTCTCAAACCTACCCTCCTAGCACCTTGGGCATTTCAAAGGCATCACATGCAAGGTGTTTGATCAAGTGTGGCTGAGGCATTGGCGACGCAATGGCAACACGATCGAGGGAGCATGGGAAGCTGATTGAAGCACGGGAGAGCGGAGATCAAGCAACCCAATCCGGCGCTAAACAAGGGGCTCATCTGACAAGTAGGTTGTCTCAATTGAGAGTCCATTTAGAGTTTGTTTGTCGAACTCGACCTAGGAACGTTAGCCGTTCCTTGGCCCATTAGCCGGGCCAAAACTTAGTCTCCAAGGGGGAGCCTCCGACACGGGAGTAAACGTGCGTTGGGTTGAGAGTTAACCTATGTCTAAAACTCTGGTTATGGTTGAGAGGTGAACCGGTAAAACCTCCGTGTAAAGGTTGAGAGGTGAACCTCATTTAAAACCTCGGATAGTGAATGCCGGTGTGCTCAAAGGGGTTGAGTACTTGAACCGGGAGTGGAAGTAGACAAGTAGTCGAACCACTATACATCCTCGTGTTTTTTATTATTCTTGAGCACATTATATCTAAGTATTGTTAGTTTAATTGTTTAATTATGAATGCTTGATAGGAATGTATGCTAGGCACTTATTAGGCTCATCCACATACAAGATGTACCTTCACTAGTTGTGTAGACTTGAGCTCATTGATCCACTCTCATAAGTCTACACAAGTTGCATAGGTTAGGATCTAGATTGGTTGAATCTTTTATTTACCTATGCATATTTTAGACTAGGATTGCTTATTGTTTAACCTTATGCTAGTCTTGTGATTGGACCCACTTTGGCTTGGAAGCCTAAGTGTTATTGCTTACTTTGTTTATTTGATAAAATATACTAATAGGCGAAAAGAATTTGATAAGGTCCTAATCACCCCCCCCCCCCCCCCCCCTCCTAGGTCCTTAGACATATCTCCGAGTATCTCTATTAGCGGTAAAACCGCAATTTCATGTTTACCATACATGCAGTGTTCACATATACTAAAGTCTATGCTCTTAAAAATAAGAATAAAGGAACGATCAGAAAGTACCTTCATACCCCGCTCGCTCATGTGGCCCAAACGCGCATGCTACATATGAGCAGATGTGGAATCCGCTGCAGCCGCTGCAAGTCTACTTGATGAAACACTTCTAATCAACTTGTAAAGGTTCCCGTAACTGTTAAAACTAGAAAATGCGCAAGACAGTTTTCTTGTGTTTCGTTGTTCTAGGGGTTCTAAGTATCGAAAACATTCATAAACAATCACAAGCATTCACAAAGTACACGAGAGAAGGTATCGCAAGGAGAATTTTATTCTAGAGATTCTAAGATCTTTTACATTCCAGGCTATGATACTGGTCACGAGCCCTTAATTACATCAATGGTTGATCACCCTTGATTAAAAGGCAAAAGACTAACTCGCCAGGGATTATGGTCTTGAGTTCATAGTCGTAGAGACCTTTTATTTTCTTGTTATGGACTGAGCCATGCTTTTGAGCAAGTCGGATGCTTATGTCTCATTTTCTTTTGGGTTGCCCGGTTTGAAGGACTGTCAGGATTTTTTAATTGAGTGGTGCATCGCTGGTCCCTCTTCCCGTATTTTTATGACGGGTGACCACTAGAGTACACGAACTACGACTGTTGGTCGACACAACTCGAAGCCCTCTTCCTGTATTTTTATGACAGGTGACCTCGAGAAGGCGCGACTCGAAGCCCTCTTCTCGTATTTTTATGACAGGTGACCTCGAGATGGTACAACTCAGAGCCCTCGTCCCATATTTTTATGATGAGTGACTGTGAGAAGACACATTGCAATTACCTGATCAGCTCAACCAGTAGATCTCGTTGTAGATGGGTAGTACATCAACTAGCTTTGTAATGGCAGTCCATAATAGGAAATTTTGAATGTTGTTGGAACTCTTTGATTTCGGTTTCTCGTGGTAACCATAATCCCTTAGGTTTAACCTCGGATCTTAATCTGAGATTAATAAAGTTTGTACAGTACATGAATAAATACAAAGTAAACATGTTCGATCTTGGAGCCTAGGGACTCGTCTTCGAGAATATTACTTCTTTCACATACATTCCGATTGTTGGTACGGGATCGAATAAGTTATATTGAGTCAGGCTCTTTCGAGGATTCAAGTCCGATGGTCTAGATTGCACATTTCGGGGTCTGAAAATGGCTAAGTACCAGACTGATAAATGCCCGTTTATGCCAATAATTGATAAATAATGGGGATTAGTATCCCATAAGTGCTTGATTTAGCTGCCTTATAGTATGGAGGTATTACATTTGCTTTGGCATCAGTGAGATCGTGCTTAATTCTATTTGATGTCAGTCGATCTTCGAGCCAACAGGACACTTCCCAAGGCTGAAAATGACTAAGTGCTGGGCCTATTTATCGTTTAATTAAGATATTCAGAAAATATCGATGATGATTACCATCGAACAGTGCTGGATTATGTTCATTAGGGTTGTAATGATGCTAGATCCACTTTGGTGTAAGTCAGATTCTGCTTAATTCTACTTGGTGTCAGTCAATCTTCGAGCCAATAGGGCACTTCCCAGGGCTGAAAATGACTAAGTATCGGGCCTGTTTATCGCTTAATTAGGGTATTCGGTGATTAGGACAGCGAATGACATCAATGCGATGCATTATTATAGTGTTTCGGATCATGGAGGAACTAAGTCTCTCTCTTAGCATTGTCCAATTCTGCTTAATTTTACTTGATTTTAGTTGTTTTATGCTCTTAAAAAGGGGTTTTCAGACTTACAAATTTAGCTAAGTGTTGGTCATTTTCGATTAAATCACTGATTTAGGTCATTTAACGTTGACTGTTGGAAGATCTGATTCGGGGAATGGATAGAGCTCGACGATATGTGTCCAGGAGGGATAGTACAATGGAGAAGCGGGCCACATCCAAAGTAGGACATGCCACAGACGTCCCGGGCTAGGTGGGACCATCCGAGCGCATGTGAGTGGAGGTGCGGGCGCATGTGCCTGGGGTGGGTGCATGTGTCCCTTCCCCCGGGCGCATGTGCCCTAAGATGAGAAAGAGAGAGGGAGAATTCCCCTCCCGGGTGCATGTGGCATAGCACATGCGCCTGGGCTAGGCTGGTGGGCGCATGTCCCCTTTGGGACTTAGAAAATTCGCCCCACCCTCAAGGGGTGAGCACATGTCCCTCTGGAAAAAGTGGAATTTCCACCACTTAGACATTTTTTAGGGTTTTTAGGCCATAGGGAGGTGGGCGCATGTGTCGTCTCACAAAATGTTGGACATTTGTGCTCGATGCCATGCGCCGTCTCAGATTCGAATCCTGATACACCCAACGTACGCTCTGATACTAGTTGTTGGAAAAACCTCGCGGAAGCACAGAGTTGAATCAAACGATCACCACACGCATGCACTCAATCAACACACAGAGAACAATTCAAATTTTATATGAAAAACCCTTGTGGGAAAAAAAACCACGACACAAAGCGACAGTATTCACTATGAAACTCAGAAAATTAGAGAATAACACCAAGAAGCAAATCCCAAGGGAAAACCCTTCTTTTTCTCTCACCCAAAACTCCCCCCCTCAATAGTGTAGAACATGTATTAGCTATCACCCTAATCCCGTTTACAACCCTTAAATAAGAGAAATCCGGAATTAATAACAATTAGCGCAAAAACGAACAAGTCCGTCTAAACAATCGGGCCCCAAGGTCGAGTGCTTGAAACCCTCCAAAAACGTCTAGAGAGTTTTGCCTAATAAATCTGGAATTTCTCGGATGGGGTTTGGTGCCCGACCCCCTAGTCGGTCGACTGAACCCCCTCAGTCTTCACAAGATTGAAGGCTCTACCAGCAGGCCATACTGTTGTGGTTGTCCACTGATTCCAACAGTTTGGTCCACCAGATGAGCATATTAGCCTGATTTTATGCGACAGGTGAAACATTTAGGGCCAGTTTAGATGCACTTCCTCGGAAGGGGATTCCTGAAAAAGGGGAGTTTCAAGCCTACTTCCTCGGTCAACTCAGGCAAAAACCAACCAAATTGGTTTCTTTGATTTTACCTTTTCGAATCTGTTTTATCTAGCAGGAGTGAAGATTGGGGGGGGGGGGGGGGGGGGGGTGTTTCCAATGTGCATCCAAACACAACATCAACTACCATTTGGATCAAAAGGGCGTTTAGCTACAAACGGCCAGGGGCATCTACCCTTTGTGGGACCTACCTAGAGGTGGGCAATGATCCAGGCCGAGCCGATTTAGCCCGAGTTTGGTTTGGCTTGTTTTTGTGCCACCTCAGTTTGTGGATCGGCTTGGTTTGGATTTCGAGCTGACCCATGCAGCCTAAGTTTGGTTTGCTCTAGGAAAATCTAGTTTAAGCCGGGATTGGTTTGGTCGAAAATTTCGAATCGAGCCAGGCCAGGCTGAGTTCTAACAAGTGGCGGCTCTTTTTTTCTTGTTTATTTAAACAGAAAAGAATTTAAGAAGTTAGAAAAAAAAAAAAAAAAAAGTACAAACATATTTTACCATATGATGTTTAACATCCTCCAAAGGAGCGCAGCTTCAAAATAGACATGTAAGAGCATTTTCCAAACAAAAGTACACGAGCATAATTTTAGCGGTGCAAGGAAACAGTATACATTCATGCATATGTATTATCCATGTCATCATGTATATGCATTATCCACGCTGTCTATCTGTTTTACATATCACTTTAGGACATGATCCCAAAACGGATTCATACCCAAAGCTCAAGTGGATCACACCGTAGGAAACAATGTGCTTACAATCTATGAGCTGATTCAAGCCGAATCAAACCAAGCTGAATCAAATTGAGCTTCGAACCGAGCCGAGCCAATACTACCCTAGTTTGAGCTTGATTTGTTTTTTCAAATGAGCTTGACACAGTTTGAACTTCCATTCAAACCAATCCAAGCCGAGAATTTTCAAACCGATCTGAGCGGAGCTTTCGAGCTGGCTTGGCTTGTGCCCAGCTCTAGACCTACCGTGACATGGGATTGGGTACTACCCTCAACGGTGGGGTCATTGTCACAAACTGCTTCCTGTGGTTTGGTCCACTTAGAGCCTTCCATCTGCCTCATTTTTTGGGCTCTTTCAAAATGGATGAGCAGTTTGGATAAAACACATATACCACGGTGGGCCCCACAGAGCCCCTAATCAGGATCATCCGTCTCTAGCTATGTCCCAGTGGGGGTAGTACCCAATCCGGCCCCTTAAAAAGGTAGCATGCTAGCAGGAGGAAAAGACATGGTTGGACGAGTGCACTTGGGGCCGTACCTCATTAATTCTCATAACAGTGAGAATTGCATTTTTATAAACCAAATTGCAATTTAGGGCCAGTTTGGATACCACCAAATAAGTTACTTTTTTAACTTATGTTAAGTAATTAGGTTACTTTTTTCACCTAACTTAGATTGGTAAGCATCATTGTAATTGTAAAAGGATGGGGATTTCCTGCGAGAGCCTTTCACATGAAGTTACTGAGCTGGGAACCTCGGTGGGGCCTACCGTGGTGTTTGTGAGAAATCCACTCAGTCCATCCATTTTGTGAGCTCATTTTAGGGGTCACAGCCTTTCACATGAAGTTACTGCGCTGGGAACCTTGGTGGGGCCTACCGTGGTGTTTGTGAGAAATCCACTCAGTCCATCCATTTTGTGAGCTCAATTTAGGGGACACGGTTTGGGTGGTTCCCGGACCCACGGAGGTCGGTGGATCCACAACTATGGCCACTGTGATGAATGTGCTTTACATCTACACTGACTATGCATTTTGAAAGCTTATTTTAGGGCATGATCCAAAAAATGAAGCAGATCCAAATCTTAGGTGGACCATACCAAATGAAACAGTGATTGAATCCCCACCATTAAAAACTTCATGGGCGCATTGGAATGTTTATTTTCCATCCAACCTGCTAACAAGGTCACAAAGACATGGATGAAGAGACCACACAAATATCAGCTTGACCCAAAACTTTTGTGGCCCACGAGAAGTTTTTAATGGTTGAGTACCACTGTTTACTGTATTATGGTCCACTTGAGATTTGGAACTGCTTCATTTTTTGGATTATGCTCTAAAATGAGTTTTCAAAATGGATGGACGGCATGGATGTAAGACACGCACATCACACAGTGGACGTCATAGTCAGGTATCCGGATCCACGAAGCGATCCCGGACGACGTCCTAAAATGATCTCACAAAATGTTTTCTCATAAACATCGCAGTGGCCCCACCAAGGTTCCCGGAGCAGGAACCTCCTACGAAAGGCTGTCGCAGGCTAAAACTACTTATCTCCCTAAGTTATTTGTTTTTAGCTTTTTAACTTCACTTTTCTACTTCTCTATATCACTGTTCATGTCAAAGGATTTTTTTTTTTTTTTTTTTTTTTTTTTTTTTTTTATTCTCGGTCGATATCAAAGGAGGCCCCACGTGGTAGATTGTCCACATTGAAGGTGGGGCTCACACAAAAAATGGGCAAGCCATCATCTTGTGACCTTATGGCATAAGTTGCTTATCTAAAGTAACTTAGAATCCAAACGCCCCCTTAGTGATGGGCAAGCCATTCCAAAGTTGTCAAACGCTACTAGAAAAATCATCTGCTATTTGACACAACTGTGAGTCCATAATAATGTATTAGAGATCACCTATTTCTTTTTGCAAGGATTAATAATAATCTTGATAACCAACAATCATAATTTCTAATACATAATTAGGATTAACGAAAATGAGATGAACTCATTTTTAGGTGCCCTTGGAATTTTCAAGAAACGTAGTACCTATGAATTGGGGTGATGCTGCTAAGTGTTTCTTCAGTTGGAAGTCCACAATAGATAGTTAGAGATTTAAAGATGCCAGGAGTTGCCTGACCTACCTTCAACAGCCTTTCATGGCCTCTTCCCTTGGCCTCTTTCCTTGATTCACCAGCTGCTGTGAAAATAAAACAAAATAAACCACAAAGAAGCAATGTATTTCTTAATGGAATAACATTATCTGCCAAATTGTTGGATTCAATAGACCATTTTCTTAATAACTGGCTCTTATTCCGGGCTCAACAATGCACTCTATAAATAATTTCTTCGCACTCCGCCTCTTCAAGGCAAGCGAGCCCAAATCCTCTATCCTCATGTCACCAAGGCTGTTGTCTTACAAATGGGGCACAGATTCTTGTGCATTAGCCACTGTTTAATGCAGTCAGTATGGAAGTCGTGTCCGCAATCCAGCATTCCAAGCTCCTCCCCCTCCACATATTCCTCCTGCCACACCCCCACCCCACCATTGGGGCCAAAGAAGAGTTTCACTTAAGAAAAAAACTTTTTGCTTGGAACTAAAGTAATTCAAAAAAAAAAAAAAAAAATCACAAAAATATCTCAGAGCAGGCTTACTTGACATATACAGCATGGTTCAATCTTTGCAGGTGCTCCTACTGATATCAATTCATACTTCTGCTGCTTCATGCACTTTAAAACCGTTTCCTCACTCAGTCCCGTGTTTACATTTCCTATGCGTTCTTCCAGCGCTAATAATTCCTACAAGTTCAGACCTCTTATGTTCAGAGGGCAGCAATCTTTCATTGGAAATATTACATTGTGTCAATTCGGTGGCACTAGTTTGCGATGCATTCATGCAGGTTGTACACTGTGCATGGAGAGTTCAAAACATCATCTTTTGTTTTCCCGCCGATTTTTCTTTTTTGTTAACATTAATTCTCACCATTTCTTTACTGCACCACCTGCCTGGTCAAGATCACATCAATCTGATGATTCTAACCATGCAGTCAGGGCCCTTCTGTTATAAGTTGCCATTTTCCAAGGAATAGGAAGATTAAAAGTCATTGGCTTACCCAACCATTGATAGACGAGCAATCCACAGTAGGGTCTATCAGACTGACTGTCCAGTTTGATGATTTTACCTTCTTCTTCTTCTTCTTCTTCTTCTTTTCTTTCTTTCTTTTTTTTTTTTTTTTTTTTTTTGCCTTTTTTTGTTTTGAAAGGTGTGATTTTACCATATGAAAGGCTTAAATCAGGCCATTCTGATTCAAGTGCGCCACAATTCAAGACCATTTGGACAGTTGACATGATGATGGACTGCCATCCACTATGCTTCTTCATGTTGCATCCCACTTGATGACTGAATTGATTTGCGCATACTGTTTTTAGCATCAGGTAATAATCATGTTGCGACCCGTCTTGTCCATGGTTTGGATTTCCCACATGACAAATTGGCACGTAACTGGGGTTGCATGTGAAAGTCACACAACCTTCTGTAGGATCATTCCTCAAATATGCAAGTGAGCACACATGCACAGACTTTCAGATGCAACTGTTTGTAGGATCATTCTACACACAAAAGCAAGCATGCATCGGTTCATACCTCGTAAGACATATTATCCACATCCAATCTCATGTCTCTATGCCGATCGTGCACATCAGCCCCATAAAATACTGACTGGTCGAGCATTAGAACATCCTGCCACATCGTCATTGACAAACTAATTTCAGACATCCAATGTAGACATCTTTTCATTCTGACAATAAAATATTTAGAATAGCCTAACTTGTTGGTTACAAAAACAAGGATATCAATAATAATGAGCAAGGAAGAAAGCAAGCCTAAACTGGCTAGGTATGTGCCACATGCACAGTAGTTAAAAGTGCTAACCTCAAATCTTAAACTCTCACCCCTTTGCAGGAGTTCCAAGACATTGCGAATCTGTTACAGAGAATGGACGGATCATAAATACAAAAGTTCCAGAACATTTAATGCTTGATGCAAAATTAAGGACTACAATAGAGAACTCATACATAGAAAAATGTAAGCAAGCTTCTTCTTTTTTCCCTCAAAAGATAATGAAAAAATGTATTCAAAAGGGTAAATAGAAAATCAAGATATGGAGGATTTCCACAACAAATCTAGCAAAAAGAAAGAAAAATCCCTATAACAAGAGCGGGAAGGGAAGCTCCTCTAGCTAGAAAATGTAAACAAGCTCTTTAAGCATAAAAATAAATAAAAAACAAAAAACAAAAAACAAAAACAAAAACAAATGGTTATTCAACAATCTCAAAAAGCCTCAATTCCTGAAGTAGAATGTAGTACCAAGTGGTCTAGTGGAAGCCACATGTCCACTGATGTGCTCAATCAAGGTACAGTATCTTATTCATTTTCTATATATAAATGAAGAAACTAAACTATGGTAAAAGAATTCCCCATAAAAGTGAAGATCTCGAGGAACCTTCCTTGGCAAAGGAGATTGCCTCTCTATTCACAATGTCTACGACATTGGTAAACATTATGTTTAACCTCTTTGCAGCAAGGTATTCAAAAAAGGTAAATGGCTGTTGCAAAACAGTAACAGTGGGAACCGTTAAGCGCAATGGGGTCATAACAGCTGTAACAGAAAAAATGGCCCATAACGGCCCATTCTGGGGCCGATACAGGTTTTTTCCAAAAAAAAATAATAATAAGGGCATAACGGTGTTACTTTTGTTATTGAATACCTTGATTTGCAGTCCCCCTAATCTCATTAACAAAGAAAGTCAACCTCCACTGCTCAACACTCTTTTCTGAACAGTGGGAACCGTTAAGCGCAATGGGGTCGTAACAGCTGTTACAGAAAAAATGGCCCATAACGGCCCATTCCGGGGCCAATACAGGTTTTTTCCAAAAAATAATAATAATAATAAGGGCATAAAGGCGTTACAGCCCGTATCTTAATGGTAACAGCATTTTTGTTATTGAATACCTTGATTTGCAGTCCCCCTAATCTCATTAACAAAGAAAGTCAACCTCCACTGCTCAACACTCTTTTCTGACTCCCAACGCAACCCAATTGACCTGCTGTCCATAATCACTGGGCCACTATACTTGTCAAATGATAGTCATTAACCTTTACCAGGTCGCCCAAGTTTAGGTTCACGAAAATCTAAGCGCTCAAAGGGCCTCAAAAGCACACTACACAAACATCTGGACATGTTATCCACCCCCCTAAAAAGTGGCCAGACATAGAAAAAGGCTTGCAGCCAATGGTGGGCTTGGACAGCTCATCAGTTAGGTTGTTATAGTACTGATGACTGCTAGAGCAGTATGGGTCGCTCCCGGTTGGCTTGAGTGGATTCTCAACATCAGCACATTAGCATGCACACATAAATAATCATGGCACATCGAATGAGATCACTATGAGGGAATGCTTGCTAGACATAACTTTGAGCATACACTGCCTCTGCATGGTTTACTTAATTTCCTTTACCTGATGTTCGACATGGAGACTTAAGTACCCCTAGGTGACTTCAATTCACAAAAAAAGTGAGTCTCACAAAGAGGCGATGCCAGAGTATTTTGGGTCTACCAACAGAGAATCCCTGTACATCCATGTTTTCTTGAACGAGTTCCACAAGATAGTGTCTCAGAGACTAATTGCTGGTGTAGATCATCACCCACCTTCAGCTTGTATCAAACAGCCATTATGCCATCTTTTGTGTCCAGAGGATGTTTTTGAAAAACAGTTTTCATTAAAATTCTATTTTAGGCAATCCAAGTGTGACACTGGAGTTCCTTCAATTGTGTCCTCCGCTGATCTCCATTGCCATCTAAAGATCAAAACCCTCTTGGTTCTCTTCCTTTAGCATCCAAGGATGATAAACATTCTTGCACTCAACATCCCATTTCTTATTTCGTCTAACTAACTAGATTATCTCCTTCCTTAGTACATTTGCTTTGTTTGTCTTCTGTGTGTCCCCCATTCTTTACAAGATGCTCTAAATCATAATGGATGGAAATAGGATATGGAAGAAGAACTGGATGCTCTCCATCAAAATCGAACTTCGACTTTAACTAATTTACTAGCTGGAAAATGTGTGGTTGGGTGAAGATGGGTATATATTGTCAAATACAATGGAATATCTTAAAAGCTCGGTTGGTCATGAAAGGGAACTATCAAAATTCTGGAATGGACCATTATGAGACTTTCTTATGGCAAAGATTAACTCTTTGTGAGTTATCATTTCGGTTGCTACGAATATGGATTGGCCCTTTTGTTAACTTGATGTGAAGAAAGCATTTCTTCATAGAGATTTTATTGAAGAAGTGTGTGTATGGGGGGGGACAAAATTTTGTTGACCACTCTGTTTTTGTAAGGAAAAGGGGGGCTCATTATGCTAGTCATGTATGTGGATGATATTGTTGTCATAGGCAATGATGGTATGGGCATTAAGCAATTGAAAGCCTTCCTACAGCAATACTTCATACAAAAGACTGGTCATCTTCGATACTTCTTGGGAACTAAAGTAGCTAGATCTAAGGTGGTAACTAATTTGTGAAAACGAAAATACGTGGACTTACTCGCTAAGATTGATTTTCTGGGTGCCAAACTAGTTAAAACACCTATGTATCCAAATCAAAAGTTGAGCGTGGATCACAGAAACTTGACCGATGATCCAGGAAGACATCACCGTTTCGTTGGAAAATTGATCTATTTGACAATCAGCCGACCGGATATCACCTTCCCTGTGACTGTGGTTAGTCAGTTCATGCACACTTGTCGTGGAATTTTGTACAAGCAAAATGACCATCTTGAATGCATAAACTGTGTTGTCTCTCCATCTGAATCACGGTCAACTACAGTTTAGCGCACCCTTGTGGGAGGTAATCTGGTTACCTAACGAAGTAAGAAGCAAAGTGGGGTAGCTTGTTCAAGTACGGAAGCAAAGCACAAAGCAATGGCTGATATTACATATGAGTTCATGTGGTTAAAAATGTTCTTGAGTCAACTGTGGTTTAAGGTCGATGTTCCCATTAAACTGTACTGTGATAATCAAGCTACTTCTCATATTTCCAGCAATCCCAAATCCATTATACATGAACAAATTAAAGCTCTTGGGTGAACTCATCTGGCTTGTCTCTTCACCAAGCCAAATATTCACGATATCTATGCTCCCTTTTGAGGGTGAGTGCTCACACTATCATGAAAGCCCTAATAATAAAGATCTCCCTCCCTCCCTCTCACATTTCTTTTACACCATGAGCAGTTTTTAAAGATGACCATGTGTGTTTTGATTGTAGATGTTCAACGACAACAATTGGGGCCAACTTTACAGCCTAGCCCACTTATTGGATTGTAATGCATGATTGAGGAATTTGTTTAATACGGTGTTAGAAACATGAAAAGACCCTCATCTAACTGCAAGGAGTGTTGGAAAAATAAAAGACCCTCATCTAACTGCGAGGAGTGTTGGAAAAATAAGTTATTGAGAAAACTATTTTAGCCTGCATAAGATTGTGAAAAACCTAGTGCGTGTGTGTGTGCGCACGCACGCACGTGGTGTAAGTACGCAGAAAATACCCAGAAAGTAGTATATCCATGCAGAAATTCCCCAAAATACTACACAATAATTCTACCAGAGCAAATAGGTATATTGATCTATTTGAAAATGGGACAGGTAAAGAAATTTCCTGTTCAGTTACGCACCTATATTCAGCTGTGTAGACAATCATACATCTGTATACACAACCATATGGGTGTAAGCTATATACACCATACGAACGACTAGTTTTTATAATTTTAGTTCTATAAGAGTCTAATATAGCTGTTTAGTATTTTTAGTAAAGTCAGGATCAAATCCTTGTTTTTAAGGAAAATCCAGCTTATGGATTATCCTAGGAAGTTCAAGTCAAAAGTGGAAAGCTTATGTACATGCCTATGTATATGGATTATAGCCCTGTGCATGAACACTTGAGCGGAATGTTTGAAGTAAAAACTGCAGTGATGAATTTTCTTCAATCATATCAATCTTTTTTCTTTTGTTGTTGTTCGGGGTGACAATTTGCATGGTAGCATAATGATTTTTTCCCCTTCAAATTTCTTATGCATTGGTTTAACAAATTGACCAATCTACTTTTCTATATTGTCCTTTCGTTTTCTATGCAATATGTGATTCATGTGAATTCTTATTCTCTATGAGAAGATTTCCTAAGAATGCTATTTAGATATTGTTATTTGCAAGCACCAAACTCGAGCAGTCTAGAAGTGCCCACATTCATTGGTGTGTCCAAAAAGTGAGTGCACTTCACCCATATATTAGACTGGTCCATGAGGTGGTCAACAAATTTACGTCAAAGGTTCAGTTTTTCATTCATGTCCTACCTGATAGGCATGGGAGGAGGGATTGGAAAGCTGAATTGCAGCACAACTGTCAACATGGTGCACGTGTGTCAGATTGAGCCCATGTATCAGAATGGGGCTTGTATCCCAGTTTTACAAATATAAAGAATCGAGGAGTAGTTTGCAAGCCTTGTTTGGAAGGGGGAGCCGGATTGCGGGTCTTGGAGATGATGAACAATGCCCTTTTGGGCAACTGGCTATGGCAGTTAGCGACGGAGGAAAATAAACTTTGGAGACAGATTTTGACAGCTAAATATGGAACCAGCCCAGGAGGTTGGTGGCCTAAAGATTCTTCTAGATATAAAGCGTCAAGTATTTGGAAAGCTATTTACACGATGGCCTTGAAGTTTAAAGAAGCCACGTCTTTTAAAGAGGGGATCGGTACTCGCATTCGATTTTGGGAGAACTCATGGGTAGGGGGTGGGCTGTTAAAGGATATGTTTCCAACCTTGGCTCAGTTTGCTTCAGATAAGAATATTTTTGTGGATAGGTGCTTCTCCACAGTTGGAGAGGAGGTACTGTGGTCCGTGGACGCCTCCTTGTCACAGAGGGATGTCAGATGACAAAGTCAACTCTTTTTTAACCCTTTTGGAGAGACTTAATAACATTGAGATTGATGTTGGGGAAGAGGATGCACTGATTTAGAAAGGTCTTGGTTCGGATGGTTTTTCGGTCCATTCCTTTTTATAAGTTTATCTCCTCCTCCTCCTCTTTGCCCTCATGCCATAATTTTCAGTTTTGGAAATACAGTGCTACGACGAGCTTTTGTTTGGTTGGTGGAAAGAAACAGGATTCTTACTATGGACAATTTGTGCAAAAAGGGCATGTTGCTCCCTAATGTTTGCTTATAATGTAAACGAAAAGCTTATTCAATGTAAGACGACGAGAAATAAATAGACTGAGATTGAGATATGAATTGGAATGGGGCTAATAACTCTTTAAAGTTTGTAAAGATGATCATGATGAGTTTATACCCGTTGTTCAGGGTTGTCGTGGAGTTTCTCCATTATAAACACATTCTTATTATAAAAAAGAAACAACAAAATTTCTCAAAATACTCAAACACATTTTTAAAGAAAATGATTAAAAAACTAAAATAGAAGTATATCCAATGCTCATCTTTACAAGCTTTAAAAGTTATTAGCCCCATTCCAATTCATATCTCAATCTCAGTCTATTTATATCTTTACAAACTTTAAAAGTTATTAGCCCCATTCCAATTCATATACTCGATAAGAACATGTTAGTCATAGGATTCGAACCCAGATGAAGTTCTGACCATCTGTCAGAGACATCTTGTTGTTTCTTCAACAATTTCTGATCTCTCTCTCTCTCTCTCTCTCTCTCTCTCTCTCTCTCTCTCTCTCTCTCTCTCTCTCTCTCTCTATATATATATATATATATATATATATATATATATATATATATATATATATATATATATATATATATATATATATATATATATAGATAAAACTAGAGTACTCTCCCTCATCATGCCTTCTTCACAATCTTCTTCTTTGAAACCCAAGTCGAATGAACCGGGTTGGAAGTATGGGCACTACTGTAGTGCTAACGAAAAATCCACAATTGTGTGTGAACTTTGTGAGTTTGTAAGTACCGGTGGCATAGGACAACACAAACAAAACCTTGCACACATGCCAAGATCTAATTCAAGAGCATGCCCAAATATTACTCCAAGATCTATTTGAAAGGAAATCATTGAATACATTGACAAACATGCTAGAGGCACGATAGTGCATTACTTAAAGAAGAATATATATATAACAAGAAGCTTATGAGAATATTGATGTCAATGATGCCCCTCCTCTAGACCACCGAATTTGACACCCAAAAGATCATGTGGGCACGGGTCATTGGATAGGTGGTGTAGACCACATCCTGAGGATGTTATGGACCAAAGAGGTAAAGGATACTCACAAACAACACTAGAAAACCACTATAAAAATAAAGACAAGAAAAGCACAATTCAAAATATTGCTAAGTGGTTATACTAAGTTAGTGTTACTTTCAACACTACTAATTGAAAAGTTTCAAAGTAACTGTTGAAGCAATGTGTCAATTTGGACCTAGAATTAAGCCCCCTTCGTATCATGAAGGGAAACATGCCTCAAAACAGAGGTTGATTTTGCTAGAAACTTTATTGTTGAATACAAAGAGGCATGGAAAATCTATGGATGTACTTTAATGGTCAATGGATCCCATCAGACATTGATTAACTTTCTCGTTAATTGTCCAACTGAGACAATGTTCTTAAAGCCCATGGATGCATAAGCCCATCCTCATACGGCTAAATATTTGTTTACATTGTTAGATAGAGTAGTTAAGAAAATAGAAGAAGAATATGTTGTCCAAGTTATCACGGACAACGCAACCTCCTATGCAACCACTGGTCACTTTATTATGGAGAAGTGACACCATTTATTTCGGACTCCATGCATGGCACATTGTATAGATTTAATGTTAGAAAATATAGGTAGATAGGTTGTATATTAAGGTGATTGCTAGAGCTAGAAGAATCACTGAGTTTATGTACAAACATGCCCTTCTACTCCATAACATGAGAAAATGCATTGGTTGTAATTTGCTTCGTCCAATCGTCACCTAATTTGCAATGGCCTTTTTAACATTATAAAGGTTGTACCAGAGAGAGAGAGAGAGAGAGAGAGAGAGAGAGAGCTTAAACGCGTTGTAGTGTTGGCAAATTGGAATAACTAGACTAGGTCAAAGAAGGCCAAACGAAAGTAAGTCCAATAAACTATCATTTCGCAATCGTTCTGGACAAGTACTGAAGGCACTAAAATCTTCATAACCCTTAGTAGGTGTATTGAGATTGGTGGATGGTGATGAGAAGCCAACAATGAGATACATCTATGATGCGATGGAGAGGGCTAAATTGAAAATTATGGAGCACTTTTAATTGTAAAGAACGTGATTATGTGATTATAGGCTTGCATTAGATATTATTGACAATGTTGTCAAAGGCGATCGCATAAGCGATTTTGCGATCACATAATCGCATAACTGGGCCCATATGGCATATGCGATGGGGCATATGCCATATGGACCTTATGCAATCGCATATCGCATAATGCGATCGCATAATGGTATATGCAATCGCATAGTCTCCAATGGTCAGAAATCTGACCGTTTGGAGCTTCTTCTTTTTTTCCAAAAGTTTTGCCTATAAAAAGGCAATTCCCCCTCCTCCATTTGCAACATATTCATCCTAAAACACTCTCTTGCTCTCATACATCCATCCCAAAGCTCTCATTCTCTCTTAGTCAATCTCTTTCATAAGTTCTCTCGTCTTTTCTTTACTATTTTTATTTTCACTTGAAGACCAAGTTGTTCAAGTCAAGAAGCAAGAAGAAGAATAAAGGATTCAATCACATTCACTCTCATTCACTCTATAGTCTATTCACTCTTATCTCTTCTATAATTCTATTCTCTTATTATTCTAATTTTTAATCTCCATAGTCCATTCTAATCTCTTATTCTAAGTTTCTAACTTTTTTAATTTCTAAACTCTATATTCTAAGTTTCTAACTTGTGTTTGTGTGATCTATAATCTATTCTTGATTTCTTTCATTAGATTTATCATTTATCATTTATCAAGATTCAAGAGTCAAGGACTCAAGACTCAAGATTCAAGAGTAAGACTTAACTCAAGACTAGAGACTCTCAAGTCTCAACAACTCAAGAGTAAAGGGTCAAGGTCTCAACTCTCAAGAGGCAAGCACACACTCAAAGTCCCAAAACCAACAAAGTCTTCTATTTTGTTTCATACTTTCATTGTACTTTGTAGACTTGTAGTTTCTTTGGAGTCTACTTTCTAGGAGTTTGTACTATGTAGTTTCTAGATTCTGGACTTCTAGTTTATTTAAACTTTCAAGTTTCAAGAATCAAGACTTCAAGAGTCAAGACTATCAAGTTTCAAGTTCAAGTTCAAGTTCAAGAGAAGGTTTTCAACTTTGAAGAATCAAGATTCAAGACTCACTTTCAAGACTTCCAAGTTCCAAAGTTTCAACTCTCTCTCTCTCTCTCTCTCTCTCTCTCTCTCTCTCACACACACACACACACACACAATTGTATTTGTAACTCCACAACCATACTAGTGACACTCTCCCTCTCTCTCTCTCTTTTAGTATTTTAAACTATTAACTTTATTTACTATTTAGCACTTACTACTTAGTAGTATACGTATTTACTTAGCACTTGCTTATTATACTAAATAATACTTACTTTACTTAACACTTGCTTATTATACTTAGTAGTGCGTACTAGTTACTACTTACTACTTACTCTTACTTATTTAGTTTAGTAGTTACTAGTTAGTACTTAGTACTTAGACTAATACTCTAATATACTGTAAACTCTAATACACACTCACTCATAGACTCATAGGGGGCGTTTGGCAAATCAAATCTAATCTAGTAAAGGCTTTTTCAATAAGAGCTACTTCAATAAGTTCTAATTGAAAAAGCTCATGTTTACAGCAAGCTCGTTTGGTAAAATCACTTTTTTTAGAGAGAAAAAAGCTCTTATTTGAAATAAGTACGTTTGGTAAAACATTCAAATAAGAGCTTATTGTAAGGGTATTTGATGTCATTTTTTAAAAATTATAATAACAATATTATAAAAGCTATCCAAATGGTTTTTTGGTGGATCTCACACGTTCAAAAGGTTGCAACATCTACATATCTCTCCACACACTCAAGAGATGGACTTGGCCTCGGTCTTAGGGGCCTTTTTTGCGGATCTCACACATTTATGGTAGGATATCTTTTCACAGAGGTCGGTGGATCCCCAACTGTGGGGCCACCGTGATGTATATATGTACCTTACATCTACATTGTCCATGCATTTTGAAAGCTCATTTTAGGGCATTATCACAAAAATGAAGTAGATCCAAATCTTAGGTGGACTATATCACATGAAATAGTGGTGATTGAATCCCCACCATTAAAAACTTCATGGGGGCCACTGGAATGTTTATTTTCCATCTAACATGTTGAAAAGGTAACAAAGACATGGATGAAGATACCAAACAAATATCAGGTTGATCCAAAACTTTTGTGACCCACAAGAAGCTTTTAATGGTTGAGTACCATTGTTTACTGTGTTATGGTCCACCTGAGATTTGGATCTACTTCATTTTTTGAATCATGCTCTAAAATGAGTTTTCAAAATAAATGGACGGCGTGGATGTAATACACACACATCACACGGCGGACGGTGGTAAGGGATCCGCCCACCTCGGTGGATCTGGGGATCCAGCGAAGCCGCGCCCGGTGGGAGCAAATTAGGTGAGACCTTGGATCCACCAAGGTGGGTGGGATCCCTGACTGTGAGGCCTACTATGATGTATTTGACTACATCCATGCCGTTCACCCGCATTGAAAACTCATTTTAGAGCATGATCCAAAAAATAAAGAAGTTCCAAATCACCGATGGACCATAGTACACGAAACTGTGGTGATTGATCATTAAAAACTTCTTATGGGCCACAAAGGTTTTGGATCAAGCTGATATTTGTATTTTCCCTTCATCCAGATCTTTTTGACATTATTAATGGGTTGGATGGAAAATAAACATGATGAAACCTTACTATGGGCCCTTTGGAAGTTTTAATGGTGAGGCACTCAATCACCACTGTTTACTCTGTTATGGTCCACTTGAGATTTAAATCTTCTTAAATTTTGGACCCCGTCCTAAAATGATCTTTAGAAATGGATGGATGGCATGGATATACAATACATCATCAAGGTGGGATCCACGGTAGGGGGTAACACCCACTAAGCAATTACCCGGGTAACAGCGACGGTCGGTGGATCCGGGGTCTGGTGCGGAATAGTAGGCCTATCTCGACTTGGAGCAGGCTGGGGCTCTAAGGTTCCACGGTGATTTATGAGTTTATCTACATCGTCTATCCACTTTTCAATATCAATTAGGGAACAACAAAAAAAAAGAGGCAGATATAAGTCTCAAGTGGGCCACACCATAAGAAGCAATGGCGATAGTGACTCTCACTATTGAAATTTCCTAGGGCCCACTATGAGGTTTATTTGAGATCCATCCTGTTCATAAGGTCACACAGACCTAGATGAAGGCAAAACACAAATATCAACTTGATCCACACTTTTCATGGCCCTTAAAAAGTTTTCAACGGTAGTTGTTTAATCCACAATGTGTGGTCCACTTGAGCATTGTAGCTGCCTCATTTTTTAATCTTGTATCCTAAAATGATATGTTAATGGATGGTGTTGATAAACCCATGCAGGGACTGTACCTAATCCGTGTCGGACACCAATTTCCTACGAAAGCCATGCGTAGGAAGTTCCTTTGTTGGGAAAGGAGGTGGGGCCCACTGTCATGGTTTTTCAGAAATCCACTCCGTCCATCCATTTTAGGAGCTCATTTTTGTACATGCGGCCAAAAATTAAGCAGATCCTAAACTCAAGTGAACCATACGATAGGAAACAATGAGAAATGAGCTACGACCGTTGAAACATTCATATGGCGACAAATGTTTTGTATCAGGCTAATTTTTGTTATTTTTCAGCTCATCCTAGTGAGAATGACCTTATAAACGGTTTGGATGGCATATAAATGTCAAGGTGTAGGCCATGAAGGTTTCAACAGTAGGCATTTCTTTCCGGGATTTTCCTATCGTGTGGCCCACATGAGTTTAGGATCCGCCTCATTTTCCACCTCATGTCCTAAAATGAGCTTCCAAAACAGATGGACGGAGTGAATTTCTGAAAAACATGACAGTGGGCCCCATCTCAATTCTCAGCTTAGGAACTTCCTACGCAAGGCTTTAGTAGGAAATCCGCCTCCACCAAGAGAGGGAGAGAGACATTGAAAGATGGAAATTTTGGAATTTTAAAAAATATTAAAACCTCAAAACCTCTTCCCGCAAAAGCCAAATAAGCTCTTATTAATAAAGTAACCCCTCCTTTACTTATCATTTAAGAGGTTTTTCACTTATTTCTAAAAAAATAAGTACTAATAATAAATGTTTACCAAACGGTCTATTTTAGCAATAAGACCTTTTTTTCCAACAATAAACCTAATAAGCTCTTATTATTAGAGATGCCAAACGCCCCCATAGTCTCTCTCTCTCTCTCTCTCTCTCTCTCTCTCTCTCTCTCTCTCTCTCACACACACACACACACACACACTACACTACAGTCAACTACTCTACCCTATTAGCCTACTAAATAGTGTCATAGTGTCATCATGTCTTCTTCCCAATCTTCTACTTTGAGGCCAAAGTCAAATGACCTTGGGTTGGAAGTACGGCGCTATTGAAGTGCCGGTGAAAAGTCCCATATAGTGGGTGACCTATGCGGATTCATAAGTTCCAGTGGTATTGGCCGGCATAAACAACACATTGTGCACGCATTGAGAGCAAATGCAAGAGCATGTCCCAATGTTACTCCGGAGATCCATAGGGAAATCATGGAGTACGTGGATAAGCATGCTCAGAAAAGATACGACACAACGGCTATACAAGAAGAATTTATGGAAAGAGAAGCTTATGAGGACATCAATGTAGCATATTTGGATGAATCTACACTACCTACATCCACAGGGCGATTTAGACCGGCTACCAAAAGAACTCGTGGGCATGGGCCTATGGATAGGTAGTGTAGACCACATCCGGAAAATGTGGTTGACCAAAGGGGTAAGGGACCCGGCCTAAACCACTTTAGAAAACCTGTATAAGAATAAGGATAAAAAAAAAAAAAAAAACCACAATCCAGTATATTGCGAAGTAGTTGTACCAATCCAGTGTAGCTTTTAACACCATGAAAATGAAGAGTTTTAAAGTTATGTTTGAAACTATAGGTCAATTTGGACTTGGCTTGAAACCTCCTTCCTATGATGAAGTGAGGGAGAGTTGCCTAAATAAGGAGGTGGAGTTTACTAGAAGCTTTATCTTTGAATATAAAGAAAGTTGGAAAATATATGGTTGTTCGTTAATGACCAATAGATCCAGTCGGACATTGATAAACTTTCCTATAAATTATCCAACCGGGATAATGTTTTTAAAGTCCGTGTATGCATGGACTCATTCCCACACAAGCGATTATTTATTTAAATTATTAGATAGTGTAGTTAAAGAGGTAGGAGAGGAATATGTTGTCTAAGTTATCACGGACAACGCAACTAATTATGCAGCTGTCGGTTGCCTACTTATGGAGAAGAGGCGACGTTTATTTTGGACACCATGCGCGGCACATTCTATTGATTTAATGTTAGAAGATATAGGTAGGTTATATATTAAAGTAATTGCTAGGGCTAGAAGAATCACGGTTTTTATGTACAAGCATGCCCTTTTTCTCAATCACATGAGAAACCATCTTGGGTGCGACTTGCTTTGTCCAGCCGTCACCCGATTCGCAACAGTTTACTTAACACTACAAAGATTATATTCAAAGAAAGCTGAACTTAGGTCATTTGTAGTGTTGGCCGATTGGAATAATGGATCATAGTAAAAAAAAGGCCGAAGGAAAATTAGTCTAACAAACCATTCTTTCCACTCAATTTTGGGCTCAAGTGGCAAAAGCTTTAAAATCATTGGAACTATTAGTAAGTGTGTTGCAATTGGTGGGTGGTGATAAAAAGCCACCCATGGGCAATATTTATGATGCGATGGAGAGGGCTAAAAACAAAGTAACGGAACATTTCATCTGTAAAGAATGTTATTACCAACCCATCATAGATATTATAAATGCTAGATGGGGCAGCCAAACATCATCTCCTTTCTATTTGGCTGCCTACATCCTTAATCCGGCAGTATTCTTTGCATCCGCCGATCGGACTGCGGCAGGTGGCAGCCTCTTCACTGTGGGATAGGAACTGAAAGTCAACACCTGCTTCGACGGAACGAGCCGAAGCGAAGGAGGGATGCCGCCATCAGAACGATTCTGAGTTCAGACACTAACAACCAACATTGCTTAGTGACTATGAGATCTATTAGTAAATTAGGGAACCCCCATAGATATGGAACTAATAAGGTGTAGTGGCCTTATCGATACAAGGCTCCCACGTTGCAGGGGGGTACGTTCCACATGGTCAGATTTCTAAATACTTTAGAATGAATGGTTCCAGAAAAAGATGAACAGGATAAAATTTCTCGAGAGCTGGACTTCTACTTAAGGAGTGCAGGGATTTGGTCAAGAGAGATTGTTGTCAGGTATCGAAGTATTGAAATTGCAAGTAAGCAATTCTAATATTCTATAAAGTTCTACAACTTACAAATTACAATCTAAGAAGTCTAAATGAGAAAGTGTCTAACTAAAACTTATTTGTATAGCTGACTGGTGGTCTATGTATGGAGTTGACCCGACTAGGAGGGATCAGGCACTACAGAAGTTGTCCAGAAGAATTCTTGGCCTTACGTGTTCTTTGAGCGATTGCGAGCGCAACTAGAGTACATTTGAGTCGATAAGTTTTACAACTTATAATTCTATAATTTACTTCTAGTTTTAAATTTCAATGCTTAATTGCTAATATTACACATTCTAAATGTTAATGATATGCAGATTCACACGAAAAAAGAAATCGCCCCAAACAAAAGAAACTCAACAACCTAGTCTTTGTCCAGTATAACCAGAAGCTGCGAGAAAGATTCCAAGCTAGGCGAGAAAAGCCTAGAATCTATGATCCTATCAACCTAGATGATTTGGAGGCAGATAGTGAGTGGCTTGTGGAAATAGAGGATCCAGTCTTTGCCGGCGAGTCCCTTACATCAGTTGAAGTTGAAGACGCCACTTATGGATCCGCACCTAGAGAAGGTTCTCAACGGCGGATAAGAGGAGCTAGAGGGGCGAGCAGTAGCATTAGCACGAGGCCTGCGCCTAGCAGTCAACGAGAAGACAACGATACTGAGATTGAAGAAGTAGAAGATGAAGATGCTCGACCATTAGACATGGATGAGCAACTTGTGCGGACAGATGATGAAGAAATTGAAGAAGATGAAGTGTACATTGAAGAAGGAGATGACTCTAACAATGATGATGACGATGACAATAACGATGACGATGATGATGACGATGGTGATGGTGGTGATGTGCCACAATGGGAGAGGGAACAATGTATATAAAGTATAGACTATAGTAGATTATTAGTTTGTACTTTGTAAATTTTGTTTATCAATAAAAGTATTAAGTTTTTATTTTTTATTAATAAGTTGTTGATTTGTTGTTAATTTTTTAGTTATTAATAGCTTAGATAATAGATAGTATAAGTAAAATACTTACTAATATTCACAAATTAGTTTGAAAATTGATGGGAGTAATTAAGTCTTTATGAATTATGAGAAAGAAAAACAAATTTTTTCGATTTTTTCATTTTTTTTATGATTTTTAAATTTTTTTCAAAAAAAAAAAGGATGTGCGATTGCATAGGATCGCTGATGAAGGACGACTAAACACTTGCTCTAAAAGCTCAAACTGGTAGAGCATGGTGAATCAATCCCTTTATTACATAGCCTAGGCCAGGCTCTCGACCGAACCCTCCTTCGTGGGCCCACTTGTTTCACACGAGCCACCCGAATCCATGGACCGCCCACCTCGAGTGTGCCCCTGCATCCACAGGCTGCCCCACTCGAGCCTGGTGTGAAAATGCCCCGCATTAATCGCTTATGCGATTTGACAACATTGATTATAGATAAGAGATGGGGTAGCCAAATGGCATCCCCATTGTATTTGACTGCTTGCATCCTTAATTCGGCCATATTCTTTACTTTCACGGATCGGAGTGAGGTAAAAGCGACGCATGTGGTAAGATTTCTTGATGATCTGGATAGAATGGTTCCAACTAAAGATGAATAGGATAAGATTTCTGGACTACTGGACTTCTACTTTAAGGGTGGGGGGATTTTCTCAAGAGACAATCATCAGACAAAACTATGAAATTTCCAAGTATGAACCTCTTAGACATCAGGCAACTCTATGGATCTAAGGCATAACCACACACGTCAAAGATATATTTCTACTTCTTTTGTTTTTAATGCATTGGTTGTGTTTTCATACATGTTTTCTTATATTTATAAATAATATGAATTGATTTTGAATATAGTTGCATCACTTCTATTAGACAATGTATGTTTGGGACCCTATATAAATAAACTTATTATGTGTATTTGTCTTTTGTGATCTTTTGATTTCCAAGTGTGTGATAATGTCTTTTTTAACATCCCCTGAAGTTTCATTAAAATGTTCGACCAAGTTCCCAATGTTTCCCGCGAACAACGAAACATTTACGCGATACATCCGATATTTCCTGTGAGATAACCAATATGTTTCCATATCCCACGGGTTCAATGTGTTCCGTATCCCGAGGGTGCAATACATCCATTGATACCAATATGGAAAACATTTCATGTTAGCTAAGATGCATCTTCTTAAGGGATGACATTTTCTCTTTGAAGCCTAGAAGAGTTATCCTTTATGTTAGCAAGACCGAGAGGAGAGAGAAAAGTCGAGAAAAAGAAAGGAAAAGGAAAAGGGATTTTCTTCAGGAGAGATTTCTGAAGTTGGAGATTACTCTACGAAGTTTTGCTCATTCCTTCAAATCATAGAAGCCACATGAGTGTTTCTCAACGGTCAATCAAGCACTTTATAACAACATGAAAGGGGGTTTTGTAATTCTTTATGCTTGTATAGGGAGGTGGAAAAGGTAAGTAATTCAGCATGCATTTCATTAGATTAGTGAGTGCTAGATCTACCTGAAAATAGTTGTAGTACTTCCCAAAAACAGTCAATTCATTTGCTTGCCACTTGCACATGGACATAGCCATTGTGGTGAACCACATAAATCTTGTCTCTCATGGGTGTTGATTTGTGTCGGTATTTTTTCTCCATTATAGTCTCCCTCATTTTGTTACACATGGTATTGGTTATTCCGCGGGTAGTGAATTGTTGTTTTTGTCTTTTGATTCCGGTAACCAAATTAGTGAGCGGCAATGTTAGCTGCCACAAGGCTTTCCATGTCTTCTCACTCATCATTCAATGAACAGAACCTTTAAGAAACCATCCCACCTCTTCTCTTTAAGCAACCAAGAGAACCTTTAAGAAACCATCCCACCTCTTCTCTTTAAGCAACCAAGAGAACCTTTGTGAAAATCCCACCTCTTCTCTTCAAGCAGCCAAGAGAACCTTGGGGAACCCATCCCACCTTTTCTTACACCTTAAAACCCCATTTCTCACCTCCAAACACAACAACAAAGAACCACATTCATTGGAAAGCACCAAAATCTATAGTAAGAAACACATATGGCTTCTATGATTTAAAGGAACAAGAAGCAAAACTCTTTGGAGTAAACTACACCTCAAGAAATTTTTCCGAATGGAAACCCCTTTCTTTCTCCGTGCACCCCTTATCCTTCCTTTTTATTCTACCTTTCTCTCTCCTCGCTACCTTGCAAATGCAAGGGATGACTCTTCTAGGCTCCAAAGAGAATAAGTCATCTCTTTACCATTTATAAAGTCCTGACTCGGAGACCATGAATGATTACGAAGAAGCCCTTTCTTTAAAATGATTTAAAGGAATAAGAAGAAAAACTCCATGAAGTAAATTGCACCTCGAGAAATCTCATCGAAAGTAAATCCCTTTCTTTTCTTTGTATACCCCTTCCCATCTCCATCTTGGCAAACATAAGGGATAGTCCAGACTCCCAAAAAAAAAATGTTGTCACTTTGCCCTTTATAATGTCCTAATTTGGAGACTACGAAATCATAGGCACAAAGACCCTTTAAGTCCTTAAAAAGATGCCCCTCACTTTTTTTCTTTTGTTTTTTTGAAAGATAGATGCCCCTCACTTAACATGCAAAAATAGCAATTTTTTTCATCTGAGAAAAGAAAAAAATTTATTTACAAGAAACCCTTTTCTTTAAAATGATAAAAGGAATGAGAAGAAAAACTCTTAGAAGTAAACTGCACCTCAAGAAATCTCACCGAGGGGAACTCCTTTGTTTTTTTTATACACTCCTTTATCCTTCCTTTTTGCCCTACTTTTCTCTCCCCTCTCCATCTTGCGAACATAGGGGGGTAACCCTTCTATGCTCTAAGGGAAAAATGTCATCTCCTTACATCTTATAATGTGCTAACTTGAGACTATGAAATCATAGGCACGAAGGCTCTTGTGCCCTTAAAAAGATTTCTCTCACCTAACATGCAAAACTGACATTTTTTTCATGTTATAAAATGACTTACACATCAAGAAATCAAAGGTAAAAAGACCACGTTGCCCTTAAAAAGATGCCCTCACCTAACACACAAAAATGAGCTTTGGAAAATTCCCTCATGTAAAACTAAGGTGGCAGGCCATTAACCCAACACACAGCTTGATTAAATTTCAAACATTGAGCTTAAATCCAGATCCGAAGAGCTGATCCTTCAACAATGGAGTCATTGTACAGAAATGACCTTTTATGCTGGATGCAGCTCCAACATAACCATGTCTTGCAATAAACACTTGGGTAAATAAAGACTGACTATCATAGAAGAGAAATTAAAGCAACCAAATTGAAAGAACTAGATTCAAATTGGGTACGAACTTTTAAATGATGATCAAGCCACAAAATCTTCTTCAAAATAGATAATTGAGCCCAAATTAGATACAAGCAACACATACTATGATAAATATCCAGCAACCAATGGTTGGATCGTAGCAACAAATGCTAAAGAAAGGCAACACATGCCAAGAGGAAGCAACACACTTAGATGAGAAAATAACTTTTGGAATTGAATATTCATCAACTATCTAGGAGTGAGTCTTTACACAGAAGCAACACACTTAGCTGAGAAAATAACTTATGAAATTGAATATTCATCAACTATTCAGAAGTGAGTCGTTACACTGTTTATATACTTTTTAAAGCAAAACCAACATAATATTATTGTATCCAATACATCTAACCGTAACCAATCAAATATTAAAAATGACTCAAGAACTCCCTGAATGCCATACATGGTTTCTTTAAATTGGTCATAACTCAATAAAATGATATTGGAATTGCGTAATCTTGTACTCACCAGAAAGCTATAACTCAATACGCTTCCAAAGGGACCAATTTCTCATCATTCTGACATCATTTGCTAGTTGAAAAGTGGCTCACAAAATAAGTCACGAAATTAATAATGTGAAACCTATTCAACAAGTCCTGACTCACTCTCTTAAATCATAAGTTATGCTTAACTGTAAAAATTAATAAAACAATAAATCCCATGGACTTGTGGACCCCACAAGCTCATCAGACCATTGATATGGTCCAAATTACCAATCAAGACCTTTGTTTTGGTCCAATCTTCCATCATATCAATGCAGACCCTTAGATGAGCCTGATCAAGGTCTAATTTGCAATCTAATGGACCTAATCAAACAATCAGCCATATTTGGGCCTCAATCAGATGATTGAGTGGCCTGATTGCATCATATACACATCATGCATCAAATATCTCAGGTGGCCAACAAATTATCTTGATATCAACATCATATAAATCAAACCATAAACCATGTCATCTATGTAATCTTCGTTAATCTCTTCAAATCCAAAGATGGAGAAAGATGGAGAAAGGTTAACTCTACAACTCAACACATCAGTAACCTTGTTTTCCACACTCCCTATGCTTTAGCACAAAATTATATTCCGACAAACAGCTCCGCTTCATTAATTTTTGTTGGAATTTAAATATTGCAGCGCCTCATGATCTAAGTAGAAGAATTCCACATGCATAAAGTAATACCACCAATGCCTCAATTTTTGCAATACTGCATAAAAATTCTACATCCAAGTCAAATGCTTCTTTGATGCACGTCAGCCTTTCACTAAAAAGGCAACTAGGTGACCTTCTTGGCTCAGAAACCCATAAATACCCATACGTGAAGCGTAACATGCAATTTCAAATGACTTCTTAGGGTTGGCGTTTCTATAATCTTAGCCTTTGTTTTCAAATGCTTCGGTAGCACCCTATGTCCACTAACATGGACCCACTTTCATACACTCCTAATTGGCACCATGATAGTGCTGAAATGATTGATAAATCGCTTGTAGAACATTGATAGACCATGGAAACTTCACACTTCATGAATATTGGTGGGCAACGACCACTCCAACAATCTTTCCAAATCGACCCCAATTCCCTTATGTCCTATAAGAGGCAAGAAAATCCATGAAAGCAACATTGGAAGTCATGAAGGTACACTTGTTCAACTTAATGACGAGCTTTTTAGGGTGTAAAATTCTCATAAAGATGTTCCATATGATCTCACATTACCTACCATAAAAAAGAATCATCATCGTCTAACCCTCATAACAATTAATTGGTTTGGGATACTATAAACGAGAATATCGTAAAATCTGACTCACAAGAAGTAAACATTCTCTGCGCCTTTGTCAATCCAAAAGGCATCACCAACCACTCCCAAAATCCATCATCGTATAGTTGATTTCCACTTGTCCTCTGAACAAATTCAAATTTAGCGGTAACCAATTTTCCAATCTTATAGAACAGCACTACATTGGCCATCATAACAAGAAGACCGTCAGGTTCTAATATGGGAAACCAATATATTTCTACAGATAAATGAAGAGCTTTTCAGTGCGTAAAACTCCTGTAATCTTCATGTCACCTATTATAAACAAGAATATCATCAAAATATATGACAGGAAACTTGCCAATAATCGGTCATAAAACCTGATCTATAATGTGCATTTACTCAGCACATTCGTCAATCCAAATAGAATCGCCATCCAATCATGCAAACCAGCCTTTGTCTTTAAGTATTGACTTCTGTTTGTACCCATCATGAATTCGTGTCTGATTGTATCATTCCTCGAACCAATGTTAGAGAATGTCATCACATTGGCATCAAGTCAAACAAATAATCAAGTCTCTATATGGAAACCTACACTTGATGGTAATCTTCTTAATGGACCTATCATCCATGCAAATCCTCTAGATGCCATAAAACAATCTTTGAAAGCATGTGGGTCAATCTTTCCAAAGTTCAAAGCCTATATTCACATACATTTTGAAAATCCTCGAGCCTCCCCATAATCCATAAGTTATGACCCAAATGGTGTGAAGTGAGTCCTCGCTAATTCCAATTCTTTCCCCCAAGTACAATGATAACAAAAACCGATTCCCCTCAAATGTGTGATCCTCTCGAGATGAACCTGCCCTGGTTAGTACCTTTGTAGAACCCTTATCAATAACCCCATCTGGATTATCAATCGTTGTAATGTCCAATGTTGTCAAATCGCATATGCCACCATATAAGACTAGCATATGCAGTTTGTATATGCCATCGGATAATTGCATATGCGATCGCATATTGCTCTCTGGCTTTGGCTTTTCTTTTCTTTTCTTTTTAATTAAAAGGTGTGTGTGTGTGTGTGTGTGTGTGTGTGTGTGTGTTTGGGGGGGGGGACCCAAAAAAAAAGGAAAACTATGCCTAATTACTACAAGTGATTGGATTGGGGTCCTTTACCTATTTCATTGTAGTTTGAGTGTTTTAGACTATTAGACCATCTATAAAATAAGATATATATATATATATATAATCACTTATATTATATTTACATAAAATTTAACAAAACAAACAACATGCTACTTTAAAAGAGAATTAATTGTTACAAACTTCGAATATAGAAATTTTATTGATAAATGATAACTTGATAACTTGAACAACTTATAAGTTACAAGTTACAACTTAATTTACAAATACAATTTACAATTTACCAAAAAAAGCACAACTTGCAAAGTATGCCATCACATACTCACATTTGGGATCACATACTTATCGCACAACAAAGTATGCCGCTGCATACTATCTTGGATCGCATATGCCATCACACATGACAACAATGGTACTGTCACTAAAAGAAATGGCATATGCAATCGCACATGACAGCAATGGTACTGTCACTAGCTGCATCTTGACCTCCAACTTTATTAGAAGCCAAGTGTTCTTCTCCTAATCATATCCTTTCAATCTTCATGAGATTAAAGATGATAAGATTGGATATCCAACCATCAAATAATTTCCTGCAAGAACACATGCATGTTTGGTTCCCTACCAATAGTACCTGCCACTTTTTTTTACACACACACACCCACACCCCCACACACTCACACCACATGAGCACTCGATCCCTGGTCTCAGTTGAAACTCTTGTGAGTCTACCACTGAGCCATGAATGGAGACCCACCATAGTACTTGCCACTTTCTATAAGTAAACATTTCCACCCAAGCATCACCATAATGAAGAAACATGCGCATTAGATGTTTTATTTCTTTTTCCTTCTCTTTTTAAGATTGAAGATCAAGGTTTGGGGCTTTAGGAAAATTGTAGATACGGAGGAGATCATTAGGAAAATTGTTTGTCTTGTTTCCGATTGGATCATTTTTTGTAAAAAAAAGTTGTGGCTGATAATATGTTGGTTTAGGGTGCCGTTTGGTTTCTGGGTTGTATTCTTTTCTTGCTCCGCGAGCTTTTTAATAAGTTTGCAGTTGTCTTTCTTTTTAGGGCCTATTTGGATTCATGAAAGGAAAGGAAACACCATTTCCCATGAAAATAACTTTGTTTGTGAATCCTTTCTTGGTGAGGAATTTATGGGAACCACAACTTCCCACTTACTCTTTTTGTTGGAGAATTAACGAATTTATTTTTCCACCACCCTTAAGAAAGCCATTTTCCCACAATAACAGGAAAATGAGCTTTTCAAGAGTTAAACCTAAGATGTGCCGCCATCCATCTTCAATCAAGTCAACACGTGCCACTGTGCCACATGTGCCATTGTCCAACTTCGATTATGCCCCCACATGTGCTGCTATGCCATATTTGCCAACGTGTCACATGCGCCACCATCCATCCTCTTGCACCCCACATGTGCAAAGCATCCCACATGTTCTAATTTGCCACATGTACCACCATCCATCTTCTCTTGCGCCCCACATGCGCAAAGTGTCCACATGTGCTAATGTGTTGCATGTACCACCATCCATCTTCTCTTGCCCCCTTGTATGTGCCAATGTGCCACATGTGCCTTCGTCCATCTTCAATCGCTCCTATATGCCATGTGTGCCAATGTGCACAACTGCTACCCCCTAGCTTCAAGTGCTTGCATGTGTCAAATGTGCCAATGTTTCTCTGATGCCACATGTGCCATGAGTGACACAATTCAGGTTCAAGCGTGCCCGTATGACATATTTGTAGCTGTCCATTTCTAGCATCCCATGCATGCCAAATGTGCTAGTCAGGCACATGCCAATATAACTAAGAGAAAAATTTCCAACAAAAATTTTTGTTTTGCTAGACAACAAATTTGAAAATAGGTACACATTTTCTAGAAAGATATTTGTTAAAAAACTATGTTTCCTTTCCCAAAGTTTCCTGAAAATAAGGTTTCCCTACAAATAATATTTCCTTCCCCATGTTTTCATCAATTCAAACAGGCCCTTGTGGGATTTTAAAGATGGGTTTCAAGTTGAGTTTAAAGTTGGGTTGAGAAATTTGGGGTTTTCATCAATGAAACAAAATTTATAATAATAATAATAATAATAATTGGAGTCCCTACAACCACTCCTTGTACAGGCAATGCGTCATGTTGTGAAAAACCGAGCTCAGCTCTGATACAACTTTGTTATAATCCTGAAACCCAACAAACCCAGATCAACCCTAGGTATTAGAAATTCGGATCTAATTCCACTATCAATCCTTGCGCATTGCGGAAGCACGTTCAATGAAGATAGAACAATCAAAATAACTAGAATAACCAAAACAATCAAGCAAGCAACCACAGAACACACCAATTTTACGTGGAAAACTCTTGTGGGAAAAAACTACGGCATAAAGCGACAGAAAATGCCCTAGAGTTTACACCACTTACCTTCTTCGATTACAGGATCACCCGATCTCCCCTTGCAATGCGCACCTAGGAAAACCCTAACGCCTTGACAAAATCCATTCCCAAGCCCTTACAAGTGTTTAAAACCCTCTCACCTTGCAAAACCTTTGCCCTTGGAGAGAAAACACTCGTTCGTCCAAAGCCCTAATTGCAATTAGGCTTAAATACCCCGATTTACGCTAAAACGCATAGGCCGTTGGTTGGACCATCAATCAAACAGACTCGAATCGACAATTGTTGGTCGGACCGACAGTGACCTGCTTTGCTCCTATCTTTTGTCTGAGACCGCATTGTCGGTCAAACCAATCCCCTGTCAATCAGACCAACAGAGCCTTGCTCTGTCGTCCAGACTGGCAGAATCCAAGGAATTTCGCACAACGCGTCGTAAAACAACCAACACTACTAAGGTGTCATTTGATAAATTGAAAATTAAGTGTTAAAAACTTAAAGTGTTGAATTGTAATTATGAAATAATTTTAGAGATATTTTAGTCAAAAGTGAAAAGAAATTTTAATGCACCGCCACTTTCAGCATTCAGCATTACATGAAGGGAGGAGCTGAAAAAAAGACCCATATTTTCAGAGGAAAATTATTTAAGCATTGTGGACACCCCACCTGAAACTAGACTCAGACTACTCTTCGACTTTAGTTAATTTTTTGCGAGAACATCTCCAAGGGGGTTGAGCAGACATTGTAGGATGATCAAGGCAGGTGGGACGCATTTTAGGCAAGTTCGGAAAATATTGATCGGACCAAATCGGCCAAACCATGGGTCAACCAAACCAATACCATCCAAATCACTAGGGTCCCTCGGGGAGCCAGAAGACAAATATCATGGATAAAGTCATCTTCAAGCGGCCTAAGAAACCTTGAAAGCCTGGACGATCCAGCTAAAAAAGATCCCTAGCACGACCCAAGAATGATTAATGGGTCGGATTGGCACTCCCATAATCAGTTCGCATAGATAAAGACCTATCTCTCAGGATGTCCAAACATTTAAAAAGCACACAACAACAAGAGAGCCACATTTTCCCGACTCCACTCCAATGATATAAAAGGTCCATGAAAATCAAGCCAAAAGGGTCCCCAACATCTCCCGGAGACAATCACCGAACCCGATCGACTGACATTTGAAGTATGGTGACATACAAAGCCCCGACAACCTCAGAACCTCCAAAAACAATGATTATAGTGCAAAAAGTGACAAAACGCCCACACAAGTACCTAAGGTATTGGTTGTAGAAAGCAGCAACCTATCACAGTATTAATAACCTACCCCGGGTGAGCCCTCAGCCAAAAGCAAGAAAGTAAAGGTATGGGTCCTCAACTAGTGCCCAAAATACCGATTTAAGGTCTATATAAACCCCAATGCAGCAGACCATCGAGGCAGCGGAGGAAAGGCAGGGAGAGTGTCGATGAGCTATCTATGGATCAGCTGTATCCACTCATAGAGATCTAGGGTTGTCGAAATTCGGCGAACAACCACCAAAACGCTACTCATCCCGGCCCGACGGTCCTAAAAACATCTTTCCTTTTTCCACGTAAGAAGCACATCGAGTTTAAGCTGAAGAAGATATTAATGGCAAAAGAGTAGGGTTAGAATCAAGGACATCCAAGCATCCCTTTTGCTTAAGAAAGGGTGTCTGGCTTCCCCTTTTCCTTCTCACATCTCTAGGGCTATCAACGGCTCAGATCATGATCCGTATCCGATCCGTATTAGATCCGTATTCGATCCAATTTAATCGGATTCGGGCCAATAATCGGATCAGCGGGTCGGATTTGGATCACAGATTTTGATCCGTTTAATAATCGGGTCAGATTTGGATCTACCTCGATCCACTCCGTTAATGATCCGATTAAGCCAGGTATAAAAGAAAAAAACCCTAAATCCCTAATGCACCTCTGAAATCCGTCCGTCGTACCACTCTCTATCTCTGCATCTCTCTCTCTCTCTCTCTCTCTCTCTCTCTCTCTCTCTCTCTCTGCATCTTGCATCTATCTGTCTCTCTCTCTCTTTGCATCTTGCATCTATCTGTCTTTCTCTCTCTCCTTCCTTCTCTAGATGGCTAGCCGGCCGCCAGAGACGGGCCAATGGGTGCCGGCTGTCTCAGGTTTGAAATGCTAAGGAGACATAGTAACCCCACAGTGGGTGGGTGGGTCATGGGTGCAACGTGTGACTAACCGTGTGTGTATGTTGCCTAGCTAACAGGGTGGGCCCCACCATGATGTATGTATTCGGAATTCTATCGGATCATATTCAGGTCGGGTTCTGATTTTTAGATATTTAAACGGGTCGGGTTTGAATCATATGCTTGCGATCCGAATCAGAGTGGGTCGGATATGGATTAGATGTATCCTTAATCGGATCGGATACGGATCATCACCGATCCGGTCCGTATCCGATCCGTTGACAGCCCTACACATCTCTGATCGACCAATACTCCATCCGCACATTCACACACCTTTCTTACATTCTCCTCTATTTGCTTTTTTATTTTTTTTATTTGTGCCTACCTGGGGGTCCTACCACCCTGCACAATATGGCTTAATGCAGTAATATTGAAGTTTAGTTGAATAGCCCAAAAAAATCTTAAAATCCTATGAAGTAGAGATTGTGTTGCACGGACAGAAAAGGGTGCCTAACCTCTTCCTTTTCCGTAACCGAGGCCCTTACCCAAGAATCTATGATGCAAATCAACCATAGGGGTCATGTGGGTCGAGAAGTCTGGCAATCTCCCAGTTCACAAACGGTTCTACGATTTCTAACCAACCATAAATTCTGGAATACATTTAGCTAGTGGTGACTCCAGTCAAATCATCAAAATCCAAAACGCATCCCCAAGACATTGCACAACTAAGGAAACAAAAGTGATCCCAATTTATAAACCATCATCCAAGCAAAAAAAAAAAAGGAATCGCAGGCCTGCTAAGTACGTCTGCTCACGCGTGGCGGCACGGGGGTGTTCACAAGCACTTAATAAATTGAATTTACCAAAAGATTTGAAACAAATAAAATCACTAAAAATATCAAACTTCAGTGCTAAGTGCTGAAAATAAGTTTTACCAAATGGCACTTAAGTAAGCCAAATAAACCATGGTTAACTTGCTAACCAAGTAACCAACAAACCTAAGAGACTTATAACAACGATAACCATGCATGTTGGTTGTGGAGCCCAAATCAAACAGTCCATTTGATTTGGATCGTTGACCCAATTTGGACTGTACGGCCCACATGGTCTGTACCAGATGATCAGCCACATGATTTGGACAGGATGATAAGCCCACTGACCGTCGACCCCATTTCTCTTTTTTTTTAAAGCTTCCTCAACCCCATTCCTTGTGCTGCAGTTCTTGTAAACTTGGCTATGATAGCCGATTGCATCGATGAATTGTTGTGTAGTATGTTCCAGCTTGCTTACAAATGCTGCATCGCATACACATAAATGTGCTCCACAACAATAAAAGGATCATTCACACAGGTCACTTTTGGAGAATAGAAAATGGCTGAATTGATGGCACCATAATCATTTCTTAAGACACTGTACATTTCCAGTAACTAAAAGAGAGAACATTTGCACTACATCACATAGTGCAAATACATGATAGAATAGAAATCCATCAGCGTATAACTGTTGTAGAAGGAATCAGTACAAAAAAGAAAGGTAATCAATCAGCATATCAGAAGTCGATGAAATTCAACATCTGAAAAATATTTATGTTTTTCCAGGTCAAGCATCTAGAACAAAGAAATCTTGGAGTTGCATAAAACAGAGTCAGTGTCACTATTGTGTTGCAATGTGATAGTAATTAACCACGATAGATGTGATATAAAACCTGCAAGGTCATACTAAATACTCAGTACCTATGAAAACATCAAAGAGAAAATTGTTTCAAGTACAAACCTCAGATGCAAACCTGCTTCTCCCTTCAGGTGCTGTTGCCAGAGTCCGCAATGAAGAGGGAAGTCCTAGTGTGCCATCACCTTGCCTGTCCACCCAGAATGCAGACCTCATATATGACTGCCGATTCCCTTGGTTACCAGATCCAGATAGCACCATCTCCTGTGAGGAAGTAGGGCCTGAACGTAGCGGAGGATAATTACTACTCTGAGTTCTAGACTCCGTGCCATCAAAGGCAGACAAGGATCTTCGGACAAACTCTGACAGCCTTAGCGGATATTGGGTGGGAGGATTCTGATGAGGTACCCAGGCAAGAGCTGGTGATGGATGGGTGCCATTACTAGAACCCATTTGAGAAGAATCAAGGTTTCCAGGTATACTTATATTCCCATCAGCCAAGCTCCAATTTGTTGTATCTTGAGTAAAATGTCTTATCTCAGTTGCTGGAACAAACATTGGATGCTCTGAAATGCTTCTCGTAATGGTCCGTGAGTTAGATTCCTCTGGTAAAGCAGACAGCCTCACCCCTGAAATGGAAGTAGAATTCGATGAACTTCCAGCTACTGCATTGTGAGCCCCATTCCATATAAAAGGGTTCACATTTTGGGAAATACCAGGAATAAGTGGTGCAAGTGGATGGGTCTGAGGTGAACTCATGCTGGCTGTGTCGCGGCTCAAATCTAGGGAATGATAATTAGGAAGATATCTAGAAGATGATTGATGGGGTGACCAAACATGAGAGTGCCTAATGGCATTCCCTGGAGACCACAGATTAGGCATGGCTGAATCTTGTCGATGTGCTGGATGGACCCTCATACGGAAATTTCTCTGCGAGCTTTCTGCATTTCCAGCTACAGTTGAAGCAGGATGGTAGTCGGAAGCTATCCCTCTTGCACCAATCTCAAGTACTGAGTTAGACTGCTCTTGAGGACTGATATCAGAAAGATGCTGTGAGGAGTTTGATATGCTTGAACTGCTACCAGAATTGCGCCGTGCAGGAAAGGCATGCCATACGCTGTTCTCAGATCGCTGAAAGAAACTTGAACTTCCACTTAAAGATGGACTACAAAAACCTTCAAGGGTCTTCCGCTTGCAGGATAAATGTCGATTGTCCAGGGAACAACCAGGCCTACCATCACTATCTTCAGTCAGATACTCAACTGTCCCAGAAGCAGTTGCAGAAGGATCAGTAGAACCAATGGCAAATGGAATCTGTTCACATTCTGATCCACCTTGTTTATATGGATGAGGATATATATCAGCTTCCATGGCCTGTCCACCATTTGCAACAAACCCTGAATGGATCTCTGAAGTTTGAGGTACATCATCAGAATTTGGATTTTGAGAAAATGATGGTCCATTTCCCTGCTGATTGTTATTAAGAGTTAAATTCACAGTCTCCAAAGAAAGAATGTTGCTGGGTTCAAATCGCCTTTCTTCAAGCCTTGGGCCAGCTCCAGTATGAGCAGTCGATGAAACCATCCACCCGTGCTCCATTTTTTCTTCATCGTGGCTGGCTTGAGGCAGTGAGTGATCACAACTAGAACTAGGTTCGCTGATATTCGGGCTAGTCATGTTCCCACCGTCATCTCTGGGAGTGAGCAGACAGTCTGGCAAATTCTGGGCCTCTAAGGGATTTAGAATGGTATTCCAATAAACATGCTGATCAATGCCAGAACTACTTGAACCAGATTCATGGCCAAATTCAAAGGTTTCATTCAAGGATTGGAAAGAACTCCTTTGCCCGTGCATTGGAGCAAAAATGCTTTTCACTTGAAATGCGAAAGGTGCTGACAGATATTTCAATCTGAACAGCTTGTCACATCTAATACTTTCCTTTCAAACCTTAAATAAACCATGCAACCTGCAAAATAGAATTAAATTGAAGCACAAAGTTGGCATGCACAACCGATAAATCAATTCATAAATATAACAAAGGCTATGTAATGCAGAATGCTTTTGAATCATCACAACAACATCTCATATAGACACAACACAAATGAAATGGAAAGATTGGGAGCATATCTTTGTAGTTTACATGGTTATTCTGTTAGAAAGAAATTTGAAACAGGAAACCAAGTAAAGAAGAAAAATCACTCAGCAAAAGTACACCCTATGAGCGTAGTCGTGGGCAAGGAAAACTGAATCCAGCATCAGTAACAAGGGAAACATTGATTATGGTGGAAGGATCTGAAAACAAGATGAGAGGAATGCCAAAGAACAGTATCACCACCTTCCTTGCTTGTTAGAACAGTATCACCACCTGACCCAGTTAAAATGGTTTTCTCTATGCTAGAATTTTTTCAAGCTTTTTATATGGACCACCAATTAGACTAATCGGCCTCCTTAACTCACTGTGCCATCTTTCTTAGGGATTAGGGTAATAAAGGGTGCCCCTAATTCCTTGAAAAGGCAGCCACAAGCGAGGGGAAAAAAAAACTCCATCATGAAGGCAATCACGTCGCACTTGCCACTTCCCAAAAGACTTGGGAAAAGGCTAGAGGAAATTTGTCCAATCCTATTGCACTAATAAATTGTATGCGTGGGATGTGGCATATGATAAACTCATATTAAAATGCCCAAAGAGTGGGCATACTTTCGATGATTTATGAAATAATCGTTATACTGAATCACAGGTTTGAATACTCAAGTGATCATAGTTAATGGCGGTCAACATAAAATTGAATAAACAGTTCCAATTTAACATACATCCTCCATAAAGCAAAGACTAAATTCAGTGAATTAATATCATTTTAGGCCTTCTATTTTCGAGAGATAATATCATTTTTTTATAAATTATCTATAGTTGTTTCCCTGATTTGGTATGATAACCTCATATTAAAACGTCCAAATAGTGGGCACACTTTTGATGATTTATTAAATAATCGTTATACTGAATCACAGGTTTGAGTACTCAAGTGATGATAGTTAATGGCGGTCAACATAAAATTCAATAAACAGTTCAAATTCAACATACAGATCTCCATAAAGCAAAGACTAGAATCAGTGAACTAATATCATTTTAGGCCTTCTATTTTCAAGAGATTATATCATTTTTTTATAAACTATCTATAGTGGTTTCCCTGATTTGGACAGTCTAATTTAAGTTAAATATGTGCAACATCTACAAAAGCAAGTGTCCATGTATCATCTATCATACTCTGCCAGAGGATCAAATGAGTCCTTTGGTAGTCTCTTGTAACTTTGTACAGTATAAAGGTTTAGTTTTCAGTTTGTACAAGTGGGGCAGGGGCAATGGTTCAATGACCGAAAACGTCAGGTGCTTGTGGAACATAATCCTTCAGGTCAGTCTTTCAGAAAAATAATCCTTCAGGCCAGAAGCTATTGGTTGGGGTATTATTTGGCCTCTTTTTTTCTGGGTTGACTGCAAACTCATGTTGTATTGGTCTCTTTGCTATTAATTTGATGGTAGTTTATGATTAACTATTCATATTCAGTAATTTCTCCTCATAAAAGACATTTGAATTAGTAATGCTTTGTTTAGCGTCATGATCGCCCCGGGCTTTATTGAGATGAGTTCAACCCCAATAATCCATCTTAAATGAAGCCTTTATATGTCATTTGAAGATTTTATAGGGATTTACCTCTCCAAGCTCTGTAAGGTGTAAGTACCTCATCACAGGTTGTAAACACTTTACAAGTTATCCAAACACAGACAACTGATTACCTGTAAACAGTTTATAACTTAAAGATAAACAAGAAATGCTGTAAACGCTTTGCACCTTAAACTCTTTCAGGTGCAAGGTGTTTACAACTTAAAACTTTATAAGTATCCAAACGAACCCTTAGAGAATCCAAAGAATCTGCATGAACAACAACCAAAGGAGGCCAGGAACAGTAGCCGTAATGGTGATAAATAGAAAGCAGGCAGACGATAGAGCAAAAGTCCCCAAATTTCATAACCCAGAGCCATGAGAAAATGAAAATCCCCACAGTGCATAAACTCAAAGAAAGCGGAAAACAAAAAGGCCTATGATCCTAATGATCAATGTAATGAAGGGCATTTCGGTTTACCACATCCCCTGATTGCATGAGAAGTGAAAGATGCCAGAGAGAAAAGGGGCAGAGTAGGGAACTATTACTCAATAATCTTACAGAAGCATGTAATGAGAGAAGGCGTCCATGATGTCTAGACATGCAGTAGATTTGTGTACCTGAAGAAGATGGTAGAGAGAGGAGGAGATGGAACGGCTGAGATAGACCTTGTAAGATTGAGATAAGATGGATGATAAGAGGGAAGGGACTCGAGGAGAGGAGGCCGGCATCTCTCTTCGTCACAGTGATTGATGGAGGGAAGGATGGGGGAATGGGAAAGTGATGAATGGAAATTTCACACAAGTAATAGAAATATCCATTTCTATTTCTATTTTCTTTTATGAAAAGAAAGATGAGGAGCTTCTCTCTGTTGGGGAAAACAATAAAGAAATTTTTCTTTCTTTAAGGTCGGAGTTGGGGTGGCGCTGACCGATTAGGTAGGAGAATCCGACAGCCCATGGAGAATCCGCTGTAATACACGTGTGGCTTCCTCTCTCTCTCTCTCTCTGGAGAGATGCTCCCTTCTCCTGTATTACATGTTTGTTTCTTACGCCCGGGAGGTCAACATTGCACATCTCTTTCCTACGCCATTGTCACCCAACACCCCAATCCTATCTATTCCCCCTTTTATTTTATTTTTTTTCCCTTGCTTTTTCTGACATGGGCGTTCGAGTCGCAGATAGCCCAGGATCGCGGATTGCATACTGACACTAGCCGTAGCGACTCGCGAGTGTACGGTGCTGTGGACCCACCATGAGAAGTATTTTATCCATTTCTCATCATGAGAAATGTATTTGGGCGCGGATTTCCTGCAAAAGCCTCGCCGAGGAAGTTCCAGAGCTGGGAACCAAGGTGGGCCAAAGTGATATTTTTTTATAAATCCACCCCGTCCATCCGTTTTGGGAGCTCATTGTAGGACATGAAAACAAAAATGAACCGGATCCAAGGCTCAAGTGGGCGAAAACGTGAGGATTAATCATCCGTAGATGAAATATTTGTGGAGCCACAAGAGTTTCCAAATCAGAATAAAATTTGTGTTTCTAGTTCATCCCAGTAGTAGTGACGTTATGAACGTAATGGATGTCATATAAACATCATTGTGGACCCCAAGGAGGTTTCAACAGGGAGTAATTTACCTACCCACATTTACCTTTGGTGAGGCCCACTTGAGTCTTTGATCCGGTTCATTTTTGTTTTCTTGTCCTAAAATGAGCTCCCAAAACGGATGGACGGGGTGGATTTATCAAAAAACATCACTGTGGCCTCACCTTGGTTTCCAGCGCAGGAACTTCCTGCACAAGGAAATCTGCGCCCAATGTATTTTATCCACGCCATTCTCAAATCTGATTTTGGAGACTATTTGACCCTTCAAAGGGGGGCCAGAGTCATTAACTGTATAACTCAGGTTGTTGGAACAATCAGCCCCGCATGAGTTTTGGTTAATTGACTAGATCTACTCTATTATAGTTGTAGGATCGGAGTTGTTGTAGGATAAAGTTGGTCGTTGAGAGATACGATCAGGGAGTGATTAAAAGAAGTTGCAGCCAGGCTGACCAACTGCGAGCAGCTCAGCTCGTGGTCGTTGAAAGGGGTCGCATCTCAGCATGCGAGCAGCTCGGCTCGTAGTTGTTGAAAGGGATCGCATCTCAGCATGCGAGCAATTGTCCCCGAGCCTAAGCATCCTCCACTTTTTTAGTACCAGCAGCCCGTATAGGCCGGTCTTGGGCTTATCTTTGTTCATGGCTCCGAATCTCAGGGGAACACCATCAGGGAACGTAATCAGCTAGATGTCCAATTGAGTTAAGACTGTCCGCTTATCTAAGGATTCATCGGATAACCGTCTATCCCCGGAACATAAGCAGTAATCTTAACGTCTTGCGTAATAGACTGGGTCACTCGGATTTGTATAAATAGATGACTCCACAGAAGATAAAGGGACACAATCTCTAAGCTCAGACCCGGCTATTTGATTTACAACCATGTCCCATCTGACTTAAGCTTCGGAGGGCCAACGGCTGGACGCCGACCACCCTTAGTTTTCTCTTGTGTTTTTTTAGGTTCGGAGGGAAGTTGGCTTGAGAGAAGGTGAACGTCTGGAGAATCCTGTTACTAAATCCGACAGTAAACAGATTGGCGCCGTCTGTGGGAACAGGTCAGGTCGTCAGGGGTTAGCCATTCTAATTACTAATCGTGATCTCCCACCATGCCTCCCAAAAAGACGGCTCATCCTTCTACTTCAAGACAGACGTTACCTCCGCCTGACATTACTGAACTAGCGTCTAATCTCCCTCAGACTACTTCGATGGGCATCCCCCGGGGGGAATCCAACGTGCCATCACAATGCCCATTGTTCGATGTATCCGGCAGTCAAGAAGACGTTATGCGTTTCCTCAGAAACACACTTCTAACTCTCAAAGCCGGGTTTCAAGCCTTATCTAATCGATTTGATTAGCACTTTCCGGAACCACGGCAGCAACCTCCAGGAGGATCGCCAGTGCAACCTGTACCAGTGGTTTCCAGATATTCTGCGGGCGAGCCACAAACCCAACCAAATTCTCCTCCTTCAAATAGAATGCCACTCGGCAATCAAGTCCCGGTACCCCCTCCACATTCTATACACTCCAGTACCTCCCGACAACAGCAATCTCTAGGATCTGCCGTCGAAACTTCAAGCTACACCTTACCATGGGAAGGAGATCTCAAAAGAATCCACGATCGCTTCGACGATATGGAACAGCAATATCGGACAGATCGACCACCTATTGCTGTTGCATCAATCCATCGATCCGAATCTCCCTTCACCCGCGAGGTCATAGAGGCACCCTTACCTAAGAAATACCGCACGCCTATCATCACTCCGTACACAGGCACTGGCGATCCTCTCGAACATCTAGAGACGTATAAGTCTCTTATGGAGCTGGAGGAACATGGTTCAGAAATTATGTGTAGAGCCTTTTCCCTAACCCTAAAGGATGCAGCGCCTACATGATTCCAGGGGCTAAAACCCCGATCCATCGAATCCTTCTCTCAGCTATCAGAGCTCTTCCTTTCTCAGTTCATAGGAAGCATCCGTACCAAAAAGTCGGCATCTTGCTTAATAGACTTGAAGCAACAGCATGGGGAGACGATAAAGGAGTTTACAGTTCGGTTCACTGCAGAAGCCGTCCAGACTGAAGGTTATACCGAAGATAAAGGCCTCACCACCCTTATAGCCAGGAATTACAAGCGAAAAATTTAGATTCGCCTTGGATAAGAACCTTCCTAAAACTATGAAGGAGTTTCAGGCTAAAGACCCAGAAATACATCAATGCGAAAGAAGTCGCTTTGGCACGTCACGGTGTACAGGGCAAGAAGAGTAAGCCTGAGGAGATCTCTCCTCCTGACAAGAAATACCAGGCGAGATCGGCGGGACCGCTCCCCTAAGAAGCCTTACTCTGGTAAATATCATAATTATACCCCTCTTATCCAATCTCCTGAGAAAGTATTAATGGAGATCAAACACAAGCCTTACGTGAAGTGGCCTTCAAAGATCAAATTTAATCTTGAAAAAAGAGATAAGAGTAAATTCTGCTATTTCAACAAATATCATGGGCACAACACCCAAGATTGTATATCTCTGAGAGATCACATTGAAGCCCTCATTCGGAAAGGTCATCTTCGGGATTACATAGCCCGACAGGGTCGGTCACCAAAACGGACGAAAGCCTCATCACACCAGAAGAGGTCACCTCAACATCATACTTCGCAAGAAGACGTTGAACCCACTGGTGAGATCCGGACCATCGTCGGAAGATCGCCTTGTGGGGGAGATTCTCAAGCATCAAGAAAAGCATATACTCGCAAGGCGTCTCAAAAGCCCCAGCATATCTATTAGGTTGAAAAAGACGCCTGATGTATCGAATCCCTGGCCATCATCCGATCTCTTTTTCTCTTGAAGATGCAGAAGGGATTCATTTCCCTCACGAATACTCCATTGTGGTCGCATTAAAGGTATCAAATTATTTGACTCATCGTATCATGTTGGATACAGGTAGCCTCGCTGACATTCTCTACCTGGAAGCCTTCAATACAATGGCACTCGCCAGGAGCCTGCTCAAACTGGTCTTAACTCCCCTCGTCGGCTTCGGGGGCGAAGTTGTGACACCGGAAGGGAGCATCGACCTTCCAGTCACCTTCGAAAAAAGCCCAGCAAAAAATACAATCTTCGTTAATTTCCTCGTGGTGGATCGGAGATCAGCATATAACGTCATTTTGGGTCAACCTTCGCTCAACAAGATAGGGGCGGCTTTACACCCCTTGTACCTATGCATCAAATTCCCCACTCCAAATGGAGTCGGGATTGTACGGGGAAATCAAAAGGAAGCTCGAGCATGTTACGAGATCGCTGTACAAGATCGAAAGAAGGCCCAGGAAACGCCGGTTATGATGGTTATAAGAGATTCATCGGACCCTCCGATAGCTACAATGTTGGACCTAAGAGAGAGTGCTCTTCAATCAGGCACCTCGGGGGAAGAGACAGTCGAATCCACCTATCTGAAGGAAACTCGTCCAAGAGGGTCTTCGTTGGATCTTCTTTATGCGATGTATTTCGCGGAAATCTAGGTTCGTTTTCTCACCGAATACCAAGATGTATTTGCTTAGTCCCATAGTGATATGCCAGGTATCGACCCCAGTGTCATAGAACATCGCTTGAATGTTGATCCGAAGCACAAACCTGTTCACCAGCGTTGACGTGCCTTCACCGCAGAAAGGCAAATGGTAATTAAAATCGAAGTCGAGAAGTTGCATTATTGTCAATTTCATAGAGGAAGTTGACTACCCAGAATGGGTCGCGAACGTGGTCCTCGTTCAAAAAGCTAATGACAAGTGGAGAATGTGCGTGGACTACTCTGATTTGAACAAAGCATGCCCGAAAGATAGTTTCCTGACTCCGCGTATCGACTAGTTGGTTGATTCAACGGCGGGGCATGCCCTGCTCAGTTTTATGGACGCTTATTCTGGTTATAACCAAATTGTGATGCATCTGCCCGATAGTCAACACACTGCCTTCATCACTGACCGCGGCTTTTATTATTACAAGGTAATGCCTTTTGGTCTTAAGAACGCGGGAGCCACCTATCAGCGCCTGGTCAATAAAGTATTCACTGCGCAAATCGGTAGGAATATGGAAGTTTATGTCGACGATATGCTCGTGAAAAGCGTCATAGAAAACGACCACCTTGCGGATCTTCGAGAAGCCTTCGACTTAATGAGAAAGTATCAGATGAAGCTAAATCCAGAAAAATGTGCATTCGGGGTATCCGCTTGGAAGTTTCTTGGCTTTATGGTTGGCCAACGAGGAATCGAGGCGGATCCTGAGAAAATAAAGACTTTAATCGAAATGAAGTCTCTGTCCACTCTCAAAGACGTCCAACGTCTGGCTGGTCGTATTGCATCATTAAACAGGTTTATTTCGTGTGCCTCTGATAAGTGCCTACCTTTCTTTAAGCTCCTTCGAGCTACCGCCAAAGCCGACTGGGCGTGGACCCCGCAGTGCGAATAAGCATTTCAACAACTGAAGCAATATATGAGTACACCCCCAATTTTATCGAAACCTGTTGCACACGATCAACTTCTTCTTTATTTATCTGTGTCTTCTACGGCTGTTAGTGCCGCATATTAAGAGAAGATTCCGGGGTACAAAGGCCCGTTTATTATGTTAGTCGAGCAATGGTGGGTGCCGAAACTCGATATTCTGATATGGAGAAATTAGCCCTCGCCTTAGTTACAGCCGCTCGAAAATTGCGACCCTATTTCCAAGCCCACGCTATATTGGTGCCAACAAATCATCCGTTAAGACAGGTCCTTCAAAAACCTGAAGTTTCGAGGCAATTAACTAAATAGGCGATTGAGATCAGCGAGCATTGACATTTCATTCTGCCTAAGAACCGCCATTAAGGGTCAGGTCGTGGCCGATTTCATTGTCGAATTCACATATTCCTCCTCCAATGATAACTCTACGACCAACGACCAGACCCCCTGGTCGCTCTTTGTGGATGGGTCTTCACGAGCTACCGGTAGCAGGAGAAGGCTTAATTTTAGTTGCTCCTGACGGGTCGCGCTTTCAATATGCTTTACGATTTGACACTCACGTCTAACAATGAAGCAGAATATGAGGCTTTGATCGTCGGCCTCGAGCTAGCAAACGTTCTCTCGATTCAGAGTTTACTTGTTCATAGTGATTCTCAGCTCATAGTCAATCAAGTACTTAGCGAATTCGAGGCGAAAGAAGAGCGGATGGCTTTATACAGATCCCGAGTGCTCATCCTACTCGCAAAGCTGAAGAAATATGAAATAATTCACATCCCTCGTGAAAAGAACAAACTCGTGGATTCTTTAGCAAAGCTAGCCTCCGCACCAGAATCTGAATTATTGCAATCTATTCCCATCGAGCATCTTCATGCTCCAAGTATTAGCCAAACAACCTCCGAGCAAGTGGTCACGGTATAGTCCTCTCCATGTTGGATGGACCCCATCGTCCTTTATCTCAGAGATGGACAACTCCCGGATGATAAAAAAATCTGCACGGCAAATCTGTCATCGCGCTGCCAAGTATACCTTACTAAAACGGAACGCTATTACGTAAGAGCTTTACTTTACCATACTTGAGGTGCCTTCACCCAGAAGAAGCGCATCGCGTTCTGGATGAAATACACCAGGGGGCATGTGGTAACCATCCTAAAGGAAGGTCTTTAGCATATAAGCAATGAGGCAAGGGTATTACTGGCCCACTATGAAGGCGAATGCAATCGAATTCTCCAAAAGATGTGACAAGTGCCAGCGATATTCTCCTATACCTCGTGTACCGTCCGAGCAAATGACATTAATGGATGGCCCTTGGCCCTTCACCCAATAAGGGGGTCGATATCATCGGGCCCTTGCCCACCGGGAAAGGTCAGAACAGATTTGCAATCGTAGCAGTCGATTATTTCACTAAATGAGTCGAGGACAGAACCATTAGCTAGAATCACTGAAAAGCAGACCACCAGGTTCGTGTGGAGAAATATCATATGCCGTTATGGGCTTCCCCATACTATAATCACCGACAATGGAAGGCAATTCGACAACGTCGCGTTCTCAGCATTTTACGAAAAATGGAAGATACGAAGTGTTCGCACTTCCGCGTATCATCCTCAGGCTAATGGGCAAGTTGAAGCGGTGAATAAGATCATTAAACATCATTTAAAGACCAAAGCTCGGTGAATGTAAAGGCATGTGGCCAGAACTCTTGCCGGAAGTCTTATGGACCTATAGAACTACAACCCGCACGTCGACGGGGGAAACTCCGTTCTTATTGGCTTTCGGCACCGACCCAATGGTCCCAGTCGAAGTTCAGGTGCCCTCGTATCGGATTCGAGCAGTATGACCCCACTAGTAATCAGGAAGGTCTGAGGCTTCATTTCGACCTCTTAGAAGAGCGAAGGGACGCATCCCAACTTCGAGCAGCAGCTTATCAACAGCGTATCTCTCGTTATCGTAACGCCAAGGTCCGGCCTAGAGCTTTTCAGCTCGGTGATTTAGTCCTTAGACAGCACCTCAGAATTCCTACTCGCTCGTTGGATCCAAACTAGGAAGGCCCCTACCGAGTTATCAAAATTGTGCGACCAGTCACATATTATCTCGAAGATATGCAAGGAAGGCCTTTACGTCGCCCTTGGCACGTGGAGCACCTACTCAAATATTTTTCATAAATTTGATGTAAATCACAACGACATTCAAATAAGGATGGATTTTTTTGTCGCTACTACACTAGTTGGACCCGAATAGCCCCGAATGGAATATACGCATTCCCTTGACCAAACTCTCTGCTTCCGGCAAAGTCAAAGCCTCAATCGATAGACTAGTCTATTTCAACGCGGACATGGTCATCACGACCCCCGGATTGAGCCTAACTCATTCTTTCATGAGTTAAGTATCCAAGCATTCGACATGCGATCAACAAAAAAAAAGGAAAAATGGAAAGAAGGTACGAGCTATAGTATCAAAAAAGATTTTCATTTCAGTTGACTAAAATAGTCGAATTGTTTACAAAGATACATTTTTGTCAAAAAAAGAAAAAGAAAAAGAGGAGAAGGGCGGCAACTCAGAGATCGGTCATTCCTCGTCTGGGGGAGCTTCTCGACTTTCTGCCTCGGGGCCTGCCTCGGGGGCACGTGCAGCGTCTGTAGCCCCCTGCTGCTATGACCTCATTCTCGGCTGCAGCTTGCTCTCTTGCTGCGACCTCGAAGGCCACTCTCTCGAACTCCTAGACGTTGAAGGAGGGAGTAATTTGTTGCATAACCCTGACCACAAAGTCGCGACCAGCGATATACACCTCATAACGCTCCTCGTCGTAGGGTTGAGAGGTTTGGAACTCCAGAACCGCACGAGGACCTTCCTTAGATATCATCTTGACAAGGGCCACTCTTTCCTCCTCCCAGTGAATGGAATCTTCCTTCAGCTGAGCGAGAGTCTTCTCAGCACCTTCAAGTCGAGTCCGACAATCCTGGAGCCGCTCCTCGAGGGAGATCTTATCCTGACGAAAGATCTCCTTCTCCTTCTCGCTCTTGGTATGAACCTCCTGAAGCCTCGCAAAATTAAGGTTCAATGACTGAAAGCGATCATTCAGAGCTTGAACCTTGGCGATGAGGATCTGCTTCTCTTCATTTATCTTGGCAATTTGGGCTTCCAGGGACTTTATTGCACGGTCCCTTCCCTAGATCTCGCCCTCCATCGCCTTCTTCTTCTTGTCTCCCTCATCGATGATGTGACGGGCAGCATCGATGTCACGCCCTGTTCGCAGCGTGAGGTCCAGACTCTGCCCAAAAAGGAAGAAAAATTAGAGGCAATCCACCAAATGAACTATTCAAAGAAGAAAGAAAGATGGAGAAAAGGCTGTTACCTGAATTAATCTCACTCCAATGTCGGTGGAGAGAGCCTCTGGACTTGGTTCAGGGAGGGCCCCAAAGGAGTTGGGGGCAATATTTTTGAATAACTTGCATATTGGATGCAAGTGTGGTGGGATGACGTAGACTCCTGACCCTGAAGGTTGGGCTACAACCATCTCGCAAGAGCCTGTCTCGCGAGCATTCGCAGGCCCTGAGGCAAGTGTGGCTGATTCACGAGCAGCGTTAGGCCCACATGACACTTCTCTCGAAGGAAGACTTGGCTCTGTCTGATTGCTTCTTGGCGAATTATCAATGACCTCGATTATCGGCTGACCACGGGAGCCAGCCATTCGGTCGCAGAAGTTGGAGGGGTCACAGCAACCTCCTCCTGAGGAGCATTACACAGTTGAGAGCCACGAGCAGGCCCCTCTGGTTGAGTAGGCGCAGCTGAAGGACCAGCTGCTGATTTCTTTTGCCTCTTCGAGGCCAGTGACCTTCAGACAGGGAAGCACCCCTAGCGCACCCCTTTTGTCTCCTAGGTTCGCCATCTCTTCCTGGGAGATTAGACCGGCGGCAGCTAGGCAGCGAGGGTCCAAGGCAGAGTTAATGTTACAGGGCAGCTATTAAGAGCTTGAAAACTTTGACGAGCTTCTCGTTGAGCCCTCCCCGCAAGTTCGGCCTAGCCCCAATCGGAATACCTGCGAGAAGAAGGGGAAGGCGAGTTAGTTAAAGCGACGCAAAACTCAATTTTCTTTAGGCAAAGGGGTAAGGAATCAACCCACCTTCGCCGAAGAAGCGGTTAACATTGTGACCCTTGGGGTCGGAGCCCACATCAGACTCCCAGTTGCTGGAGGCATAGAACCATTTCTTCCTCCATCCAAGGTAATTGGAGGATGGGTTCCCCAGGATAAAGTTTTCCCGGTGCCAGAAGCAAAGGTAATATCAACCCTCACTGGTTGAGGCCCTTTTCAATTGGTACATCCTCAGAAATTCCTCAGCGGTCAGGTCCTCGTTATCCGCTTGTTTCCAGAGAATAAAGGCACTTATAAGCACCCTCCAGCCATTTATAATAAGTTGGCTAGGGGCAATTTTATAAGTGCGGAGGAAATTCCGGATGAAGGAGAAGACTGCACGCCAAGCCGGAAAAAATATTCATATAAAGCTACGCAGCCCTGGTGGCGGGGCATCAGCAGTCTCTCCTCTTCCTGGTAGCCTTAGAATGACAGGAGTCTGGAATTCGATACCTCCCTCGTAAGTTCACGAGTTGCTCTTTCGTCATTATAGATGGATAACCGGCGGCAGAATATCTCCTCGCCAGTACTTGAGTGTTGTTCAATTCAGAAGAATTGGGAGTATCATCTCCCAGGGGAACGATTTCTTCATCAGAAACCCCCGCCATTATAAAAGAAAAGGATAGGAAAAAAGAGAAAAGAAAAAGAAGAGAAAGGAATACCTCTGTGAAGAGGTTTACACCAAAGACAGAAGGAGAGAAGAATAAGGGTTTCTGGAACTATGCGGCAGAATTTCAAAAATGAGGCAGACTCCGCAGGATCCGATATTTATAAGCAATCATTCCGTTTGATTTGGGTGACATGCGGCGGCCTCTCATCCGGCACAACAATCGAACGGGCACGAGCATTAAATTCAGAGGCACGTGGCGAGCGTCGCTTCACCTCTCCCGGCCGAAAAGCTGCGGAAAGCTGGCAACCATAAATGCAAGGTCACTCCCAATAGGTTACGTACGATCTCTCTTCTAACAGGCGGTTATATATATACAAACAAAATCCTTGCGCAGCTTCTCAAAACACTAAGGATTTGGGGGGCATCTGTCGTAAGATAAAGTTGGTCATCGAGAGATACGATCAGGGAGTGATTGAAAGAAGTTGCAGCCAGTCTTACCAACTGCGATCAGCTCGGCTCGTGGTCGTTGAAAGGGGTCGCATCTCAGCATGCGAGCAGCTTGGCTCGTGGTCGTTGAAAGGGGTCGCATCTCAGCATGCGAGCAGTTATCCCCGAGCTTGAGCATCCTCCACTTTTTTAGTACCAGCAGCCAGTATAGGCCAGTCTTGGGCTTATCTCTGTTCATGGCTCCGAATCTCAGGGGAACACCATCAGGGAACGTAATCAGCTAGATGTCCAATTGAGTTAGGATTGTCCGCTTATCTAAGGATTCATCGGATAACCCTCTATCCCCGGAACATCAGCAGTAATCTTAACGTCTTGCGTAATAGACTGGGTCACTCGGATTTGTATAAATAGATGACTCCACAGAAGATAAAGGGACACAATCTTTAAGCTTAGACCCGGCTATTTGATTTACAACCATGTCCCATCTGACTTAAGCTTCAAAGGGCCAACGGCTAGACGCCGGCCACCCTTAGTTTTCTCTTGTGTTTTTTCAGGTTCGGAGGGAAGTTGGCTTGAGGGAAGGTGAACGTCTGGAGGATCTTATTACTAAATCCAACGTAAACAGGAGTGATTTTAAGCTTATTAAAAAGGTAATTTGGTAAGCTTTTTAACGAGTCATTTAGTTGTTCATCATCTAACTTGAAATGTGTCTCTTATAGCTAGAGCTGTTGAAAAACTCGCTTGGCTCGTTCGAAAATACTTGACTCGGCTCAGATCGGAAGTGAGTTTGAGCCGAGCCAAGTCAAATTTCTGATGCTCGAATGTGTTCGAGCGAGCTTCGAGCAGGGCCATGCTCGATTCGGCTCGGCTCGTTTATAGACTCGAACTCGGCTCGATTTGATTCGACTCAGCTCGGCTTGGATCCGTACTATATATAAGTTATTTTTATTACCCTAATCATTTTTACATTTTTACCTTTTACTCGCCCGAGCGCCCCCCTTTTCAAACCCTAACCCTAACTCACCCTCCCCCTCTCTGATCTCGATGGACGGCCGTCCACTCCACGCTGGCAACCCTCACTCTTCCCGCTCGACGCCGGCCACCCTCACTCTATCCGCTCATCGCCATCCACCCTCACCCTGCCCGTTCGTCTCCGACCATCCTCACTCTGCCCGCACAACGCCGGCCACCCACTGTTCTCAATCACCTTGCCCTGCTCGCCGCCGGCCACCCTGTTCTCAACCCTACCCACTCGTCAATGTCGGTAATCCCCTTCCCCCTCCATTATTTTTCATGAAATTTCAGGTGACCCTTGCTTGAAAACACAAACTCGAACTCAACTCCAAAGAATCGAACTCGGACTCGGCTCGAAACTTAAAATTGACTCAAAATCGCTCAGTCTGCTAATCGAGCAAGGGCCTGCTCGACTCGGCCGAGTAGATCCGAGTAACGAGCAGGGGTCGGTGGGTTCAAATCAAGCGTCGAGCAGGGTGATGCTCGATTCGACTCTACTCATGTACAACTCTACTTATAGCATTAGTCTCACTTTAATTCTTCATTTAGTGTGTAGAAGCCCTCATATTATTCTTGACCTTGGTCTAACTCTCAATTTCAAATTCAGCCACGTTTATGCAACTCGATTCCAACCAAACAACTTTGACCCTAAGCATCACGATAGGCAGATACGTTGAACTCAACCGTATATCATCAAGATCTAAGAAGATGTAACGCCCTGGAAATTTTAATCCTCGAGCCTCGAGAGTACTCGAGCACTTCTAAAAAAAATCTAATTTAGTTATCAATTGAGAGTGCAGACGCCTGATTTAGAACCAAGACTCTAGGAGATTTGTATTGAAAACCCTAGTTTGGACGATCCTGATTTGATCGAAACCTTATAAGACATTTAGATACGTCAATCTAACCGTACATTCTTCGTCAGATATCATGGATAGCCACCAATTCCTTTCTAATCGTCAAATCCTACATCCGATCTGTTGATTTATGAACCTCGAACTATGATTTACTGGAATCACAATTAATTTACCAGTATAACCGATTCCCAGTGCAAATTCACCTTGGAATACCCTGATTAACAAATCAGATCTTGATTATCTAAAGTATCAGAGTCGATTTGACCTAATTGACGACCTAATCTCCATTCGGACCCAACTAGTAACCTAATTCGATCATAATGCCTGAAACTCTAAACAAATCCGTGTTACCATTATAATACGATACTCGCTAGTGTACGTTATGAACCAATAAAAGGATTCACCAAACTCTATTATCTAAATGATCCAATTGGTGTCCCGAAAACCTAGAACAGCTATAAACCGTTCGTTAGTGGGACGAATCTACACGAAATCGATCGTCTTACTGGACTTGACCTTTCCCCAACACCAGATGTCCAACACCCTATCCCGAACCGCACAACATAGGTCATGACCAGAGGAGGTGAATTGTGCTGACTCACCTCAACCTTAAACCATCTGGAACTATAAATACCAAGCCCATTTGAGAATTCCATTTGAAATGGAATTTGGGGGTTTTACTTGGGTTTTCTTCTAGGATTTGCTCAAACCCTTCTACTCTGTCACCATTCCTTCTACCGATTGTAGGCGAGCCATGCCTTGAGGTAAGATAACCTCCTATTATAGAAATTAGGAAGTTTCATTAGGAATTCTCATTTCTAATTAGGGTTTTTGTCAAATTTAAGTGTTCTAGCTGGATTTTCTCCAAATCCTTGAGGTAATACTTATTCCTAGCTCATGGATTCGTCAATCAAGTGAGGACTATTCTTCTAAGTTGGCTATTATCAGCTCATGAGGGTTCAGATAGTGAAAATTAGGTTTTTCTTGAATTCAATTCAAAGTTAAGTGTCCGAATGATTTATGTTTATGATTGATGTTCTGTATGTGTTGATTAATTACATACTTACTTTCGATGTGTGGATTGATTGCCCATTTGAATCGATTTTATGAAAATATGTGATTTGATGTGCTGTGCATATCAAGTGCTTGATGAAATTCTTGAGTGAACATAAGTTCACATATGCTTGAGTGAGTGAATTACCATTCACCCAGGCTAGTGCCTTGATTATGAATTTGATGAGTTGGCCTGCAATAGCACACCAAGTGTTTGATTTTACACCCATATATAAAATGAAGTATATCGCATATCAACTATTTGGTTTTATGCCTGATTGAGGCAATGAATGCTATGATGTTTTATTCCTCTTACAACATGCTTAGTATATTATTTAATTGACATGGTTGGGATTAATCCCTGAAAATCACAATTTATGGACTGCCTACTTGAGTTTGGCCGTCACGGACTTGTTTGGTCAACTTGGGAGTAACATGATCGACCGACCCAAGCTACACCGGATTTAGTTGATGTTTCGCCTGGCGTACCAAATCAGTCAATTTCAGGGTTAATCATATTTGTTTGATCATTGTTATATATTCTGTAGAATCTCGAATACCACAGTTACCATTGTTGTGTAGTCACTTATTGAAATTACGGTTTTACCGCTTGTAGAGATACTCGGAGATATGCTTAATGTCCTAGAGGGGGGTGAATAGGACTTTTTGAATTTCCACTTACAATTAAAACTAAATCAAGTCAATCGTACCAACTAAGATTATCACAATAACATTCAAGGTAATTATATGATTAATTTGCAAGAAAAGACTATCATAAGCATTTCATCAAACAGTTAGCGTTCATGATTGACTAAAGCATTCAACACATAGCAATCATTCAATCTCACAATGCACAACGATTTATAGTGGTTCGGTTTCCCTACTCCACTCCTGGTTTACGATCTCAACCTATGAGAACACCGAATTTCACTATAGTCGTGGTTTTAAATCAGGTTAACCATCAACCTTAACATCCTTTGACTTAGGACCGCGTTTAACATCCGCCGATGGCCCAATCCAGGGACTTGACGAGTTTGGATCTTAAACTCTCACCAATCCTAATCCAAGGACGACCACGTACACTCCCGCCGGAGTTTCCCAATCCAGGGAATAGTGATTCAATAAATGGACTCTCAAATACTAGACATACCTAGACGATTGAGTCCCGATTCAATGCCTTTGATGAGTAACCTCAGCTCCACGTGCTTCAGCTTCTCTTTGTGCTCCCAAAATCAGCTACCGATGCAAATGATGTGTGTATGATTATGCCGGGTAGTTGGGAGAGAGATGGTCAAGTTCCTCTTGCCTATTCAATGCAATGGTTATAAGGGAACTACCAAACATCAGCATTCAATGGTTATAAACGACCTCATAAAGATATTTAAAAGGTAGGTCAGCCATGAATGCATATATTGAGTTCATGCTTCAAACCGAGCTTTAAATACTCAATGACAAGCCATTAATGGTTGGGTTTAAATGATGAATTCAAGGGAGTTAAGAGCAAGGAGGGTAGGAAGATGTGAGTAAAGACTCTCTCACTTGGCTCTTGATGGGTGTTGAACGCATGCTAAGAAAGCCTCTGAAATATGACTTTATAGAGCCCCAAATGATGGCCCCAACAGATAAAAAACGGTTACAATTGACCTGTCAGAGAGAGGCCTCAACCGGTCGGACAGGTCGGTTGTATTTCAAATGGTTGGACACCATTTGGGTCTGTCCGACCAGTCAAGACCGGTCCGATGAGCTTGCTGGACTCACTGCTACATGCAGTTCGACCGGTCAAGACCGGTCGGCTGCCTACTTAGTTTTAAAGCAGCACAGCTGCTAGACAGAAAATGCACTTCAAGCCGACCGGTCAAGACCGGTCGGCTGTCTAGCTGATATTATCACAGCAAGGTCGCTGTATGTTGATGCGCCTGGCCGACCGGTCAAGACCGGTCGGCTGTCCAGCTGATATTATCACAGCAAGGTCGTTGTATGTTGATGTGCCTGGCCGACCGGTCTTGACCGGTCGGCTGTCTTGACCTATTCATTACAACAAGGTTGCTGGAAAATACTTGTAGTTTTGGCGGACCGGTTAAGACCGGTCGGTTGTCCAACTATTTAAATACAGCAAGGTTACTGTCCATGTTGCTGTGCCTGATCCGACCAGTCAAGACCGGTCGACTGTCTAGACGATTTTATCACAGCAAGACTACTTAACATGACAAAGCTGTTGGATGAAGATTAAGGGTCAGACCGACCGGTCATGACCGGTCGGCTGTCTTGGAATATTCATTTCATCAGCAGATCACTTCAAGAATTTAGTAAGAAGTGATTAGTGCATGGAGTCCAATGTTTGGACATGTTTTCAATCATGATTAGCACCTGCCATGGACATACAAGTCTGATCAACTTGTGCTAGGGTCGAGAAGGAATGGGATAAGTTAGGTCAGTAATTACGCCATTCATTGATGTTTTGGGATTTCCTAAGGTCGATCTATATGCAGCTTACCTGAGATCTTGTTTCGGCTTAAGCTTGAGCAATGGAAGAAGCATAATCTTCAAGTCTTAAGCTTCAAATCTTCGACTGGGGCTCACACAACAAGACGCGACCAACCAACACGACAATTGACAAAATAAAGTGTACTAACAATCTCCCCCTTTGTCAATTGTGTGACAAAACATCTATTCTAGACACATCATGACTTCCTTATCATGATGGACCCTTAAACAGAAGAAACATACACCCAATTACATGTCTATACAGATATACAAAGTGATCTTTACAAAAGGACATGTACAAACTCGATTTTCTTCAAAATCTCCCCCTCAATGCTTTCCCCTACGAAGTCCTGCAAAAATATATAATCGGACCTTCTAGGTGGGATGATTCTCCCCCTTTTTGTTAGTAATTGACAAGGGTTAGCCAGCAAAAAGATATGCCTAAGAAAGCTGCAAGGCTAGCGCCGAAAATATGTCAATCACATAAAACAGGGAAGAGATATAGAAATTGAAGCCCTGAGGAGATTAAAGAACTAAACATGATAGATATACAAATAATCATGAAAGCATAGAGGGCTTATAGCCCAATCAACCAACCACCCCTTCAGATGTATATCCAGACAAATAAAGAACACAAATCATGAGCTAATAAGGGCGAATTTGCCCGAACCATCCAACCTCCCTAAGGATATGCAATAAAGGATCAAAAGCTCAAAGAAAAGAGAAAAAGATGTAACTATTGCGAATAAAAATAGCATCCATACAGACAGCAAAATGGGCAAGCAGCCCAATGTAGATATGCATTGATGTGCGCAAAATATACAGTCAAACCCATAGAAGAATAGAGCATGAAATCCATACGATGTCATTGGTCATACAAAAAGAGACTGTGACCAAGACATATGTGACTAGTAATCCGATCCATCTCCCAAATCGGGGGGTGGAACGTCCCCACGTGCCGCACGCTCCCACAACTCCATCCGCCTCTCCAACTGTGCGAGGCGAGTCATAATGGCCTCCTGCTGTACAAGAATAGTGGCCTGTCCCTGTAAAAGCTGCTGCTCACTCTGCTCGATCCCGCAAGTAGCTGAAATAGACGCTCTTGATGCTGGCAAAGCTCAGCAATATATGATGGAGGATCCAGGGAAGGGGATCGACGTCGAGAGAAAGCTCGAGGAGGCGTACTGAATAGACTCAGAGTAGACCGAGGATCAAGGGAAGGATCAGAGGAAGGAGCTAAAGGTGAAGTCTGGGAAGGTCCAGTGGAGACAGGTGGAGCCTCAGGCTGGGATGGCTCTGCCAGGATCATGCTGCTGATCCTGCAAATGACGACTCTGTATGGCTTCCTGGGTAAGCTCCATACGAGCAATGATGGTGCGATTTATAATGATGGGTTTGTGAACTTTATCAGAACTGACAATGTCAATCGCATCAGCAAATTGGCATATGAGATGCCCAAAAGGAAGAATGGAGGATTTTCCATCGTCATGCAAGATAACCTGTTGAATGATAGACATGATCCAGGATGGGAGGCAAAGTGGATGACCCTGACCAACTTGATAGAGAAGACGAAACATGGTTTCAATGACATCTGCCTTGTTGCTCTTTCTGGGATACACATTGCGGAAGAATAGGTTGTGAAGAATACGGTAATCCCATAGCATGGAGGACGCCCGAAGCCACCTCCGACCCATTTGGGTGTCCCATCACCACATAGAAATTTGGCAATGACTTCATTAGGTTTGGGACCCAGAGTGGAAAAATCAAAAGGAGACTCATTAACAATCGGAACTCCAAAGAATTGAGAGATGGAGTTCAAAATAAAGACGCAAACCCGTTCACCAACTGTTGAGCTCTTAATTGTGCATATTCTAACCCCAATTCATCACTCATTATGCATGGTTTTCATGATTTAAAGGCTAATCTAATGCATAGTTTTGTGGTTGTAGGAATGAAAGAGAGACTTCATCATTCGGATGCTTTGAGACCCTTCTTACATACCTTAAAGATCAAAGGAAAGGAAGAACAAAAGAGGGAAGAAGAAAGGAAAGAAAAAGGAGCCCCAAAAGGTGGTCCGACCAGTCAAGACCGGTCGGCCAACAATTCTGCCTTCTACAGAGGCTACTGGACCAAACCAGACAGATCTAGACTGGTCTTGACCGGTCGGCGATGTAAATCCAAATTTCAGATTTTCAAACAGCAGGCTATTCCCCTTTTTGTATTTTTAGAACAGTTTTCTGAAGCCATATTAATGATATTTGAAAATCCAACACATCCATGTTGAAGAGGAGCTCGACGCCGAACTAACCCAAGTGGTTTCGTGTCGATCGGAGCTACGGATTGATCATGGTGGCCAAAACAATATGAACTGTCCAGAAAGTTCCAGATTCTGTTTACTCCACTCTGGGCCAGTCCAGGTGACCCATCATTGATGATATGAAGAATCTACTTTGACCATCCTCTAGACCATATCTATATATAAATAACCACAAAGTTTTAGATCAAAAGGATATGTGGTTTGATCGTACCGGTTGAAGAAAGATGGACCATCCAGAAAGATTCAACTGCGCAGAGTTTATAAAAGCCCTAAGTGTTCTAATTTTCGGACCATATTCTGAGATTTTTTTGAACAATCGAATCCATCTATCATGTAAAGAAGAAAGTTTTCTACCAATGTTCAAAATTTGGGATCAATCCGATATCTGTACACTCCGGAGCGTTGAAAGCAAGATGACTGGTTCTAAAGGTACCCGAAGTGCGCGATTTTGAGAGGCGGTCGGTGATCTGATTGGTGGGCCCATTCAGAAGATAATCTTGAAAATATAAATCATCCATGAGGAAGATCACATTACAAGGAAGCTACAAATCAATTTTGAAGGCAATCCGACCATTGGTTAAGCCGTACCAAGCGAAACAAAATCTGCTATGTTGCTGTACTATTGCTACACTATAAAAGGAGGTGCTCTCTTCTATTCCAAACCATGCTAGGACGTGGGGATCATCAAGAGAGCTTAGGAGACAGATTATACTTCAAGTTTTCCTAGTTTTTCTTCCAGTTTTAGTAGTTCTTATGTTTTTAAGGCTTTTAGTTCAAGGATGTTAGAGATGAACTAAAACCTCTTAGCTAGGGCTAAGAGGTGAAGCTTTTGATTTATTTTTAATGAATTGATGCAACCTAGGTTTCCTTTTTATGTTTTAATTGAAGAATTTAGTTCAATATGAGTTTGAATCAAGTACTAGTTTGGTTTTGCTTTGATCTCTTGATGACTCCGGGCTCATGTGATTCTTAGTGATTCTAAACTTAGTAGCTTATCTTCTGAGCATTGGTTATGCTTGTGTAGTTCATTGATCTATCATCGACTCCGGGCATGGTAGACCATTTGATTGCCTTGTGTACAATGGCTTGATCTTCATGTGGGAACTCATTCAACTAAAGTTCTTATCTTTTGTTATAATTTGAAATAGTTGTTTGCTGGTTGATTTTGATTTAATTAGAGTTCTAATCATTAGTCGTAATCAAGTCTAGTGACAGGATTTGATGAAAGCTATGGTTGTGAATCTCAACTAGATTGGAAAGAGGCTTGGCCTACACAATTGAGTGTGCCCAAGGCCTGAGCATTGTTGTGGGAATTGAATCAATGAATAAGCAACTGTTTTAGATAATTATTGATTGAACCGCTCTATATTCCAATCGGATAAAGATATGAATTCGATTCTGATTGAGTTATGAGAGACCTAGTTGTATTGATGCATTGAAACTTATCAAAAGTGGATCCTTGGCACTCTAGTGCCTTTTTAGATTGATATTAGCTTACACTTTCACCGTTTAAACTCAATTCACTATTTTTCAGCTTTAGTTCTTAATAAGATCTTAATTATTAGTTGTTTTAGACAAATCCGAAGAAGACCCATTCATAAATCTCTGTGGGAACAATACTCGGTCTTTCCGAATTATTACTACTTCGCAACCCTACACTTGGGGAGTGAACAAGTTTTTGGAACGATACTCGGTCTTTCCAAATTATTACTACTTCGCAACCCTACACTTGGGGAGTGAACACCAACCTCAACTTTAAAAGAGGGGGGAGTGGTGGTGACATGAACACATGAGGAATAGAACCTCCGAACTACCTCAAACTGGACAGGGCCCCCCATGTGGAGTACGGGAGCCCAATTGATGGCTTTCAACATGGAAATGACATTATATTTGGCCAAGTCATTCAAATTTTCAGACTTTTCACATATCACCTCTTTATCCTTGAAGTCATCCCAATGGGTGAGATGGGATGAGACATTTTGACCCAAGGATTAAGATTGAGGCGGGGGAATGGAAGATGAGGCAGCCCCTTGCCCTTTTGTTAGGGTTTTCTTTGATTTTAAAGGGCGATGAGGAGGTTTAGCTTTTGCCTTGGACCAACCACTCCGCCTCAAGGGGAGCTCATCTTCACTCTCTTTGGAAGACATTGAAGACACAACAAACCACCCTAAATCACTCCTAGATATGAAAGGAAAGGATTTATCAAAGAAGGATGGGAGTGAATCCCTTACCTATGGAATGAGAGTGGAGAAGAGCAATGTAGATGAGGTTAGAAACTCCAATCTTGGCAAAAATCACCTTGGGATGCTAGGAGAGGGCAAGAGGAGAAGTTGGAGCATCAAGTGGTGGTGAGAAATGGAGAAATGAGGGACTCAAATGAGGTCCAGGTGCTTATAAAAGGCCTCCACAGACGGACGGTCGTGTGGTGCTGACCGGTCTAGGGTTGCACGACCGGTCTTGACTGGTCGTATGTAATGAAAGAGGGCGTCCAGACTAGTCTTTTGGTAGCCCGACCGGTCTTGACCGATCGGATGGCTTGAAAGGGGGGCATCCAAACAGGTCTCATGGTAGCCTGACCGGTCGGCCAGCAATTTTGGTAGGAACAGGTGATTTCGACAGGATAGAAGGTCTGTCCTTTGGACAGACCATTAGCTTTTAAAATCGAATACCCTTACTAAGGATACAACACCCATGCTCATGGTGTACCAAAATAACTACCCGACACAAAATGAGGGACCCTTAAAGGTCCAGATTTATTGATGCAAGACAAAAAAAGGGACTATGTTCCCGGATATACTTAGAGAGCAGTGAGAAACGAGGTAAAGGTCCTCAGATATGCCTATAAAAATCAGATAAAGAGGCTTAATCCTCAGATATTAGCTGCAAAACATACACTTGTTAGATGAACTAGACACACCCAACACCAACGAACTTCTGGAGGTTCGCAAAGCGAGCTGAGTCCAAGGGTTTCGTTAGGATGTCGGCTAGCTGATTCTCGGTAGGCACATGTTCGAGAAATACTATGTGATCTTCAACCAATTCTCGAATAAAGTGGTGCCTAATATCAATATGCTTTGTGCGTGAGTGTTGGACCGGGTTCTTCGAGATGTTAATAGCACCGGTATTATCACAATATAAGGTCATAGTGCCTTGATTAATCCCGTAATCCGACAAGGTTTGCTTCATCCATAGTAATTGAGCACACCAACTGCCGGCAACAATATATTCTGCCTCTGCTGTTGATAAAGAAATGGAGTTTTGTTTCTTACTATGCCACGCCACAAGGTAATTTCCAACATAAAAGCACCCACCACTGGTTGATTTACGATCATCCATGTTACCAGCCCAATCGGCATCTGAATACCCTGCAATATCTGTAGATGAATCAAATGGGTACCAAAGACCGTATTCAGTAGTGCATCCTACAAACCAGATGATTCGCTTAACAGTGGTGAGGTGAGATTCTTTGGAATTAGCCTGAAACCGAACACATGCACCTACACTAAATGCAATATCTGGTCTACTAGCAGTGAGATAAAGAAGACTACCAATCATGCTTCTATAAAGATATTAATCTACACTTTTCCCTGCAAGGTCTTTCAATAGTTTAACAGTGGTGCTCATAGGTATAGTGTATGATCGACCAGAGTCTAAGCTAAATCTCTTAATAAGATCTTTAGCATACTTGGCTTGGGTAATGAATATTCCTGATGCAAGTTGTTTTACTTGTAGCCCTAGAAACATGTTAAGTTCTCCTACCATACTCATTTCAAATTCTGATGTCATTGATGTAGCAAAGGAGATGGACATTTTCTCACATGTGGATCCAAAAACAACGTCATCCACATAAATCTGGGCAATCAACACGGAATTCTTGGCTTCTCTTATAAAGAGAGTTTTGTCAACGCTCCTCCTAGCAAAATCATGGTCTATAAGAAAGTGAGTTAGGCGTTTATACCATGCACGGGGAGCTTGCTTGAGTTCGTAAAGAGCCTTTTTCAATTGGTATACTTTGTGAGGATATTTAGGATCAATGAATCATTTGGTTGTTCAACATACACTTCCTCATCAAGAATACCATTCAAGAAGGTGCTTTTTACATCCATTTGAAATAGTTTGAACTTTAAAGCACAAGCAACAGCCATAAGAATTCTAATAGACTCGAGTCTAACTACAGGGGCAAATGTTTCATCAAAATCAATACCTTCAATTTGTGAATATTCCTGAACAACTAACCAAGCCTTATTTCGTATTACATTCCCAGATTCATCGGATTTATTCTTAAAAATCCATTTGGTTCCAATAACATTTTTCCTTTCAGGCCTGTCGACCAGATACCAAACCTCATTTCTAATGAATTGTTGAAGCTCTTCTTGCATTGCAAAGATCCATAATTCATCGTTTAGAGCTTCATTAGCATTTTTTTGTTCTATTTTAGAAGTGAAACACAGGTGACTGTTGACTGCCTCCAACTGTCTCCTGGTTTTGACACCAGCGTTAGGATCCCCAATGATTTGATTGAGGGGGTGATCCTTGACAATTTGTACATCACCAAGAGTAGTGGGGACATTTGGAGATGAGGGTTGTTTATCAGATTTGCCCATCTCGCCTATACCCTCATCTTCTTCTTCATCACCTGGAGACACTGATTTATCTAAGTTATCATCTACAGTCACATTGATTGACTCTTGAACTGATGAGGTTCGAATGTTGTAGACACGAAAGGCTCTACTATTTAATGAGTACCCTATGGAATCAAACTTTCCCAAATTTTCACTGTCTCTTAGAATATAACATTTACTACCAAAGACATTAAAGTATTTCACATTTGGTGTCCTTCCACACCATAGTTCATAAGCAGTTTTGTTTAAATCTGCCCTCAAATAAACTCAATTTATAATATAGCAGGCAGTGTTTACTGTTTCGGCCCACAGATTTTGCGCAAGATTCTTATTATTAAGCATGGCTGTGGCCATATCCAACAATACTCGATTTTTTCTTTCAGCAACCCCATTTTGTTGAGGTGTTTTGGGTGCTGAGAACTCATGACGAATACCCAATTCATCACACAATTCCTTCAAACGATGATCTTTAAATTCACAGTCGTGATCACTCCTGATCCTCGCTACCATGTATCCTTTCTCATTGTGAAGTCGCTTCACTAGTTTTGGAATTCTTCAAATGTGTCAGATTTTTCTCTTAGGAAGGCGACCCATGTGAATCTAGAGTAATCATCAACAACTACAAAGAAGTATCGTTTTCCACCTTGGCTAAGTATCCTGGTAGGACCAACTAGGTCCATGTGTAGCAGTTCAAATGGTTTTGATGTGACAAGGATAGAGGTTCTCTTGTGTGCAACCTTGATTTGTTTACCTTTTTAGCAAGTGATGCACACAGCATTAGGTCTTTTACCCATCTTAGGTAGACCTCTCACCAATTTTTTCTAACTCAGTTTAAATAGATTTCTATAATGAACATGACCGAGTCGATGGTGCCACAGTTCTGTTTCATCCTTAATGGCCACGTGACACATGGTGGAGGAGCTTGGATTGTTGTGATTTTCAATGACATAGCAATTGTCTCCTGTGCGTAGACCTTTCATAACTAATTTTTCTGTGGAGTTCAGGATCTTGCACATATCTTTGGAGAAGCTTACTGAGTGCTCTTCATCACAAATTTGTGAGATACTCAGAAGGTTGTGTTTAAGACCATCAACATAAAGCACATTTTCGATTTTAGGCAAACCTGGCCCAATGATGGTTCCTTTACCAATGATTTTAGCCATGCTCCCATCACCAAATGTGACAGACCCACCATCAAATTCGTTATATGCACAAAATTGGGATCTATCACCGGTCATGTGTCTAGAGCAACCACTATCCAAGTGCCATCTAGGGGTATTCCCAGCTTTTAGGGCAGTATGAATGACCAAACACTTGTTCTTAACTACTTATTTAGTTGTTGTCCTTTTATGAAGGGTATTCTTATGGTGAGATTCTCTAGTTTTCTTGGAAGAATAAGATTTTCCTTTTTTCACGCAAGAGAAGAGCAGTTTTCAAATTCAACATTTTAACTTGCTCCAATAGTTCATCCATCCTCTTGTCCTTCCTAGGAAGTGTAGGATAATTTTTTCGTATGTTTCCTCTTTTTGGTGAAGTATGCATAGGAGGATTCCAATTGGCTTGCACATTTTTCCCGGTTGGTACAAATTTTCCTTTCAAGTTTCTGACCGAATTTTTGAAAACCATGCATTCAAACTTTAGGTGGCTAATGTCACCACAAGCATGACAAACAGGAGATGCTTTGGTTTTACTCCCCGATGCACCATGATCTTTTTTTACCATCGGATGGACTGAGGTAGTTTTTGAAGAGTGACTGTCATAGCCCAAACCTCTTCTGTCCATTGGTGATCTTACAACACTTAAGAGTTTTTCAAGGTTTTCTTCTCCTTCGGGGAAACGTCTTCTGGAGTCAACAACTTGACACTTAAGACAATCAATTTCAGTGTTTGCCTCTTTGAGTTCTTTCTCAAGTCTAGCATGCTTATTGAGGGATTCACCACTAATGAATTTTTTCTTTTCTTGTTCAAGCTCATCATTCTTCCTTTTCAGTTCTTCTAGATCTTGACTCATCTTTTGATTCTCAATTTTCAATCCGTTAAGACTTTTTGTCAATTTATCATTTTCAGCCTTCATTTGGCCCAACCTTTTAATGGTATTCATATTTTCAATGTATAGTTGGTTATATACCTCCTAAAGGCCTTCATCCTCATCCTCATCATCACTCAAGGAATCATTTTCAGTGTTAAAGGATTCATGATCATCAATGTCTCCGGTGATCTTTGTAATGGGCTCAATTTGAGGCACAATATCAGTGATGGAAGCCATTAAAATTTTGATTGAGCCTTGTTCCTCATCACTTTGGTATATATTTGATTCTGATTCAGATTCTTCAGTTTCATCCCATGTAGCCGCCATTGCCTTTTTCTTGGTCTTTTTATCGGTACACTCGGATGCAATGTGACCAAATCCTCTACACTTGTAACATTGAGGATCTTTTGACTTAAAAAATTTTCCTTTGTTGTTCTTAGAGTCAAAAGGTTTACCCTTCTGGTAGGGTTTCCTTCTAAAAGTATTTCCCCTAGTTTTGAAGAATTTTTGAAATTTCTTGGCCATAAGTGTCATTTCTTCTATGTCTGGATCTTCTTCACTTTCATATTCAGAATCTTGTTTCTTGTGAGAAGATTTCAGGGCTGTACTTTTGGATTTGGAGGGAGTTTTGAAATATAACTCATAGGTTTGAAGGGACCCTAGTAATTCTTCAACTTTCATGGTATCTAGGTCCCGACATTCTTCTAAAGTAATAACTTTGGTAGAGAACCGTTCTGGTAGGGATCTCAGAATTTTCCTACACAGTCTATTCTCCGGAATAGGTTCCCCCAAGCCTCACATGTCATTTGTGATCTTGTTGAGTCTGGTATAAAATTCCATAAATGTTTCATGCTCCTCCATTTTTATGTTTTCGAATTGTGTAGTGAGGCACTGAAGTTTTGAGCGTTTGACAACGCTTGTTCCTTCATGTGTAACTTCAAGAATATCCCATGCCTGCTTACTGGTTGTGCAATTTTGAATCCGACCAAATTCATCTTTATATACTGAACAAAAAATGGCATTCAGGCCTTTAGCATTGTGAACACGTTGAGCTTTATCATAATCTGTCCACATAGCCTTCTCTCTTAGCCTGAGGACATCCGGTTCACCTTCCTTACATATAATATCCATTGGAGGTTTATATCCAATATCAACCATGTCCCTAACGTCCGAATCAATGGATTCTAAAAAGATACGCATTTGGGCTTTCCAATATGGATAGTTTGAACCATCAAAGAAGGGAGGTTTAGTAACAAATGTAGAGTCCTCTCTAGACATATTTTCAAGTTCTCTTAGGATCTTACTCCGAGTTTTTAAACCTGAGCAGAGGAACCCGCTCTGATACCAATTGAAATTGCGGTTTTACCGCTTATAGAGATACTTAGAGACATGCCTAATGTCTTAGAGGGGGGTGAATAGGACTTTTTGAATTTCCAGTTACAATTTAAAACTAAATCAAGTCAATCTTACCAACTAAGATTATCACAATAACAATCAAGGCAATTATATGATTAATTTGCAAGAAAAGACTATCATAGGCATTTCATCAAACAGTTAGCATTTATGATTGACTAAAGCATTCAACACATAGCAATCATTCAATCTTACAATGCGGTTCGGTTTCCCTATTACACTCCCGGTTTACGATCTCAACCTATGAGAACACCGGATTTCACTATAGTCGTGGTTTTAAATCAGGTTAACCATCAACCTTAACATCCTTTCATCTAGGACCGCGTTTACCATCCGCCGATGGCCCAATCCATGGACTTGACGATTTTGGATCTCAAACTCTCACCAATCCTAATCCAAGGACGGCCACGTACACTCCCGCCAGAGTTTTCCAATCCAGGGAATAGTGATTCAATAAATGGACTCTCAAATACTAGACATACGTAGACGATTGAGCCTCGATTCATTGCCTTTGATGAGTAACCTCAGCTCCACGTGCTTCAGCTTCTCTTTGTGCTCCCAAGATCAGCCTCCAATGCAAATGATGTGTGTATGATTATGCCGGGCAGTTGGGAGAGAGATGGTCAAGTTCCTCTTGCCTATTCAATACAATGATTATGAGGGAACTACCAAACATCAGCATTCAATGGTTATAAACGACCTCATAAAGATATTTCGAAGGTAGGTCAGCCATGAATGCATATCTTGAGTTCATACTTCAAACCGAGCTTTGAATACTCAATGACAAGCCATTAATGGCTAGGTTTGAATGATGAACTCAAGGGAGTTAAGAGCAAGAAGGGTAGGAAGATGTGAGTAAAGACTCTCTCACTTGGCTCTTGATGGGTGTTGAATGCATGCCAAGAAAGCCTCTGAAATATGGCTTTATAGAGCCCCAAATGATGGCCCCAACGGATAAAAAACAGTCACAATCGACTTGTCAGAGAGAGGCCTCAACCGGTCGGACAGATCAATCGTATTTCAAAAGGTTGGACACCCTTTGGTTCTATCCGACCAGTTAAGACCGGTCGGATGAGCTTGCTGAACTCACTGCTACATGCAGTTCGATTAGTCAAGACCGGTTGGCTGCCTACTTGGTTTCAAAGTAGCACAGCTGCTGGACAAAAAATGCACTTTAGGCCGACCGGTCAAGACCGGTCGGCTGTCTAACTGATATTATCATAGCAAGGTCGCTGTATGTTGATGTGCCTGGCCGACCGGTCAAGACCAGTCCGCTGTCCAGCTGATATTATCACAGCAAAGGCATTGTATGTTGATGTGCCTGGCTGACCGGTCAAGACCGGTCTGCTGTCTTGACATTTTCATTACAGCAAGGTTGCTAGACAATACTTGTAGTTCTGGCCAACCGATCAAGACCGGTCAACTGTCCAGCTATTTAAATACAGCAAGGTTACTGTCCATGTTGTTGTGCCTGACTGACCGGTCAAGACCGGTCAACTGTCTAGACGATTTTATCACAGCAAGACTACTTAACATGACAAAGTTGCTGGATGAAGATTAAGGGTCAGACCGACCGGTCACGACCGGTCAGCTGTCTTGGAATATTCATTTCATTAGCAGATCACTTCAAGAATTTAGTAAGAAGTGATTGGTGCATGGAGTCCAATGTTTGGACATGTTTTCAATCATAATTAGCACCTGCCATGGACATACAAGTCTGATCAACTCGTGCTAGGGTCGAGAAGGAATGGGATAAGTTTGGTCGATAATTACATCATTCATTGATGTTTTGACGTTTCCTAAGGTCGATCTATATGCAGCTTACCTGAGATCTTGTTTCGGCTTGAGCTTGAGCAATGGAAGAAGCATAATTTTCAAGTCTTAAGCTTCAAATCTTTGACTGGGGCTCACACGACAAGACGCGACCAACCAACACGACAATTGACAAAATAAAGTGTACTAATACTTATAACTGTACGTATTAAGTCTCATGAGTCGGACATGGAATATGGGTAACTGTGTTTGTGTTATCTTTAGCTAGTGTGGGTGATGAGCTCTCCAATAGCCTTGAGCATTGAATCCTACATACTGAAGCTCATGGGTCAGGCATGGTATATAGGTAACTATGCTTGTGCTGTCTTTGACCGGTATTGATCTTGATGGTCTTATCGTGTGTTTTGAGCACCGATGCTAGGTGACGAGCCTACCATCATTGATCTTGGGTGACGACCCATTACCATGCATATGGCATTTTAGGGCATCGAGACCCTTACCGATTTATTCATTATTCAGTTATGTTGGGTGACGGACCCAAATTGGGATTCCAGGAGCCGAGCAGAGGACGTCCTGGCCTAGCGGTGGGCCCCAGCCTGGCAGAGGGTACCCCGACCTGGCATTGTCCAGTGTTCTGTAAGGCCACTGTCCAGTGTCCGGCTTTCCTCGCTGTTCAGTGTTCGCCCGCGTTCCTGTCGGTTGTGTTCCTGTTTAATAGACTCTTGATAAAATTGAGGTATTCTGGCTTCACCAATATTGCTGATTGAATACAGGATTAAATAAATACTTGGTAAACATGCATGCATCACATTTTCACGTGTATTGGTCCGATGCTTTTGCTGGGTGGTAACCCCATCATTTATTTTTTCAGAACATAACATTTGCATATCATAACTGCATGCATTATTCAATTAGAATAGGAACTTGATTGTGAAGTTATGTTATTTACTGATGCTGGGGTGGTAGGTGTTAGAGCCCCACCATTTGTTATGCTTCACTACTTGTACTTGATTGTGTTGATGACATGTTTAACTTAGGGAATGGTAACACTGAGTATGATTACTCACTCCCACCTGGGGGGTGTTTTAAAACACCAACCAGTTATTTTGATGCAGGAGTTGCTGCCGCTTGATGCATGAGATGCAGGACCTGTTGGCTTACCTATGTCTTGCGGTTCATTTCCTACCTTGAATTGGATGTTTTGGGTCGATATTCTTAAAGATTCCATTGTACATGTATATATTGAGCCCCAGCTGAGTGGACTCCTTGGTTGTGTGGATGATTGCATGTATTTACACTTTAACTCAGACTATATTATACATTGTTTAGCTTGAATCTCTATTTATGAGCTAATGCCATGGATTTGTGTTATTAAACTATACTTCCGCAAAATACAGTCACTCCGGAAGAGTCGGGAGCCGCGGACTGCCTGACACTTGATTTCGGGGTGTGACAGAAGATCGGCTTCCTATTCAGCCACTTGCAGGATGTTGTTTAAGATAATCAGGCGATTGTTGGAGGGTGGGGTTTATCCTCCAGAAAATGGGTCACACCTTTGCGTTTCACACGAAAGGACTTTCAAACACGGAGACAAACAAAAAGGAAATACTTACAGTCACCCATGAGGAACAACTGCGGAGCACCTTTCTGGATGAAAAACTTACTTAGTATTGAAGTAGAAGTAAGTCCAGCATATGAGCGTAGACTTGGATTATAGCTAAGGATTACAGTTACTCTTAAAGTAGGATGAAGCTACTGATTACGCTAAGGAATTGGTTATGCAAAGAAACATAAAGGATAATTGATTAGTTTGTTTGTTTGATTGGTATGAGACCCCTTGCTCTATTGAACTCATTTGTTATTTATAGGCTTCATTTCTCCCATGTCTTGACGGTTAGAGCAACCGTCTCAGTACAACTTAGCCCTCCATATCATTCTTCCCCTACTAGCCACCTATCTTGATAACTGTTCTCGAGCCCTCTTCTCATTTGACCATGTTCCACTCGATTGTGCTTTTCCATATCATTTCTTCCCCTACTAGCCACCTATCTTGATAACTGTTCTCGAGCCCTCTTCTCATTCGAGCATGTTCCACTCGATTGTGCTTTTCCCTCTGAATGATGTGGCATCGCTTGATCAATGCTAGCTTTGCGTATGTAAAATTCGTTTCAAATATCTCTGCAGATTTTATACGTGTTGCATACTCTTCGTGCAGTAACACATGTCCTCTTCTAATTAGTTCTCCCAGGAATGGTAAAAATTAGGGTATAATAATTTTATACCCCAACATATGCCCTCACCTGGTGTGAACGTTGGACCCGCGTTTCTTCCTGATTGTGGATCATAACCTTTCACGGGTTTGCCTCTTTTGAGGACTTTTGCACTTGCAGAGTGTTTGGAAAGGGTTTGTAGAAGACTGGAGTAGCCATTAACCAGTTACTTCAAATCTACAGTCAGCTAGACAATGTAGAAATGCTTAAGATCGAAAATTCGAAGATCCTTAGTTTTAAGATGACTCCTTGATCTGCTACTTGAGATTCGAGGTAAGGATCGAAGTTATAGAGGGGTAAGGCGTGTAGGCACCCACTCTTCCCATATAGGTGTACAATCTTTACTTCACAGGATAAAACCGATTTCGAGGATTAATTCCAGTTCTTGCACTTTTATGAATGTTGTGTATGTTGAATGCAGTGTTCAATACGTCATCGCTGCCAAGCAGTGTCTTGGGTTCGACGAACTTGCCCATACTCTTTAACTTGTTGAGCGGAGTAACTAGTTAGCTCAAGTTTTTTATTGGCAGGATATGAGAAACTCGACAAACCTCAGAGCATACACTTGAATGGATTAGGTGAAATGTTATGTGTATGATGTTATGGATGAGATGAGCAGGGGGTTGAGAAGGGAGTAGATGCTGCACAAAGCTAATGCATGATTGGGTGAAATTGATTAAGGATTGGATGATTGGGTGGACGGTGGTGTCACAAGGATTGACTCGAGTGACTTGGGTAGGTAGTTGGTTGACTTAGGTGACTAAGGCAAGGGCTAGATTGAACCAAACCAATGTTAGGCTCACTTCCTCACTCTTACTCTCCTTAGTGGAGGGGTGGTTAGGCTAGATGGCTAAGGGTTAAGGGGTGTGAGGGACGAGGAGTTGATTGTTGATGGATGGTTGAAGGATTTTTCGTTGATGATTGAAATGAGAGAATGGGGGGGGGGGGGGGGGGGGGGGGGGGGGGTTATTTATAGCCATCCCAGCCTTGCTCATTCTGTAATTTTCAACAACTTTAAGGGAAATGATGGATGTGAAGTATTTCTCCCAGGTTGGGAGCTATGTTTGGAGTTAGGTTTAGGGATAGGTAAGGTGGTAAATATGGGCCACAAGAGGATAGAGAGGTAATTTGGCCCACCTCGTAATTTTAAAAGGAAATATGATAGCTATTACGGAGGGGCGCCAACTGTCTAAAACTAGGGAGAAAAAATGCAATGCACAACTCCTCCCCTGGTTTTAGCGTTAGGCCTCCCACGAATATGGGAGTCCTCTAACTATAGTATAGTTTGCTCCCTGTCTTGATTGTGGGCCTCATTTGGGTTTGGGCTTATACTTGATCTATGGGCTTTAGTGTCTTTAAATGGTTGAGTTGGGTTACCTTGGTGGGTCAACTCAGTGGGCTGACCCATCGAGTTGACACACCGAGTTGGCCATTTTTCAGTTTTCCTAAGGGTGACTCCTAAGGTTTGGGCTTTAAGGGTTTTGAGCTTAAATGAGAGTTTAGATTAGGGTTGAGGGTATGGATCATGGTTTGGATTACGGTTAAGAGTATGGATCAAGGTTTGGGTTTGGGTAAAGGGTATGGATTAAGGTTAAGGGTATGGATCAAGGTTCAGATTAAGGTTAAGGGTATGGATCAATGCTTGGATTAGGGTTAAGGGCATGGATCAAGGTTTGGATTAGGGTTAAGGGTATGGATCAAGGTTCAAATTAGAGTTAAAGATATGGATCAACGTTCAATTTAGGGTTAAGGGTATGAATCAAGGTTTGGATTATGCTCAAGGGTATGGATCGAGGTTTGGATTAGGGTTAAGAGTATGGATCAATGTTTAGATTAGGGTTAAGGGTATGGATCAACATCCATTCCAATCATTCAGTCCTAATAAGCTTATCGGCCTAAGGTGGGGTGTCTACAGATGTCCCTCTTTGGTAGATATTGTGCGCAACCGAATGCCAAAGCAAGTAGACACCCCACCCTTGCTAGTCAATCTTGAACTGTTGTCTATATTTATTGACTACCTTTGTGTTTGTATCACCTGACTGTATGAAAATAGATAACTTGCACATACCGTGGGGGTTCGAAGAAAATGTTGCGATCATCCTTACACTGGCTACAATATGGGTACCCAATCGCATCCCTTCCATTTATGATCAGTAATAACATCAAAGAAACCAATTACAGTAGGGCCCCTACACTTTTTGCGGCCTTACAAGGATATTGACTGGAAATGGAGTATCCATTAAGTGAGGCCCGGATGCTAAGGGCCGTGGACAACCTTGGTCTCCGTTATTCCGGGTCCACATTATGCAATGCATGTGTTAATTAAGCTTAATCAACTACAAGTTAAAGATAATTCTAGCTATTAACAAACCATGACATGAAACAAGATTATCCAAAATAAGGGAAACATGTAAATCCAAAAGATATAAGGTAACATCTCACTTAAGGGGCCTCGCAAGGAATCCCCACAACCCTATGCCTAAAAAGTACTCATAACTATGCTAGCTGGGCCACCGCTAGAGTTCTCATCTCCCCAAAAGATCTTCCATGGCTCTCCTCTAAGCCTGGCCATCAGCGAACTAGAAGTACGAGTCCTCGTCAGATTCCTCTACCTTATACTCCGCTCTCAAGTCCACCTCGAGCGTATCTACGTCAAACATATCGTCTGGTTAGTGTTTTAAAACACCATCCTAGAGTGGGAGTGAGTGATCAACTTAGTGGCTCCATTTGCTAAGCTACACATGGTACAAATGCACTCACATGGAGGTAATGAAACATGTTGTCACACATAACAGGTATAAACAATACTCCAACTGTTGTTACCTTAATGCATAAGTGCATGAATTGCATATGCATGCCCAATCACCGTTTTGACCAATAACCGACAGTGAGTGTCTCATCATCACATCACTCTCACAAACTCGAGTCACTAGTGAATGGGGCTCGTCACCCCATCACCCGCATACAATGCATGCCATACTGAACTATGCATGATTAGTCGAGTAATTAGTTAGTCTAGTTTAGCATCCAGGCAGTTGGCGAAGCCACCATACCGTCACTTTCTCAATAAGCCAATACAGGACCATTTAGCTCTCTGCGTTGTGAACTCCCATCATCGCTAGTAACCCCTCGATACATACTTGGGTTATTCACCCAAGGGCCTAGTTTGGCCGTGACTCGTCAGTCACGCTCAACACGGGCGGGGAAAGGGCTCGTCACCCCTTCCCATAGTCAGGTGGTAGGCTCATCACCTCCACGGGTGCTCAATGGTCACACGGGGAGGCTTGTCACTCTAGCTTAGGCCGACAGCTCAAACATAGGTCCCATACAACCATGCCCGGCTCATGAGACTGGGAGATCGATTCGCGGTGCTGTTTATAAGTGGGTCATTTCAACGGTAGTGCTAGTACTTTAGATTCAATAATATAACGTCAGGTAGCACAACACTCACACATCTAACCTGGTGTTGGGCCAGTACATTCGACAGAAAATAAAGTCGAGAAGGTCGGCCTTAGGGACACATGGCCTGCATGGTCCTCAAACCACACCCGGTCACCCGTATTCTGCCTCCAATCGATCATCACAACCCCTAGGTGGTCATCCCCAAGCATCTGCCCCAACTTCCAGTCTAATTGCCAGCTTAGAACAACATGTAAGACCAATCTAATAAAACATCATAAGATAAATTTCATGTAGCACAAGCTGAACCACGAAGCATGCATAAACAGTCTCTTTTCAGCATAGCAATGACATGAAGCGATAGAAAATTTTGAAAGCTCCACCAAGCACAAGCAAGGTCAACATCATCTCACCCAAAAATCATTTAACACAAGAACAATTACATTCCACGAGCATTTTCTGAAAACATGACAATAATCATAGGCATACAAACTACTCTAGGCACACATCATAGCATGTAGGATCAAATCAACCAATTTCATCACTCATGCAAGAATCTAGGCATATTGTTATATATCAATAGAAAATTCAACATGTTTTTCTACTAACTTAGGCATTAACTTTATCTAACTACATTTAGGTCCTAGGCAACCTAGGGGTAATGGATCACACCTTGATTTCTTGGGGTAGCTCGGTTATCCCTACAAGGTAGACCTTGCATGTTAGAGATCATGGGGGAAAAACCTTAATATATATAGCTGGATTCTAAGAAATTGTCTACATACTAACCTCTAGCAGTCAATGGGGTGTCTTTACTGTGGAGGATGGTGGCTGCAGTGGCGTTGGTGCGGTCGGAAGGTAAAATGGGGTGGCATGCAAGGCACACCCCCTACCTCACTTGCTCTCTCTTTCTCTCCTCTCTGCTCTCCCTTTCTTTCTCATGAAAAAATCTTAAATAGAGAGGGGTTTAAGTGTTTAAATATGTTAGCATGTGACCAAGAATGTCCAACTATCCTTTAATTGCACACTAGCAAACAGTGGCCAACCGCATCTGATGACTTTTGAAATGAACCCCACTCCCAAGAATGTCCAATTGTCCTCTAATTGCACAGTAGCAAATAGTGGCCAGCCACATCTGATGACTTTTGAAATGAAAGTGGGGTACCACTACTATACTTGACCTGAAATCACTGTGGGGCCATAAAGACCATAGTATCAAATAGTGGCCAATTACCACCAGACTTCATCTGTAAAACCCACACTTGCTTGGTGGATGAGGAAGGACATATAAGTAATTTGAAACTCAAACGAGTGAAACAGAGTGGAGTGATAGTGCACAATAGAGAGGTAGTAAAGACTTTGGCCAGAGACTTTCGGCCAGGGAGTTATCTAAATTGTTGGTCTTGAATCAAGAGCGATAAAAAATAACTTTCGACTAGGAAATTATTTGGATCGTTGGTCTTGAATCAAGAGCGATCAGAATCATCCACCCTAAATTCTCACTACTCTAGAGAACAATCTGATCATATCTTAAGCTGGCATTGTCGAAGCCCAGTGGCACCCAATCACCAGTGGACTACCATGACGGCGGAATATCAACGCAGCTCGAGTGAAGAGTAGGGGGTATGGTTGGGGATGTTTGATCATCTCTTCTACATAGGAAGAGTATTTGATTTCCCCTTCCTCCCCCCTCTTCAGGACCACTCCATTTCAAGTTCCACACATTTCATATAATCTTCTCCATCTCATCTCTAATCCTGCTTATTTTTGTTCATTTTGACAAGTCATTATAAAATTCCCCAAAAAAATTATTAAAACCCCGTAAAGTAGAGACTGTGCCATGCGCGGGTGGAGAAGGGTGTCTAACCCCTTCCTTCTCCATAACTGAGGCCCTTACCCCAAGTCGATAGTGCGGATCAATCCAGGAGTCATTCTTGGCGAGGGATTCCTCGCCTTTTCATCTTTTGGCAGTTCTACGGATCCTAGCCAACCGTAGAATCTAATGTCATTTCTTGGCTAGTGGCGACTCCATCCAGCCCCTCGGCCATCCTTACTGCCTTGAAAAAGGCATTGCATGACCCAGGCAGCCAAATATGCCTTAATCAAATCATATACACCTTTGCATGCTAAACCTAAAAATTGTGACGGCCGCACGTGCACACCTATTCCTTTCTCGTCTCGCACAAGGATGGAAGGAGTTAGGGCGTGCACCACGTGTCGGGAGGGAATTCACAGTTGGTTTCAGGGTTATACATGTAATCCCAAATGTCCATTCTCGAAAAGGTGAGGTTGGTAATGAATGTGTATGGGGGATTATCGAGCAGGTATACTTACACTTAGCAAGTGCTCTCGCTAGTTCTGAAATTACGAGAGCCCAGGCGCTGACCAGACGATGGAGCCCTACCATGTCTGTTAAGCTCGGCAAGGGGGTTGTCCCTCCCGAGTTTCGGGTTCGGCGCCTCTACAACGAGCGGCACGAAGGTCCCCCTTCTAGTGCGAATTAAGTTTACCTTGGCGAGATTAAGATCTGTTTAGGTTAAGGGAGGTTAATTAATCAATCCAAAGTGACGAGCGATTGACGTGGCCTAAGTGCGTGTTCGGGTTGGGAAGAGGGAATTTTACTGGGTCATTACAATCTACCCCCCTATGAAAAATAATTCGTACCTTTTCATATTCTTCTAAGAGTTAGGGATAATTCTTCCAAATTTCAACCTCAGTTTCCCACATTGCTTCCTCTTCTGAATGGTGCATCCACAATACCTTGACTAGAGGGATAACTTTGTTGCTGAAAGACTTCTTCCTTTTGATCCAGGATGCAGGATGGCCGCAATACATAGGTGGCATTTTTCTAGAGTTTAACTTGTTCCCACTTTATGATATGCAATGGGTCAGGCATGTACTTCTTTAGTATCAAAACATGAAATACATTGTGCACTCCAGCTAAAGGGGTTGTCAGCGTAAGGCGGTAGGCAATCGTGCCCTCACAATTTAAGATTTGGAAAAGGCCAATGTAGAGCAGAGCCAACTTGCCCTTCCAGCAGAAACACAGTATCCCCTTCATTGGTGAGATTTTTAGAAATACATGCGCCCCTTCTTCGCCTATCAGCACAACTCTTCTAGCGACTCTAAGCCATTTACAGGTGCCTTCTAATTATGTCAATCTTTTAGGATGTCTGTTGCACCATTCTAACCCGATCATTCTTCTCTCCCCAATTTTTGTCCAACAGTGAGGAGATCGACAGGGGCGTCTGTATAAAGCCTCATACGACGCCATGTCAATGCTTGCTTGGTACTTATTGTTGTATACAAATTTTGCATAAGGGAGACACTCGTCCTAGTCGTCCTTGAAGTCTAGCGCACAGGCGTGAAGCATGTCTTCCAGTATTTAGTTCACCCGCTCTATTTGGTCATCCGTCTATGGGTGGAATATCGTACTGTAAGTTAGCCTTACTCCCATGCCTTGCTGAATCTGAGCCTAAAAGATCAATGTAAACCGGGTGTCCTAGTCTAACACGATTTCGCGAGGTACCCCATGCAACCGCACGATTTCCTTAATGTATAATTTAGCCAAATCTTCTGCATTGTGCGAGGAATGCACGGGTAAGAAATGAGCCGACTTGGTCAACCGGTCCACTATAACCTAGATGGAGTCATAAACCTTCTTATTTTGGGGCAGCCCTCTAATAAAATCCATAGAAATAAAGTCCCATTTCCACTCAACTACCAGCATGGACTGAAATAGTCCCGGGGGTTGTCGATGCTTGGCTTTAACATGCTGACACGTAAGGAACCTAGACACATATTTTACTATCTCGTGCTTCATATTTTCCCACCAATAGTTTCTTCTTATGTCTTGGTACATTTTGGTGCTTCCCAGGTGCATTGCCAGCTTGGATTTATGGGCCAGGTCCACGACTTCGGTTTTCAGTTCTTGTATGTTCGGAACCCATAACGGCCTTGGAATCGTAGGCCTCCGTCACTTCCAATATGCCACTCAAACTCAGCGTCCCTTGCAATAAGTTCTTTGCTTCTTTGCAATGACTCATCTTGCCTTTGAGCCTCAATGATAGTGCCATTTACCTCCAGCTCTATCCGGAGGTGGGCTACCCTAACAAAGGTTCTTCTATGGTATGCTTCAACTCGAAGTCTCGCATAAACTCAACCATGCCCCATTCCTTCACCATAAGAGGAACCGTAAATTCCAACACCTTCTTGCAACTTAGAGCGTCGGCTACCAAATTGGCCTTACTTGGGTGGTAAGATACTTTGAAATTAAAGTCCTTAAGAGTTTCCATCCAACGTCTTTGCCTCAAGTTTAGATCTGTTGGGTGAAAATGTACTTCAAGCTCTTGTGATTGTAAAAAAGCTCAAACTCCTCTCCATACAAATAGTGTGTCCACATATTCAGGGCGAAGATGATAGCGGCTAACTCCAAGTCGTGTGTGGAATAGTTCTCCTCATATTTTTCACAGCTATCGAGATGCATAGGCGATTACTCTATCCTTCTGCATCAACACACATTTCAGCCCGACTCGCAACGCATCGGTGAACACCATGTATTTGACTCCTTGTTCAGGTAAGACTAGAACGGGAGAGGAGGTTAGCTTATCCTTGAGCTCTTGGAATAAGGCATCTGCCTTCTCATTACAAGCAAACTTGACATCTTTGCAGGTTAGCTGGGATAGTGGTCTCGCGATCTTAGAAAAGTCCTTGATGAACCGACGGTAGTAACCTGCCAGCTTGAGGAAGTTTCTTACCTCAGTTGCTGATTCGGGCCACTCCCAATCCTGCATGACCGCTACTTTAGAATGATCTTCCGCAATCCCAGTCGGCCAAAACTACGTGCCATAGAAATTTCACTTTTTCCTTCAAAAAGTAAAATTTGACGTAGTGCGTGTATAGTTTGTGTTGCTTAAGGGTGTCCAGGACGGCTCAGAGGTGTTCCTCGTGGTCCTTACTGGCTCTTAGAATACACTAAGATGTCGTCAATAAATATTATGACGCAACGATACAGGTATAACCTGAATACCCAATTCATCAAATCCATGAACACTACCGGTGCGTTGGTGAGGCCGAAAGGCATCATAAGAAATTTGTAGTGTCCAAAGCTTATTTTAAATGTCGTCTTCAGCACTTCTTCCTTCCTAATGCGTAAGCTAGTGATACCTGGACTGTAGGTCTATTTTTTGAAAAATATCGAGCACCCTTCAATTGATTGAACAGGTCATCAATTCAAGGAAGAGGGTATTTGTTTTTAACAATCACCTTATTCGGTTTCGGATAATCTATGCATAACCGTAATGTTCCATCCTTCTTCCTTACAAAAGGACCGGAGCCCTCATGGTGACACGCTCGGCTGGATGAACCTGTGATCTAACAACTCAGTTTATTTAATGCATCAATTCTTCCACTTCACACTGGGGGCATCCTATATGTTGGTAGAGCACTTGGGGACGTGCTAGGTATGAGGTCAATCATAAAATCAATTTTGCACTGAGGTGGGAGTCCAGGTATTGCGCAAAACACGTCGTCGAATTCCCGCACTATGGGCATTGTGTTAATTGTCATTCCATCATAATAACCTATGTCTCGGGTCGCGTAGAGTTCAATGAGATACCTGTGGCTGATTCTAATGGGGATAGTGAAGGAGTTTCCTTTCGGCAAGTGAACCATCATACTCCAATTGCCACAGTCTATTTCGGCTTTTACAGTAGTCAGTCAATCCATATCGATGATGACGTCATAATGATATATACTGGCAACGACTAAATTTATGAGCACTTCCTTCCCTCCTATGACCACGGGGCATTGGAGGCAAGACTTCGTTGTATCAGAATAAGATCCCATAGTGGTTACCATGATAATTTTAGGCATGGTGGTGGTCTTCAATCCTAACCATTAGCTAATGAGCATGAGACAAAGGAGGTAGTGGCTCCAGTATCAACTAATACATGCACAGGGATGCCGAACACGTAAGTGGTACTTTCAAATGCTCTCGGAAGGGGGCCAAGTGTCCCCGACTCTTCAATGATCGTTGCATGAACACGGGCATGTTGAACTCGATTGGCAACCATTGATACAAATCTTGGGTGCGGGCGATTTTACTATAAAGGAGGCCACTTGGCTTGTATGGGGGGCCTGACTTGTCCAAGGGCAGTGGTAAGTGCATGTGCTGGTGGGCAAGTCGCCTCCATTGGAGGCTTAATGTTAAGATCTCTCATCTTGGTATAATAATAGGCCTCTGCGTGACCAGCCTTTCTGCAATAGGTACATGCCTGATCTGAACCCGACATCTGTGCAGGAGGTAGAGCATGCAGTGGCTGCGGCTCCAAACGAGCCTTCTTATTAGGGGCAGCCAATGTAAAAGCTTCTGACTTATCTCGCGGGTTCATCTGGAGACGGCTCGAGAGAGGTGTATGGCATCTTGCTCAGACCTAAGAGCCTTGTCCAGGGCGGATGCATATGTGATGATATTTGAATAACACATTTTGGTATGAATCCATGGTCGTAGTCCCTCAAGGAATTGAGGCAGTTTAGCCCCTTCATCCGCAGCTACCGTCGAGGCATAGTGCAGTAGTTCGGAAAAAAGAGTCTCATACTCAGACACGCTCATGTTTCCTTATTGCAGACGGAGGAACCAGTTCTCTTGCTCGTGCTTATAAGTAACTAGGTAGTACTTGTCAAAGAACCTGGTCTCAAACTCCCTCCAGGTCCATACATGCCCCCTTGGGACAGTGCGCATGACGCTCTCTAAATCAACTTCTTTCTCCAGGGCGAAGGTCACCAATTCCACTTGCTCTGCTCCATACAATGGAGTGGCCTAAATCAATTTCGTTATCCCATTCAACCAATATTCAGCCTCAACAGGGTTATGGGACCCCGGGAAGGTGGGCGGCCTCGGCTTCTGGAATCGTTCAAAGAGTGCCTCCTTATAGACTGGGTGGGTCATGGTAAGGGAGGCGGTGTTACTTAGGCAATGCTCATATTCTGGACGGGTGTACTAGGGTGTTGCCCACGTTATGGGCGACCACGTCCATCAATGCGGTGAGGGTCTGTTATTGTTGTTGTAAAAGTTGCAACACTTATTGCATGACCTCCATATTGGGTGAAACCTGAGGCAAATGTGGTGGTGGTGGCAACAGATGTCTTGGGTGGAAATTGACAGGCGGGTCAAGTAACATCATATGGTTCTCAACCTTAATTGAGAAGTCCTCAGGTGCGGCAGGAGTATCGGTACTGGAACTAGGGCTACTATGGCCCCCTACGAGCTCGTGAGGGTCACTATACCTCTCACCTTGGCGGGCTCGAGAGTACATCGGGTCTACCCTAAGCGGCATGAGCTGTATACGACAAGAGGGTTTTCGTTAGAATACTACATAAAGTTTATTTATCCCTAACACATGTGAGTCAAACTCAACCCATCCATACATCTATAGATAAAGAGAAGCACGCATAATCATTTAATCAACCATTTACAAAACATCACACATGTGAAGCATAAACTCATTCATTTCAGGTTTCACACATTCAACAACATACATATTCATTTCTTTCCTAGTATCGGGATCGCAAAATTTTTCCTAGCACACCACCTACTAGGGGAAAGTTATACTTCACATAAGGCCCTTACAACCTACACTAACACTATAAAGACTCTACTAGTTAACCCTACCCGTCTCGGGCAGGGGCTAAAGGAGGAGGGGGAGGCACTTCATCCTCTTTCTCAACACAATAAAGTATTCTTTTCAAAATACCCATCATCTTCTTCATCCTCCGATTCACCTTACTCACTTCTCCCTCTAGTGTGGTCAGGTGAGCCTCAAAACTTGGGGGTGCCTAATATTCCTCCACTTCTTCATCTTCCTCTTCTCTTTCTTCCTCTTCTTCATCTTCTTCCTCTTCGATCATCACTACGTCTGGCTCCTCGGGCGCTCTAGGCCCCAGGCCCATCAATTTAAGGGTAGCAAGGTTAATAGTCTTAATTGGTTCAACCTTCTCTTTAGGCTCAGATATTCTATAGTGTTGGCCATCTTTCAAATGAGGCGGCCAAAGGGGAATCCCAGGGCAAGGACATGGAGGCTAGTTGCCACTTTCACAATGTGATACAATACAATTGTCGACAAACACACGTTTTGGCCATGCCCTAGCTGGAAAAGCACTTTGACCATGTATTAGGTCAGCTTGGTGTGGTTTCCCTTCTAAGGGTAGACGTTGCAAGTAAATATATTATGCAACACTCAGTTTTTGGGTATCATCAGGGATGCTAGTTGTTCGCTCGCCTCAAGTGCAAGGTTGCGATGTAGTAATAATCTTGGTGAGATCGAGGTCGATCCATAGGGAAAAGGAAACAAATTCAAACTATTCTAATAATTCAAATCTAAAAGTTTAGGAAATCGGTTTTTAAGAACTAAATAAAAATATTAAACAGGGAAATCTAATAATTAAGAGAAACTAGAGCATCAACAATTTACTTCTAGTCTTAACCATGTTCAATCCTAATGATTCGATTTAAAGCACAACTGGAATTGAAGTTCTATCTCTATCCAGCTAGAAGGTATAACAATCAAAGCACACAAACAATCTGAAACAGATGGTATTCATTAATTTAGTTCCCTTAATAAAGCTCAAGCCTTGGGCACAATTAATTATATAGGCCAATCCTCTTACTAATCTAGTTGAGATCACGACCATAGCCTTCATAAAATCCTATCACTAGACTTGACTAGAACCAATGATTTGAACTCCAATTAAACTAAAATCAATAAGCAACAACACCTATCTCAGATTCCATACAAAAGATATACGAACTTTTCATCAATAAGTTCTAATAGAGATCCATTATTTTGAATCATGGAGAACTCAAAGCATTCACCGTATTCGGAGATCATGATGAATTAAAGGCTTCCACAACCAAAATCTCATATAGTAATTTGATTAATCTCAAAAATCCAACAAGAACTCATGTACTTGGCACACAAACTCCCTGAATTATCTAAAACTATCAACTTTATTCAAACTTAATGAATTGTTCAACAATTTAAAATATAATTCAGAATCAAAGAATTAAAGCATTAATAATAACTAAAAAGATTCACCTCTTAGCTTTAGCTGAGAGTTAACTAGAAGAAAACATAAACAAATTAAAACTAGAACTAGAAAAAAAAGAAGAATTAGTTGTTGGAGGCTAGGAAGCCTCTTAGGTCTTGATCCCTTTGCTCCCCATGTTGCTAGATGCCTTAGGAAGAGAGTGGAGGTGGGCTATGTGATTTGTGGATTAGTTAGATTTTGATTCAAGGTGTTGAGACATCAAGCCGGGGTACTTTGTCCATCCTTGTCCATGGGAAAATAACGAAAGATATGGATTTCTAAAAATCCTATCTAATTTAAAAGAAAAAGGAAAAGGAAGGATGAAATTGGGAATGATGGAAAAATGGTGAAAAATTCCGATTAGGGCTATCTATTACCAACCGGGGGATGGTATACCCGTAACCAAAGCCAGAAATGGGACATAGTGTGAAAGTCGTCGGAAGGACGGTAAGGCAAACTCCTGTCATTGGCTTGATGTGGCTCTATGTACCTTGAAATCTATAGTCTAGTTGATTTATGAAGAAGATAACCCTGGAAACTCATGAAAAGAATTTTCACTATGCACACTAGATTGAATTTGTTCAAGTTCTTCTATTTGTCAACCAATCTGCAGGAATTTCATATGGATGCTTATTATGTATTGAGAGTTTACGGTTTCAACCTCTATCACCTAATTTCTCTAACTCTTACACTTATGTATCTTGGAATGTATAGAAGAATGGTTTCTAAGGGAGAGTTGAGTTTTGGAGAATGGAATTGGTTTCACGCATGTTTTGCTCGAGACTAGCAAAATGATGGTTGGGGTGTGTGTTGAGCTCTTAATTGTGCATATTCTAACCCCAATTCATCACTCATTGTGCAAGATTTTCATGACTTAAAGACTAATTGAATGCATGTTTTGTGATTGCAGGAATGAGAGTGGACTCTGCTTAATTGAAGATGAAAATGGCCTATTTAGAACCATTTGGATGAAGATCGAAGGAGGACCAAAGAGAGAAGGAAGCAAGGAAAGAAGAAAAGAAGAAATAAAGAAGAAACTGAAGAAGAATAGGGCCACTGACCGGTCGTCCAACCGATCGGCCAAGGGAGCCAGACCGGTCGGCCAATCTCTTGCATACGCTGGATGCAAGGACCAAGTGAGTCCGACCGGTCGTAACCAGTCGGCCAGAGTATTTTTATACCTCCAGAGCTTGCTGGACTGATGAGAAGACCAGCCAGACCGATCACGACCGGTCGGCCAGTTACCCAGACCGGTCGGCCAGTTACCCAGACCGGTCGGCCATGCATAATGATGCATAGTTTCTATTTTTGGTCCGGATTTCTCTGCGCACTGCGTAAGTTTTACGCAAATTCTCGAATATTCTTAGGTTGCAGGAGCCTCCCCAATATAAAAGGACACCTAGGGATCGTTCCTATGGTATCTTAGAAGAGTTTAAGCAAGGTTGGAGGCGGCGGAAGTGGATTTTGGAGTTCCACAACTCCTTCTAGTTTGTTTTACTGTTTTATGTTTTTCTTAGTTGTTTCATGTTTCCTTGAATCATGAACGGCTAAACCTCTTAGCTAGGGCTAAGAGGTGAAGCTTGTAGTGAATCTAAGATGTTTCAATTCGTTTTTAATTGGTTTTAAGATTGAATTTCATGTTTATGAACAATGGTTTGAAGTTTATACAAGTTCTAAGTAGTTTTTCTTAGTCTTATGATGACTCATGGATGTTTGGGAGAATTACTTAAGTTCTTAATTGCTTTGTGTTAGTCTAGACCTGTATGATCCGAGGAATTGGAGTACGCTCTAGTACTATGATCTTCATGTGGGAACTTCCTATGAAAGTTCTACTTTTCTGAAATTCTGTGCTATGTGGGACTGTGCATGTGATTTGAATCAAGTTCAAATCATAATCTAGCCTTGTCTTGTGACAGGACTTGAGGATGGTTATGATTGTGATCTGAGCATATTGGAATTGGGACTGACCTATGCAATTGAGCATGCTCATCCTAGCTTGCATTGAGTGAGTTATATGCATTGGTCTTACATATGGCAGATTGTTTGGTTTAACAGCTCTATCATCCGGCTAGATAGATCTTAATATCGATTCTAGTTGAGAAAGTGAGAAACCACAGCGGATTGAACATCAAGGATTGCTACAAGTGGATCCTTGAACCCCTAGTGTCTTTTTATAATCGTTTACTTTCAATTTAGTTCAAAGTTGTTACTTACATCAATCTCATACAAAATCTGGTTGTTAGCTCTCAATAGACACTATTGGATGTGTTTGTGAATTCCTACACAAGTCCCTGTGGATCGACCTCGGTCTTACCGAGTTTATTACTACATCGCAACCCTACACTTGGGGAAGCAAACAATGACCGGTTGGAGGTGTCCAGATACTTGGTTTCTTTCTTCTTTCCTTCTTTTCTCTCCTTGCTTCTTTCCTCCACCTCTTGACCTTTCTTCCTTTAGTCTTCAACATGTATTAAAGTGGTCTTTAAGCACTAAATCAGTGAAGTCTCTCTCTCGTTTCTACAATCACAAAAGCATGCATTAGATGAGTCTTTAAACATATAATTCATGCATAATGTGTGATGAATTGGGGTTAGAATATGTATAATTTAGGGCTCAACACACCCCCAACCAGCATTTTACTAGTCCCGAGCAAAACATGCATGAAACAAATCCAACTTTTCAAAACCCAACTCTCTCTCGGAAACTATGCTTTTATAAACTTCAAGATTATACAAGTGCAAAATTCAGAGAAAGTTAGTGATAGAAGTTGAAATCTTAAACTCCCTAAACATAATGAGTGTTTCACATAGAACTCCTGTTGATTGATTGATAAATAGAAGAATCCGAACAAGTAAAGTCTAGTGTGCATAGTGAATGTTCATCTCATGAATTTTCAGGATTACCTTGTTCATAGATTAACGAAACTAAAGATCTAAAAGTGTACAGATCAACCACATGCCTATGACAAAAATTTGCCTTATCGTTCCTTCGATGGCTTTCACACTAATTTCCATATATATCTTAGGTTACGGGTAGACCTTCCCCTGATTCGTGATAGGTAGCCCTTTTCGAAATTTTTCTAAAAATTTTCAACAATCAACCATTCTTCTTTCTTTTTCTTTTCACTATAACAATGAGATAGGATTTTTAGAAATCCATATCCTTAACATTCTTCACTACTTATTTCCTAAACGTGATGGACAAAGTTCCCCGGCTTGGTTCCTCAACACTTTCAATTTTAATCTAACAAATCTACAAATCTACATAATCCCTTCAATCATGAGAATCGTGTAATGTGATCTAGACTAAAAAAGTATTCAAATTTTCTATCGATCATATAAATAGGGGAATTCATATAGAAAACTATTATATCTAAGATAATTCAAGGTTTTCAAAATCGATCACTTCATCTCTCTTTCTTTTCATACTCAATTCAAGGTTTTCAAAATCGATCACTTTATCTCTCTTTCTTTTCATACTCATATTATCCCAAGTGCGTATAAACAAAGTTTTCTAAAAGAGTTTTTAATTAAGAAAAATTAAAAAATTTCTTCATAATTTGCTCGAAATGTCATAGAAACTATAGATTCATCTAGGAATCTCATCCCCAACCAAAATCTTACATTATCCTCAATGTAAAAAAGATATGCAATAAGCAATAATATGAGAGCAATGAAATAAATAAAGGAGAGTGAGAATGAGAGTACCTGAAGTAGCAAGTTAATCAAGTCTAGCTTCCTCCATGTCTTTATGAGACTTATTCAATCCTAAATGCAGAAAAATAAAGCTAACTTACCTACTCTACCTAACCTTTAGTAGTCCGATCGACTACATGATCAAATTTAAGCAGGATCTTCATGAATTTCAACAAATTTCTAATGAGGACCATCCAAAGTCCTACTCGACAGTAGACATGGGTGCTTTACTTCATTAAAGTCCAATCATAATGTGCACCGCATGTGAGAAAGGAGGAGATAAGAGCAGTAAAAAGATATCTCCTCAAATTCTAGACTCAGTAACGATTGATTAGAAACGAAGTCCTCCTAGTCAGAATTCTCAATGGGCTGAAGAACCCATGGTGGTGGAGAGACATTCATCAAGTATTCTTCAGTTAAAGTTGTCTCCTCCACAATTTCAAAATTGTACGGTGCTTCCACAATAAAGGTGATGAGTTTAAATCAGTGGAATGATGTTTTTCAGGCACCGACACACGTATCTAACAAAATATCCAACTCCTTAGTCATCTCATCATCATGATCATCGAAGTAGAACAAGAATTGTTCTAAAAAATCGAGATAGTCAGGATGAGGGCTCTTGATCTTGCTCAAGTGAGTGCAAAAATTCAATTTCAATGGTGAGAAACCCGCCCTCCATAGAGTGGAATTCTTCCAAACTAGGTTCCTCAGAACTAGTATGGGGCACCAAGTTAGAAGTGCAAGGCTTTAACAATGTTTTGAATAATGGGGTCATTTGAATTTTCCAAGTGAGCCAAGCATTCATTCAAAGAATCTAAATTTTCACTAAAGGGAGTCTCATTCTCTACATTAAAATTAAACATGTCAAGTTGGTGGAGTGACTAAAAAATATCAACTTTGGCTTAGCTCTTTAGCAATAATATCTTCCGAAGACTCATAAACTTTCTGCCCTTAGGAAAAAGAAATCATGGGCTCACAATCATCCATCGAACCCTCATTTTAGTCAATCACACTATCACTTTCAGATTTTGTAGATTCCTCGAGTTCGTCAACTTTCATTGAAATCTCTTCATCGTTAAGGTCAAGACATCTAAAAGAGATAGTGGATTTATCGTAGTTTATAAAAATATTGGGGTCACCGAGATTAATATCCTCTAAAAGTTTAGTCATTAAATTCGGAGAAGATTCGGCTTGAATAGCCTCATCCTCCTCATTAGTGGGGATTGCTTCGGTGTTCCCAATTTTGAGCTCAACATCTTCAAGAGATGACAAGTAGGTTTGATTTGATTGCTTATACTTGCACTCTTTCTCTAAGTCCTTAAGGATTTTTATATACATTTGATCATAAGAGAAAAACATTTTAAAATGATTATTAATGACCATAGTTGATTCTTCCCTTGGACTAGAGATGTTTTGACTCTCTCGGTGAAGATCATACGTGTTGTATGACAAAGATTGATATGATGGTTGATAGGCATAACTATACAAGTGATCACATAATGTCTTAATCGGTTGATCATTACTCTCCCAATCCTTTTTCTTATTCCCACATCCTATCATACCCATTGGAACACTAATGTTATTTTTAATCCGATAATCACGTAGTGTTTTAGTTGGTTGACCACTATTTGATTTCGCTTCATTCCGGTACTCTCCCAACCTCTTACATGACATCTCCTTATGCGAATTATTTTCATTATAGTAATCACACAACATCTTACATTGGAGAGTAATGGAGGTTGATTGAGTCTCAGAAAAATACTCATGCTTGGAGGGGTTCTGATCACAATGAATTTGGATTTCATGATCTGACATCTCATCTTCAAAAAAGGTATTCATATGCACCACCTGTCCGATCGGCTATAATGAAATTTAAAAGAGTGACAACCTAACGTATCCTAAGAAAAGAAATAAATAAAAAGAAGGTAGATAGGGGAGATGTTACCCAATAGGGTGAGAGAACTATGTCAGCAACAAAAAGACCTACAAAAACAAAAACATAAAAACTTGTTAATAATCTTAGAAAAATAAGAAAATCTATATCTAAAAAAATGAATATCCTACCTAACTAAGACTGCTCTATAGCTACTAGAACAATTAGAACCGTTTAACCCTTTCCCTAGCAACGGTGCCAACAACTTATTCGCTCGCCTTAAGTGCAAGGCTGCGATGTAGTAATAATCTTGGTGAGACCAAGCTCAATCCACAGGGAAAAGGTAAACGAATTCAAACTATTCTAATAACTCAAATCTAGAAGGTTTAAAAATCAGTTTTTAAGAACTAAATAGAAACATTAAACAGGAAAATCTAAGAATTAAGAGAAACTATAGCATCAAGGATCCACTTTTAGTCTTAACCATGCTCAATCCAATGATTCGATTCAAGCACACCTGGAATCGAAGTTCTACCTCTATCCAGTCGGAAGCTATAGTAATTAAAGCACACAAAGCAATCGGAAACAGATGGGTATTCATTGATTTAGTTCCCTCAATAAAGCTCAGGCCTTGGGCACACTCAATTATATAGGCCAATCCTCTTTCCAATCTAGTTGAGATCACACCCACACCCACACCTTTGGGACAGTGGTAGACTGAGTCAAGATAACCTCGTCTCAACACTGAGGTCAAGGTATCGAATCCTAATGTGGGGGTGGCTAACATTGCAAGGGTGATTAACAGTGTGGGTGTGTGTACTAACAGTGAGATGTGTGAACTAACCTAAAAATAAAAAAAAAATCTAGTTGAGATCACAACCATAACCTTCATCAAATCCTATCATTAGATTTGACTAGAACCAATGATTTGAACTCTAATTAAACTAAAATCAATAAGCAACAACACCTATCTCAGATTCCATACAAAAGAAATATGAACTTTCCATCAATAGGTTCTAATAGAGATCCATTGTTTTGAATCATGGAGAACTCGAAGCATTCACCGTATCCGGAGATCACGACGAATCAAAGGCTTCCACAACCAAAATCCCATATACTAATCTGATTAATCTCAGAAATCCAATAAGAACTCGTGTACTTGGCACACAAACTCCCTGAATTATCTAAAACTATCAACTTTATTCAAACCTTAATGAATTGTTCAATAATTAAAACATAATTCGGAATCAAAGAATCAAAGCATGGATAAAACTAAGAAGATTCACCTCTCAACTCTAACTGAGAGTTAACTAGAAGAAAACATAAACAAACTAGAACTAGAATTAGAAAAGAAAGAAGAACTAGTTGTTAGAGGCTAGGAAGCCTCCTAGGTCTTGATCCCTTTGCTCCCCACGTTACTAGATGACTTAGGAAAAGAGTGGAGGTGGCCTTTTATAGTATAAATCCGCCACCGAGTGGGAAGGTTCGAGAATTCACGGAGTGTTTAGGCACGAGGAAATCGAAGGTCCAGAAATAGAAACTGGAATTTCGAGTTGACTGTGTGTGGCCGACCAGTCATGACCGGTCGGACAAACCCAGTTTTGGTCCAGGGAGGTACAACATGTTGCTATCTTGGTGGCCGACCGGTCGGACATGTCCAGATACTTGGTTTCTTTCTTCTTTCCTTCTCTTTTCTCCTTGCTTCTTTCCTCCACCTCTTGGCTTTTCTTCTTTTGGTCTTCAACATGTATTGAAGTGGTCTTTAAGCACCAAATTAGAGAAGTCTCTCTCTCGTTCCTACAATCACAAAAGCATGCATTAGATGAGTCTTTAAATATAGAATTTATGCATAATGTGTGATGAATTGGGGTTAGAATATGTATAATTCAGGGCTCAACACCAGTAGATTCTCATTCGATCTCCAATCCACCAATCGGCCACGCACAGCAGTTGTTTGTTCGCTTTGGCCACGAACGGACTTGCAATTTTCTTCTTCAATGTACATTGTTCCCAAAGGCACTCCAAGCTCTCGAGGGATAACTCTAACGTCAATGTGGTGGACTTGGTCAGTACACTCCAAATCAAACCCCAAAGGGTCTAGTTGGGGTTTCTAGATCTTGGAGTAGAAGGTCTGAACTAGACCCACGCTTGCTAAGTTCTTTATCTCGAAGATCGGACCCCACCCAAGCTATGCTAGGACGTTCAGGGCCTCGTATTTGTCAAACACCACTTCCACCACTGGCCGCTCGAAGATTATCGGCCTGTTGGCAACCTGCTCAGGGTTTGGCTTGAGGTGGAAGCCCCTTGATCGTTCTTCATCTTTCGAGCTTCCTGACTCAACCCCGCGGTAGTCTTCTAGATCCTGGTGAGGGCAGCGAGTAAGGGGATCAGGAAGAGGGAAGTCATGGTGGAAATGAGGGTTTGATGGTAGGGGTTGAGGTTAGAAGTGAGGATGGAAGGATTTGAGAGAGGAAGTTTGGGTTTTTGGAGGCTTAGAGGGTTTAAGAAGGAAGAGGGAAGGTTTGAAATGGAAGGGAGGGGGGAATGAGGATTGCTCCCCCCCCCCCCCCCCCTTCCTTTTTAAAGGCCCCACACATGTGTAGTTGACCTGTGGCATGGTGTCACTCTGTAAGTGTCAAGGTTTGCTGGCCATGGTGGCACCATGCGGATCACGGTGGTACTTTGGACAAATTGAATGGTTCTTCCACTGTGGAAGCATGAAGTTCACGGTGTGGCATCGTGCTGCACGACGGTGACACTGTGACAGGCTGGCCCTTCTTTGTTGGTTTGGTTAGTGAACCATGGTGGCAACATGGTACTCTGAACAATTTTCATAAGTTTGGACAGGGGGGCACGATGGCACCATGGATATCACGGTGGCACCGTGGTACTCTGGACAAGTTTTATTCGTTTAAGGTGGGATCTCACGGTGGCACTGTGAAGGTCATGGTAGCACCATGTCTATCTATTATGATTCTTTTGATTCCTTTCTTCCTATGCTTTAGACAAATACTTTATACTCGGGCCCATTAATCCCTCCATACACAAGCGCCCTCCTAGTTTACATGTTTCTACCCTCAGTCATGCAGATCACTCCATTCAGTCTAGGTTCTAAGGCCCGGGTTCTAATTCAGCGGTCCTGCCTACATCAACTACTTCCATTTTTGTGAGTCCTATTCCACGGTCCTGTTTATTTCTAAAGTCGAGCTCTGATACCAACTTTTATGAGGCTCCGAATGCTAGGGGTCTTAGACAACCTTGATCTTCGATATCCCTGGTCCACATTATGCAATACATGAGTGTTAATTAAGCTTAATCAACTGCAAGTTAAAGATAATCCCAACTATTAACAAACCATGAAATGAAACAAGATCATCGAAAATAAGGGAAACATGTAAATCCAAAAGATACGAGGTAACATCTCACTTAAAGGGCTCCGTAGGGAATCCCGACAACCCTATGCCTGAAAAGTACACATAACCACACTAGCTGGACCACCACCAGGGCTCCCATCTCCCCAAAAGATATGCCACGGCTCTCCTCTAAGCCTGACCATTAGTGAACTAAAAGTATGAGTCCTCAACGGACTCCTTTACCTTATACTCCGCTATCGAGTCCGCCTCAAGAGTACCTATGTAAAAAATATTGTCTGGTTAGTGTTTTAAAACACCATCCCAGAGTGGGAGTGAGTGATCAACTCAGTGGTTCCATTTCCCTAAGCTACACAAGGTACAAATGCAATCACATGAAGGTAATGAAACATGTTGCCACACATAGCAAACATAAACAATACTCCGACTTGTTGTTATCTTAATGCATGAGTGCATAAGTACAGATGCATGCCTAATCATCGTTTTGCCCTAATAACCAATAGTGAGTTACTCGTCACCACATCACCCAGCACAGACCTGAGTCACCAGTGAATGGGGCTCGTCACCCATCACCCGCACATAATACATGCCATGCAGAACCATGCATGATTAACTGACTAATTAGTTAGTCCAATTTAGCATCCAAACTGTTGGTGAAGCCACCAGTACCATCACTTTCTCAATAAGACAATCTGGGACCATCTAGCTTCTCTGCGCTGTGAACGCCCATCATCGCCAGTAACCCCTCGATCAGTGCTCGGGTTATTCACCCGAGGGCCTAGTTTGGCCGTGACTTATCAGCCACAGCCAAACACAGGCAGAAAAGGGGCTCGACACCCCTTCCCATAGTCAGGTGGTAGGCTTGTCACCTCCATAGTTGCTCAATGGCCACTATGGGGAGGCTCGTCACCCCAATGTAGGCCGACAGCTTGGACATATGTCCCATACCACCATGCCCAACTCATGAGACTTGGGGATCGATTTGTGGTGCAATTTATAAGTGGGTCATTCCAACAGTAGCGTTAGTACTTTGGATTCGATAGTATAACGTCAAGTAGCACAACACTCACACATCTAACCTGGTGTTGGGCCGACACATTTGACATAGAAGAAAGTCAGGAACACACTGTTTACACAACAAAATTGCCTTTGTGTTTATAGGGGAAACAAGAGCCACATTCCAATATTAGACAAGAAAGACATGAAAGCATTCATCACTTCATTGTATTCATTTACTGAGTTCTTTATACATTCCATGTTTACATTATCCCCTGATTATATAATAGATTGTACATTGTACAAAATGAAACATGTTCAGGAAGTAATTTCGGAAGTGCTTCGCCCTGTTCTTCTTTCATCTTGTTCAAATGACAAGGAAATGCCCAAGCCAAGACTTCCAGGACTGTTCTTCTACTTATGAGTGAGGCGAGTCAACTAGACTAGACTTCATTCCTTTGCGATCTTCAGGGTGAAGCACACTGGCGAAGGTATCATCCATCAAGACAATCACTTACAGGGCTTGCACAAAGTACGCTCAACCTGAAGGGAGAAAGATAGGTCTTCTAAATCATCTATCAAGACAACCACTTATGGGGATTGTACAAAGTACACTCAACCTAAAGGGAGAAAGATAGTTCTTCGAAATCATCTATCAAGACAGAGTATGCTCAACCCGAAGGGGGAAATATAGGTCTTTTGCTCATAAAGAAACAAACTCTCCAGTCTAGATTACTCTCTTTGCGTTATTCATCTTTGTCACTATCTCAATCTTAATGTTACTCACGATTGAAAGGGAAATGTAAGCTAAAATGCCTCCGACATCCTTTATAAAAGGAAAGAACAAGTGTTGAAACTACCTTCAAGGCAACTTTACGCGGGTCGCATAAAGAACCTCCAAGGCTAGTTGCTGATCTTTGATCTTCTTTCTTCATTTCGACAGAGTTTCCCCGTCATTCTTCTTCGATCCTCGGGGTCCGCACTTTGTGCATTCAACCCGAGGAGAAGGAGAAGCACAAGGCCCTCTCCGTACATCTGGAGTCTTTATAAGGAGCTCTGTAGCTCTGAACTTCGAAAGCAAGTGCCAAATGAGGACCCCTGAGGGGTTATTTATAAACTTTGTGGGTCAATCTTGTGTAAACGACTGGTAATCTGAGAACAGCTTTACGCGACCCGCATAAAGCTAATGTGCTTTACGCGGGTCGCGTAAAGCACCTGTCTTTTGCACCTTATGTTGTTTCTTCCTTGGTTCCTTTTCTAATTCTCTTCATTCTTCTTTCTTCCTTTATTTTCTTCATTTTTCATGCCTTAACAAATGCCCCCTTTCGATTTTGTTTCGAGAAAGCCATAATTTTTGTGACATCAGATCAAAAGCTTTTGAATTTCTCTTTCCGCAGAGCTTTACGCGACCCGCGTAAAGCACCTTCATCAGTCTATATATAGATCATCACCCCTCACTTCTTCATTTTTTATTTCTACAGTGAAGCCCTGCCACGCCAGATTCACATTACGTGAACCGCATAAAGCAGATCCACTTTGCGACTTGCGTAAAGCGCCCATTAGGGCTGAAATTTCTCCAAGTCCGGAACTCTGCCGAAATTTTTTCCAAGTTTGTGACTTCTCTTCTGAAGCATATTTAGCCTCTTTTCTCATACTAAGTATGTAGGAATTTGTCACTTCCACGATCTTCAAATTTTCTTGTACTTTGGAATTTTCTAAGTATTCAATCTCCTGTACTTTCTAACCCTCAGCACTTTTCATGTTTACAGAACATGCTTGTGAAGAAGAAATCTTCAGGGACGTCCCCTTCATCCCGAAGATTAAAGAGTCAAACTCCCCCAACGCTGCCTACTAAGTGTACCAGAAGTCAGACTTCTCCTGCTCCAACCCCTTCGAGACAAACAAGGAGTCAAACTGCTGCCAGTTCTGTTCCTTCAGAGTTGATCCAACCTCGACATACTTCCTCTAAGAATGCTCCTCCAGCCAAGAAAAGGTCAAAAGTTGTTGTAAGCTGTTCTAAATTCTTCAAGCATCCGGCTTCTCCAGAAGTGGATTTTTAAGAACGAATAAATCGTCTGTCTATCGATGTGAAGAATGTTATTGCCACTTGCCGAGTGGATCGCCATCCTCTCAGGGGAACATAATCTGCCTGGGAATCTTGGTTACAAACAACCCAGGGGATCTGTACTGATGACGACGATCCTCCTGTTTGAGAGGCCACTCCTCCACCTTCTCTCCCCCAGAAGAGCAAAGGTAGAGCAAGGAAGAACAACTTCAGGATAAAATTAACAAGCATAAACAATCGCGCTTACCGAACACATGGACTATAGTCCAGTCTGCTACCCAGCAAAATATTAGTTTCCACAATCTTATAAGGACGAGTTAACCATTATAGCCTTGACAGTATATCGCAACCAGTCAATGTTACATTTGGAACCAATCGACGTATCTTCTCACATTCGTAGAATTTCGGACTTAGTGTGCAGAGAACGACAAATCCTGTTTGGCTGGCTTGTAAAGAACGGTTCACATCAGCAAATCGGTAATGTAACATCGATGAGATTGCTGATGCCATGCTATAGTCCTCGTGCTATCTATTGAACACAGTATTATGAGATGCTTCAGCAAAGGTTTAATGCCATGCCCCTTGATGAAGGGACAATCTGGGGTAAACAAGAGTTTCGTCCTTGAGGATTTCTGATCAAGAGAGATCATTATGAAAATTGGACCCTCGCCATCTTAAAGAAGCATTGAAAATGCCTTCTTGAACCGAGCCTTTATGCTACGATCGAGGCCACTTCAACTTTAGCCGAGCCAACACAATCTTCAAAGGCTTTCTGAATTTCTAGTGTCTGACTACTAACGCATTCCATCTCCCTGTTGGCGAAGTAAGCATAACATTGTGGGAATTGTACAGGATGGCCGGGCTTCCAATCACTAGGGGCCTATTATGATGAATTTGTACCCACAAATGAAGAGTTTGCTTATTACCATCAGACCACTCGCGAGCCATCTATTTCCAAGACGACCATTGAACTCTTCGAAGAGTTTGCCAAGTTCAAGAATCCTGGCAAAATATTATTAACTGAATGGATGGGTCACTTCACTTGAGAGCTAAAGTACGTTTTCCTCTCTTTATTGTCATTTCCCTTCTCTTTCATTTTCTGCCATATATATTCATTTGCACTTTATTCTTCAGGTTCCCCAAGGATGATGATGCCGACTTAGTGAAGGCAAGATGTCAAGTCCGCCATTCAGAAGAATTTTCAGAAACTTGTGCATTAGGTGGTTTTCTCGCTTTTTTGGCTGAATAATGCGATACTCCCAAGCTCCAAATGTGCTAACGGGATTCAGGCCTCTAGTTTAGTGGTTGCAGGAGCTATGGCTGAAAAGAAAAAAGTATTCATTAGCTCCGCTAGTGCTCTACTCATTGTATCGAGCTTTAGGTGATGCAACCACTCACTGCAAGTCTCTGATAACGGGAGTATCTTCTTCCTTTACCCCCTGACACTTTTTATCGAGATGGTTAGGAGTATACCTTCCCATGGGTGTATGAAATGAAAGATAAAGCATATGTACACCCTGAACATCTCCCTTTAAGGTTCTTTCATCAGCACAAGATGATCAAACCAACTTATCCTTGGGTGATGGACATGATCAAATCTACTCAAACTTTCCTCTTCAACCATTTTCCAATTTCTTTTAGTCCCAATGATAAAGATGCAATGGACAATGGTTCCTTATCATGTACTAAAGCGAGTTTCCTCATCTCTATTCGGTCTAGCACATTACCACTGCATGAGAGCAACGAATTATGGCGAGAACCTTACTATTCGAGCAGATTCGCTTGTCAATTTGGTTTTGATCAAATAATGCATGTATCCTTTGAACCAGTAACAAGATCCATGTGGAGCTATGGCGTTGGACCATACAACTGGGTATTCATTTGGAACCAACTCCTGACCATCGACACCCAGACTCGCTTTGTTATCCCTGGCTTCAAATGTTGCATGCACAGTTCATATGCTTGGATGAGGTGGTGGGCTCACTAGTACCATTTGGTCTGTCACAACTATCCTATCAACCATTCCATATGGGTACCTCCGCTGTAAGTTTTAAACAATCTGAGAATCGATAATATTGGCTATTTTAGAGAAGAAGATAGGGCTCCTTCAGTATGGCCGTATTGTTTCTTCATTTTTTGTGAAGAGTCGATAAAGAGATCAAGTCATTTGGTATATTGACGGGATGGGTAGCAGGTGGCGCTGTTGTTAACACTTCGTCAGTTCAGGAGAAAAGACAGAAAGAAAAGTCCTCAGCTGCTGCCACCTTTGCCTCTGCGCCAAGGGATCCTTGCTAAAAAAACCTTCCTTCACCTGACTCCTGTCTCAGAAATGCATATCCGATCAGAGTCTTCTGCCACTCCTCCAGATCACACCAGACATTCAGAAGTACTAGACACCCCAAGGTAGCAATTTTTCGTTTAAAGATCTGGACTAAAATATCAGAAATCCACTTGTGGTCAGGCATACCTCCATCCATATAGCTTCGTCCCCTCCTCCAAGGAGAATAACTGTCAGTGAGGTTGATCTTCGTGGAAAGCAGAAGCAAGTAGTTATCGCACAATCTTCTTCAACCAGTAGTAGTACTAGTGGCAAGTAGAACCGCAGTACTAGTAGCCAGAGCAATTCCCACAACGCAGGTGAGAAGGATGATAATGAAGATACTTCTTCTTCTGATAGTCATAAGAGTTTGCCAGCCAATGGTTTTAATGAAACAAACAGAGGGACTGACGAAGATGTGCAAATTACAGTGACTAGTCCTTTCCGACAAGATCAAGCTCCGCCATCTCCTTTAGATTTGGCAGTTGAGGGCTATGGTCCTGTATTCGAATCATTTCAATACTCTCCAAAACCAACTTATCAACAGCAACATCCTTCATCTCCTAGCTTCTCAATCAGTGAACTTCTTCGAACACCTCGTGCATCCGATCATCTTCTTACCATTCTAGAGGTATCATCTTCGAAAGAAGCTAGAATTCCTTGTTCACAGGCCGAAGAGGTAACGGTTCCTCCTCCTCGCTCAGGTATGGGGATTGGTTGAATTAATAATAATCCTCATTTTGCCGAGAGAAAAGTTTTAATACTGTTATTTCTCAAACATCAAACCCTACTCCTGCCCCCACAGTAGACATTCCTGTCGCAGAGACATCTATTGTACCTCCTGCCACGGGCCTCAACTCTGCAAGTGAAGAGCCCACTTTAAATATTAACCCTCAAGGGGATGCCACTGTTGAGTCTTCATCGACATCAATTCAGAATCCCGTGCATGTTCCTGTCACCAGTACGTATCCTCATACTTTGTTCATTGTTTCTTTCTTTCTTTGTACACATATTTCCCGTCTTGTTATGTACCTTATTCTTCTTTTACAATAGACCTTGATCCTAGCGGCTTAGCTGAAAGAATATCACTCAATCTTCCCCTGGATCTTTAAGCCATTAGGAGTCTTTCTAAATTTAAAGTTGATGCGATAAGAGTGGGTCTAGAAGGGATCGCCTCCACTATAGCTAATCGTAACCAATGGGGACAGTTACCCAATTCTTGGGCTCTCTTGGAATTCACCGCGAATCTGGCCAAAATTGAACTTATCTTTTCTAGAGCAATCTACTCGTCAATTCGTAGATGCTACGAATTCTTTAACAGAGGCTCAAGACATGGAAGTGGCACCAGAGCTAGAACACAAATAAATAAACGTAGCACGTCTTGATGATGAAATTGAACAGCGGGCTTCTCTGGTCTCTCTCTATCAATCAGAGCACAATTCTTTGACAAGTCAGGTGCAAAAGCATATAGACCGAATTGACTCGATCAATGCTCAGATGGCGTCTCTTACAGCCAAGAAGCAAAAGGAAGAAGACTCTTTGAATGTCATACAAACTCAGTCTTCGCTCCAACAAGAATGCGCTGGATTCACAAGGCAAGGAGCTGTCTAAGCAGAAAGATATTGTGACTGCTTTAAGGCAAGAACTCTCCAACGTTCCTTGATCGTCAAAAGATAATGGTAGATGCACATTCAGTTTTATCAACGAGTCATGCTCGCTTCAGTCAGGAGATTCAGGAGTGTATTTCAACATTTCATTTTTTATAATAGTTTGTATCAAACTTTTGGGCTATAAATGAGCAGTTACAAATATTATCCTTTTTATATACCGAGTAATCAATCATTCAAACAATGCATATATATGATCGTATGCTAGACGTTAGTCTTATTTCGAATAAATGTTATTTGATCATCATGCCCTTTATGTTTTATGCATCTCGGCATTTTTAGCTTATGGCTTAATATATTCATATTTTTCCAAAAATCTATTCATCATTGGTGGTATTATCCTAGGGTGCTGTTAGTAGGCGCCTCTACTAAGAACATGGTTTAGGCTCACGAGCAATTAGAGCGTCGGTCCTCATGTGTGGTTGGCCCTCATGGAGCACACATCGTTGCCAGGGAAGCGGCCCTCATGGAGCACACTCCTCTTCTTAGTGGAAATGACCCTTATAGGATACATTCTTCTGCCAAGGAAGTGACCCTCATGGAGTACACTCCTCTCAGGGGGAGTTTCCAGTAACACCGATCCATTAGAGGGGTTCAGTGACACTACCGAGGTGGTGAACTCAAAGGTTTTATATCTTCATTCGGCCACCTCTATACGATACCTGAATTCATGGTTGCCGGTCAAACCGAAAATACATAGGTTCTTTCCAACCTAGGTGTTTCAAATCGGTTCCACCCTACCAGAGTTTGACAAGGTTCCTCCCAACCTATGATGGAGATTTTACTGGTTCATCTCTTAACCAATATGTTTACAGGTTCTATCCAACCCAGGAATTTGACAAGGATCCTCCCTACCATTCGGTTCCAATCCAAGAACCTAGCGTATGCTCTCGCTGGATGTTCCTCTTGGAGACTTGATGGAGTTTGTAAATCCAAACTCTCACACTCAATCCTCCACGAGGAAGGAGTGCAATCGGACTCTCATAATAACATTTGTCGGATTGAGTCCCTTGTTCAATGCCTTTGTTGGGTTACTTGATCTCCGCTCTCTCGTGCTTCAATCAGCTCCCCTTTGCTCCCTCGATCGTGTTGCCACTGCATTGTCAACTGCTTTAGCTCCGCTTGATCAATCACCTCAGCATGAGATGCTCTTGAGATGCTCAAGGTGATAGGAGATGGTGGAATTTCTCTACAACTACTCGGATTTGGTTGTCTAAAGAAATTTCACTTAGAGGGTCTTCTAGAGGTCTTAGATAAGAGATTTAACTAAATATTTTAGTCTCAAGACTCTAGGAATGAGAGAGGAATCAAGTCATCTCTATGTTTGCATTTGAATGCACTCACTTGTGATTAAACACAAGGGATATGACTTAAATCTCCTCCTCTATGAGGCCTCACATTATGTACAAATGGTATAGCAAATAAGCTCTCAAAACCCTCTCACCAATGCCCAAGACCAGAGCTTCAAATATATAGAAAAGGCTCAAACGGTCATAAAACGGCCATCTGTCGGACTGTCCGACAGGGCCTCCGATCGTCGTATTTGTTGGACGACTGGTCGAATATTCAAAAGACTGAAGGTGTGGTTGTTTTCCCGTTTAGTGGTCTGGGAAACCGGTCAACCAGGTTTGGTGACCGACTTGTCCGACGGTCCAATAGTATGGTCAGACGATCCGACAGCCCCCAGAAAGTTGTTATTTTGGGCTAAAATATTACAACAGTTTAAGAACCTCTAAGGCCTATCTTTGGGTGATCTTTTGGGACACCTAAGGCCAATCTAAGCTGACTAAAAGTTTACCTATGGGGCAATGCCATCTAGAGGTTTAGGTTTTGGTTTAGGTTCAAGGTTAAAGGCTCACCAAGGCATCTCTTTTACTTGTTTCTTCTTCCTTGATGCAACAGGTCCACTTGAGTCTTCGGTCTTCATCTTCTTTAAGCTCAACCGACATTAAACTCACCAACCTACGTAATTGACAAATAAGGTGTACTAGTATGCCACAGAAAAGTGCACTAACACTTTTTTGGGCTCATATCCTATAATGAACTGAAAAAATGATTTGACAATGTGGATCTAATAAATGCATCACTATGGGGCCCATATAAATTTCACATGACAAGATATTTCGTTACTTATTGTGTGATACGACACATTCGGGAGAGAGAAGAAAACCGGAAGGGTTGACATGTGGAACTTCCATCGGCCTAATTATGATGTATGTGTCAGATCCACACCGTCCATCCAATTTTCCATATCTTTTTAAGGCATTGGACTGTGGATGCAAGACTGCGAGGCGGGTTGTGCTCACGTGAGCCTTCTCAGAGGTTTTTCATTAAGTGTAAAAGGCGGAGTTATATTTGATTAGAGTCTCCAGTAGCCATTTACTTCGTTCCTACAATTAGCTAGACCCTGTAGAAATGTTAGGAGTGAGAATCTAAAGGATCTCAACCCTAAAATGACTCCTTAATCTACGACTGAGGGTTATGGGTAAAGGACCATGGTTACAGAGAGGGAGGTGTTAGGCACCCACTTTGCCCATACAAAGGTACGGTCTTTACTTCATAGGATTAAACGAACTATTAAGGATCAGGGTTGGTTCCTGCGCACTAGTAATCTAAACTGTATGTAATGCTGTGTTAGATACAACGCCTATGAAAAGCTATAACTTAGGTTGGACAAATCCTCCTTGACTCTCCCACTAGCCAAAGTGGTAACTAATTAGTCCAAATTTTTTATAGGTAGGGTCTGACTATCTTGGTAAGCCATAAAGCATACGTTTAAATGGGTTGGGTGTTGAGTTCTATGTATGCAATCACGTATATGGGGTTATGTAATGTTGTGTGTGCAATGCAGTATTGGATGTAATGCTTATGACAAGCTATGGCTTAGGTTGGATTGTTATGTGTTCGTCAACCCCAAGTGTAGAGCTGCGATGTAGTAATAATTCGGTAGAGACCAAGATCGTCCTCAGGAATTTATGTATGTATTTTTTAAGCCTAGAATTGTGTACATTTATCCCCAATTCCATGTTCTCATTACATAAAACAACGTGTTTAAAGATGAACTTTAATGTGTTTTTGTGATTATAGGAACAAAGAGGGAGATTTAAATTAAATGAGCTTAAACAAGGACATTTATTTAAGATGGGACATCGACTTGGAAGCAAGAAAATAAGAAAGAAAGAAAGAATCCAGGTAGAAAAAGGTTCGGAGTTCAAACGTCAAAAGAATGCAGAAATAAAGGAGGTCGGGCACCCGACGATCACTAATCAGGCGCTTGAAATTCGTAGAGAATAATGCTGAATTTGCTGGACACTTTTGAAGACGGACTGGGCGACCGACCTTGATGTGGTCAGGCGCCTTAATGACATGATGGGCGACCGATGAAGAGGTCTCGGGTGCCTGAAATTCATATGAAAATTTAAGTAACTTGCTGGACAGTTTGTGATGTGGTCGAGCGCTCGACAACCAACGTAAGTGCATAAATTCATACGCAATTTGAGGTGGTGGCAGATTTTTGTATATAATGAGGATTTATATTCTCTTCTAAAATCATCTACGACGTGAAGGATTTCTTGAAGGCCTTAGAGGAGGAGTTTTGCTTCAAATTTTCTAAGTTTTCTAGTTTTAATTTCTCCTTTTTATGTTTTTCTGAAATTTTAGTTCAAGGATGTTAGAATGATCTAAAATCTCTTAGTTAGGGTTCATAGGTGAAGCTTGTAGTCCATTTTTTATGTATTGATTCAACCCAAGTTTCATTTTTTTCACTTTAAAGTTGAATTTGATTTTATTCTAGTTTGAATGAAGTTCTAGTTGTGGTTCTTCTTTGATCACTTGTTGACTCTGGGCTGATGTGATGCTTGAAAGTTCTAAATCTAGTTTACTTGTTTTGCATTGTTTAGATTTGTATAATTCCTTGATCTATCATAACTCCGAGCAGTGGTGAATGCTTTGAATTCTCTGCGATCTAGAGTATGGTTTTTAATGTGAGAACTATTTCAAAGTCAAGTTTTTATCTTTCATGTTTGAAATCTGAGATGGATAAAACTATTGATTGATGTTAATTTTATTCAAGTTCAAGTTATAGTTCTACTCTAATCTAGTGACAAGTTTAGAGAAAGACTATGATTATGATCTTACATGTTTAATGAGAGGATTAGCCTGTATAATTCAAGGAATTGGATTCTCTGTGCCTAATACCTATGCTTCAAGTGTGAACTATATCAATGAATGTCTATCAAATTACTTTGATTTAACCGCTCCATATTCTGATGGATAGGATGGAACTGTAATTCCAGTGGTGTATTAGAAACGTAATGAAACAATCCATTAAAGATGGTTATAAGTGGATCCTTGGCGCTCTAGTGCCTTAGTCTATTGATTTACTTATTAAAATCACTTCTCAACACAATTCATTCAATTCAACTCACTTTCAGATTAGGTCTTAATTTAATCTCAATTCTAAGCTATTTTAGTAAATTACTGTGAATACCTACATAAATCCTTGTTTGAAGATTTTGGTCCCTACCAAATTATTACTACATCGCGGCCTTATACTTGGGGCTGGTGACTAATATTCATAGGATTTTCCAAAAATAACTTAAAATTGGGATTGAATTAAGAACTAATTCTAAAAGTTAAGTTGAATTGAGTGAATTGTAATTAAAACAATAAATAGAAGTGAAATTTATAAGGTAAAAAATACACTAGAGTGTTGAGGATCCACTTATAGTCATCTTCAATGTATCGATTCATTAGGTTTTTAATACACAACTGAAATTAGAGTTCCATCCAATTCAGTCGGAATATGGAGTGGTTAAATCATAATAATTTGAGATAGACATTCATTAATATAATTCACACTTAAAGTATAAGTATTGGACGTAGGGAATCCAATTCCTTGAATTATATAGGTTAATTCTTTCACAAAACATGAAAGATCATAATCATAGCCTTCATCTAATCTTGTCACTATATTAGATTAGAACCATAACTTGAACTTGAATCAAACTAATATCAATCAACAGATCCATCAATCTCAAATTCATGCAAAATATAAGAGCTTGACTTTGAAACAATCCCCACATTAAGAATCATGTTCTAGATCGCAGGGAATTCGAAGTAACTACCATGCCCGTAGTCTATGGTAGATCAATGAATCATACAGATATAAATAATGTAAAATAAGTAAGTTAATTATATTTAAAGCTTCTAAGCATCACATGAGCCCTTAGTCATCAATGGATCAAATAAAAACTAGAACTAGAACTTTATTCAAACTAGAATTAAACCAAAATTCATCATTAAAGTGTAAAAGGAAACCTAGGTTGAATCAACACATCAAAAATGAACTACAAGCTTCACCTCTTAGCCCTAGCTAAGAGTTTTTAGTTCATTTCTAACATCCTTGAACTAAAATCTTAAAAAAAAACATGAAAAATAGAAACTAGGACTAGAAAAACATAGAAAACTTAAAGTAGAACTCCTCCTCCAAAGCCTCTAAGCAATCCTTCACGTCCTAAATGCTCTTAGAAGATAAGAGAGGCCCCCTTATATAGAAAAATCCACCACTGCCTCAAATTGCGTAAGAATTTATGCACTACCATCGAGTTGTCGGGCGCCCGATCACATTGAAATATGTCCAGCAAGAAACTTTAAATTTTCATCTAAGGTGCTGTTTGGTAAACTGAAAAATTAAGCCTGAAAATTAATTTAAGTACTGAAAACTTAAAGTGTTGAATTTAAGTACTTATAAGAACTGAAAAATCTGTTTAGTAATTTATCTGAAAACTACCATTGAAAACTTATCACGGCCACAAAAGTTTCGGATCAAGCTAATATTTGTGTTTTCCCTTAATTCAGGTCTTTGTGTTCTTATGAATAGGTTTGATGGTAAATAAACATCATGGTAGGCCCTAGTAAGGTTTCAATGGTGGACATCATTGTCCCCATTGCTTTCAGTGGTGTGGTCCACCTGAGGTTTGGACCTGTCTCATTTTTGGGCTCATACCTTAAAATCATTCTCTTCAAATGGATAAACTATGTAGATATAATACATACATTATTGTAGACACCCCACCTTCGGCTACAATATTGGTAGAGATAGTTGAATGAATGGAGGACCGTACCCCCAAATCCCATGTCCAAACTCACCCTTGTAAGCCCCAATCCATAGCCCAGCTCAAGCCTGAACCCAGTCAACTCACCCCTAAACATCAGCCCAAAAAACCACCCATAAGAAAAACCAGTCCAAAAATCCTTAAAAAAAGCCAAACTCGGTGAGTCAACCCGCCGAGTCAAATCACCGAGTCAACCCGTTGAGTCAACTCACCGTGTCAACCTATCTCCTAAACCCAGTCGACTCACCGAGTTCCAGACCACAGCCTTGGAGCAAGTCCGAACCCAGACCTAAAAAAAAGTCTACTTCAGGTTCAGAGGTCGTACACTCCGAACCCGAAGCAGAACGGTCGTACGGGAGGCCCCCTGAGGGCCGCCCAAAAATAATTACGGGTTCTGCCACTCCCCGCTACTATAAATACCCCCCTCCCCTTCTCATTTCACAGGCCATCCAGCCCGAGTGCGATCTGTCTGTTCTGAAGTTTTTCTCTATCCCTTTAGCTCATTCCTCCACCAAGGAGAGCCCGTGTGAGAAGAGTCTAGCCCTGGTCCAGCCCAGCCTGACCTTGGTCCAAGTCTCCCAAGCCATCCAAGTCTTAATCCAGCCACTCGAAGCCAACCCTTGCGACACCTCCATCCATTTAGCTACTCTTTACCAGCATCATCTCATTCGAATCTAGCATAAGTGTAACATTTACTTTTCTTCCAACCCCCCTGCTTCACTATAAGCACTTTGATCATTCAAGCACACAACATGCATCCTGCATAAAGCACCTGTCAGTTCAAGCGTATGCTCTAAGCTTGCCTGTTAATGGAAACTTGCCCATCAGAAACTCTTACTGTTCAGACCTGCATTCATACATCAGTCACTACAAGCACTTTGATTATTCAAACACACAGCATGCATCCTGCATAAAGCAACTGTCAGTTCGAGCATATGCTCTGGGCTTGCCTGTTAATGGAAACCTGCCCATCAGAAACTCTTACTGTTCAGACCTGCATTCATGCATCATATCATTCATGAGAATGTACGAGGATTAAAACAGACTTTCAAGTATTAGTTCGATTCTGTGAAGTAGAGACCATACTTCGGTACAGGGCAGTGTGTGGGGTGCTTAACCTCTTCCCACCCTGTAACCGTGATCCCTTACCTCGAATCTCTAGCCGCAGATCAAAAGGAGTCATTTTAGAGGAAGGAATCTTCGGATTCCCTTCTCTAACTGTTTCTACGGGGTCTAGCCGACTGTAGATTCGAAGTAACTGCCTAGTGGCGACTCTGGTCTTACATAAACTCATCCAAATACATCCAGCTTAACACGATAACCAAACAAAGACCTCGAGAACGAGGCAAGCCAGTGGCACAAACGGCGATTCGCGCGCACGCACCCCTCCTCTTCTTTTTCCAAAAGGAAGGGAGAACGTCGCGGGAGCGCGGAACGGCGAGGGTCCACAGAATGACGACTCCACTGGGGATATGCTAGTTCCACTAGTCGTGATCCGACTTGAAAAACAGAATCCCTCCTATACTTTAAAGTCATTAGTCCTCATACAATCTCATCTGCATAGCATTTTACCTAAAAAAATAGAAGATCCCAAAACCCAAAAAAGAGTAGAGTATAGTCCTCACCATTGCGCCTCCTCGGGCTCAACGTGTTCAGAAACAACTTCCCTTCTGCAGCATAATCCGCACTCGGGCTCAGCAAGCCATGTCCGACCACGAAGAGGAAACTCACCTCTTCCCCGCTCTTGAAATGACCGAAGCGCAACCTCCAGCGCAACAACCAATTGAGAATACTCCAATCATGCAAGAATTGGCACAAGGAATGAGAGCAATGCAAGAAGTGTTCTTACAATTCATGCAAGCACAAGCTACCGCAATAACCAACAACCAAGTTGGCCCAGTTCAGCAATCTTAGCAGCCATGCCGGGTCCCTCCGGCCTCCAGTTCAAATCAAGCACAACCATCGGAGTCTGCCCAGGACTACCGACAACGGCCATCTCAGCCCTTTACTATGGGGCATCCTCATCAGTACCTTCCCGCGACGACAAGGTCGTCTCAGAGCACTCCCGTCGCAGGGACTTCCAGTCAGCTTCCAGTCAATCTTACAAGTAATAATCTCAGAAGGTTTCAGCATGTCCCTGCCAATGGGACTCCTTTTCTTTCTCAGCATGTCCCCGCCGATGGGACCCCTTTTCAATTTTAGCACATCCCAGCCGATGGGATTTCAATTCAATTTCCAGCAACAGGGACAGCACTGGCGAATGCCCACAATGGGGGTCAGTGTCAAGTCCACATCAATCAGCAGACAGTGGCGAATACCCAACAAGAGGGTCACTTCCCAGCATCTCAGCCTCCTATAAACAGGAGCACTTTTCAATTCCAGCACATCCCCGCCGATGGGATTTCAGTTAATTTTCAGCAATCTTCAATTCAGCAAACTCCAGTTAATTTCCAGCAATCTTCAATTCAGCAATCTCCAGTTAATATCTAGCAAATTCTAGTTCAACCTTCAGTACAATCTCCAGTTCAGTTACAATCCTTTCAAGCACAAGTTCATTAGAATCCAGTTCAGTCATCAAACCAATTCCACCAACCTACAATTGCCTCTCAACAAGCCCATAGGGTCGACGACATCGACCACTATGCCGAAAAAGAACGTGCCTTACTCTCAGAGGCACTAGTCGTTCGAACAGATCACCCAGGACTGGACGAGTTGCAGGAGCAGTTCCAGATCTTGCAAAATCAGCTTCAGCGACAACAAGGAATCGATCTACCCTCGACCAAGTTCAGAGACTTGTGTCCTTTTCCAGATGCTCAGATACCTCAAAATTTCGAGGTACCAAAGTTCAAAAGATACGACGGAAGCGGTTGTCCCACAGCACATCTCAAGGCCTTCTGTGGAGAGCTGAGTGCAATCTCAGGAAATGAAGGGGCCCTCATTCGCTTGTTCCAAAAATCTCTGAAAGGCGATGCCTTAGACTAGTACACATCATTGGACTTCCATCGTATCAGGACTTGGGAACAACTTTCTCAGGCTTTCGTTGATAGATTCGCGTACAATCTCAACATGGCACCCAGAAGAGCCGACCTCGCGGCTCTCAGGCAAAGGAGTGACTGAAATGCTATCAGCTTATGTGAGGCGTTGGCGGGCTATGGCGGCCAGAATGCGGACACCTATCGACGACGAAGAACAAATCTCCATGATTGTTCATTCAACATATCTTAGCATATCTGGATATCTCATCTCACATCCATATGCAAATTTCTCATAGTTGATCCGTGCTGGAGAGCAAGTCGAAGCAGGAATCCGTGCCTGGACAATCTCCCCATGGCCTCATCAAGCCACTCCAGTCAAAAGGAATAGAGTGGAAGGAAGACCTATTAGGTATGGGAATGGAAATCACAGCGGTTCTCCTCCTCGCCCGACAGAGGTAAACAACATCAGCACCACTGCTGAGGGTAATCAATATGCTCCCCCACAGGGACGTCAACAGTATCAACAGAATCAGGCTCAGCATCAACCTCAGCGATATTAGTCGCAACCGAATCCTCAACCACAGCCACAACCACCTCGACGGCAGCAGCAGTTCAGGGGTAACGACCAATACTCATATCAGAATAGGCAAATTACAGGAAGCTCAGGAAATTCACTCCTCTCACTCAGCCGCTCAGTCAAGTCATGGCTACACTAGGTACAGAAGCAGTTGCTCACTCTGATGGCACCCAGGCCTCCTCCAATCCTCTGCCTCTAACCTACTGAGAAAATGAGTATTGTGCCTACCATCAAGGGCATGGTCACACCACTGATCAATGCATGACTCTGAAGAATGCCATACAAGATCTGATTGATGACCGCAAGATCGTCATCTCGGTCCCAGGAACTCCTCCAGCAGCTTCTACCAACATCCTGCAGAATCCTCTGCCTCAACATCCGACGGACCACAGTTCATCTCGTGGCCCTGCCATCAACAGCATAGAAGAAGGAGAGCGTCTCGATCATTTCTTCTCCCCAATACAGTCCATTCATGCTTACACTTATGGGCCAGCAAATCCTCCTCCGATCCTGCAAGGGGCAAGTCCCTTTCCTCCTTCAGTCTCCGAGCCAGTAGTACTCGAAGGAACACTTCCATATGATGTACCAGTTGTCCAAGGGGCACCTTACAGCCATTCATGTTGGGAGCCAGTCATCCTAGAAGGAGCACAAGCATACATCGAGCCCGCATACGAACCTGTCGTTTTGCAAGGGGCAACTCCAGTTCAAGAACAGTCCAATCCGCAATGGAAGGATTATACTCATCAGCATCAAGAACCAATTGTCCTGGAAGGGGCTCCTCCAATCAAGCCAGTCGTATTGCAAGGGGAAAATCCTGGAAGCATGTCAATCACACTACGAAAACTAGGATGAACAGAGAAACCCCCGGCCATATCAAGAGGACCAGTGTTCATCCCATGGGAGCCTCCTGCTCCAGGAACGGTCAAGCCAGGACCACAACCTTATGTGACCTATGAAGACAAACCTCAATATTACTCATTCAGCACAGGCAACAATGTAGTCCTCAAGGCAAAAGCTCCATACGAGGAAGATCTGGTACCCACACCAGCACCGTTGTAAGAACCGGTGGTCCTAGAAGGCAAAGGTGAGGAAAATTATAAAGAGGTCCTATGGCACTATCCAGAATGTGTTAGTGCACTTTTCCGTGGCATACTAGTGCACCTTGTTTGTCAATCACTTACAGCAGTGAGTCTAGAGTCGGTTGAGCCCAAAGAAGATGAAGAAAGAAGACTCAAAGACATCCAGCCGCATCAAGGAAGAAGATTCAGGTAAATGAGATGCCTTGGTGCCTTAACCTCGACCAAAACCTATCCCCTTTGTATCCTTGATGACCTTGACCATATTTAGAACCCTTTAGGCATCATAGATAGGCCCTAGGTGTCCCATTTGTACACCCTAACCTTGGCCTTGAACTTCATGCTGAAGAAACACATGTATCAGCAAATACATTGGGGTCCCAGGCTGGTCCGACCGGTCAAGACCGGTCGGCCAGCATCCCTGCTGGATGTACAAAGGCCAGCCGACCGGTCAGGATCGGTCGGCCTTCACAATGGAAGGGTTCAGCAAGCCTGGCCGACCGGTCTTGACCGGTCGGCCTTCACAATCTAGGCCGTCCAGCAAGAGTGGTCGACCGGTCATGACCGGTCGGCCTGATATATTGAGGCTGTCCAGTGAGGGGGTCCGACCGGTCATGACCGGTCGGCCCATGTGTTTGGCCTATGTAATGCTTGTCTTTCAGCAAGGGGGTCCGACCGGTCGTGACCGGTCGGGGCAGGCCGTTTTATGGCCGTTTTATGACCGTTGGAGCCTCTTTTCTATAAATATGGAGCTCCATTCTTGGGTCAGATAGAGAAGTTTTTGAGAACCCTTTGCCCACATCATTTGTACATCTTTTGGGGTCTCAAAGAGGAGGTGTTCAAGTCATATCCCTTGTGTTTCAAACACAAGTATGGGCATTCAAATGCAATCAAGAGATGACTTGATTCCTCTCTCAAATCTAGAGGTGTGACATTATTCCACATTGGTATATCCTTTGTCCAAGACCTCTAGAAGACTCTCTAGGTGAATCTCCTAAGTTAGAACATCCTACATATCCCATATAGGAGATTCAACCCATCCTCCTAGCACCTTGGGCTTTTCAAGGCATCGCATGCAAGGTGTTTGATCGAATGTGGCTGAGGCATTGGCAACGCAATGGCGGCACGATCGAGGGAGCAAAGGGAAGCTGATTGAAGCACGGGAGAGCAAAGATCAAGCTACCCAATACGGCGCTAAACAAGGGGCTCATCCGACAAGTAAGTTGTCTCATTTGAGAGTCCATTTTAGAGTTTGTTTGTCAACTCACCTTAGGGACGTTAGCCGTTCCTTGGCCCGTCAGCCGGGCCTAAACTAAGTCTCCAAGGGGGAGCCTCCGACACGGGAGTAAACGTGCGATAAGGTTGAGAGTTAGCCTATGTCTAAAACTCCGGATACGGTTGAGAGGTGAACCGATAAAACCTCCGTGTAAAGGTTGAGAGGTGAACCTCATTTAAAACCTCCGATAGTGAATGCCGGTGTGCTCAAAGGGGTTGAGTACTTGAACCGGGAGTGGAGTAGACACGTAGTCGAACCACTATACATCCTTGTGTTTGTGATTGTTATTGAGCACATTGATATCTTTGCATTGTTAGTTTAATTGCTTAATTATGAATGATTGATATGAATGCATGCTAGGCACTTTTTAGGCATCCTTGCACAAGATGTACCTTCACTACTTGTGTAGACTTGAGCTCATTGATCCAATCTCATAAGTCTACACAAGGTGCATAGGTTAGTAGCTTAATTAGTTGAATCATTTTCTTACCTATGCATGCTTAGACTAGGGTTGGTTATTGCTTAACTCTTGCTAGTCTTGTGATTGGACCCACCAAGGCTTGGAAGCTAAGGTGTTCTTGCTTACCTAGCTTAAACTTGTTGAATTGCATAAGTAGGCGAAAATAATTTTAAAAAGGTCCTATTCACCCCCCCTCTAGGTCCATAGACATATCTGGTAACGAATTCAGAATGCGCGGAGGTGGGAAACATAAATCCCAATGGGCGTTGCATCCGAAGAGATACTCAGAACAGAGGAGATCCCAAAGGCGCTCTCTCGGGTCTCGGTAACATAAACGAAGCCGCATACGATGTGGCAACTCAGCTCAAGTCAATCCCTCTCAAATCTCAGTATGGTAGCTACTCTGCACATCGCGCATACACCGAGAAATGTTTGCCAAAACCCTGAGCGATGCTCATGTCTCCTCCGATACAGCACCAGAAATGATAGCATTGATGATTGGACAGCTCCTCGCTCCGCGTGCCATCACCTTCACTGATAATGAGTTGCCACCAGAAGGGCGCGATCATGGGCGATCCCTCAACATAGCATTACGACACAAAGACCTCTATGTCCCGCTGGTCCTCATCGATAACGGCTCAAGCTTAAACGTCTGCCCGCTCAAGACTGCGGAACGTCCGGGAATCAGTCCCTCTTCATTTCGACCCTAGCACCATATGCGTCAGAGCATTCGACAACACCCGCCGATTAGTGGAAGGGGAGATCGACATATAGGTACATATAGGACCGGAAACCTCCACCATCACATTTCAAATCCTGAATATATCAGCCTCTTTCAACATGTCGCTCGGACGGCCTTGGCTGCACAAGGTTGGAGCTGTGCCATCAACCCTACACCAACGGGTGAAGTACATCTATGGAAATCAAGTAATCTCTATCCATGCATAGAAGGAGCTCATCATTACTTCCAATGCTGCCGCCACTAAACCAGATATCCCTGTCATCGATATCCAGCACTCTGAAGAAGACATCCCAGTTTCATAGTTTCGAATTCGAGACCGTGAGCGTTATCGCCAATCCAGAACCGATAAATGTGGATCGTGTCTTTCCACCAGCAAAACGTCTGAGCCTTAAGTATCGAATGAAAAATCATTTCAAGTCCAGAAAGATACCGCTGGTATATAATCAACGCAAATGGGAGCTCGGGTACAAGGCAATCTTCATGGACAAGAGAAAGAAGAAATTCTGTTGCTCTCCCATTCCATTCGTCAAGCCAGGAGAACCTTGCAAAGATCCAAGAGGGAATCAATCGACTGCACTACACAAAGGCCTCCCGATGAGCCTAGCTTGGGCCACGTGGCCCCCCTTTCGGTGGGACCAAATTCTCGAACTGTCTAAGCCTCCGGAAGAAGGAAAGGATGAAGACGAAGAAGAAAGTCAAATACAACAGCTTCAGGACCAGGATACTCTGATACCTACTCCGGTCAACCAGGGGCACAACCTGTCCACTTCAATTCCAGCCAACCAGGGGCACAACTTGCCCATCTCCGCATCAATCAACAAGGGGCACGGCTTGCCCATCTCTGCAGAATCAACATCATCAATCATCAGCCAGGGGCTGAAGCAGCCCGTCCATTGGACCAAAAAAGGGAAATGGCCAGCCCTGGATTGGTCCAATGTCCAAATTCTAAACTTGTGTCTCACTGTGGAACCAGACGAACTGCAATGCGAGGTAAGTGATCTGGGAGGGACTGAGTACGACTCAGATCTCGAACTCAACCAGCGAGAAATCATGGTCATTGGGCTAGACTGTGATTCTTCGCCCAAATCATCAACCCCCACCTCTACAGGGGAAGGAGTGTGGGGTCCTGAATGGTCATCCATTCTCCTAACTTTTGAATCAGCCAGAGAGTCATCTGAGGGCTCTAGCTTCCAAAAAAAATGCATGTTTAAGCAGCGAGCGAAACTTTAGACAAGCTGGGATCAATCATGGTCTGCAATGCCCACTTGTTCAAAGTCCCGAGAATTTTAAAAACCCAAAAAATAAAAAAACTTTCAAAAGCCAAAAATATCTAGCATTTCAATTCCAAAAAATTCTCAAAAACCAAAAAACATTTCTTCTCCTGCATTCAATAATGTGCCAAGTTTGTCTAAAGAGTCGCATGAGTTTGAAGTCGAATCATATGATTTTGACATCAAATTAGAATTAAGAGTCGCATGAGTTTGAAGTCGAATCATATGATTTTGACATCGAATTAGACTTCGAGCTCATGGGTACGGACGAAGCTCAGGATGAGGAAGATGATGATCTGGCTCCCGAACTAGAGGATCTCCTCAAAAAGTTCGAATCTAAAGCCAATGTTTTAGCCGATGATTTTGAGATAGTAAACTTGGGGACACCTGAGATCCCTAGGGAAGTACGCATTGGAAAATCATTACCACCAGAGATGAAGCAGAGAATGATAGAGTTCCTAGCTCCAAGATTGTCCAACTTCGCGTTCTTATACGAAGACATGCCGGGGCTGGATGAAGAGCTTGTTGTACACCATCTGCCAACCAAGGCGGATATGAAGCCAGTAAAGCAGAAACTTCGAAGAATGAAGCCAGAATGGGCTTTGAAAGTCCGAGATGAAGTCATCAAGCAGTACAATGCGGGATTCCTGGTAGTCTCCAACTACCCTGAATGGCTCGCCAACATCGTACCAGTACCAAAGAAGGATGGCAAGGTTCGAATGTGCATCGACTTCCGAGATCTCAACAAAGCCAGTCCTAAGATGACTTCCCTTTGCCGTATATCGACACTCTGGTCGACAATACTACTGGGTACAAGGTCTTCTCATTCATGGACGGGTTCTCATGTTACAATCAGATCAAGATGGCCGTCGAAGATCGCGAGAAGACATCGTTTATCACTCCCTGAGGAACCTTCTGTTACAGGGTAATGCCGTTCGGTCTGAAGAACGTAGGAGCAACATATCAGCGAGCAATGACAATATTATTCCACGACATGATGAACAAAGAGCTTGAAGTATATGTGGACGATATGATCGTCAAATCTCACACGATCAAAGGACACTTTGAAGATCTGAAGAAGTTATTCAACATATTAGAAAAGTACAAGCTCCATCTCAACCCTCAGAAATGTATCTTCGATGCAATGGGAGGCAAGCTCCTCGGCTTTATGGTGAGCGAGGATGGCATCAGGGTCGTCGAAACCAAAACCAGAGCAATCATCGAGATGCCCCCTCCTAGAACAGAGAAAGAAATTCATGGCTTCCTCGACAGAATTTAAGACATCAGCCGCTTCATCGCACAGCTCACACCTATCTGTGAACCCATATTCAAGCTCCTTCAGAAGAACGTTCTAAAAGAATGGAATGATGATTGCCAAGTTGCCTTCGATCGCATCAAGAAATATCTCATGAATCCTCCAGTGCTAGTGCCGCCCACTCCTGGACGACCACATTGTTATACATCTCGGTAAGCAGCAGAAGCCATTGGTTGTGTCCTCGGCCAGCACGACGAGACCGAGAAGAAGGAACAAGCAATATATTATTTGAGCCGAAAGTTCACCTGACTACGAGACCAGGTATTCCCCAATCGAGAAGACTTGCCTCCCCCTAGTCTGGGCAACTCAACGACTCCGTCAATACATGATTGCATTCCCTATTCTCCTACTTGCTCACATGGATCCCCTCAAATACCTGTTCGAGAAACCAGCACTCACTGGAAGGATAGCTAAATGGCAGCTACTCCTGTCTGAATACGACATCACCTATGTCACTCAGAAGGCAATCAAGGGGCAGGCCCTCGCCGATCATCTTGTCCGCCCACTCTCTCCTGGATTATCAACCGCTCGAGACTATTCTTCCCCGATGAAGATCTCTTGCTTATCGAATGAGAAGAAAAGTAGAAAAAAGATGAGTGGAAGTTATTCTTCGACGGCACAGCAAATGCTAAGGGGAGTGGTATCGGAGCAATCCTCTACTCTCCAGATGATGTCCCTATTCCTATCTCAAGGCGCATAGCATTCGAGTGCACTAACAACATGGCAGAATACGAAGCATGCATCGCTGGCTTAAGGGAAGCCATAATCTTGGGCGTCAAGAAGCTACGAGTATTTGGAGACTCACAGCTTATCATCAATCAGACCAATGGCGAATGAAAACCAAGGACGAGAAGTTGATACCATATCATGTGTATCTTGAAAATCTGATTGAAGAGTTCAAAGAAATCACCTTCTCATCATGCCCAGAGCCAAGAATCAGTTTGCAGATGCTCTTGCTACACTCGCATCAATGCTCGAGATCCCGAAAGGAGCTTCGAAATGGGAGCTCATAGTCGAAACTCAAGATGAACCTACCTTCTGCCTGCAAATAGAAGAAGCCGAAGCTGTCCCTGACAAACCCTGGTATGCCGACATCAAGCAATATCTCGAAACCCAGGAGTATCCGGAGTCAGCAACAGCAACAGCAATAGATCACCGAACCATCCAGCGTCTGGCTGGTTAGCTCACCATCAGTGGCGAAGTTCTTTACAAGTGATCCTATAATCACATTCTCCTTCGATGCGTCGATGAAACAGAAGCTGCAAAGATCATGAAAGAAATACACGAAGGAATTTGTGGCCCACACATGAACGGGCACATGATAGCAAAGAAGATTCTATAACTCGGCTACTATTGGCTCACCATGGAGACAGACTGGTGCCAGCACTGTCAGAAAATGCTTCAAGTGTCAGGAGCATGCGAATCAAATTCATGCCCCATCATCAGAATTATACAACCTGACGACTCCCTGGCCCTTCTCTATGTGGGGACTCGACATCATTGGCAACATTAGTCCCAAAGCATCAAACAGGTCGTGAGTATCTACTTGTGGCAGTCGACTACTTCACCAAGTGGGTAGAAGCATCCTCTTACACCACAATTGTAGCATCTCAGGTGATCAAATTCATGAAGAACAACATCATATGTCGGTATGGAATCCCTAATGCCATCATCACAGATAATGGGACCCCATTCGTCAACAAGAAGACGGATGACTTCCTCAGCAAGTTCAAAATTCAACTTCATCGATCGAGCCCCTATCGTCCTCAGATGAATGGTGGGGTAGAAGCCGCAAACAAGACAATCGTCAGGATACTCGAGAAGATGGTTGTGACCTATCGAGATTGGTCAGAAATGCTCCCATATGCACTTTGGGCCTATCGAACGTCTGTACGGTCTGCTATAGGCGTTACTCCTTTCGAGCTTACTTATGGAATGGAAGCAGTTCTACCGGTCGAGGTGGAAATACCTGTCACTACGGGTGTTACTAGAAAGCGAAATTGAAGAAGGAGAATGGCAACGGGCCAGATTTGATCAGTTGCAGCTAGCAGATGAGAAGCACATGCGTGCACTAAGTCATTCACAGTGCTATCAGAAAAGGATCGCTCAGGCTTACAACAAGAGAGTCCAAAAAAGAAGTTTCAAAGCGGGCGATATAGGTCATGAAGAAGGTTCTACCATCGCATCTTCCGGATCCGAGAGGAAAGTTTAAACCCCCATGGGACGGACCGCTGATCATTAGAGAAGTACTCCCTGGAGGCACCCTCAAACTCACCAGTTTGAGAGGGGTGGATCTTCCTGAGCCAATCAACGCCGACAAAGTGAAGATCTTTCACGGGTAAGTTATTCTAACTTTATCAAGAGTTACATTAATAGAGCTGAAGTCAAGAGGTCAAAGCTAAAACCTCTGAGAAATCGTTTTCGTCTACCAACAAGTGTTTCAAATAAGGGGATTCAAAAGAAAAAAGAGAGAAGAAAAAGACACAAAAAAAAGAAAAAAAAGAATACAAAAAAGAGAAAAAAAGAGAAAAAAAAAGGAATACAAAAAAGAAAAGAGAAAGAAAATGGGAAGCCAAAGCAAGGCACCCGAGAAAAATCAACCCCAAGAAGAAACATCGTCACCCATCCATTCATCTCAGAAAGGTCTTTAGCTAAGACCAACAGCTCTGTCATCGTAACTTAGGATAAGGGCTGGAAGATTGCCATCGGCCGGCAATGACGAATTCCTGACCTTCTAACCGCCGCAGTTATCTAAAAATCCAGAAAAAGAAAAAAAATTGTGTGCCTAAACAACGAGGGCGGAGTGAAAACCTGAAATGGCGCTCCGAGTAAAAACAGTGGGCATACAGCGGACTTGGTGAAAACCCGAAAGGGCGCCGAGGGTAAAAATAACACTGCTGCCAAGGGGCAGGCAAGATCAAATACTAGGGATGTGGTGAAAACCCGAAAGGGCGCCACGGACAAAAATGACAGGAAAAGGCCGGCTGTAGTGAAAACTCGAAAGAGCACTACAGGCAAAAATGGCTCGAATAGAAAAAGAAAAAGGAAAAGTGCAGGTACCAAGAAATCAGACGGTCCAGATCGGTTCAAGCAGTCACAGTTCAAGAACAAGAAGAAGTACAGTCGAGAACGAAGAACTCCACAAACTTTGACAATCTCAGGAAGCAACAGTTTCCATTGCCTACACCTCTAGGGAACCAAAGGGATCTCACAAGTCAATCTCGAGACATCGGTCAAAGCATTGGCGGAGCCTCAGTTCTGATTCCTATGTCCCAACAAAAAATCCAGACACACTCACAAGACAATTCATAGCACAATAAGTTCTCAAAAAAAATTTCCTTTTAAATACATCATATTTCTTTTACATATATCATGTCATCTTTTTAAAAAAAAATACAAAAAATGCATCATCATCAGTCGTGTACTATGCAAAAAGGAATGTACAGGTGGCCGACACAATCAATCTCTACCCTCCTCCTCAGCAACATCAAGTAAGTCCTCTGACTCATAATAAAATAGCCTCGCTCTCAACCTGCTTACCTCCATACGCAGGTAATGTACCTCATCTCGCTCAAGGCTGCGGATCGCTGTCTCCTCATCAAACAACCTCTAATCGGCAGCCAATCTCCTTGACATCATCTCACAATGATACCGAAGTGTGAAAATCTCAGACAGCAAATGGCCATGAGTGGCCAAAAGGAAACCAGGATCGATGAATGGGCGCTCCTCAAAGGGCTCATATGAACCAGATGAAGAGCCAGCATCTCCAAGAATATCCTGTTCATCCTCATCAGCAATTTGGTGCCAGCAAGGGATCCGTCGATACAGAGACTGCTCAGCAACCCAGTACTGATATGGGGCGGTCGCCATCGAAAAAGTCCACAGCTCAAAACCAAGCAAATCAGCAGTCAGGTAACTCGCCCAGGATCAGTCAACCTGAGTCCTAAAGACAGATAATCTAGACGGAAGCACTCGACGCCCGATACCCGTAAAAGTAAAAAGAGGAACATCCTGCTTGTACCCAAACTGCCGCAAGAACCAAATAGGATGGTAAGAAAAGTAAGATCGAAAGCCTACCAACATCAGAGGAAGACGGTGCGCATCACAAAGCACTGGAGGAAGTGAAAGCAAGATGACTCCCAACGAACATTCCAGTCACGCAGCTCAGCAAACATCCTGCAATACAAAGGCTCGTTCATCCTAGCTGTGTGCGGAAGAAACTCCATGATGTGACGCATGACGTCAGAGCTAGGAATGCCAGGAAATGATACAGGAACAGTCAGCGAAAGACGCTCCCATAACCAGACCTGATCACAAGAAAGAAAAGAACTTTAGCTAGAGCAGAGCAATTCCCAAAAGACAAGAAAAGAAAAGAAAGGTACAGAAAAGATACCTAAAGAAATGCACAGCAGCCGCGAAGGACACGAGTGCGGCCTAGGGCACAGTCAGTCAGCCCATTAAATAGCTCAGCCAGGACGGGAGAAATGATCCCCTAACATCGAATTACTCGGCTCATTACCTCGAAAAGCAAAGGAGTCTGAGATCTACGCCATCCCAAGAATAGCACCTCAGCTACCAAGCAGAACATCAGTGCATTCCGAGAAAGTAGAGACCCTGCCACACTCCGAGGACTCGAAAAAAGATCATACAGCAAATCCAAGGAGAACACCACAACATCCTGACCAGCAGCTGCAGGCTGAACAAGATAGGGGATCCCGAACCAGTTCTGCGGTGTGGCAGTCTTCGGCAAAGTCTTCGGCGAAAAATACTGAGTATAATCCCAAGGAAGACCAGTCAAATGCGCAAGCTCCTCCAAAGAGGGTCCCATCTCCATGTCGTTGAACGCAAACAAGTTCAACGAGGGGACCCAGTCAATCAGTGCAGCCCCGAGCATCCTCCAGTCAATGTTAACTCTAGCCATATGAATGAGACCGCTGAAGCCATAGGACTCCAAATCTCGAATCTCATAAGTTGACAAGCTGTCAAGCCAAGCGAGCAGTCCTGGCGAGCAAGAAGGACGAGGAAGCAGCTGACAAGTCCTCACGGGTACCCCCTCTAGAACAAAAGGCCCAAAAATCAATGACAACTCATCAAGGATCGGAAGATCAACGGGCGAAGGAGAAAGAAAAGCTGGAACCTCTGTAGACTCAACAACCCCTGACCTATCCCCAGTAGCGGCTATGTCTGACATAGTCGCATCACTGTCTGAAACTGTCACGACCTCAGCCGCATGAGAAGACTCACCCACCTCGTGAACTGAGTGCGCAAAGGATCGACGGTCAGGAGAAGGATGGTACTATCCATCAAAAGGGCTATCAGCGAAGATCACACCGCACATCGTGGCATCCTGACCACTCTGACCGCTGAAAAGTGCATCTGAACCATCAAGAAAGGTCCCAGCAACCCCGATCGAAGAATCAACGATCAGATCCGGACCTGTGGCCCTCTCCAACATGAAGTCGTGAATCCAATCATCATCCTGTCCAATCAAAGGGATCATCGGGGACATCCACACCGTCCATCATCAGGGGGACATCATCAACGATCACATCAAGTCCACCCAAAGCAAGTATGTCGCACATCTCGGCCATCATCAAGAGCATCCAAACCATCAAAGGTATCATCTGAACCATCCATACCATCCAAACATGAGATCAGCCCATCTATGTCCATCATAGCCCCATCACCACCATCAATCACATCATCCATGTGGCCCACACGCAAGGGATGCATAGCCTCACCTATGTCCCATCTCCACATCCCATCCATACCATCCATTTCTCCCATAACCAATGCCCAATTCAAATCTGAATTTCCAACATGGCTGCCATTAATGGGGCCATTCAAAGCTCCACCAACCACTACCCCTAAATTTCCATCAATGCCCTCATTCAATACTTCATCTACACCATCAATCAAGGGCATCTCACCATCTTTAAAGCCTTCACCAATTGCTGAAGTGTGGGACCCACCAACCTCTCCCATAATGGCCCCCAAGCCATCATCAATGGCTGCCCAAGAGAGAACTAATAGAGCAAAAGACAAAAAAGGAATGAAAGAGGAGACAAAAGGGAGATTCATGGCTGCAATCGAACCTAAGAGTACAAAGAATGTGGGGACAGAGACAGTGGACTGTGAAGAATGTCCGAACATGAGCCAGCCCAGGCCGCACAAGAGGTGAGTCTTTGGCGGCCCGCTGTGGGCCGCCCGTACGGACGCGCTCCCTCTCTCTCTGAGGGATTGGCTCCATGGTCGTTGGTAGGTGAGGCTGACAGTCCACGTTAGCAGATAGCACCCTGAGGGCCGCCCAAGGCTCCAATCCACTCCGGATTTCGTTTGAGGATGATCAGAATCATATGAAAGGTACCCCACCTGTCCAATCATGAAGTATTATAGCCTACATGGGCCTAATCAAGTCAAAGAGAAGGAAAATTGATCAAGAGGGGCCCACAAGCAATCTGAGCCATTCAAAGGCTAGATCATCATGATCTAAACCATTGAAAGGTTCACATGGGTGATCAAATAGCAACATCAAGGATTCGATCATCAAGAAAGAGGGCCAGAGTCCAAGATCTGATCATCAAATGGGCCCACATGGCTGAAAAGAGCAATCTGAACCGTTCAAGTCATTATCCATGTCATGAGAAACCTTCTTAGCCTCACAAAACATCAAGAAAAGGTGTTCCAAAGCAAAGCTGAAGTCTGGAAAGGGCCCACAGGGCTAAATCGAGTAATATGAACCGTTCAAGTCATCATCCATGTAGATAAGAAGTCTCATCTTCCACAAATCATTCAAAACATTTAGGCATCATCAAGTAATTTGAGACAAGTCAGAGGTTGTATATTTATTTAGAAGATTTTGATACAAAACAAGGTAAAAGCAAAAAGAAGAAGGTCATACATCAAGCAAGCTCAATACAAAAGCAGGCTACAGGTCACCAACAAAGTCGTCGTCATCCCTCCTCTCATCCCGCTCCCGACGATGAAGGTCCATCAGAGGAGCTGTCACCGACCCGCCAGCATATCTGCGACGACCCCCTGGAACATAGAGTGGAGGAAGCAGAGGCCCCTGTCCATACAGCAAGTACCACTCGTCATAGTCGCGATCTGGGATCGTGAAGCGAAACCCAGGCTGGCCCACAAGAGCATTGGCCACCTCATCAGCTGGGATCTGAGCAGCCGCAGGAGGTGCGGAATAAGGGACTCGAGCCACCCCAGTAATCTGTCGAAGCAGCCTCTCACCCAAATACCACTGAAATGATTCAGCGTCAGAAAGCAAGATCCGGAGGCATGAAGAATCATATGCCTCCACACGCTGAGGGGTGTAGTAGAGAGGAAAGTTGGCGTACGGCATCCGAGCAAACTACAGCAAATGAGGTCATCACAATCAGCCATAGAGCAGCACGAGGGATAAGGAAAACAAGATACTTACATCCTCGACGGTCAATCCATCTATGTCAACACGCCAATTGTCCCCAGATACTCGAGAGTTCCGTTGATGGTTTTGCTGATGCCAGTGCATGTAGTGGTACAAAGATGGCTCAAATCATCTCGTATCCTCTGCGCGAGATGAGCAAAATGGTCATAAAAGCAAGTCTGGGCAAGGGCACACATAACGATCAGAGAAAGAAAGAAGGCAAATGTCTCCAGGGAAGGTTAAAAAGAGTACATCTACGACAGGCCAGAAACCTGTGTAGGACCGGCTATTCCGAGAGGTCTTGTCTAAACCTAAGAAGACATGAGTCAAGATAGCCCCGTTCCAATTGTACAAATGGTGAAGATCCTCAACCAAATGAAGAAATTTAGGATCGATCCTCTCGTTCGCATGACAGAAAAGGAAGGACCCGAAGGCGTAAGCAATCATGACTCGTGCTTTGTGGAGGGCCTCCAGATCAGTAGTAGGGACGGCAGTAGCGAAGGTGTTATAGAACCATCACAATTTTACTTAATGGCCCTGGAATTCGTCCTTAGGTGGGATATCACCCACAAGCCGTAGCTAGTCAGTGGAAGTGATGGGAGCAAGAGAGCCGACGTGGGGAACAATTGCCCCATGAAATGGAAAACCAATTTGCATATATATGTCCAGGGGAGTTATTCCCCACTCGCCACAAGGGAGTTGAAAGGTGTGGGTCTCATCCCGCCACCTCTTACAAAGAGCCGCAAGCAGCATGCGGTTGGCGCTGTTGTTATGGAAGTGCAAAGTAAGGAGGCCGGCAAAAGGAGTGTCAGCCAGAACTTGTTCAAGCAAAAGCTCTGGGTGTTTCACCCAGTCATCCCAAAGATCTCTGGTACCTCGACCCTTTATGGAGGGAAGAGGTTGGTGCTCTTTAGCCAAGGAACACATATGATCCCCTCGGCGAATAATGAAGGCCGGGTCATCCTCATCAACCACCCGTCGTCCTCTTGTACCATCCGCCATTGAATCCTACAAGCTTGGCAAGGTAAGTCCTTAATATTTACCCGTTAAAATCTAAATCATCGTCCGTGAAACCCATGGATTCGGACTTACATCCAAACGCAAAAACTAAAAGTCCAACTCCATGTGTCACCTAGGATATGTGTTGGGCCCATTGAAGAAAGCAAGGCCCACCTCAAAGAGGGTTGCATGTCGTGCCTAGGAAAGGAAAGTCCATCATCCAAAGACACATTTTGGACAACAAATGCACTCAAATGCCATGAGATCAACAAGGGATAAGAATCCAACTTCACATGAGAAGTCCCTCTTCAAAGTCCATATGTGCCCAAGGATTGGTTCACTTTTCATACCAAGGCCATGATTCTTATTTAAGATGACAAGTGGGGAATAGGAAGGAAATGGGCCCCCAAGAGCAACCTAAGTGCCCCATCTCAATGGAATGAAGGGAGCGCATAGCCCATTTGAAGAACATGAGGACCCATTCATGGGTTAACCATGGGCAACCCTATGTGTATCATCTTGATGAATGTTTTAACTATGAGAGTACAACATGGTGGTCTACCCACAAATATATGAATCAAAGAAGCTAATGGTAAAAAAAAAAAAAATTTGATGCATATAGCCCACATGAAGAACCAAAGTTGGAAATGTCCATGCAAGGGCAAGTTTGGGCAACTTATGTGCACCAATTGCTTTACAAAAGGGGACCATTTGAGCACAAGAGGGTGTGGCTTAATGAGTCACCCAACCATCATGAAAATGGCTAAGAATGATATACATAGCCCACGTTGAAGATCAAAATCCAAAATGCCCCAAAGCATGAGACAAAATTGGGCAACTTATGAGTATCATTCTTTCCCACAAATTGAAAGAAAAATCACTCATCTTTGAGAATGATGGTGGATGACCCACCAAATACCCCCAAGGGAAGTTAAAGGAGCTATGGCTGCTTGGATAGCTCACTTGATGAGAGTCATCCTATTGAGGTTTATAACATTAAAGGAAGCTCTTGAGATCCACGTTCCTACAACATGGGAAAACCATTTGAACTTAGTGAGATTGTTGAAACAACTCACTCATGGGACTTGTAGATGATCAAGTAACTCAAGTCCTCCATCCATCCAAAGGAAAAGCATGAAGGAAAAGAATCCTACATGCACAAAGTGTAGTGGTGCACACATGATTCAAAGAAATACACAAGTTCCAAAGAGGGCCCAAAAGCCCATCTATATGGAGGAATTCTAAGGAACTCACCGACACTTTGTGTACAAGGATGTACATCATAATCAAGAAATGGTGGAAGATTTGGGCTACTTGACCACAAAGGCCCAACTAAGAAATCTAGCCCACTTGAGATCCAAGTGAAGAATGGGCTAGTCACCTTTGTCCATACACATGTGAAGAAAGATGGGGCCACCCAAAGTGAGCCCTATGAGCCCAAAACTTGAGGTGGGCCCAACCATTCCCATGGGCCCAAAACCTTGAAAAGAAGATGGAAAAGAAAAGAAAGCTCTAAAGGAAATGGCAAGAAAGAGAGCATGAGGGAGCCCAAAATGAAGTGTTGGGCCCATCAAATACACCAAGGGCCATGACTTCACTTTGAGCCCATTTGATACACATGAAAAGTGGCCCAACTCCCATGAAAAAAGATATAATATTTTGCCATGCACACTTGATGGACATGGCAAAATTACCCTTTACATACACATGAAGGGAGTGTGAAAGAAGAAAAGAAAGAATGAAATGAAAGCTTGCAATGCCCTTCTCCATGCATCGCCTTTAGAAGAGATTGGAGATCTAGAAAAAGGCCAAAAGGACTTGGGCCCACCTTGGCTCCCTTGGTATATCTACATGGAGAAAAGAAAGGAAACATGAGAAGAGACAATGAAGAAGGAAAAGGACAAGAGAGGAAAAGGAGTGGTCCATACCTTCACCACTCACCAAAAGGGGACCACCTTGTTGTCCCAAAACTCCACTAAGGCCCCACCACTTGAAAAGAGCAAAGGACCCCCAAAGGAAAGAGAGAAACTTGAAGAAAGAGAGAGTATGAGAAAGAGAAGAGAGAGATTGCACGTTGGAGGGGCTAAGGGTGCCCCATGTTATATAGAAAATGGGAGGGCACCCCTTTACCCGACCCACTGGAAAGACCAGTGGGCACAGTTTGGGCGGCACGCAGGGGGCCATCCGTCCTCCCACCTGGTTGAAACGACCCCTCACCTTCTCTCTCCTTGGGAAGAACTCCTCCTTGGGAAGGGTGGTTGCAAGTGAATCTTATACCTCCATGTAAGAATGAAGTGATGAAAGAGAAGGGTGAGAAAAAGTAAGGAATCTCACCAAAATCTCATCTTATGAGAAATTGGAGAGAAGTTGGCTTGATGATGTGGAAAAAGTTCCATGGAATTTTCAAGAAAAAGAAAAAGAAATTGACTTGGTCAAACAGTGATCTCAACCATCCAAAGCCATGGCCTGATGATCTGAACCATTCCAAGAAGAATCCCCTGGAATTTCCAACCTTGATGGCTGCCTACTTCACAAAGTTTTGGGTCCGAAGACCTTAAACTACGTCGGGATCAAGATCCCGAGTGATTTTTAATAAAAACCGGCGTCAGTCCTGTTTGCTCACATCAAGATCAGACGACTCCAGACATTTTTGAAAAATAAAAAAAAATGTGTTGCCCTATACTGTACATAAAGTTTTGGTTCGAAGACCTAAACTACGTCGGGATCAATATCCCGAGAGACTTTTAATAAAAACCGGCATCGGTCTTGATCGTTCGAATCAAGATCTGATGACTCCGAACATTTTTCTAAAAACAAAAAAAATATATCTATGCATTTCCAGCCCTCGCTTGTAAAGTTTTTGGTCCGAAGACCTTAAACTACGTCGGGATCAATATCTCGAGAGATTTTTAATAAAAACCGGCATTGATCCTAGCCGTTCGAGCCAAGATCTGATGAACCAGATCATTTCGAGAAAAAAAAATGTGATGCCCTATTCTGTACAAAGTTTTGGGTCCTAAGACCTTAAACTACGTCGGGATCGACATCCTGAGGGATTTTCAATAAAAATCGGTAGCAGTCTTGATCGTCCGAATTAAGATCCAACGCCCTGGACATTTTTTAAAAAATAAAAAAAATGTGTATTTCCATGCATCGCTTGTACAAAGTTTTGGTCCGAAGACCTTAAACTACGTCGGGACCAAGATCCCGAAAGATTTTCAATAAAAGCCAGTGTTAATCCTGATCGCTCAAATTGGGATTTAACAGCCTGGAACATTTCTAAAAATCACAAAAAGAATGCATTTTCAGCATGTACATATTCTGGGTTCGAAGACCTTAAACTACACTGGGATTAATTTCTCGGGGGACCTTTTCCTGCTTTTAACAAAAAACCGGCATCAGTCTCGACCGCTTGGGTCAAGGTTCGATAACCCGGATCATTTCAAAAATACCAAAAAGATTTTAAGCCTTCCATAAAAGCCAGTATCAATCTCGATCGCTCGAGTTGAAGGCTGGAACTTTCTCAAAACAAAAATTCACCATCAATTTCAACTGCGCAAATTTATCCCCAGCGGTCCGAAGACCTAAAACTACACTGGGATTAATTTCTCGGGGGCTTTCTTTCCTAACCTGTTCCGGACATGGCTGACACTTGATCTTACGGGTGTTCGAAATCTTCTAAACAGGTAAAGACTGAGGCGGGCAGAACCCCGCAATCCTGTTCGTGTTGAACGCACCATGATAGACAACCTTGATTTGAAAGTTGAAAGTACGTCGGGTAGTCTAACACGACACCCACGTATGTATATGCGGAAGCGTAAAGAGCAACTAGAATTATGGCTAAACCTATAGGAGGGGGGTGATTAGGACCTTTTTTGAAAAAAATTCGCCTACTTATATAATTCAACAAATCAAAACTAAGTAAGCAAGAACACCTCGGCTTCCAAGCCTAAGTGGGTCCAATCACAAGACTAGCATATGATTAAGCAATAAACAACCTAGTCTGAAGCATGCATAGGTAATTAAAAGATTTAACTAATCAAGCTCCTAACCTATGCAACCTATGTAGACTTATGAGAATGGATCAATGAGCTCAAGTCTACACAACTAGTGAAAGTACATCTTGTGTGTGGATGTGCCTAATTAGAGCCTAGCATACATTCCTATCAAGCATTCATAATTAAACAATTAAACTAACAATGCTAAGATATTAATGTGCTCAATTCAATCACAAACATAAGCATGTATAGTGGTTCGACTACTTGTCTACTCCACTCCCGGTTCAAGTACTCAACACCTTTGAGCACACCGGCATTCACTATCGGAGGTTTTAAATGAGGTTCACCTCTCAACCTTTACACGGAGGTTTTACCGGTTCACCTCTCAACCATGACCTGGAGTTTTGGACAAAGGGCTAACTCTCAACCCAAACGGAGTTTTTGACATAGGCTAACTCTCAACCCGACTCACGTTCACTCCTGTGACGGAGGCTCCCCCTTGGAGACTTAGTTTAGGCCCGGTAAACGGGCCAAGGAATGGCTAACGTCCCTAGATTGAGTTTGACAAACAAACTCTAAATGGACTCTAAAAAAGGACAAGCTTACTTGTCAGATGAGCCCCTTGTTTAGCGCCGGTTTGGGTTGCTTGATCTCCGCTTTCCATGTGCTTCAATCAACTTTCCTTGCTCCCACGATCGTGTTGCCGTTGCATCGCCAATGCCTCAGCCACACTTGATCAAATACCTTTCATGTGATGCCTTTGAGATGCCCAAGGTGCTAGGAGGGTAGGTTTGAGAACTCTACAACTAATGGGAATGGGTTGCCTAGAGGTTCTCTCCTACAACGATCTCATCTTAGAGTTTTGGACAAGGATTTGCCAATCAAGAAGGTTCCAAACTCTAGAGATCAAGAGGGGATGAAGGTCATCTTCTTCATGAGCTTGGAATGCTCTAATATTGTGTTAAAGCATAAGGAAGATGCATTGCATAGGTTGGGAATGAGCCTCAAATGGTCTCCAACAATGGTGGCTTCACTCCTCTCAAAATCCCTCTTGCAATGCCCAAAAACCGAGCTCCATAAATAGGAAAAGTGAGCTCCAACGGTCATAAAACGGGCAAAAAATGGCTCTGCCGACCTGTCCCGACCGGTCGGCCAAAAGCCAAGCGAAGACAGGGAGTACACTATCTGAATGGGGGTCTATCCGACCGGTCGGTCCTCCTGAAGCCTGCAAACACAGCAGCTTGCTGTTTGGTCTGGCCGACCGGTCTTGACCTGTCCCGACCGGTCGGACAGGCCTGGTTCAGCTCAGCAATTTGCTGAACTTCGTACATTTCAACCCACTCACTTTAGGCCATGTTTTGGGTGATGTTCAGGGACACCTAGGGCCACTCTAAGATGACTAATGGTTTCCTAATGTGGTAAAGGTCATCAAAGAGTATAAGGGGTTTGGTTTTGGTCAAGGTTAAGGCACCAAGGCATCACTTTTACTTGATTCTTCTTCCTTGATGCAGCGAGGCCACTGAGTCTTCGGTCTTCGTCTTCATTGGGCTCAACCGACACTAGACTCACTGATGTAAGTGATTGACAAACAAGGTGCACTAGTATGCCACGGAAAAGTGCACTAACAGAAGTCGCTGTTGAATCTGACGGATGTTCCCCGTTCCTAAAACTCATGAAGGGGATTAAGGCAGTTGGGAGGTGAAGCGCACCCTTACGGAATTGTGAGCAACGTAAGGCCCCAAACTGGATTGACAAAGGGAAATGTGAGGATTTGGCTCATTTTGTGGCTGAAGGAGTCCGTCGGACGATACGTGGTCTATGTGCATTACACATAAGGAACAGGCAACTTTATGAATGTGTTGACTGAAAACCCTCAAAACCTCCTCATCCGAAGATGTAAAACTACGACACTTAACTGTATGAGATTCGTCTTGCTCGCTGACGTAAAATGGATCGGGTGCCTTACCAGCAGTAGAAGCTGGAAGTGGATGAAAATTCCACACATTTCACTGCATTTCAGAAAAATACCAAAACATAGCAAAATCATCTTTCAAAAAATCACAAAATATTTCTCTTGTTTTCAAATAAAATATTTTCAAAAATCACAAAAATATTTCCCTTGCTTTCAATGATACCGATCTTTACTCGGACCAAATATTTTCAAAATCACAAAAAATATTTCCTTTGTTTTCAATAACCGATCTCCATCCTGACTACTCAGGTAAAAGATTCGGACCAAATATTTGCAAAAATCACAAAAATTGTCACTATCCCCAACACTGCATTTCAGGAGTATCGAACTCTGATCATTCACTTCACAGTTTGGGATGACGGATCCGATCGCCCGTAAATTGGAATCTTGACCAAAACTGGCGACCAAGCATCGTCTTAATCACATCCATTTACTGAAGAACATCTTGAAGTCTGATAACATCCTTCATCCATTCCCATTAGTAAAGAAACAACATCTTGGGATGATGGACCTGATCGAGCACGGGTCAGGATCTTGACCAACCCGCTGACCAAACATCTGCATCGAAAAAATCCAAAAAAAAAAAATCCCTAGGGGAGCACAACCCTGCAAGCAATAAGCTCAAAGTTCTCTGCATCTCCAGCAAAAGCAAAATCATCGAACTAAAAGAGAATGAGCCAAACCATGCATTAATCATCAAATATGCATCTCCATGCATCCCCATGCATCACATCAATCATTATGTTTACCTGCTTTCAAAATAAAAGTCGGTTAGCCAAAGACCCCACAGGCATCTCTAGTGGAGGCGTGTGCAAGCCAGATTTCCATTTCAAAAAGACAAAAAATATTCCTATTTGTAAATAAAAACCCCACGGAGTATCACTCCCCAGAGTGTATATCTTTTCAAAAATCTAATATATATATATATATATATATATATATATATATATATATATATATATATATATATATTCCCATTTGCAAATAAAAAGCCCACGGAGTATCACTCCCCAGAGTGGGTACCTTTTCAAAATCAAAAAACATTTTTCCAGTAGAGCGTTCTGCCTCCAAAACACCGAGAGATGTTCCATATCTCTGGGTAGGAGCCGGCGCAAAAATCAAATAAGATATGATGTCTTGCAGTTTCCCCGGAGACTATCGGACCCAATGCACTCAGAGTACGGTCGAACTGAACTCCAGTGTCAGTGCGGTCGTACAATATGCCAAGGTACGAAAAGATAAAAGCCAAAAGGCTCAGGTCAAAGAAACCATTTGAACAGGTGGAAACGATGAATTGTAACCTAAGTATCAAAATCAACAGATTGGGTGGAAAGAGTTCACCCGCACATACCTAGGTGTGGATGCCTGAAGTAGCTTGACTGAATCCAAGTCGGCCGTAGTGACTCCTGTAAGACTACATGAAGCAGGGCAGCTAACCACTTTGACAGTCAAGCGAAATAAGTACTCCTGGAGTGATCCAGGAAAAACATCAAACAATCAATCTCAGGGTCGGTAACCTCGTAAGACTATGACGCAAAGGCTCTGCTGTACCTTTCCGATGTTAGTACCGATCGGGAATGGAAGGGTTGCGATTGGGTACCCAGGTTGCAGCGCATTGCAGGGACAATCGTAACGTTTTCTCCAAACTCCCACGGTATGTGCGAGTTATCAATCTCAAAATAATCAACTGACTCAGATACAAAGGAAAACAAAGATTCTAAACCACAATCTAGGAAAGAATGAATTGCAACCCAAGCATCAAAACCAGCAGATCGAGTGGAAAAAGTCCACCCGCACATACCTAGGCGTGGATGCCTGAAGTACCTTGATTAATTCCAAGTCGGCGTAGTGGACTCCGATAAGACTACATGACGCAGGGCATCTAACCACTTTGACAGTCAAGCGAAACAAGTACTCCTGGAGTGATCTGGGAAAGCATTGACCAATCAATCTCAAGGTCAGTAACCTCGTAAGACTATGACGCAGAGGTTCTGTTGTACCTTTCTGATGTTAGTACCGATCGGGAATGGAAGGGTTGCGATTGGGTACCCAGGTTGCAGCGCATTGCAGGGACAATCGCAACGTTTTCTCCAAACTCCCACGGTATCTGCGAGTGATCAATTTCCAGACAATCAACTGACGCAAATGCAAAGGCAAGCAAAGATTTCAGACCATGATCTATGAATGACCGGGTCAGAAGTGGGGTGTCCACTCGCTTTGGCATTCGGTTGCACGCAACCTCTGCCAAAGAGGGGCATCTGTAGACACCCCACGTTCGGCTACAATGTTGGTAGAGATAGCTGAATGAACGAAGGACCGTACCCCCAAATCCCATGTCCAAACTCAGCCAAACTCACCCTTATAAGCCCCAATCCATAGCCCAGCTCAAGCCTGAACCCAGTCAACTCACCCCTAAACATCAGCCCAAAAAACCCCCATAAGAAAAACCTAGTCAAAAAATCCAGAAAAAAAGTCAAACTCGGTGAGTCAACCTGCTGAGTCAAATCACCGAGTCAACCCGTTGAGTCAACCCAGCGAGTCAACTCACCGTGTCAACCCATCTCCTAAACCCAGTCGACTCACCGAGTTCCAGACCAGAGCCTAGGAGCAAGTCCGAACCCATACCTAAAAAAAATTCTGCTTCAGGTTCGGAGGTCATACACTCCGAACCCGAAGCAGAACAGGGGGCCGCCCAAAAATAATTACAGGTTCTGCCACTCTCCGCTGCCTATAAATACCCCCCTCCCCTTCTCATTTCACAGGCCATCCAGCCTGAGTGTGATCCGTCCTGTTCCGAAGTTCTTCTCCATCCCTTTAGCCCATTCTTCCACCAAGGAGAGCCCGAGTGAGAAGAGTCTAGCCCTGGTCCAGGCCAGCCTGACCCTGGTCCAAGTCTCCCAAGCCATCCAAGTCTTGATCCAGCCACTCGAAGCCAACCCTTGCGACACCTCCGTCCATTTAGCTACTCTTTACCAGCATCATCTCATTCGCATCTAGCATAAGTGCAACATTTACTTTTCTTCCAACCCCCCTACTTCACTATAAGCACTTTGATCATTCAAGCACACAACATGCATCCTGTATAAAGCACTTGTCAGTTCGAGCGTATGCTCTGGGCTTGCCTGTTAATGGAAATATGCCCATCAGAAACTGTTACTGTTCAGACCTGTATTCATACATCAGTCACTACAAGCACTTTGATTATTCAAACACACAGCATGCATCCCGCATAAAGCACCTGTCATTTCGAGCATATGCTCTGGGCTTGCCTGTTAAAGGAAACCTGCTCATCAGAAACTCTTACTGTTCAGACCTGCATTCATGCATCATATCATTCATGAGAATGTACGAGGATTAAAACAGACTTTCAAGTATTAGTTCGATTCTGTGAAGTAGAGACCATACTTCGGTACGGGTAGTATGTGGGGTGTTTAACCTCTTCCCACCCTATAACCGTGATCCCTTACCTCGAATCTCTGGCAGCAGATCAAAATGAGTCATTTTAGAGGAAGGAATCTTCGGATTCCCTTCTCTAACGTTTCTACGGGGTCTAGCCGACTGTAGATTCGAAGTAACTGCCTAGTGGCGACTCTGGTCTTACATAAACTCATCCAAATACATCCAGCTTAACACGACAACCAAACAAAGCCCTCGAGAACGAGGCAAGCCAATGGCACAAACGGCGATTCGCGCGCATGCACCCCTCCTCTTCTTTTTCCGAAAGGAAGGGAGAACGTCGCGGGAGCGCGGAACGGCGAGGGTCCACAATTATGTTGGGGCTTATAGAATTTGGTGACTTCAAGTACTTGCGTGGGATGGTTTCATTGATGGGAAAGTAAACAAAGAAGGATAATCTTGCCATTTTTAAATGTTAATAGGGATACTTTTGTCAATTTTTATCTAAACATTTAAAGAGAAACCACTTACCGCATTCAGCTATAAGCTTTAAGTCAAGTTGGCATGACTTAAAATAATCCACTTAATTTAAGTGATTTTTCCAATTAAGCAATTAAATTTTTTTAGTTACCAAACGGTCTGAATTACTAAAATCATTGAAAATATCATTTTTCAGTGATAAGTCGTGGAATTAAGTTTTACCAAACGCACCCTAAATTTTGGACGCCCAAAACCTCTTCATCAACCTCCCAACATGTTATTAGGCGCCCAACAGGTGCTCGTCGGTCGCCTGGTCGTCTTCAAAAAGTGTCTAGCGAGTTTCTTGAAAATTTTAAGTAATTTCGGTCACCTGACAAGTGATCGTCGGGCGCCCGACCTTGTCAAAAAGCGTCCAGAGAGTTCAACATTAATCCTCAACAAATGTTGGGCGCCCGACAGGTGATCATCGGACGCCCGATGACCTCTATTTCTGTACTTTTGTCTTCTTGCTTCCTGACTTCAGGTGAATTGTTTCTTCAACTTTTCTCACAATTAAGCTTTGTTCTTCTAAGCATCCTAGATTGTCCCAGTTAATAGTAAATTCATAAACTCTCTCTTCATTACCTGCAAACGTAAAAACATATGCAAGTCAGTTACTTTAAGCTCATAACCCATGTAACTATGCTATGAATTGGGGTTCAAATATGCATTATTCCAAGCTCAACATTATGTCATAAAAAATTCTAAAGAAGTTATGCGGGTTGTGAAGAAGTTATGCGGGTTTTATAGGAGTTACGCAGCCTGGACAAGTTATACAGCCCCATAACACATATGTTAAGGAATAAGAAAATAATTAGGACAATAAGTTACACGACCCCGTAACACATATATGTTACGCAGTCACACAACTCATATATGCTGAAGACCCACCCTTGAAGGCATCTGCCATTGAAGAACAATTACCGGAGAGATGAGTTATGCAGCCCCGTAACATAAGTTACGTGGCTGCGTAACATGTATGATCCGAGGGCAGTTTTTGAAACATCCACATAATTGTACTAATTTGTGCAGTTTTGCACATGTGGGGGGCCTATAAATACCCCATTGGTCTCCACATTTGGACACTTTTCGAGAATCAAGAGCTCCTTCAGAAATTAGAGAGGTATGGAGGAAGGCCCGCGTAACAACTACTTCCCGGTAGTTATGCATTGGCCATAGTCGGTGCATTCTGGGAAATGAGGAAGTTTTGGGAGAATTCGGAAGATAGAGACTTTGCCGACTAGTTATGCGGACGCATAACTTGATAGAGTTTCGCTCCCGCGTAACTATTCCTAGCCATTTACAAATTGTTTACGATAATGTAGTTCAAGTTTCAGTTTCACCAATGGTTTGATTTCCACCTTCGCGAGTTCAAGAAGTGGTGATGTTTTAGCTTGGAATGATGTAACTATGACTTTGAAGCATGAAGAAGTGGTTTTAAACTCACACAACTCTTCCACCACTTTGGTGGACCATAAACAGGAGCCAAAATACTACTAGAATTTCCTTTTAACTTTTGTGCAATATTGTATATCTAGACAAATATCTTATTTTATAATCAAGGGATGTAATCAAATGAATGTAAAAGAACTCAAATTAATGAAATATTTGGTGATGAACATTCTTCCAATTGAGTTGTCTTTGTTATTCTCAAAGTATGAATATTCCAATCCTCAAAACCACATTTTGTCAAAAACAAAATGGTGACTCTGCTGGGGAAGTAACCTAGAATTTCTGGTTTGGGATTTAGAATATCTATACTTAAAAATAACATTGAAACGATTAGAAGACACGTGCCATCGAGAAGGTGTTGCGAAGGTGCCAAAATGACGACTTTTGACAAGGAACATTCCTCCCTTTATCTTTGAAACAAGATATGGTTTGAGTTAATCAAAGGAACTAATTGTGGTCCATTTAACGCCAGATACACTACTTTCTTACAATCATCATGGCTTTTCCTCCTACTAATGTGGTCGCTTACTTCACACTCAATGGGTTCATCTTGGCCTACTAGATAAGGTCAAGATATCCTTAAAGAAAGTACTGGTGAAAATTAACCTGGCTAATACTCGAACCATCAAAGCTGGGAAGATCTGCAAACAATCACAAGTTGCAATGGGGTGATTTCTGCTTCACCCCTTGCAAACGAAACCAATGAAGAGTGGATAGTAGTAACATCCATAAGGAGAAAGAACCGATCACCTCCCGTTAAAAGCCCGATTCTATTGAGGGCGGTAAGAGGGTCAATCATGCAAAATGCAGCGAGGCACAATCCTGCCATAGCTCCACCTCCGCTTTACCCGGGGAAGGCCGATACTTTCTTCACTCTGCAAGACTTTCTTGCACTTTTTATTGCGATGGGAAGTATGCCCTCACCAGCCCCACCAAAAATTCAAAACAATAAAGAGAAAGCAGTTATGATAAATGAACCTTCCCCTATACCACCACTAGTAACGAATTCAATAGAAGCTTCCACACCAAAGATAGTGCGTTCTGAGTCGGCTAGTTCCCCGAGACGACGATGCGCTAGTTTCGGGTCAAGCAAAAGCTCGTTCTCATCCACATCAACAATGACGGTGTATTCATCCTCTCCCTCAGTAATAAGACAATTGAGGAGCAAAGAAGCGACAATCTTTATGGTGGCACTAGTCAAACTAGTCCTCTTTTAACATACAAGCGTTTTGCCTGAGATGGCACGCAAGCAAGCCCTCTTAATGGAAGAATGTAGGAACCTTTGAGAGGCTTTAACAAGATTGACCTGCAACGCCACTCAAGCTCATGTTCGTTCGATGATGGCTACCACGAATAATAATAGACATCAAGAGGAAAGGTCATAATTGCAATGGGTACAAATTTGTGCCACGATTGCCCAAATAGTTACACAAGAAGAAATTTGGCAAATGTTCACCGAAACTGTTCGTTTAGAAAGGGGGATCAGAGAAGTAGATTCCAGTATCAAACCTCATACCCCCATGAAATTGAAGAGATACCATTTCTGACTAATTTCAAATATTCAAAATTTCAGAAGTTTAATGAGGACGACTCGTTAGATGAGCACCTAATGCACTTTATAACAACAATTGGGAAATTTTTCTACGGTTACTCGGTATTGTTTACGGTTGTTCAGCTTGTCGTTGATGGGTAAGGCCTTTAAATGTTATTCGAATTTGGCTCTAGGATATATCCGCACTTGGGACCAAATGTAGGATGCCTTTATGGCAAACTTCTTCTCCTCCGAAAGAGAAGTCAGCTTGATCGAACTAGCCGTTGTTCACCAAAGAGAGGCTGAGCGGGTTGAAATTTCATTAGCTGGTGGAAAACCCTAGGGGCATTATGCCAACAACTTCCAGGAGAATTCAAACAACTCAAACTATGTTTGAGTTATATGAAACCGAAAATGGTGTTTGGTCTAACAAGCGTTGATATATGAACTTTTCGTGATCTCTCTACAAATGCTCATGCTCTTGAGATTATCGTTGGGTGTAGACATCCCACCCATGGATTAACAGACCGTTGGCTTATGGTTAACCGACGAACACCTGACGCCATAAATCTCCACTGAAATTCTCTTTAGATGTCCTACGGATCCTATATGTGAAATTGGCGACACATGTTCGTCGGTCAATGGCTAGTGGCGGTCTCAAGGGCCTATATAAACAACATTCCCCCCCCCCCCCCCCCCCCCCCCCCCCCCCCCCCCCCCCAATTTAGGGGGAGAGGCAGAAGTTGGCAAGGAAAGACCATAGCATATAGTTTCAATTTTCTTCATTCTCTTATAACGAGGAGGTCCCGCCACCTGGGATACCCTACTACAATCATATCCTCTCCCCAGCGTTCTGCCTCAGCCAAATTAAAAAAAAAAATCAACTCACAAAAGCCAACCAAGTCAATTCATGAGTAGGGTTAGGATTAGGGACGTCTGATTATCCTTTTTTTTACTCAAAAAATGGTATTTGACTTCCCTTTTCTCTTTCTCACATCTCAATCAAAGCTCGAAACACGATTCATTCCTCACATTCCTTCATCGGCAAAATAGTAACCTCTTTTTATCTCTTATTTACATTTACTGCTATTTACATTTATTCTATTTACATGCCCAGGGTTTTGCCCTGTGAAGCAAGGCTAGGTCTATTTATATTTCCTACATTTTGTTACTTTATTTTGTTTGTCTGCCTTTGTCTTTTGGCACTGCGAAACAAGGCTAAGATTTTCATGCTTGTTTATTTTTCCCTTTTTTTGCATACCCAGCCCTCTCATAGGGTTATGCGTAATATGGCTATATGACTAACTTCCTTGTAAATATATGATTCCCCTGAAAATTGTATGCCCCTTAAAGTAGAGATCGTATGCGAGTACGGGTGAGAGAAGGTGCCTAACCCCTTCTTCCCTCCTAACCGAGACCATTACCCCGATCTCTAGGATCGCAGGCTAATACGGGAGTCATTCTAGCTGAAGAATCTTCATGATTCTCTAGACTTACGAGGCAAGTTTACGGCTCTAGCCGACCGTAAGCCAAAACTGCCAAATCAGCTAGCAGGCGACTCCAGTCATTTCAAAAGTACCATTCTAACCATCTCATCAAGGTATTGCACAACCAAGCGGGCTAAACTAAGACCAAACAAATCATATACATACGACCATCGACACCCTCAAAAGAATTAACTACACACCTACAATGGCATCACCCATTCGGTGAAAAGCAATCTTTTGAATTGCGTCGCATTCAGCATGCGCACGCGTCGTCGAGGCAGGGCGTTCAGACTGGGAAAGTGTCAGCTTTTTGCGCAGAGCCGCCACGCCGAAGCTTTAGTAGAACATCAGTAAACATCGCTAACAAACGAAGTAGACAAGGAAATAACAACAAAGAAAGCAAGGACAATTATACGATCAGGGCGACAGATAAAAGCTCAAACGATACAAGGACCATGAAGGGTATGAATTTGCAAAAGAAGATGTACTACCAATGATGAACCAACTAGTGGTCGCAAGAACAATCGAGTTACCTAAGCTAAGACACCCTGAAGAAATGGGGAAAACGAAAGAAAAAAAATTATTGCCATTATCACCGAAGGCTAGGACATCGGACTGAAAATTGCTATGCCATTAAAGGTATACTCCAGATCTGCCTTAGTCCGTAGCCTTTGCTCATTTTTTGGTAGTGAGAAGATGCTTGATAAAGGTGAAATTGTGATGGAAAAAGGTGACGAAGGGAAAAAAGTCGCAACGAATGTAATTTCTATCAAAATTATATGTGATATGGAAATGGTATCTATTAAGCCAATTTCTAAACCACTGCCTTTCGCACTCCCTTCAGAAGTTTTCAATTCGGATGTTGAAAGCGGGGGCAAGGAGTCAAATGCAAAGCTATCAACAGTTTGGGAAGAAAGAAAATAGATTCCGAGGAAAGAAAAACTTATGAAAAGCTCTCTAGAAGAGATTTTTGTGCAGAGTATGATTATTGCGCAAGATCAAATGCCGATCCTTCAACAAGGGAGACATGATTCTAATGCTTAAATGACCCATCGAGCTTAAGATTGGGGGCAAATTTGACCCAAAATGGGATAATCCTTTTTTACCCTTAGAGAAAATAACAACTGAAGTTTTGATTGAGAAGATTCTTTATGAAAGATCTACCCCAATCAAAATGGGGTAGAGGTTATACTTCACAAAAGAGTAAAAAATATTGCACAAAGATGAAGAAATTTCATGTAATGACGAGAATAGCTTGCTAATAAAAGCTAGAGTGAAGAGCATCATGTAAACAATGAATTCAAAGTTAAAGAATTATTTGATCGTCGATTCTCCAAATGATTATCGCCAATTCTCCAAATGATTGTCTCTGATTCTCCAAATGATTATTGTCCATTCTCCAAAAAGAATAATCGTCGATGAATTCACCAAGGTTATACCGGCCGCAGTGTGCACTTTAAGCCAACCACGCATAAGACATATGTCGTTTCTATTACAGGCTGAGTTGTGTGCTTTAAGCCAACCATGTGTAAGACCTACAGGCTGCGGTGTGCGCTTTAAGACAACCACGCATAAAACCTATGCCGTTTCTATCACTCTTAGTAGCTTTCATGGGGAGGGTGAAAGAAAAAAGCCTCCTGTGAATGGACCCGAGTCATAGGGATGAAGAAAAAGCGGCTGCAATGTGAGCTTTAAGCCAACCATGCATAAGACTCCCCGAGTTTCTAGCTTATTTTTAGTAGTAACTCATGGAAAGGGCAAACTCTGAATGAATAGCTTCCCATTGATGGACTGGTGGCCTTAAACTTGGTACCATGACAAGCCACATTGTGCGCTTTAAGCCAACCACACATAAGCCCTATATGCTTCAACTACTTACGAGCCTAAACTATGGTTGCTCTAACTGTTTACGAGCCTAAGCTATGGTCATCTTATCAAGGCGACTTTAGGTTTCACTAACAAGACCCTAGGTTAGTTCAGCCCATTGAAGCAAGATAACATAAAATACAATGATTAAATGTTGCATAGTTAAGTATAGACAAGTTGAGACGAATAGATCGTAATGATGCCTCATAGCTACAGCTATAGACAACAAAACTTGAATATCAACTTACATGCAGTTGTAATGTGATTCATAAAGCTGGAAACATTCACAAGCATGTGCTAAATAAAAATAGAACATGTTAATTATGCAAAATTTATGGATTGTCTTAGATTACATAGATCAACTACATCATTCTTGAATGCTTGAAGCCAAAATGTAGTTTTGCAAATCATAACTTAGCTGCACCTGGGCCACGACAATATTAATCTCGGCCTCGGATAATAAGCCTAGCACAGTTTGGAGTCCTTACAAATTCTTGCTCCAAAGTTGTCACGTTGGTCTTCTTTGTTGACAACTCTGACTCCTCATGCTCTACTAGGCTCCTATTATCGGCGATGTCTGCCTAAAGCTTGCTGAGTTTTTGTTCCTCTGCTTGCTTCGAAGTTCACAAGTTGGCAATTTGCTTGGGGATAATAGACAAGGTTTGTTCAGAAGCCTTTGCCCGTTATTGCAAGGAATTACATTCCGCTTGGTACTCGACAATAATGGAAGATTGATTGGATACATCATTGTTGAGGAACAACAAATCTCCTTGCTTACATTATATGTTCGGAGCAATTTCTATATTTTACGCAGACTCGAGAAACTTGAGAGAGGTGCAGAATTGAGAAAGAGAGTTATGAAGCCAAGAGGCGGTCATCTTAGCTAGTTTTGCAGCGTTGTCTAAAATATTGAAAGCGTCATTAAGTTAGGGTTGCTGCTTCTAGTCCTTAAACATATAAGTAACTACTGCAAGGGCATTCTTCAATAAGATGAGCTTGTCTGGGGGCATGTTCTCCAGAGATAGGTCATTAGAAGTTGTAATCATAGAATCAAGGCCAGCTGAATAGTTTGAGGCTGGTATAGCTGAAAAAAGGCAACATGAAATAATAGAGGAATTGCAATGCAAGGAAGAAATCTGGGATTTGTAATTATACCTGTTGATGATGGCATCAATGGTGGAGGAGCAGACACAATGGAAGACCCGACAAGAGGCTTAAGAATAACAACTTTAGGAACAATGTTAAAAGTTACTTCCCTAGCAACAATGCATGTGTCTATTGTCTTTGGTATTGTTGTTATATCAGGCTCGAGAACGATAGTTGGAACAACTGAAAGTACGTCAGTAGTCTAACACTGACACCTTCGTATGTGCGGAAGCTTAAAGAGCAACTAGAATTATGGCTAAGTCCTATAGGAGGGGGTGATTAAGACCTTTTGAAATTCTTTTCGCCTACTTACACAATTTAACAAATTAAACTAAGCAAGAGCACTTCGGCTTCCAAACCTAAGTGGGTCCAATCACAAGACTAGCATATGGTTTAAAGCAATAAACAACCTAGTCTTAAGCATACATAGATAATCAAATGATATAACTAATCAAACTCCTAATCTATGCATCCTATGTAGACTTAATGAGAATAGATCAATGAGCTCAAGTCTACACTACTAGCGAAAGTATATCTTATGTGTGGATGTGCCTATCTAGTGCCTAGCATACATTCCTATCAAGCATTCATAACTAAACAATTAAACACTCAATGCTAAGATTACAATGTGCTCAATTCAATCACCAACACAAGTATGTGTAGTGGTTTGACTTTGGGTCTACTCCACTCCCGGTTCAAGTACTCAACTCCTTTGAGCACACTGGCATTCACTATCGGAGGTTTTAAATGAGGTTCACCTCTCAACCTTTACATGGAGGTTTTACCGGCTCACCTCTCAACCCGTATGGAGTTTTGGACATAGGCTAACTCTCAACCCGACGGAGTTTTGAACATAGGCTAACTCTCAACCCGACGCACATTCACTCCTGTGTTGGAGGCTCCCCCTTTGAGACTTTGTTTAGGCCCGGCTAACGAGCCAAGGAGTGCCAAACAACCCCTAGTCTTTAGGCCGACAAACGGGCTAAGGAATGGCCAACGTCCCTAGTACGAGTTTGACAAACAAACTCTACACTCAACTCCCACAGGGAATTGAGTGGATGGACTCTTAATAAAGACAACCTTACTTGTCGGATGAACCCCTTGTTCAGTGCTGGTTCGGGTTGCTTGATCTCCACTCTCCCGTGCTTCAATCAGCTTCCCTTGCTCCCACGATCGTGTTGCCATTGCATCGCCAATGCCTCAGCTACACTCGATCAATCACCTTGCTTGTGATGCCTTTAAGATGCCCAAGGTGATAGGAGGGTAGGTTTGAGAACTCTACAACTAATGGGAATGGGTTGCCTGGAGTTTCTCTCCTACAATGATCTCATCTTAGAGTTTTGGACAAGGATATGCCTATCAAGGAAGGTCTAAACTCTAGAGATCAAGAGGGGATGAAGGTCATCTTCTTCATGAGCTTGGAATGCTCCAATCTTGTGTTAAAGCACAAGGAAGATGCCTTGCATAGGTTGGTAATGAGCCTCAAATGGTCTCCAACAATGGTGGCTTCACTCCTCTCAAAATCCCTCTCCTTACCCCTCAAAATGAGCCATGCCCCTTTATAAAAGTGGTCCAAACGGACATAAAACGGGCAGAAAACGGCTAGTTCCGACTTGTCCCGACCGGTCGGCCAAAGGCCAGTGAAGACAGTGGACTTTACTATCTGGAGGGGGGTCTGTCCGACCGGTCGGACCAAACCAGCCGACTGATCAAGACCGATTGGCCCAAAGCATGCACACTACAGCACCTTGCTGTAAGGTCTGGAGGCTGGTCCGACCAGTCTTGACCGGTCGATCCAGTCCAGCCGACTGGCCGAGATCATCGGACAGGCTTGGGTTCAGCTCGTTTGATTACTGACCCACCTATTTCTCAAACCACTCATAAAGGCCAAGGTTCGAGTGATCTTTTGGGACACCTAGGGCCAATATATGATGACTAAAGGTTTCCTAATATGGTCAAGGTCATCAAAGAGGTTAAAGGGTTGGGTTTTGGTCAAGGTTAAGGCACATCAAGGCATCACTTTTACCTGTTTCTTCTTCCTTGATACAACGGGGCCACTTGAGTCTTTCGGTCTTCGTCTTCATTAAGCTCAACCGACACTAGACTCACTGACCTAAGTGATTAACAAACAAGGTGCACTAGTATGCCACAGAAAAGTGCACTAACAACAACAACTGGAGGAACAATAGAAGAAGTGATTGTTGCGTCCTCAACTGTAATAGATTTAGCATTGGCTTCAGCTATCTCCACATTGGCGGATGTAATTGCCACATTCTAATCTACCTCCATACTTTTACGAGTAAATAAGGGCCTATTCGGGGAGATCAACGCTTCTGCAATATTCGGTGCTTATGAGGATAACTCCACCTCTCATTAAGAAGAAGCTTTTGCAATCACCGAAAGTGTGGAATGAGTAACGAGAGGAATAATAATTAGAGGAATGGTCCGTCTATCCCTGGGAAAAGGAGAATAATTGGCACTGTAGGATACAGTGATGTTCACCTTCAAAGACATGGTGAATGCCTTGTATTCTGCTAATTCCTTTTGTCTCCACTGGAGCATTTGAATTGTTGGTTGGAGGGACCTCCACAGGAGGATTTTCTTTCGTAGAATCAACACCACCAGTATTATCATCATCTTCATCAATAATTACATATTTGCTATCATTATCTTTATCAGTCCATGAAGAGCTACTCTCATCATCAGAGTTGTCATTCTCCGTTGTTTCTTTGTTTTCTTCTTCAGTGGGACCCCTTTGAGCAGCTTCTTCCACTGTAACCTATTTTAGAAGAACTTGCCCCATCGGTAAGCACTCTTGGTTCTACAAGGGTTAGAGAGACACTTTGCCTAGCTTGTTTGGTTGAGAGAGAAGTGATTGGCATTCGAGATTGGGTTTTCGGTATTATTTGGTCGAAGGCAAGTTGATGCGCGAATCTGCTTAGGTGGTAAGGCTCGCACTAGAACTCATTATACCTTATCTTAAAACACCATAAAGAGATGATTGGGTTAATGTACACATTGTTCGATTCCTCGCAAGTCTAAGGAAAGTAAAAAACCACCCCACAAAATAATGCCAAGGGGTATATACTGGTGATGCTCTGATAGAGGGACATTTACAGTGTGTGGCCGCATTTCCAAAGGCTCTACATAAAGAGCGAAGCACCAGGGAAGCTAATGAGTACTTCTTTCCTTGAGCCATTGATCCAGTCATCATGCAATAGAAAGTCGATCTAACTTGATTCCACCTCTGAAGAAATCAAAGAGGACTAAGGGGGCATCTATTATGGCATTAAAAAATTGAAGAAGTTACACAGGTTTCGAAGAAGTTGTGCAGATTTTGAAGGAGTTACGCAGCCTGGACAAGTTATGAGTCCCCATAACACATCTGTTGAGGTACAAGAAAATCATTTGGAGAATAAGTTACGCGACCCTGTAATACATATATGTTACGCGGTCGCGTAACTCATATATGTTGAAGACCCTCCACTGAAAGCATCTGCTGCTGAAGAACAATTACCAGAGAAATGAGTTACACGGCCTCGTGACACATATAAGTTATGTGGCTGCATAACACATGATTCAAGGGCAATTTTGAAACATCCGCGTAATTGTATTAAGTTGTGCGAGATTAGGGTTTCACACGTGTGGGGGCCTATAAATACCCCATCAGGGGATCATTTGGACACTTTTTTTTAGAATCAAGAGCTCCTTCAAAAATCTAGAGAAGTATGAAGGAAGGCCTGCATAACAACTCCTTCCCAGGAGTTATGCACTGGCCATAGTCGGTGCATTTTGGTAAAGGAGGAAGTTTTGGGAGAATTCGGAAGATAGAGACTTTGCTGACTAGTTACGCGACCGCGTAACTAATCCCAACCACGTACAAATTGTTTACGACAATGTTGGTTCGGGTTCCGGTTTCACCAATGGTTTCATTTCTACATTCGCCAATTCAAGAAGTGGTGATGTTTTAGCTAGGGGCGACCAATGGTTTGATTTCTACATTTGCCAGTTCAAGAAGTGGTGATGTTTTAGCTTGGGACGATGTAATTGTGATTCTGAAGCATGAAGAAAGGGTTCTAAACCCGCACAACTCTTCCGCCACTTTGGTGGCCCATAAACGGGAGTCGAAATGCTGTTGGAATTTCCTTTTAGCTTTTGTGCAATATTGTATATGTAAACAAATATCTTATTTTATAATCAATGGATGTAATCAAAGGAATGTAAAAGAACTCAGATTAATGAAATACTTGGCGATGAACATTCTTCCAATTGATCTTTCTATGTTATTCTCAAAGTACGAATATTCCAATCCTTGAAACAACATTTTGTCATAAACATGGATAAATCCACCTTGACTCTCCTAATTATCAAACAATATCTAATTGACCAGAGTTTTTTATGGGTAGGATCCATTTATATCGGAAAGCTGCAAAGCATATGCTTGAGTCGATTAGATGCACAATGTTATGTAATACATTGCTGGTGGATGAGACAAATAAGGGGGTTGAGAAGAGAATGGATGTTGCACTATACTTTTGTCAAGATAGATGAAGGTGATTGTAAGTTGAATGGTAATATGGATGGTAGTGTCGCAAGGACTAGATCAAGTGACTTGGATCAGACTTTGGTTCGCTTAGGAGGTTAGGGGTTTGGTTGGACTAAACTGACCTAGTCTAGACTCTTCCCTATCACTCCCACTTCTCCTTGGTGAAGGGATGGGATGGCTAAGAGGGCTAAGAGTTTTTTCTGGATTCTGACAGGATTTCATAGATGCTTGGGAAGGGGAGGGGGTTATCTATAGCCCCCAAGCCTATTTTTTCTGCAAGCTGTAGGAAGTATAGGATTGAAAAAGGAGATGAAAGGCTAAGATTCAAGATTACCATGTGGCATGATTTAGGTGGTTGTATTGATTGGTAAAATGGGAATTTCAACTAGAAGGAGGGGTACTGAAGCCATTTCACACCTCCACATGATTGCATCTCATACTAGGAGAAACCTCACATGTGTTGCACCTCCTCTGCCAAGGCAGAGGAGCTGGCATGTGGCAGGAGGTGGCCTGGGCGCCGCTCAAGTCACAACAACCCCTTACTTTGGCAAGTGTGTAACCCCCAAGTGTGTGGGAGCTCTGGCTTTTTTAAAGTTAGGTTCTAATGCTTCAAGGGTTTTATGGGCTTTTAAGTTTAAGCTTGGTCTTGGTTTGTCTTTGGTTGCTTTTGGGCTTAATTTGACCAGATTATAGGGTTCTAAAGCATAGGATTTAGGGCTAGGTTTAGTTTTTAGGGATTTGTTCTAAGGTTAGGATTAGGTGTACTTTCAAGGTTTGGTTTAGTTGAGGTTTAGGGTTAAGGGTTAGTTTTAGGGTTTGGTATAGTTTATCTTTAGGGTTAAGGTTTAATGGAGTTGACTCAGTCCAACTTGATTAACTTATCAGCCTAGGGTGTGGTGTCTGCATAGATAAAAAGAAAAAGATAAAGATAAAAGATAGATCTAAGGCACAAGTAGGCCACACTACAGGAGATAATGGGAATTAGATGTCCAACATTGAAAACATTCTGAGGCCATAAAAGGCTCTGTTCAAGCTTTTTAATTTTTTTTTTCCAACTTTGTCCGTGCCTACATGACCTTTTGAAGAGGTTAGATGACAAGTAAACTCTATGATGGACCTAGCAAGGTTTAAATGATGGCCATTCAATCTCCTCTACTCTCTCCTCTTTTTGGATGTCTCATGCTATGGAATGATCTCGAAAAATTGACGAATGGTATGGATCTACCGCATAAATCTTCGTGGGCTAGTCATGATTAAAAGTTGGGTTGTTTAATATACAATTTATTTAAAAGAGAAAAAATCGGTGTGTTTTGTGTGATGGGGCCATCAACGATACTATAGACTAATTTTTGAAGCAACGCCCAGAATTTCGCTAGGAGAGGACCGCGTCTCATTCAAACAGCAGGGTCGCTCTTCTTTCGCAAGGCAAACACAAGGGAAGAGCGGAAAAAAAAAAAAATTATGGAGGAAAAGAAAGCCGCAGCTTACTACGACGAGCTAACGCGCAAAGGGGAAGGCGCTGCCAGGTTCAAACAAGGCCTCGGCTACAACTCCAATCCCCCTTCTTCATCCTCCTCCTCCTCTTTCCTCACCACCTTCGTTCCCGCTTCTTCTTCCACACCGGAATTACAGAAACAGACTCAACTCCTTCACTCCATCCAAAACAAACTCAGTAAAAGTAAAAATAAACACCCCTCCTCGAGCAGCAGCGACCGTAATTTAAGGCATTCGCGTCGTACAGGGGAAGAGGAAGAAGAAGAGGAAGGGAATGGCTTGTCTAGGAGTCGAGATAGACACAGAGAAGAGAGAGATGGATCGTCGAGGAGGAGTACGGAGAGAAATGGGCGAGACACTGCTCGTCGTCGCCACTCCCGAAGCAGGGACGAAGAGGAAAGCCCTACCTCACTAGGAGAGGGAAAGCATCACCACAGGGTCGGCAGCAGAAGAAGGAGAAGTAGGAGCTCATCGCCTCCATCTATAAGATCAGAAAGGAGCAGAGGCGATAGAGTCAAAGGTACAAGTGAGAAGAATCTTTCAAAGAGGACAAGCTCCAAGGACAGGAATGCTGGTGGGATTGACTATTCACAACTTATTGAGGGCTATGCCGAAATGGTCAGTACTGATTCAAATTTTTTTTTTTCTTTTTTCTTTACTTGGAAGTGTGCATCTTATGCTGAATGGTCTCTCATAAATTGCATTTCATTTGCCTTCAATTCTCGAGGTTTTATTCTGGATGTGTGTTGTCATATTACATGTGAGGGATGTTTCCATGGTGGCTACTATTAATCTGTTGGCTTAATTACTCAATTCAGTGATCGTGTTTTAACGGCCATCCATTTTCTAAGAAGCAAATGCAATTGCATGCTTGTTGTTGTTGTTGTTGTTTTGTTTCTGCTGGTGCCTCATGTGTGTGGAAATGGTGGCATCCTTTTTCTATCAATTGGATGTAAAGTAAACCTCCCAAAACTCCAATATGGTATAAATAGCTGGTTCGGTAAGTTACAAAAATATGATAACCTTTCTATTTCTGCTGATGCCTTCCTTGGTGAGAGAATTGGCTAAGTCATCAGCTCCATGAGGAATATGCAAAAGAAGAAGAATCTTCATGAATGACGCTAAATCTGTTACTTAAAAAAAAAAGAAAAAAGAACAGGGCTCTGCTCAAGTCCTGGAAGCCCAAGAAATGATATTCATGGAGTCATCTTAAAAAAATGGCATTTCCTTAAAGAGTTTCAATACTTAAACTTGTCAAGATGGTCTGACTTTTGTTTTGTTCGAGCCACTTGCGCTCGCCCAACCAGAGAATGCATACTTAATTTCGCCTTTATCAACCCTATGCAATCTGCATATATGTTCACATGGAAGCCAAGGAAAACAAGGTTTCAGTAAGCTGATATTTCAATTGTTGTGAACCACTATATTTCAATATACATGATTGATACCCCTCAAAAGTCTTTCATAATATTGCCCAATTGATTATATGTTTAACAGCATCTTCTTCCCTTTGCAGAGTGGGTTGGTACTTGAACTAACCCCCTTTGCTCCTGTTTCCATGCCAACAGTCGCCCCATGGCCCACGTCCTTTTCATCGTCAGGGGTCTCTATCGCGCTAACGATCTCCTCTTTCCTTTTCACTTCTCCTAGTGTTGTCATGTACGATCGCATAAGCAATAATGCGATCACACAATCGCATACATGGGCCCATATCGTATATGCCATGCAGGAACTATGCCATGGCATACTAAAGTATACGATGGCAAAATTGCATAACCATGGCATAATGGCCAATAGTCATATTTCTTGTAGATTGTAATAAGTTGTAACTTTTAACTTGTAACTTGTATTGTATGCATCAAATCATCAAGATTCAAGTTATCAATAAAATTTCTTTGTTTGTAGTTTTTAATAATTAATTATCTCTTAGTGTAACTTGTTGATTATTTAAAATTTGTTTTGTTATATATATAATATAACTAATCTTATAAATGGTGTAATAGTCAAACTGCAATGAAATAGGTTAAAAATACCCAATTCAATCACTTGTAGTAATTAGACATGGTTTTGCTTATTTTTTCCTTCCATTTTTCCATTTTTTCATCTTTTTTTTTTTAAATAAAAAATAAAAAAAGCCATCAGCCTGAGTGATTGCTTATGCAATTATGCGATCGCTTAAGCAATCAACCCAGGCTCACAGCTTATGTGATCTCCTCCCCATCTTTTAAATTTTCTTTTAGATGTTGAATTTTCTTCTCATTCTAAACCCCTCCCATCCCTCAACCCTACACTTCCTCCACCAATCGGCAATCCTCTAACTAAATCTCCACGTCACTTAGTTCAGTGGAATATATATGAATGCCAACCATGAAATATGCCACGGGATAGCAATTTGAAGTAGAAAGCCTGGAAACACAAATGAAGTAGGAAATAAGCATTATTTATTGATAATTATTTTCCCATTGCCATGTAACTTTTCCAGGATTTCAACATAGTTCTTATTAGTGTGACTCTAATGGAAATAGGTTTGATCATTTAGTTCTTATTAGTTCTTATTTTCCCATTGCCATGTAAATTTTCTAGGATTTCAACATAGTTCTTATTAGTGTGACACAAATGAAGTAGGAAATAAGCATTATTTGTTGATAATTATTTCCTCATTGCCATGTAACTTTTCCAGGATTTCAACCTAGTTGTTATTAGTGTGACTCTAATGGAAATAGGTTTGATCATTTACCCATCTCTGAGATAGGAAAATGTATGTTGAGTGATGCATGGGCCATATTAACCTAAATGTTTGAGGGTTACAAGAAGAACTGAGTTTAAACATGGTGTAGTCTTACAAAGAGAAAAAAAAGATTTAAGAAATGCTTGGGCTTTTATTTTCTTTGTGACCCCTTCTACTGGAATACTTTTTTTAGGGCCCATTTGTGTTACTTCAGGCAAGTGTAAAATTGATATCCAATAAATAGTTCTTTTGAATTTTTTTAGAGATAACTGAAAGTTTATTAGAAGCATGCAAAAAGTGCAAAAGAATAAAACCCACGTCTGCAACTAAAAAACAGAGGAGAGAATGGTAGGATTGGCTGCCTTTACATAAGAAGCCCAATCCAAAACATTACATTTAATTTCTCTAATGACCTCCGCATACGAAGAGCTCCTATTGGCTATTATGAAAACATCTTCTATTAGAAGATGTTCTTCCCATATGGACCAAAGCACCTCCAAAATAAGCAATCTCCACAAAGCTTTCCCCCCCTTTCCCACTCCTTCATGCTCGGCCCATAAAAGGTTCGCAACTGACTTTGGCATCACCCATGCTGTATAGAGAGCATTGAGAAAATGGTCACACACCTTTCGAGCAAATACACAATCAATGAATAGGTGATCGATCGGCTTTGCATCTTACATACATATCAAACATGTGTTAGGAAGGATAAGAGATCTATGTAGATTATCGATTGTTAGAATTCTCTTTCTACCCATAATCCAAGCGAATGCCCTCTCCCCTGTGTTGCTTCAGGCAAGTGTAAAATTGATATCCAATAAATAGTTCTTTTGAATTTATTTTTTTGAGAGATAACTTAAAGTTTATAAGAAGCGCACAAAAAACGCAAAAGAATACAACCCACGTCTGCAACTAAAAAACAAAGGAGAGAATGGCAGGTTGACTGCCTTTGCATAAGAAGCCAATCCAAAACTATTTAATTTCCCTAATGACCTCCACATGCGAAGAGCTCCTATTATGGTCTTCTTATATGGACTAAGCATCTCTAAAATAAGAAATCTCCACAAAACGCGCCCACCCCCCCCCCCCCCCCCCGCCCCCCCTCTTTTCCACCCCTTCTCCATGCCTGACCAACAATTCCAAGAATTCAAAAATTTCCTCATCTATTATATCCCTTCGACAAGGATGGGACCACACAATCAAGCCACCAAACATTGAATAACAGCCTTGGACAGATATAAATCTAACCATGGTGAGGCGAGCCACATTAGGGAAGTCTTCTTGAAGCACTCTATCTCCAGTCTAAATGTCCACCCATAACTGAATACGATTGCCGACTCCCAAGGATAAGGAGATCCCTCTCCTAAAATCTTGATCAATCGAAGCAACCACTTTCCACAAACTGGAAGCCCGATAAAGAGAAGATCTTTTCACTTCCCAACCCCCCTCCTACACTCCATATTTACTATCAGTGATTTCCCTCCAAAGTCTTCCTTGTTTGGTATGAAATTCCCAGAGCCATTTTCCAAGCAAAAGACAAATTCATGAATTCTAAAACCTTTTTTCCTGCTCCGCCTTCAGAAATTAACTAACAAACATTTTCCTATTTTAGGATATGAAACTTCTTTTTAATCTCCGCCCCTTGCCATAAGAAATCTCTCCTCAACTTTTTAAGCTTTAACAATACATACTTAGGACATTTGAAAAGCAACATAAAATACACCGCCATGTTGGAGAAAACTGCTTTAATAAGAGTTAGATGGCTCTTGAGATAGATACCGACGTTTCCAAGCCGAGTGCTTTCTTTCAATTCTTTTTGTTACCTTGTCCTATAAGTGTCTAGTCAGTTTCCCAATACAAAGGGGCAAACTCAAATACGAAGGAAATGACTCTTTTTAGCATCCAAAAGTTTCTGCCAAACACACCAGCTTCTCCCTATCCACATGAGCTCGAAGCAATTCGCTCTTTGGCAACAATAACGCCAGGCCTTGAAACTGCTTCAAAGCAAATAGTGATTTTCCGCAAGTTCTCCACCGAGACTATGTTCGCATCACAGAACAAAAGGGTGTCATCAGCATTTTGAAGGTGACTTTGCACCCCTCCATTTGACACTCTAAAACCACTAATTAACTCAAAAACCTCTCCTCTATGAAGCATTTGACTCAAAGCTTCCCTGACCGCTACAAATAAGTATGGAGATAATGGATCACTTTGCCTAATGCCCCTGCTAGCCTTAAAGAAGCCTTTCAGGTGATCCATTTGCCAAAATGGAAAATGAAGCCGATTGCACGCACGACTGCATCCACTCCCTCCATTTTTGGCTGCAACCCAACTTGCGATGCAAATTGCTTATGTGAAAAAAAAAAATGTTTGGTAGACATTCAAACGAAAAAACAATTGGCCCATTTTAACAAAAAAGGTGGACACAACCAGAGTTACATTTTGAATGAAAAAAGTGTCCAAATCAGAGGTTGGAATTGTCTGATTAGTAATTGATCCATTTCAGTGAAAAAGTTCCATAAGTTAAACTAAGGATTTGTTTAATTTGTTTAGAGGTTAGGCCATTTCCCTCATGATATTTGTGTTACATATGTTTTGTCCATCAGTTGTGAAACCTCATGCTAGGATCTGAGCCCAATAGGCAATGGATCCAAATCTCAGGTGGGCATTCCATAGGAAATAATGGGATGGGATGCTCACCATAGAAACCTTCCTGTGGCCCACTACGTTGTTTATATGCCATCTAACCCATTTGTTAGGTTCGCCTCACTTGGATGAAGAGACATCCGCAAAATTAGCCTGATGCAAAACTCATGGGGGCCAAAACGACCGAATTTAGAGATTTTAGTTGTGATTTACATTGTTATGGTGGGTGATTGCCCGAGTGTTGGATTGAGCTGATGTTTTCCATTGTAAGGTGAATATTAAACTATAAAGTGGTGCAACTAATGAACTGAGTAGATGTCACACGAACATCAAGGTGGGCTTGTATGGCTCACGTGTTATGGGTGCTTCCTACAATAGGTGTTGTAGAGGATTCCAAAGAGTTGTGATTCGGTGAAGTTGCATGAAGGTGGAGAATGCGTGTCAGAGGTTTGGGTATACAGGACACTTGATGACACCCGATCATAGATCTAGGGCTATTTATAAGTAGGGTACACTGTGAACATGCCATGGAGCCAGGGAAAAAAAATAATGTTACTTGGTTGATCAGGCATCTCAAGCTTGTATGAGAATGGGTGATTAGAGAAAAAGCCTGATAGTCCTAATTCATTGTACGTGTGCCTCACTTGATGAGTGCGCTACCATAATTTTTGGCATATGGCATGTTCACAAGTGTGCCCTAACTGATGAGTGGCCGAGATCTCTGATGCACATGGCATACACACAATCAGTGATAGATGCACTGCCTCCTCAACTAGCCTTCTGCTAGTTTAGCAAAAAACGCCACTCGAAAACATCTTGACATGGTTTTAGGACCTGGATGCAGTTTAAAATAGCTTATGTTTTGTAGCGTGTAGCTTAGGCTATGTAGCATAGCTTAAGCTATGCAGCTCATGAAAATAGCTTAAATCACATGGAGCTAGTAGCCTACACTACATGCTAATTAGCCTACGCTACATGCTATGTAGCTTACACTACAAGTTATTTTCCACTATTTTTTTTGACAACCCTACTAGGGATTGAACCATGGATCACTCACACACACTACACTTCTGTACCAGCTCATCTAATGAGTGGGGACCACTCAAACCTTAAAATCAATTAATATTTTCCAGGATTTCTAGCATTTTTCAGTTTTCACTAAATAATAGTTAATGTTTTCAATGATTTTAGTGAAATAATAAATGTAACAATGATAAATTACTTTCATTGCTATTTCTTTATTTTTATACTTTTCTTTGCACCATTTTTCCTATTATTTTAGGTTGTGTTTAGTTACTCTCTATATATCATGATATTTTTCACCAAATTAGAAATTTCATGATATTTGGTGCAACCAAACGCATCCTTAACTAATAATCTAGAAGTAGGGTGTAGCTTATGCTACATGCTACATAACTTACACCTCATGCTTCGGAGGAGTGAACGCTAAGCTACACACTAGAGGATTTGTTCAGTTCATAAATTGTTGTCTTGTATGTGTGCTTGAGAGGGATCCAGGTTATGTAAAGAATGTTAGAAGCTTCTATTGGTCATCACAACATTAATATACTCCTACAATCTTTTTTTTTTGAAGAATTCCTACGATCTACATTGCCTTATGATTGTTAGTTATTATGGGTACCATTTACTTTTCAAGTTATCTGGTGCACATCCTGTTAATTTTTGTTAACACATGCACGCACGCGTTTATGTGGCCGGACTTGAACTGCATGCATCTATGATAACAGTTGTAAAACCTAAAACTTGGTCACATGTATATGATATTGGAACTGTTTCCATATATATGATAGTACAATAGTAAAGTTTGTCACATATATTTGAAGGTCCAATGTTAAAACTTGGTCTTATACAGGAAAGAATATGTGGCTCGACTACAGGCTTACACTTTTCTCGTTTGTGTCTGTAGACATGTGTTTGTGCATGAGTGTGTTTTCGCATCAATCAGTTTTATTAGATGATAACAACCTTTTCCGTTTGTTGTAGACACCAGCAGAGAGAGTCAAAGCAAAGATGAAAATTCAGCTTTCCCAAACTGGTATTATATCGCTTTCATAATTCATGATTTTCCTTTTTATATATGCAAGCCTTGTGGTCATAATGATATATTTTTCTCTTTTCTTTTTTCCCATACATAATATTTGCCAATTGCCAAAATTTGTTGTTGACCGCCAAAGACTTAATGGTTTGCTTATTTTTGTCTTCATTTGTGTACTCAATTTGCTGATTACCAAATTTGCTACAAACAAATCTGTTGTTGACGACCAAATTCTAACTGTAAAGTGAACAGGACATTGTGCTGGAATAAATGAGCTTATTTGAATGTTGAGACAGGAAACTGTTCTTGATAATATCTGCTTTTTTAAATAAACTAATGTTCTCCTAATATTGGATCCCTTCTAGTTAATACCGTCTGACCAGCTTAGTGGTCTATTTGGGTTCTATGAAATATTAGATGCTGCATCTATTTTCCTTTTGAAAATTTTCGTTGTAAACATCAAAATTCTATGTGGAAATGGAAAGTGTGCTCTATGGCAATATCCGATTCCTAAAAATGCTTCAAGAGGAACAATATAGTTTTTTTTTTCCAAGTCAAAACCATAATGGAATACTTCACTTCCACTAATTGAAGGTGGGTGCACTGAAAGTATTTTGGATGCTTTTTCAGGTGTGTTAAGTGGTCTTTCTTTCTTCATGTCACATTAAACTTTTCTTGAAAACTGGAAAGTTACCTTTCATCAATTTTGTCATGTGAGAAGTAGGAATTATACAGCCAATGGAACTTTCATGTGATAAATTAAAGTGCTAGAACTGGTTGTGAACCTTGGGACCCACTTAAATGAAGCTTTTTGGTTTTAGAGATTTGAATATTAAATGTTCTTTAAGTTAATACCATAAATCAACACTTCTCTTCCACTAATTGGAGGTGGGCTGTGCAAATGTTAGCCAACTTTTTTAGTCCGTGATAAGTTGGCCCTCTTTCCTCTTAGTCTTATCCATCAACCTTTTCTTGGAAAGTCACCTTATATTGAAGATGTCATGTGATTTTTGCCAGTGGGACTTGTAGATTCACTGAAACTTTCATGTGGTGAACTGAACTACATGGAGAACCTTGGGGCTTAGTATTAGGAATCTAGGATGTGAATATTGAATTTCATGTATTGATATTTGGTTTCGAGGGTATGAGCCCATGTCTTAATTGTAGACAGAGTTCCTTTCAACATTGAGGTCTTGGGTTCTAGTCTAACTTACCTATAGAAAATTTGATTTCAAGAAAATATATTGAGCATTCCCTCCCTATACAATTTCGAGTAGTTGACAATTGGTTTCCTCGGGTTAGAGCCAATCCAACGTATTTTTTTTTTTGTTTATGTTCAAATTAAGTTCTTTGTATCTTACCACACCTTGAATCTTTCTAAATGATGTTCATACATTATGTTTTTTTGTGATGATTAACATTGGATATCATTGAAAGTAAAGAGAAAAAGGATATAACAATGAAAACAGGTGGTCTTCGATCCTCTTCCTTTAGAAAAACCAATATTGATTCTTCTTCTTCTTCTTCATAAAAAACCCCGCCAATATTGGTGTGGCTAGATCAACCCTCTGCAACTTTCTCGTCTTTCTCATCAAAGGAAGATGTTAGATGAGCATTCGAGCATGAGGCAGGCAATCTATCTGTTGTTCCTGGTATTTGCAGTCCTGGGGGCTCTTAGTATCATCCTGCTGGTCAACTAGGCTAAGCTTCAGGTACATAACAACAATCTAGCTATGAGGGAACAAATCGACGTCCCCCTGCCTCCCTGCATGCTTTTGTCCTATTTCGGCAGCTCAATCCTTAGAGAGAAATGAGGACATAAATTTGGAATGGGGTGTTTGGCAAAGATTGCATATCAAGTGGTCCGGGTGTCTTCTAGCAAGACTCGTTAGGAACTTTGGTGGTGAGGAGAGATGATGGGTTCTAACAGGCGGTCGGCTAGTAGCTGTTGCCGTAGCTCCCAAAGTAGGGGATCAACTCAGGTGGGTTGGGTTGAGGGTCAACCTTATCCCAACCCTACCTCAAGAAGAGACCCAATCCGCAACCCAACTTGACTAGAATTCCAAATCAAACAAGTATTCCCAACTCGACCTAATCCAGCCTGAATTTGCTCAACTCGAGTCCAACTCGATTTAAAATTGGGGGTGGCATTCGATACCATTGTGGTGTTATCGGAGGGAGTGCCCCCCCCCCTTATATTTGTGCACACCTCCACCTAACTACCGGATGAAAGTACAAGAGAAGTTGGGGCAACAAGCTACTGTTGTAGGAGAAGATTGACTCTTGCTAGCCAAAGAAATGACATGTGGTACCATGATGGTGCGTGAAGGTGGTGTCAAGTTGACGAGGACATTAGAGGACTACTCGAGTGTACCAGAGGCAGAGGCGACTACCTGCATCAGCACAATTTTCTTTATGGATGAACAACGGCTTCCAGACGGGGCTTGTGGGGCTATTTTGAAGACCCAACATGCATTAGACGTGCATCAGGAAGACCCCGCTTTGGGATGATGCATGTGGGTTGCTTAGGAGAAGTTTTTAGCCACAGAGTTTTAGTTTTGGGTCCATTTGACTGTTGGACCATCTTGATTGGGCCACAGACCATCGGATCTTCTAAATCTGGGCCACATGGACCTGATTTTTATTTTATTTTGTTTTATGTTATTTTTAGGATATGATGGATGGTTTGGATCACTTTTATTTGCTTTGGATATTTTACTTTGAGTTTGGCCCGTGGAACATTGAGTTGGGGCATATTTGTAATTTTCGTTTTTTTTAATATAAAAGCAAGGGGGGACGTCCAACCCTAACTTGGATAATTGAGCAAAAGAAAAAAAAAAGGGGGGGGGGCTTGAAATTCATTCTCCATTCTCCTTTAGGGATTGTTAGAAAACCCTCCATTCCAATCAAATTGTGGAAGGGTAGTGCATAGCTTAGTGGTAGATTTCTCCAAGGATATCGTTTCTCCTCTTCTTCTCCGTTCTAGGTATTCATCTTCGCTTTCCCTTCTTCTTCTCCATCCCCCCCCCTCCCCTTTTTTTACAAAACCCTTCAATCCTCAAGTCCCTTTTCATTCGACGGAGGCCCCCTCTGCCTTAAACCTCGTTTTCCCCCAAAACCCTAACTTTTCCCCATTCAAATCCTTCAAACCTAACCTAATCTTACGCAATTTTCAAATCCAACAATCCCTTTTCACCCAAATCTGATTTTGAGCCTTCCTATGGCATTAAATCCCTAATAATCCTAGTCCCAATCAATGTTGTCAAATCGCATATGCGAATATGCGATCGCACGCATATATGCACAGAAATCGCATATGCGACAGTGACATATGTGCAATCGCATACAGCATATGCGATCGCTTATTGGCTAATGGTTAGAAATCTGACCGTTGACGCATAATTTTTTTTTGCAAAAAAGAAAACTTTTATCCTATAAAAAGCCCTCCAAACTCATCCATTTGCAACATTCTCACCCTAAACTCTCCCCCAAACTCTCTCTCTTCTCTTACATTTATTAATCCAAGCAGTCCTAAATTCCTAATCTCTCTCTTACATTCTCTCTCTTTCTTAGAAGTTGGAAGATTAAAGCATCAATTCAAGAATACATTCATTGATTCTCATTCAAGGAAGATTCAACTTTCTACTTTCAAGAATCAAGATTCAGGAAGATTAAAGTTTCAAGAATCAAGATTCAAGTTTCAACATTCAAGCACTCTCTACTCTCTAGTCTCTCTACATTCATTTCTTCTAATTCTTATCTTTCTTTTCAAGGAAGATTCAAGTTCAATCAAGTCTTCAAGTTTCAACAATTTGATTGAACCAGTCTCTCTTACATTGATTACCTTTCCATTTCATTTCATTCTCTCTCTTTTTCTCTTTATTTTTTCCCCTCTCTAACATTTTGTTTCAAGTGCAGGGCCCATAAGCTATATTGCTAGTTGCTACAAGGCCATGCCTACAACTACAAGCCCTCTACGGTTCTACCTTAGACTAAAGAGTTAAGGAGGCAAGTGTTGAAGTCTCAAGTCTACAAACAACTACAAGTCTTGAAGTTTCAAGTTTCAACTCAAGTGACAAGTCTCAAGTCAAGTCTCAAGACTCTCAACTCTCAAGTCAACTCAACTCACCCCCACCCCCTTTGTTTCTTCTGTAATTGTGTAAGGCTCTCTTACTTCTTCTATTCTCTCTCTCTTTTCCCTCTCTATCTCTAGTTCTCTACATTGTATCTCTCCCTTCTTTCTATTTTTCTTTTCCCTTCCCTTTCAGTACTAGTGGAAGCGTCAAGTGTGTAAGTGTAGCTCTCTCTCTCTTTAGTTTTTACTTTTTAATTACAAGTTGCATACATATACCATCTCTTCTTCCCAATCTTCCTCTTTGAAGCCCAAGTCGAATGACCCGGGTTGGAAGTATGGGCACTAGTGTAGTGCTACAGATAAGACTAACATGGTATGTGAGTTATGTGGGTTTCAGTGGTATTGCTTGGCACAAGCAATACTTTGCACATACACGGGGGGTCAAATGCAAGAGCATGCGGCAAAATTATTCCAGAAATCCGAAGGGAGATTGTGGAGTATATAGATAAACAATTAAGAAAGAGATGCGATAGTGCCCTACGTCAAGAAGAATATATGGAACAAGATGCACATGAAGATATAAACGTAGACGAAGCTAGCCCAACCCCCCACGTCGACAAGCCGGTCTAGACCATCAGCGGCTTCGAAAAGAGCTCGTGGGCATGGGTCCATGGATAAATGGTGTAGACCACACCTCGTGGATGTGGTCGACCAATGGGGTAAGGGCAAAGGGCTAGCTCAAACAATTTTAAAAAACCAGTATAAAAAAAAAAGGAAAACCACTATTCAACATATTGTTAAGTGGTTTTACTAAACTAGTGTTTGCTTTCAACGTGGTAAAATCGAGAAGCTTCAAAGTTATGGTTGAGGCAATAGGTCAATTTGGTCCTGGGCTTAAACCTCCTTCATATAATGAAATGAGGGAGACGTGCCTCAAAGCCGAAGTTGAGCATACAAGATCCTTTAGAGCTGAATATAAGGAATCGTGGAAAACGTATGTTTGTTCACTTATGGCCGATGGATGGATCGATAGATTCGGTTGTTCTCTTATTAACTTTCTAGTGAATTGTCCAACTGGAACAATGTTATTGAAGTCTATGGATGCATCGGACCATTCTTATACTGCAACTACCTATTTGAATTACTAGATAATGTAGTTGAGGAAATATGTGAGGAATACATTATTCAGGTAATTATAGACAACGTAGCCTCATATGTAGCCACCGGTCGTTTACTTATGGAAAAGATGCGTCGTTTATTTTGGACCCCTTTTTGCAACCCATTGTATTGATCTGATGTTAGAAGATATAGGTATGTTATTTTTGTAAGTGATTGCAAGGGCAAGAAGAATTACAGTCTTTATGTACAAATATGCCATTCTTCTCAGTCGAATGAGAAAACACATTGGAGGCAACTTGCTACGTCCAATAGTCATCCGTTTTGCTACAGCCTTCTTAACACTACAAAGATTAAATGCAAAAAATCGAAACTTAGAAGCTTCGTAGTGTTGGCTTGATTTTACAAGCGAGCCTTGGTTAAAGAAGACTGAAGAGAAACATGTTCAACAAATAATCCTTTCACAAAATTTTTGGACATAAGTGGTGAAGGCGCTAAAAGTACATGAGCCCTTAGTCACTGTTTTGCGACTGGTGGACGAGGATGAAAAGCCAGGCAATGGGTTACATTTATGATGCGATGTAGATGACGAAAGTTAAGATCATGAATCATGAGATCGTGATTATAAGCCCATTCTAGATGTTCTAGATAAAGATGAGGCAACCAAATGTCATCTCCATTGTATTCAACTGCCTACATCCTTAACAGAGCCTGTTTATTCTCTTCTCCCAATCTAGTTGCAAGCACTTGAAGTACATATGGTTGGATTTACTGATGTATTGGAAAGAATGATTCCAGAAAGAGAAGAATAGGACATGATCTCAACTTTACTGGGCTTTTATACAAAGAGTGATGGAATATTCTCAAGGGAGATTGTCGTCAAGCATCGGACAATGAAAATGCCCAGTAATTGGTATGAAAATGTCTCTTACAAATAGTTTTTTACAATCTAGTAATCTATAAAGTAAAGTCTAACTTGTACTTAAACTATTTTTTTAGCTGACTCGTGGGCTGCCTATGGAGTGGACCTGAACAAGAATTATCCAATTTTAAAGAAGCTGGCCATGAGGATTCTTGGACTCACGTGTTCTACCAGCGTTTGCGTGCGCAACTGGAGCATGTTTGAGGCGGTAAGTTTGGAAAAAAATAAAAATGTTAATGTGTTACTCGGTCAAATTTATTAGGCTGGAAGGTTAGGAAGCATGGACCCTGGGTCAAGGTCTGTAGCATGCTGAATGTCCATCATAGGTGGTAATTCATCCGACAGTTCATCAGGCACCAGATCTGAAAATTCAGACATCAACCTTTTGACTTGCGGATTCATCACTCGCCCCTTTGTCGAGATCTTGTCCTTGACCTCCCGCGTCACTAGAGTAGACATAACACCTCCCTCTTTGCTCTCCTGCTCAAATTGCCTCATAGACAAGACATTGGCGGACTTCTGTGGCTTAGTTCTCTTCTTCATAGGTTCACTTGTCTTTATAGGCACAAGGAGAATCTTCTTGCCATTGAATCTAAAGGTAAATGTGTTGTCCTCTCCATTACCGAACACCTTTCGGTCATAAAGCCAAGGCCTTCTGTTGGGGCTCAAAATCTCACCCATGATAAAACAACATACGACGGTCCATTTACGACGATTCGGATCGATTCCAAGATCGGAAAACACCCGGAAAACGCGATAGGACGCCAGTGCAGCCCTAACCCGCGCAGTCGTGACAAAAACCTACAAATACCATTTCGGTGTAGAACTGGACATGTGTATTGCCGCTGAATGGTCCGGAATACCCGAAAATCCTTAACTAGCAAGTTTGAATGCCACGCGGCGCATATCTTTACCTGCGCACCTCGAAATGCGTTTTGCCTCGATTTGGAGCTGACTAAAAAGATCCGAAAGCCTACAAATACTATTTCGGAAGGGAATTGGACATGCGTATTGTCGCCAAATGATCCGAAATGTCAAAAAACCCTTAATTCCCAAATTCGAATGTCATACGATGCATACTTTTACCTGTGCACCGTGAAGTACATTCTGCCCTTGTTAAGAGCTGATCGAAAAGGTCCGAAACCTATAAATGATATTTCGGAGTGTATCTAGATATCCGTATTGCTGCCAAATGATCCAGAATGCCTCAAAATCCTTAACACCCGAATTCGAATGCCGTACGATGCATACTTTTACCTGCGCACACTGAAGCGAATTCTGCCCATCTGGATCCAATCGGGAGGGTCTAAATTGGGAAGGAACTATCAAAATTTGCAGTAGTTAATCAATAGTACCCCATCTCGTTCATTCAATGGCCCGATGAGAGGCTTAAAGTGCTTTGGCGTCAGTGACTTCGACCTTTGAAAAGGTACCTGTCCTTTGGAGCGGACAGTCGGAGCCTGAAAATTGAAAAGTATTCTAAGTATGGAGATACATGCGTACACCACAAGCAGGACATGTGCACAAGAGGAGAGACATGCGCCCATGCCCCTACCACATCCGCATGAGAGCCCAAATTCCCCTTCCTTTCAAATACCAAATCTCCAAAATTTCCTAAGTGTGGGCACATGCGCCCACACCGGGACATGCGCTCATGCTCATACCACATGCGCCTAATCCCCCTCTCCCAAATACATGCGCTCAACATTTTTCATTTGTTTGGACCCAGGACCCGATTAACCTACTATAAACAGTAGGTCGAGACTTCTTCATTCGAAGAGGACGCTAGAGCATGCAAGAGGTAACATGCGCCTGCTCCTAATCACTTGCCGGAATCCTCTCCGGAATGGGTAACATGCGCCCATCACCCTTGCCGGAACCCCTTGCCGGAAAGGGTTACATGCGCTCATCTCTTCGGAGCTCGGAGAAACAAAAAATTGGTCGAGTCCCAAAGCTACATGCGCCCACCTCCTTTTATCCGGAGAAACATGAAAATTGGCTACGTCCCAAAGCTACTTGCTGCCACCTCCTTTTATCCGGAGAAACATGAAAATTGGCTACGTCCTAAAGGGACATGTGCCCACCATAAGTAGCTAAGTAGCTGGGCGCATGTGCTAGAAGCGAGGTCCTCTCTCTCTCTTTCTTAACTTCTGGGACATGTGCCTGGGGGGGCTACATGCGCCCACCACTCCACCTACATGCGCCCAGACGATCCTTCTGACCTGGGGAATTCCATGATGTGGCCCGCCTCTCCATCGCACTATCGCTTCTAGACACACATCGCCATGCTCTATCCATCCCACGGACCGGATCTTCCAACGATCGATGTTAAACGGCCCGAATCAGCAATTTAATAAAAAATGACCAACACTTGGCCAAATTTGCAAATCCGAAAATCTTTCCGTAAGAGCATAAAACAGGCGAAATCAAGAAGAATCAAGCGGAATTTGACCGAGACGCCAAGAGAGAGACTTAGCTCCTCCATAGTATGAAACACCGCAACGATGCACCGCAACGATGTTATTCGTCTTCCTAATCATCGAATACCCTGATTAAGCAATAAACATGCCCAGTACTTAGTCATTTCTAGCCCTGGGAAGTGCCCTGTTGGCTCGAAGATCGACTGACGCTAAGTAGAATTAAATGCGATGTCACTGACGCCAAAGTGGATCCAGCATCTTTACAACCTTAATAAACATAATCCATCACTGTTCGAAGATAATCGTTGCCGATATTCACCGAATACCTTGATTAAGCAGTAAATAGGCTCAATGTTTAGTCATTTTCAACCCTGGGAAGTGCCATTTTGGTTCGAAGATCGACTAATGCCAAATAAAACTAAAGGCAATCTCACTGACGCCGAGGCAAACTTAACGTTTTCATGCTACAAGGCAACTAAATCAAGCACTTACAGGGTACCTATCCCTATCGTTTATCAAATATTGGCATAAATGGGCATCTATCAGACCCGATACTTAGCCATTTACAGGTCTCGAAAGTATGTAATCTGGTCCGTTGGACTTGAATCCTCGAAGGAGCCTGGCTCAATATAACTTACTCGATCTCGTATCGATAATCTGAAGACGTACAGAAGAAGGAATGTTCCCGAAGACGAGTCGCTGGGCCGCTGGACTCCGAGATTGAACATATTTACTTTGTATTCATGTACTGTACAAGCTTTATGCATCCCGGATAAAGGTATGAGGCTAGACCCAGGGGACTGGTTACCATGGGAAACCGAAATCAAAAGAGTTCTAACAACATTCAAAATATCCTGCTATGGACTGCCATTATAAAAGCGAGTCGATGCCCTACCCATCCACAACAGGATCCGTTGGTTGAGCTGATAAGGCAGTTGCATGCGTCTTCTCACAGTCACCCGTTATAAAAATATGGGAAGAGGGCTTTGAGTTGTACCATCTCGAGGTCACCTATCATAAAAATTCAGGAAGAGGGCTTCGAGTCGTGCCTTCTCCAGGTCACCCGTCATAAAAATACGAGAAGAGGGCCTTGGGTCGTGCTGACTAACAGTCGATGTTTGTGTACTCCAGTGGTCACCCGTAATAAAAATACAGGGAAGAGGGCCCAGTGTTGCACCACTCGATTAAAATCCTCGATTAGGCAGTTGCGATGCGTTTTCTCAAGGTCACTTGTCATAAAAATACGGGAAGAGGGCCCAGTGTTACACCACTCGATTAAAAATCCTGACAGTCCTTCAACCTGGACAATCCGAAAGAAAATGAGACATAGACATCTGACTTGCCTAAAAGCATGGCTCAGTCCATAACAAGAAAATAAAGTCTCTATGACCATGAACTCAAAGACCATAGTCCCTGATGATTTAGTCACTTGCTCGATCTATCCGGGCCTTTTCTTGAATACTCCATCTATTGTACAAACATTATTTATAGTGGAGTTTGGTCGCTTTGTGCCTTGGTTTTCTCCCGCAAGGGTTTCCACGTAAAAATCTCTGTGTTCTTTATGGTGTGCATGATTTATATTGATATTTCCTCATTTGCTTTATTTGATTTATCTATGACGCTTGCATACATTTACTTTTGCTTTTTAATCAAGGGTGATCATCCGTTGATGTAATTAAGGACTCGTGATTAATATCACAGCCTGGAATGTAAAAGATCTCAAAATCTCTGGAATAAAATTCGCCTTGCGATATCTCTTCTCATGTATACTTTGTGAATGCTTATGATTGTCTATGAATGTCTCTATACTCAGAAATCCCCCCAGAATAAGGAAACACAAGAAAACTGCCTTGAGCATTTTCTAATTTTAACACCTTCTAAGAAGTATATCAGAGATGTTCATAGGAACTATGTTGCACCAAATGGAATCTTCATAATGGCCCATCTTGAAGTTCACCAAGCACCTCTTAAACATTGGAATGGTCATGTCATTGACCCATGCAATCTTGTAGGGTTGTGGGTGTGCCTCCATTGGTAATTGCATCTTCCCAACCAGCTCTTTCAATACCGCATTTGAACAACTGCCCTCATCAATAATCAGGTTACATACCCTATCACCACATTGATCTCGGGTTTGGATAAGAGCAGTCCATTGCCAATATTCAGTGCCATCCTTCTTTGGGGCTACAGGAACTCTTTGAACAACGGCCAATATCCCATTTTTCGGGCCACATTCATGTGTGTCTCCTTGTGGTTTATCAATCTCACCTGGATCTTTTTCCCCTTCGAATTCGTTACCTCTTCTTCCGCACAAATAGCCGTAACTTTCCGATGCATGATGTCCCTTTCCACCACAACTATAGCAGTTCACGTCTTTCATATCCCAGCGTGAATCACTTCCTACAGGGCCTTGCCTTGATTCTCCGTGAAACGAGGTGGCTTTGAATTAGTAGGCTTGTTGGTGGTTGCGTTATTAGGGACCATTATCGTCCAGCTGACTTCCGCACCTCGTTGATTCATCAACTCACCGGTAACTGCACCAAATCTTCTCCTAACTGGCTGTCTAAGTTGTTGCTCAATTTTCAAAGCCAATTGGAATGCATCATCGATCCCACAAAGCCTCACAATAATCATTTCTCTTTGAATTTCAGCTCTTAGGCCCGACTTGAAACGAGAGAGGAATATGACGCTCCTTTGTAATTTAGCAATAGACTGTGAGCTCGTTGAAGCACTCCATGTATTCTTCTACCGTCATGTTTCCTTGCCATAGTTTGACCAACCATTCAGTAGAGCACATCCTCATAATCAAGAAGAAGATACTTCTCCTTTAGCTTCGACTTCATTTCTTTCCAATGAACACTAGGTGGCTGGCCAAGTCGATACACACGGTCTTCCACACTTATCCACTAAACACGTGCATGCCCCTTAAACTTCATCTTCGCAAACCTGACTTGACAATTATCATCAATGTCGATTTGAAGTAATCCTCTAACGCTGTCGGCCAATAAAAAAATTGAGTCGGCTCCAACTTACCGATGAGGTTAGGTACATCTATTTTCACCTTCGCGATATCGTTGGCCACATAGTTGCGTTCCAGTCGGTCCCCTCCAAAATACCTTGGTACAGTGTATATGAGCGCACCTCGTGGGGGAATAGACTACTCCTGAGTAGCCCTACCGGTGGTTACGTTAGCAGGTGCCACTGGATGCTCTTGAAGAAGATTATCGACCTCACTTTCTTCCTAGTGCCATATTCTGTCTGGAAGTTTCACCATCTCTCATGTCATATGTAGGGTTTGCTGGTACATGATTTCCGTCGTTCCTTGACTCCAATCGCTCCACTTGCAGCTCCAAAGCATCCATGCGACGCACCTAGTAGTTGAGTTGATCCACCATGTGTGCAAGCATGTCATCCCGCTGCCCATTCTTAAATCTCCCATGGTAGGATCTACCTGTGCAAGTCGACCTCAGCAAGCCTAGGCTTTGATACCAAATTGATAGCAGACGGGCAACAGGAATAAAGAAAATAAAGAGAAAGAACGGAGATTTAAAGGTTTTAAGGAGAAGATGTGATGATTAGAAAGAAGAAGAGTATAGGAGATTAGAGTAAGCGAATAGAGTAGGGAAGGGATAGATTTCACCGGAATTAACACCGGTGGTGGTCTTGGAGTCGGCACCAAGAAGGGAAAGAGAAGTTGGCACCTTTTTAGTTTTCTTTCTTCAAAACTAGGTTACAATGTAATGTCTTTCTCCCCAAGAAACCCCTACATAAAGACCCCAACTTACTTAAATACATATTACAAAAATACCTTGCAAAAGGCATATTATAAAAATACCCCTACAATAACTTTTCTTGACAAAAAGCACACGTGCGGTTGTTGGCTCAAGGGGGCCCAACCGCACCACCTCTATTGGCTTGTAAGAGTGGTCAGCTAACCTGTGGGGCCTAGAGAAGACTCATAGGTCCCACCCCAGCCTTACTTCTTCTATAGACTTTGAGGCCCCTATCACATAGTAGATAGTATTCGGAAGAATTATTCTTCCCTTACAGAGATTGTCCACTATTAACACCTCCTTCCTACCCACTAGCGAAGCAAGCGCCGCAACCTTTGATAGGGCATCGTAACCCCATACAAATGTTGTTGGATTGATCTCCTCACTGCTTCCCTCCTTGCATAGCATCATACAGAAAGATTTGATTGAAAAGTTGCCGAACTTATCACGAAGCCACCTCATCGAGTCGGATTTGGAAATCGATTGATTTACTTTGGACAACAACTCAAGAAGATCGATGAGCTCTTCGATCTCTACATCGTCTAAGTTCCTTCTACATGGCGGGGCCCAACAACAAACATCATACACCCTCAAATTGGCTTCAGTTGCCAACCTTGCTGAGTGTGGAAATAGTTCGGTTAATTTTTTATCCCCCAACCATATATCCTCCCAAAGCCTAATTTTTTTTTCCATCCCCAACAAGAAACCTTTCCCTTCCCAAACTTTACTTTTTATCAAGGCGATGGACTTCCATAGATATGAAGCCTTGTAGTGAAGACAACTTTATCCACCTACCCCTTTCTCCCACCCCATATTTCCTCCCAACCACTTCTCTCCAAAAAGAGCACTCTTTTGCTCCAAACCTCCAAACCCATTTGTCTATTATCAAGAAAGTTGCCCTCAACATTTTGAAGAAATTGTCTCGAACTTCATGTGGGGGGTCAAATGATAGAGTTAGCTAGATTATTTCCAACTCCTCTTTGATTGATTGCTTCCTCCCTCATTTAGAGAACACACCTTGGAGCAATAGTGCCTCCCAATGGCACCAATTTTTCACTGCCTTGAATCGTGTAGCGTCTTTTCTATTTTATTTGTATTTTTGGCGTTTTTAATATAATTTCCAACAATTTTTAAAATGTTATTTTAGTTTTTGTGAAATGTCTGGAGTTTAGATTGCTCAAATACATGTATGGAGTTTAGATCTACACATGCATGCACTAAATCGGTGCTTTCTAGCTCTTTTTATTATTTTTAAATTTTTTTAATTATATTTTTGGCAGTTTTGGGCAATTTTTTGGGATGAATAACCATACATACATTAGATTGCATGAATTTCAGGCCGTTTTGAGGCTATTTGAGTTTACCCAAATTGGCCTGACGCTATTCATCCAAATTAAATTTTATTTTTTCCCTCAAATTTCTAAATGAAATGGTGTCGAATGGTTGGGATATACATTAGCACGATGAATCCCATGGATTGCATGAAATTTGGGCTATTCTTGGGCCATTCGAGTGTATCTAAATCGGCCCAACACTATTCATCTAAATTAAATTGTTTTTCCTCAAATTTCTTGTGGGGAAATGGTGTCAAAGTTTAGGGATATGCATTAGTGGTATGAATCCCACGGATTACATGCATTTTTGGGCTGTGGTGGGGCCATTTTAGTGTACCCTAATTAGCTTATTGTTAGTCATTCGAGTTTAGTTTTCAATGTCTGGTTTGTATTTGTTTAAGATAATGTTGTTTTAACATTATAAGCTTGTAACCTGCACGGGGTTTTGGCGAACGGCAAGTGTCGTGGGTGTGCTCCCCACAAATGTGAGTTCGATTCCCCTCCCTGGGGTTACCCCTTGCATGTGGTTTGCGGGTGATTGAGTGCATTCGCAAGGAATAGTCTCGCCTTAAAATGGGGCAGGAACACCCTGACATTATAAAAAAATAAATTATATACTTGTATTTTGGTAGGAGTATTGGGGCTTTGGGACTAGTTGTGGGTTGATGACTCGAGTCATTTGACGGTTGCGGTCGACCGGTGACTTGGTTTACTTGGAGAGTTGAGAGAGATACTTGGTTGGTTTGAGTAACTTGTGAGTAGAAAAAATGACGCTGATTTCAGGGAATAAAGATATTGGATGACAACATTGTGAGAAAGTAGGTGGGAATTGGCATGCCATACAATGCAATTACTGTGGAAGATCAATACCTAGAGGAATTAATCATGTGAAACAACTTTTGCCACATCAAAAGGGGCAAGGCGTGTGCCCAAGTATTCCAAAAGAGATAAGGATGATGTAGAAGAATCTGGTAGATATTAATGGGAAGAAAGCTACTGTAAAGAAAGGAAGGATGCTCTCAATGTGGCCCGCTGAGGGTTTTGGGCTTTGATTATATGGGTGTGAGTGATGCTGATGTTGGAGAGCCTTCAAACTGTGCATGTCAAGGGTGCTCAGACCGGTCGGGCGATTGGTTTGCCCTTTGGCCTAGATGCACAGCAAGGTTGCTGTACAAATCTCGTGTGCCCTAGACCGGTCGGGCAACCGGTCTGTAGGGGGCTCTGACAGGTCGGTGGTGAGGCAAACTGTGTTGTTTCTTTGCATTTTTGATGTAGGATGCCCTAATTATGATGCATGTTTATGAACACAATTAATCAGCGGAAATAAAAGACAATAATAATATAAAATTCTAGCATTAATCATCATAATTAAGAAAATCATAAAGGAAACATGCAATGGAGCGGGCCATCACCACAACCATGAAGTGTGGAATTCAATTATCACTTAGGTTGGATCCGGCGAGGGCTAGAACCTCCCGATCTTGCATGGTCTTAACCCAATTGATCAATAGGGATCACTAGCCCGAGGAATCGAAAGGTTTCTCGGATTAGGGATTTGGAAAATCTGGAGAATTAGGTTTGGGATTAATTATCAGATTTTGATCCTGGGGAATTAAGAAAACCAAGGTTTAGAATGTAGAGAAAGAAAGATAAATTACCTAGAAGAAGTTGGAAGGGCATAAGAAGAAAAGTGAAGAAGGAGATCAAGGAAGAAGAAGCACCATGAGAGAGAGAGAGGAAGGAGGCAACCAAAGGTTTGCTATTTTTCATTAATCAACAACTAATCTCGTTTTTAGGGCTTATCCCACTTAAATAAGCAAAGGAAAGACATAAAAGTACTAAAATACCCCTAAATACTTAAGCAAAAATGGAACTTAAAACAAACTTGCGCGGAAGTTCGGGCGCTCAGTTGGGCGCCTGAAGTAGGCCGAAAACCTCCAGTGAGTTTCGGGTGCCTGAAGGCTATGGTCGGGCGCCCGAAGACAGTGAAAACTGTCCTGCAAAGTCTTTGGTCTTCTTCCTCCTACACACGTGTCCTCCCAATGTGGGGCCTTCTATGTGTCAACTCACATGTGTAGGGGCTTCAGTGCTCCTCAATGATCGCCTAACCACAAGGAAAATACTTGTGGCGTGCGCTTTCTTCGCTGATAAACTTTGAAGGGCTAGATGTTCGCATCAATCTCCTCGTCTGAGAAGAACTCGACTCTGACGAGTTAAAACTCTTGTGGCGCTCTAGTAAATTTGGGTCAACGCTCTGTAACTCCTCTTCAGTCAACCACGTAGATTCTGACGGTGGTTTGTTCTCCCATTTGATAAGATATCTCTGGAAACCTTCATCTCTCGTGAAAACTATCTCTTCGTCCACAGTTTCCTCTTTGCAAGCAATATGTGGTGGAAGGGATAGAGTAGGTTGTGAAACAAATCAAAGAATGGCCAGGAAAGGGACGATAGATCAATGATAGGATTAGGGGAACGGACTAGATCCTCCACATTAAACGTAGGATTAATGTCCATTTTAGGTGGAAGGTCAATCCGATACGCGTTAGACCCAATTCTTTGCAATATTTTGAATGGTCCAGTACTACGCGCTTGTAATTTCTTAGCGGAACCCTGTGAGAACCGCTCTAGCCTTGTCCTCACCATTACAGTCTCCTTTCTGAAAGTCTTGTGATCTACGATGAGAGTCAGCTAAATATTTATAACTATCATTGCTCTTATTGATCCGCTATCTAATATATGTATGTAATTCATGAATGTGTCATGCAAATGCATTGGCTGACTCTGAAGACCTTTGGGTGGCAGACATGGGCGAAACTAAAGGACTCTCTGAAAAAGCAACGGACTCAAAATAAACAATCCTATGGAAGTAAACAATCCTATGACTTAGAACTTGAAAAACTGAAACAAAAGGATACTTCTCATGGGTGACACATAATTTCTCATTATAAGTATTATAAACAAGGATGATTTTCAGGTATCCCAACACTTGAGTACACACGTTATTAATACCAAGTCTTGAGCAGATCTTGGCGTCAGCCATTATGTCCAAAATGTCATCAAGATGTGGGATAGGGACTCTGGCCACCATATCCACCATAAAGTGAATACCTCGCTAGGTGGCATGACACTTGACTAAAGCTTTGTGGATGGCCAGGATATGCTCACATGTGCGCCATATGCCATCGTTTTTTAAAGTGAAAAGGGCAGGCTTGGCACACAAAGCAAAACTCCAACTCAAACTTTCCTTATTGAATCCTTCCCCAAGAAGTTTATCAAATTGACGCTGCATTTCTGTATTTTCTGCGGGGTTCACTTGGTATGGAGCAAAGCTTGACAGGACCAACCTAGGGACAAGATCGATTGTGTGTTGAATGTCCCATATGAGTGAAAATTTATCCCATAAATCATCTAGTGGGATATCACAAGTCATGTGGGTGTCCACCATCATATCCTCACTAGTCTCCTTTTGAAATTTATTCGTGTGTATTATGGTAAGAGACTTAGATTGGGAATCTACATCACTTAAGTCTCACATGATACCTGGAAGTGGTGCGATCTCAAACTTCAACCTTTTCATCACTAGCACACACTTCTGCATCATCAAAGATGATGAGTGATGCCTCAATTTCTTCCATTTCATCACTACTGATGTCAGGCACGTACTCTTCCACTTTATAAAATCATGTTTGGACCTTCCAACTTGCTGTTCACCAAGGCATAATGTTGATCATCTTTTCCATAGTTAGGGTTAGTTTGGTTGAATGCCTCTAATTTGTCGTTGAGATTCTGGAAGGATTTTCTAGAATGGTTTTCAATGTTGTCTAGACATCGGGATATGGCGGCCAAAGCCTTCAGAACAAGGTATCCCAAAACGGTTACGATACGGCCGTATTGGCCGATACATACATAAGGGAAACGGTGGTGGCCGTTACGCGTTACGGGGTCGTAACGGCCGTAACAGAAAAAACAGGCCGTAACGGCCGTTACGGGACTGTTACGGCCCTGTAACGATCATGTAACTGTTTTTTTTAGAAAATAAAAAGGGGCCGTATCGGCCGATACGGGGTCCGTAACGGCCGTTACGGCCCGTATCGTAACGGTAACGGTGGTGGCTGTTACGGCCACCGTTACCGTTATGGAACACCTTGCTTCAAAATCTGATCTTGATTCATGGTAGTGATGTGTAATCCAAAATCATGACAAAAACGAATGGGCACACAACGGAGGACTTGTCCTAGGTTCTTCTTAAACTCGATTCTATGGATTGGATGACTCACAATGTGAATGATATGAATCTAACTATAGTGGACTGACAATAATTAATTCTAGATGATGCGACTCAAATCTGAAATTTTCCAAATTAGGAAACTTTCTAAAATTGGAAAGTTTCTAAAATTGGAAACTTTCTAAATCTGAAAATTTCATAAAACAGACATAAAAATCAAAACCCTAAATTTTTTTTTGATTACTCGATCTAGATAAAACCATGCAAGCCTAATCTCTGATACCAAATTTGATGTAGGATGCCCTAATTATGATGCATGTTTATGAACATAATTAATCAACAAAAATAAAAGACAATAATAATCTAAAATTCTAGCATTAATCATTATAACTAAGAAAATCATAAAGGAAACATGCAATGGAGCGGGCCATCACCACAACCATGAAGTGTGGAATTCAATTATCGCTTAGGTTGGATTCGGTGAGGGATAGAACCCCCCGATCTTGCATGGTCTTAACCCAATCGATCAATGGGGATCACTAGCCTGAGGAATCGAAAGGTTTCTCGGATTAGGGATTTGGAAAATCTGAAGAATTAGGTTTGGGATTAATTATCAGATTTTGATCATGGGTAATTAAGAAAACCAAGGTTTAGAATGTAGGGAAAGAAAGATAAATTACCTAGAAGAAGTTGGAGGGGCACAAGAAGAAAAGTGAAGAAGGAGATCAAGGAAGAAGAAGCACCATGAGAGAGAGAGAGAGAGAGAGAGAGAGAGAGAGAAAGAGGAAGGAGGCAACCAAAGGTTTGCTATTTTTCATTAATCAACAACTAATCTCGTTTTTAGGGCTTAGCCCACTTAAATAAGCAAAGGAAAGACATAAAAGTACTAAAATACCCCTAAATACTTATGCAAAAACGGAACTTAAAACAAACTTGCGCAGAAGTTCGGGCGCTCGAAGTAGGCCGAAAACCTTCAGTGAGTTTCGAGCACCCGATCAGGAGCCCGAAGACAATGAAAACTATCCTGCAAAGTCTTCGGTCTTCTTACTCCTACACACGTGTCCTCCCAATGTGGGGCCTTCTATGTGTCAACTCACATGTGTAGGGGCTTCAGTGCTCCTTAATGATCGCCTAACCACAAGGAAAATACTTGTGGCGTGCGCTTTCTTCGCTGATAAACTTTGAAGGGCTAGATGTCCACATCAATTTTCCTCTTGACTGTTTTGTGCTAGGTCTGACCGGTCGGGCGACCGGTCGGCTGCGCACGCATTTTCTTACGCTGTTACGCGGTTGTGCGTAAGATGTTTATAAATTGGGATTGTTTGCTATATATATGGTATGTATTCGGACTTAGATGATATCCTAAGGTGTCCAAGGTTTCATAAGTGTGTTAGGAAGAGGGGAGAGTGTTTTGAGAGAGAGAGAGCTTGGGTTTTCTCTGTTTTTCCTTGCTTGTGGGCTGTCAATCTTTGTAATCTTCTGGAATCATAGTGGATCGCTTTGTGCCGTGGTCTTTTACCCGTTGAGGGGTTTTTCCATGTAAAATCGTCTCTTGTGGTTGCATGCTTGTGTGGTGTGATTGCATTGTGTTTCTTGTTTGATCGTATATTCTGCTGTGTTCGGCTTTCGCTTCCGCTGCCAGCATTCCTATTCCCAATAGCTGGTAGTGTTTAGTTTGATGAGGAATTTGATAGGAAGCTGGCAATGGCAAGGACAGAGAACCTATGCATTGATGAAGATGTAAGAACGTTGGCAAATGTTTGGAGGAGGGAATCGGTTCATTATGTGGGCTTGGGGTAGTGGGAGTGGGCTTGAGAGTGTTAGTGAGGGGAGGGGTGGGAGTGAGAGTCATTGTTATGTTTGGTGGTTTGCAGCGAGCCTTTAATCAACAACAACATTCATATGTTCCTTTAGCTGCTGAAGGAGAGGTAGAGTTTGTGCTGGGGACTTGGATGATGCAAATGTGGAGCCAAGGATACCTTCATGTGATCTCATTTTATTTAGAATATAGATGATAAAACAGAAGAGGTTGAAATAAATGTGGGAAAAAACTTCAGTTGAGAAGCTTAGTAGGCTAGTAGCCAAGCTATTCATACATGGCAATATATCTCCAAATGTAAGCTCTCTCTATTGGTAAGTAGTAATAGATGCATCAACAGAGGTAGATCGTTCATTCACGTAGCTCGTGAGACGGAGAGAAATTGATAGATGCCAAGTAAAGAGATGTTATGTGGCCACTGTTAAATTGATATGAGAGCGTAGAGGATATACTATTATGTGCGATGATTGAGCTGTCCCAACCGGATGGAGATGATAAACTTTAATTAATGGTGTACTGCCACTTGGGGATGGTGTTTCAAATTACAATTGATGCATCCAAGGAAATGAAAAATAACAACGTTATTTTTAACAGTGGCAAGTGGTTTCTTATAGTACATAGAACTATAAGAAGTAAATCAGTAAGGTGGATCAGGGATATTTTTGAAGCACCGGAAAATATAGAGCAAGTGACGTGTTCCAACCGATTCGCCTGTGATAGCATGGAATATCACAGGCGGATATTCCAGCTGTTTAAAATGGAATATCCGCCTGTGATATCACCGAACAGTGATATCACAGGCGGAATATGGGTGAAGTTGTCGAACATATCTTGCGGGTCTGTAACACAAATTTTTCTTGGCTAATCTTTGTCTATTTGGAATAGGTTCACAATCAGTGGCTGCTTTCGACAGCTCATCTCTAAGGTTGTCATGCTACTAAGTTATTGCATTAGTATGGTTGGATCTTGACCGGTTTTAGTGGCTCTTAACATCAGCATGCGAGTGTGCATGAAACATCGAATAGGATAAAATGAGGGAATGCTCTTTGGCCACAATGATATTGAGCATACGCTTTTTCTCCCTGATTTACAAATCGTCTAACTAGAGATTCAACATGAGCAAGTACTCTTTTTTTGTGGAAACGACTCTCTGATGCTAGCTTAACTTGCAAGCTTCACTCTCTACCAATGTGGTCTAGTGTAAATAATTCACATTGTTAAGTTTGGTTGATGTCATTAGAAGATTCTTCAACTCAGAGATAATAGACTATTCTTGGCATCATTCTTGACACCCATATTGAAGGGAGAGAAGAAATCAAACACAGAGAAGAACTTGGATTTAAACTTACCCAACACTTGCTTCGAGATACCATAAATCAATGATTACCACCACACATGTACGAACAGAGTGATGACAAATACGGAAAACGGTTCACATTCATTCACCACTTCTGAATTCACACTTGATCTTCAAATCTGGCCATATATGACTTGCTACACACGATTTTCAAAGCTGGCCATGGATGCATAATGACCCACTTTGAACCATAATGATTGATTGCATGTGTAAGTGGGGTGATTTGTGTAAACCAGCCCCCAAATGGTTTAGGACATAAAAGTAAAAGACGGAAGGGTAGATAAATGAAGTGAAAGAAAGGAAAAGAGAGTAGGTATCGGATCAATCACGCTTTGATACCGTGTGTGTGTGTGTGTGTGTGTGTGTGTGTGTGAGAGAGAGAGAGAGAGAGAGAGAGAGAGAGAGAGAGAGAGAGAGAGAGAGAGAGAGAGAGAGCCTCTCGTACGTGTAGGCTCTCTATACAAAGGGCTTCCAGCCCCTCCCTTCCATACCGTGTAAATGACTTTATCATCAAATAATAAGAATTTAAGATTCCTACTCAACACACTTAATTTTGGTACTTTTGATCACTTCCTAATGTGAAGTGCATCCTTTTTATTCTTGATTTTCATCACAATGGAAATTATCTTTGTAGTTTCTATCAAAGATCATGTAAGCATGTCTGTGTATCCACTAAATGAGACTATTTTTGCCTTTGGGAATTTTATATTTACTGTCCTCGAATTTACTTTTTCTACAGTTGCAAAGGACACAATGAAGGGCAATGGCAGTGGATGGGAACGCTTTGATTTCAACAAGGAAGCCCCAATTGATGATGAGGAGCTCGAAGGTTAAATTTTGGCCCCACTTTCATCTCTTACCGAATATATTTGAGCAGCTATGCATGGTTCTGGCATTGCAACAATGTTGAGTTACTCTCTATAGCTTGGTTATGGGTACCGTTTTGAAGTCGAAACCTTTTTTCACAGCTATTTGACTGGTTTCGTCTTTCATTCCATCTGAACTGAAGCTTATGTTGGAAGGCCTCTTTAGCTACTGGGAGTCCACTCATGATCTTTGATTCTCAATGCTGCTCCTTTCATGCCTCTTAATCATCAAACAAATCGTGACCCAGGATTTTATTTTATCATATATCCGATCATCATTCACATTTTCTGTCTATATGCTTTATTTGCCAAGTTGAAGGAATTAGTGATTATTCTTATTGCGTTGATGCAAGTACCAATAGCATTTAGATCCTAGAGTTTCCTCCTTTTTTTTATTTTTTTAATTTTTATTTTTGGGTTTCTGATTTCATTCAATCCATCTGCTTTTGCTATTTATTTGTATGACTGCCCAAGATGTTTCCTGTCTATATCTCTATGTTCAAATGACTACCTACCCTGTCTCATAATGTTCTGACATCTTTTCAAATTATTTATAAGCTAAAACAAATTTTCTAGACCATTTTTTTATAAATATCAATTGTCATTGGCAGCTGACTGGTAGAGTATCTAAAAAATTGTTCTGATGTTTTTCTTCTGACAGGTCAACTAATAAGTTGACTCACAATATTCATGGTGTTTTGTTAGATAAGGTCCTCGGCACTCATTTCTTGATGATCTGAGTCCGGCACAGGTTTAATCTACTCAAATTGAGACTTGCCCATCAAGTATAGGGCCTGTCAGTGGGCCAGCTGGTCTGTTGGGCTTTAGTGTCTAGCCCAATATGGCTGTTTTTGGGTCTTATTTTTAGGCATTCAGGTTGGGTCTGGACCCTAGTTAGCAAAACACCATTTTAAACTCTGCATTAAAAAAAAAAGGAACTCATATGATGGCTTTAACATTTAAAAGTCCACATACTTCAGAAGATCAGCAAAAAACTAATTTTTGGGAAAACCAACTTACTTTTTCAGAAAGAGAAGCATCATTTTATTCAAAGAAAACTTTTATCGGTGATCTAAATAGAGAGATTGCTCAGAATTGTCCATTCGTAGTATTGAGTGGAAGTTGGAGAATTTAGTGGTGAGGGTCAGCTTATATAGTGATTACTTAGAATAATGGGTTTTAGAGAGGGAAAGACTGGTATTAATCCACTATTTCAAAACCTGTTTTATTATTCAAGCAGATATAAATTCGTACCATTTTAATCAAAGCTTTGCATTTGAATCTTTTTTATACACAATTTGTATATATTTGGCTGTGTTTTTTTCCCCACTTTGTGTTGGTTTTTCTTTAGCCAATTTGTAATAAAACTGTCCTTTTCATTCTCCAACTTGTTGGTGGTGTTGTTTATTTGATTGAATGTTGACCATATTTTTAAAGATAGAAACAAAATTCATTGCAAACTTATCCCATACTGCTTTTTTCTGGATGGTGTTTTCATCACCATCATCTAAGCCTCATCTCAACTAATTGGGGTCGGCCACATGAATCATGTTCCACCATTCCACTCTATCAAGGGCCATAACCACAGGTTATCAATTCTTTTCTTACTATCTCCACCCACGTCCTTTTGGGCCTTTCCCTTGCCCTTTTAGAGCCTTCACCTTGTACCCACTCACTCTTCTAACTGGTGCATTTTTGTCTTCATTGCACATGACCAAATTCCCTCATCTTATTACCTATTGGTGCTACTCCTAAGTTCTCTCGAATGCATTCACGTCTAATTCCATCTGTCCTAGTCTTGCCACTCATCCATCTCACCATCCTCACAAGGTGTAGTGTAACGGCCGTTACGTAATAGTAATGGTGGCAACCGTTAGGCTTACGGAAAAAAATGGCCTGTGACAGCCCCATAACGGCCATTACGGGGCCAATACAGGATTCATGTCTAATTCCATCTGTCCTCATCTTGAGTGGTACACGATGATCACATAAAACTCCAGAGTTACATCACCATTTCTTCCACCCGATGTGAATGCTATGCGCAACATCCTTCTCAATCTCTCCACTCTCATAAATTATCTACCGAAGATACAAAAGTGACACCTCTGAGAAACTTCTTGCTCAACAATCTAACTAATTCTTGGTTGGGCAGCAGCGATGAAGGTGCTAGATCGGTTCCCATCTTGTTGGGCTGAGTTGTAATGGTTCTTGGCCCGTTTGGGCTGTTCTGTATAGTTTGCTTCTCTGCATATTCTGTTCTTCTTTTCTAATAAATTTTTTTCCAGCACTCAAAAAAAAAAAAAAAAAAAAGAAGAAATCTAACTAATTCCTCGTTTCCACTCTTCTTGCTACTAAAATCGTACTCCATATACTCTGTTTTAGTCCAACTAATTTCAAATCCTTTAGATTTTAAAGCACCAGTCCTCTCGTCTTGTCAATCAAACTATGTCATCTGCAAACAACATACATCATGGGATCTCTTGCTACAAATCATTCGTTAACTCTTCCATACCAATGCGAAAAGGTATGGGCTCAATGCTGACCCATAGTGCAAGCCTTTAGTAATTAGGAACTTGTCTCTCCAATAGCGGTCCTCATATTTGTTATCACTTCCTCATACATATCCATGATCATGTCAATATATCCTCTTGAAACGTTCCCAACACCCACCAGATTAACTCTATCATAAGCTTTCTCTAAGTCAATAAAGACCACGTGGAGATCAATTCTCCTCTCCCTATATTTTCTCCATCAATTGTCTAAGTGGGAAAATAGATTCAGTATTAGATCTCCTTGGCATGAAACCAAACTGATTTTCTGATCTATTTGTCTCGTGCCTTAGTCTTTGCTTAATCACTCTCTCGCAAGGTTGGTATTTTGCGAACTATTATTTGGCTTCTGCCTGATTTAGAGGCTTAAAAGATGAAGGGGCTGGGCTCAAGCTCATTTGACAATATTTTCTACCTATTAGTGGCTTTCATGGGCCGAGTGGGCCAGGCCTGGGCCTTAGTTTCTGGCTCAAAACATAATTGGGCTGTGTTCTGGTGGACCCATATATCTGGGGAGACCTCACTTATTATTTATGTTCCCCCAATATGCAGTAGCAGAAGATGATGCAGCGTTGGTCAAAGATTTGGGGCGAAGTTTCCGGTTTTCTGCAGTGGAGGTGGGAGTATTTAAGTATTCTGGTTTTCTGTCTGAGACATGTAAGAAACATTGGAATCAAGAGGTTTCTGATAGATCCTTTTTGTTGTTCTGTAGGCAAAGCGGGAAGCAGAAATCAAGGCTGCTCACGACGAGGCCATATTTGGATCATCGGCAGCTTCACCCATTGTTGAAGAAAAGGTATCTACTAAAGAGAACAATGTGAAAGAGAAAACTGAATCTTGCAGGAACCTCATGAGCGACCAGGTCAGAACTTTAGTTGGGTGCCACTTCTACTCTTTTTGGGGTATTAGAAAAGAAAAGCAAAAAAAGAAAAGGAAAAAGAAAAAGAAAAACTGGAAAGGAAGAAATAAAAGCTCATGTCGTTGTGACATTGTTTGCAGGTGCTTGCCATGCAACAAGGTTCTTGGCGTGATCGAGCCCGGAAACTTCGGGATGGATCGAACTGATGAATATTGGGCAAGGTTCATGTTGCCAGACTGTATATATACTGTGGTGTCTTTTCAAGCATTACATTCAGTATCATCTCACTCAGGCTCATATGCTAATGACAAAGTGTAAGTTGAGCCTTCTGCCATCAGCCGAGTAAGAAACCTTGGTGCAATTGGGGAAGTATAATAAGATCCTCAGGTTCGTAGTTTTTACAAGTGCAGCCATTGTTCAATGATCCAGACTGTTGCTTTGTGGGCCCCTGGTGGAATGAAATTCCCCCAACAGGACAACACTAACCTGTCAATTTTTTGGCCATAAATTGCAGCAGCGCTCCACATTCAACTGAAATAGTACCCAGATTGGAAGATAGGATCTTCCAATTTTCCAATATGAGAGATATTGACAGAATGGTCCTTCCGCATCCCACTTATGCAAACTGAAAACTTGAATTATGCTGTTCATGTCCTCAGGTTCAGGGTATGTCGAAGTTGGAATTGGCAAGATGTGTTACTTGTACGGCTTGTAATTTGTTATGGACTAACACACAACTGAAGATTTGTCAGGCATTGATGTCTTTGTTTCAGCTCGTTCCAGAAACTGGCACAGGCCATTTTATGAAGAGAAGGATGTTATGATGCATGCGCAATAGTTCTATGAAACTGCATCCCCATTGTACTAATGTATTAAACTATTATGGTGCGTGAAACAGCTGATCTGGTGGACCACCGTGTGGGAACCTACTGCTGACCAAAGGTAATGTGATCGTGCAATTTTGGTCATCCCCAATTGTAATGACTCGGCCCTGTTGAATGTTATCCTTTGTTCTTCTTCTTCATCATTTATTATTATTATTATTATTATTATTATTATTATTTAAGTCAACCATTCATTTTACAGCTGCTTGCTGACAAGATAGCCACTGTATTATGATTTCTGTCAACTATCCATTTTTCAACTGCCTGCTGACATGGCTGCTGTATTATGATTTCTGTTCCTGTTGACCTTTGTCCAACTAAACATCTTAAATCTTCTGCTCAATGGCCTAACAATACACTCAGCTTAGTTTCCCAGCTGATTTGTATGATTCTCCTGATGTGGCATCGGCCTGGGCCCAGTCTTACCATGGTTGTTCATTGAATGTCCTTACAAAAAACAAAAAAGAAGAAGAAGAAGAAAAAGCACTTGATAAAGGCCAGGGTGCATAATGAAATTGCGGTTTTACCGCTTGTAGAGATACTCGGAGATATGTCTATGGACCTAGAGGGGGGGTGAATAGGACCTTTTTACAATTCTTTTCGCCTACTTATGCAATTCAACAAGTTTAAGCTAGGTAAGCAAGAACACCTTGGCTTCCAAGCCTTGGTGGGTCCAATCACAAGACTAGCAAGAGTTAAGCAATAACCAAACCTAGTCTAAGCATGCATAGGTAAGAAAATGATTCAACTAATTAAGCTACTAACCTATGCACCTTGTGTAGACTTATGAGATTGGATCAATGAGCTCAAGTCTACACAAGTAGTGAAGGTACATCTTGTGCGAGGATGCCTAAAAAGTGCCTAGCATGCATTCATATCAATCATTCATAATTAAGCAATTAAACTAACAATGCAAAGATATCAATGTGCTCAATAACAATCACAAACACAAGGATGTATAGTGGTTCGACTACGTGTCTACTCCACTCCCGGTTCAAGTACTCAACCCCTTTGAGCACACCGGCATTCACTATCGGAGGTTTTAAATGAGGTTCACCTCTCAACCTTTACACGGAGGTTTTATCGGTTCACCTCTCAACCGTATCCGGAGTTTTAGATATAGGCTAACTCTCAACCTTATCGCACGTTTACTCCCGTGTCGGAGGCTCCCCCTTGGAGACTTAGTTTAGGCCCGGCTGACGGGCCAAGGAACGGCTAACGTCCCTAAGGCGAGTTGACAAACAAACTCTAAAATGGACTCTCAAATGAGACAACTTACTTGTCGGATGAGCCCCTTGTTTAGCGCCGTATTGGGTTGCTTGATCTTTGCTCTCCCGTGCTTCAATCAGCTTCCCTTTGCTCCCTCGATCGTGCCGCCGTTGCGTTGCCAATGCCTCAGCCACATTCGATCAAACACCTTGCATGCGATGCCTTGAAAAGCCCAAGGTGCTAGGAGGATGGGTGAATCTCATACATGGGATGTGTAGGTTGTTCCAACTAGGAGATTCACCTAGAGAGTCTTCTAGAGGTCTTGGACAAAGGATATGCCTATGTGGAATAGAGTCACACCTCTAGACTTGAGAGAGGAATCAAGTCATCTCTTGATAGCATTTGAATGCCCATACTTGTGTTTGAAACACAAGGGATATGACTTGAAAACCTCCTCTTTGAGGCCCCAAAAGATGTATAAGATGAGTATGAAATGGGCTCTCAAAAACTTCTCTGACATTGCCCAAGAGTGGAGCACCATATATATAGAAAAGAGGGCTTCAACGGCTCTAAAACGGGCAGAAAACGGTCATAAACGACCTGTCCCGACCGGTCATGACCGGTCGGACCCCCCCGCTGGAAGGTTTCCATAATGCAGGCCAAATACACTGGCCGACCGGTCATGACCGGTCGGCCACCCTCACTGGACAGGCCAAATACTCTAGGCCGACCGGTCATGACCGGTCGGCGCCCTTTGCTGGCTATGAAGAAGCATGAAGAACCCTCCAGGCCGACCGGTCATGACCGGTCGGCCACTCCTGGCTGTATACCTTCATTTGTGAAGGCCGACCGGTCGTGACCGGTCGGCTGGCCTTGTAAAAACAGCAGGGATGCTGGCCGACCGGTCTTGACCGGTCGGACCAGCCTGGGTCCCCTCTCAACAAGCTGAATTCCATTTGTTTCAGCTCGGAGAATAAGGCCAAGGTATGGTTGATCATTTTGGACACCTAGGGCCTATCTATGATGACTAAAGGGTTCTAAATGTAGTCAAGGTCATCAAGGATACAAAGGGGATGGGTTTTGGTCGAGGTTAAGGCACCAATGCATCTCATATACCTGAATCTTCTTCCTTGATGCGGCTGGACGTCTTGAGTCTTCGTTCTTTGTCTTCTTTGGGCTCAACCGACACAAGACTCACAGCTGTAAGTGATTGACAAACAAGGTGCACTAGTATGCCACGAAAAAGTGCACTAACAATCTCCCCCTTTGTCAATTACTTACAAAAACTTAACCTACCAAAACAAATTACATGTTCAAGATATTACAATGATAAAGCATAAATTACAGGACTCCTGACATGTCTAAACTATGCTGCTCCGTTTCAGTTTGCTCCCCCACAACCTGTCAATCCCTGCATCACAAAACATAGCAAACTAGTTTTGGTGGGATTTGATCTTTCTCCCCCTTTTTGTTAGCAATTGACAAACTATTCTCTCCCCCTTAATGATATGCCAATAAGTTAAGGTAAGAGGAGCTAGTGTGTCGCAGTTATAACTATAAGCACATGCTAAAACGGAGAGTGTAGGGTGCATGAATCATTAATACATGGAGCATGCTAAGAAACATGATTAACAAGAAGATATACTATCTAAGCATAGTTAACCATGTAATATTGGTCAAGGACATACATTTGCAATGAAGCACAAAGGGCTTATAGCCCAATCAACCAACCTCCCCTACTGGTATATCAAGACCAAAACTAAGCAAAGATTAGCATACATGAAGCATAAAACTCAAGATGGTTAGCTAATCTAAGCAGGATGATAATCTAGCAAGCAAATGTATCAATAAAAGCAAAGCTAAATCATCAAAATTTGGGCGAATAAGGCTTGAATCCTCTGATTTGCCCATATACACAGAAATGAGGCTAAAATCCTCAGATTTTCCAATAAAAGCATAACTAGCTACCCTCTCTAACCATGATGAGATTAAAAAACCAAAGGGTAGCAAAGTTCCTCAACACCCTCATAGAATGTAGCATGAGGTGAGGGGTTGGGAACTCCTCCTTCATCTAGAAGGGATAACGGTTGGGATCCCCTCTAAGATAATCTGGTAAAGGGGTCGTGATGGAGGCCGAGAGAGCAAGATCTTTATATTGGCTCTCATTATCAGATTCGGACTCCTCCGTATCATCCCAAGTGGCAGCCATGGCCTTTTTACCTTTTGGTTTAGGCCCTTCCGGACATTCCGGGGCAATATGGCCACGACGACCGCAACCGTAACAACGGACGGATGAAGGTATGGATGATTTTCCTGTACGTTTATCACCCTTCTTGTCCTTCTTGTCACGGCTATTCCCTCTATCAAATTTGAGGAATCTCTTAAATTTTTTGTTCAATTGTTCTTCCTCATCATCCTCATCATCGCTATCATCCTCCGTCTCACTTTTGATTTTCTTGTGTCTGTGAGAGGACTTGAAGGCGATGTTTTTCCTTCTAGAGGGGGCTTTAAAGCCAAGCTCAAAGGTTTGTAGGGAACCTATGAGTTCTTCAACTTTCATTGTATTAAGATCCCTACACTCTTCAATGGTGGTGACTTTAGAAGAAAACCGTTCCGGAAGCGATCTCAGAATTTTCCTACAAAGCCTATGTTCTGGAACCGGATCCCCTAAGCCCCACATATCATTTGTGATTTTGTTCAGTTTGGTATAAAATTCAGTAAACGTTTCATCCTCCTCCATAGTAATATTTTCAAAGAGAGTGGAGAGGCGTTGGAGTTTAGAATTTTTAACAACATTTGTTCCTTCATGGGTAACTTCCAGAATATCCCATGCTTGTTTACTGGTAGTGCAATTTTGGATCCGACCAAATTCTTCTCTTGATACTGAACAAAATATGGCATTCAGGCCTTTGGCATTATTAATACGCTGAGCTTTTTCATGAGCAGTCCATAATGCCTTTTCTTTTGGCCTGAGAACATCCGGCTCACCTTCCTTAGAAATAGTTACCATTGGGGGTTCATATCCAAAATCAACCATGTCCCTCACATCCGAATCAATGGATTCCAAGAAGATGCGCATACGGGCTTTCCAATATGGATAATTTGACCCATCAAAGAAGGGAGGCTTAGTGACGGATGAAGAGTCCTCTCTAGACATATTTTCAAGTCTCTCTTTAGGATCAACCTCTAGGCAATTAAGCCCTTAAAGAGGAACCCGCTCTGATACCAATTGAAATTGCGGTTTTACCGCTTGTAGAGATACTCGGAGATATGTCTATGGACCTAGAGGGGGGGTGAATAGGACCTTTTTACAATTCTTTTCGCCTACTTATGCAATTCAACAAGTTTAAGCTAGGTAAGCAAGAACACCTTGGCTTCCAAGCCTTGGTGGGTCCAATCACAAGACTAGCAAGAGTTAAGCAATAACCAAACCTAGTCTAAGCATGCATAGGTAAGAAAATGATTCAACTAATTAAGCTACTAACCTATGCACCTTGTGTAGACTTATGAGATTGGATCAATGAGCTCAAGTCTACACAAGTAGTGAAGGTACATCTTGTGCGAGGATGCCTAAAAAGTGCCTAGCATGCATTCATATCAATCATTCATAATTAAGCAATTAAACTAACAATGCAAAGATATCAATGTGCTCAATAACAATCACAAACACAAGGATGTATAGTGGTTCGACTACGTGTCTACTCCACTCCCGGTTCAAGTACTCAACCCCTTTGAGCACACCGGCATTCACTATCGGAGGTTTTAAATGAGGTTCACCTCTCAACCTTTACACGGAGGTTTTATCGGTTCACCTCTCAACCGTATCCGGAGTTTTAGATATAGGCTAACTCTCAACCTTATCGCACGTTTACTCCCGTGTCGGAGGCTCCCCCTTGGAGACTTAGTTTAGGCCCGGCTGACGGGCCAAGGAACGGCTAACGTCCCTAAGGCGAGTTGACAAACAAACTCTAAAATGGACTCTCAAATGAGACAACTTACTTGTCGGATGAGCCCCTTGTTTAGCGCCGTATTGGGTTGCTTGATCTTTGCTCTCCCGTGCTTCAATCAGCTTCCCTTTGCTCCCTCGATCGTGCCGCCGTTGCGTTGCCAATGCCTCAGCCACATTCGATCAAACACCTTGCATGCGATGCCTTGAAAAGCCCAAGGTGCTAGGAGGATGGGTGAATCTCATACATGGGATGTGTAGGTTGTTCCAACTAGGAGATTCACCTAGAGAGTCTTCTAGAGGTCTTGGACAAAGGATATGCCTATGTGGAATAGAGTCACACCTCTAGACTTGAGAGAGGAATCAAGTCATCTCTTGATAGCATTTGAATGCCCATACTTGTGTTTGAAACACAAGGGATATGACTTGAAAACCTCCTCTTTGAGGCCCCAAAAGATGTATAAGATGAGTATGAAATGGGCTCTCAAAAACTTCTCTGACATTGCCCAAGAGTGGAGCACCATATATATAGAAAAGAGGGCTTCAACGGCTCTAAAACGGGCAGAAAACGGTCATAAACGACCTGTCCCGACCGGTCATGACCGGTCGGACCCCCCCGCTGGAAGGTTTCCATAATGCAGGCCAAATACACTGGCCGACCGGTCATGACCGGTCGGCCACCCTCACTGGACAGGCCAAATACTCTAGGCCGACCGGTCATGACCGGTCGGCGCCCTTTGCTGGCTATGAAGAAGCATGAAGAACCCTCCAGGCCGACCGGTCATGACCGGTCGGCCACTCCTGGCTGTATACCTTCATTTGTGAAGGCCGACCGGTCGTGACCGGTCGGCTGGCCTTGTAAAAACAGCAGGGATGCTGGCCGACCGGTCTTGACCGGTCGGACCAGCCTGGGTCCCCTCTCAACAAGCTGAATTCCATTTGTTTCAGCTCGGAGAATAAGGCCAAGGTATGGTTGATCATTTTGGACACCTAGGGCCTATCTATGATGACTAAAGGGTTCTAAATGTAGTCAAGGTCATCAAGGATACAAAGGGGATGGGTTTTGGTCGAGGTTAAGGCACCAAGGCATCTCATATACCTGAATCTTCTTCCTTGATGCGGCTGGACGTCTTGAGTCTTCGTTCTTTGTCTTCTTTGGGCTCAACCGACACAAGACTCACAGCTGTAAGTGATTGACAAACAAGGTGCACTAGTATGCCACGAAAAAGTGCACTAACACATAATGTGCCATTTTAATTCTTAATTCTTAGTTCATGCATAATGTGCCATTTTATACTTTTCTATTTTTAACCATAGGGTCTACAAGCCATAGATGCTATTTGTGGATATGCAGCTAGGCATTGGAGCTGTTAATCTGGTTCGTCACTCTGTGGATGGACCACAGGTCGAGAATCAAGTTATTGGAGCTCATTAAATGGATAGTTCAATTGATCAGAAACATTTTTCTTTCTTGAACTTTTTCTAGATGACCAGAGGTGTGTTGGATGGATAGGATCCCCAACTAACGTGATCATGATTCATGATGAACAATGAATAATGGATGGTGCAGATCTACTAGTTGTACTGTCCATTAAAGAACTCCTCTGAAAGCCTTTGCCAGTCCATATCTCAAATAATGCTTCTTTCATCTCTCAAGACGTGGCTTTGGCTTCGCTCGCTTTCATATGCAAAGTTGCAGGAAGAGCAAGAATGCCCTCAAAACATGGCAGAAGAGGGATGCGAAACGCCTGCACCCAAACCGTCCATCAGTTTTTTCAGCTCACGTTAGCACATTAATCCAAAAATGAAGATCCAAAATTCAAGTGGGGCACACCATGGGAAACAGTGGGGATTGAACACCTGCCATTGGGACATTCGGGCTTCAGGGCTACAGAAGTTTTGGATCATGCTAATATTTTTGTTTTCAATTCATGTCAGTATAACCTTATAAATGGTTTGGTAGGCATATAAGCGTTACAGTAGACCTCGGGAAGGTTTTCAACATTTCAATCCCCAATTTTTTTCAGTCATGTGGCCCAATTTAGTTTAGTTTTTTCTGCCTCAGTTCTAGACTAACATTAGCTGTCGTCTCAAACTGATGGATGGAGTGGATTGCTCATGGACAGCGGTGAGGCCCACAGCTTCTGCATAGCGACACTCGAGTAAGGGAGCGGATTAAGTGAGACCCCGGTCCACCAAGGTGGGTGGGGCCCAGACTGTGGGCCCCACTGTGATGTATGTGACGTAAATCCACACCGTCCAAACATTTTGATAGCTCATTTTAGGGCACGATCCCAAAAATGAAGCTGACCCAAATCTTAGGTGTAGTACACGGGAAACATTCGTGATTGAATCCTCACCATTAAAAACTGCATGAATTCCGAAAGAATGTTTATTTTCCATCCAACCTGTTGATAAGGTCTCAAGACCTAGATGAAGAGACTACAAAATATCACCTTATCCAAAGCTTTTGTGGCCCAGAAGAAGTTTTTAATGATCATTAACCACTGTTTCCTGTATATGGTCCATCTGAGACTTGGATTTGCATCATTTTTTATTTTTATTTTTTATTTTTTATCATGCCCTAAAATGAGCTTTCAATACAGATGGTCGGCATGGATATAGTCACATATATCACGGTGGAGGGTCCCACCCACCTTAGTGGATCCGGGGTCTCACGTAATCCGTTCCCTTCGGGTAAGGACATCAGTATGGGATGGCCTCCGATACGAGTGCACTTGTTTGAGAAGGAAAAGAGCCAGTCAAAATCTTAATTCATCCATCAATTAAAGGACTTTCTAGGCACAAGCAAAGGCAAGGAAGACCAAATAGAATCAGTGGCAAGCAGCTGTGAAACAAAATCTGGACTACGAGGGACGCTGCCGGCAATCTATATCACATTAAAATAAAATAAAAAAAAAAACCAGCAAGATTCTCAATACAATACGAGGAGATCTAAAAAAAATCACGACGAAAATATTGCAATGCATCATGATATCTTGCCTTGTTTAAAATAGCATGAGATATTGCAAGTCTTCCTTTATATATTCTCTGATATCATAGGTACATGTAATGCATATCGATGACATCGAGACAGGAGGAGAGAGGGGCACAACATATCTTTGAAAAACTCTTCTTCTTTGGAGCTTGTTTGTTTACCACTTAATGTGGCAGAAATTTGAAACTTGGCTTATGGTGTTATTTCGGGTGTTTGTTTAACTCACTTAAAAAAAGACCTTAATGAAATTTGTTACCGAATTAATTCGGGGGTTGTGTATGGGCTGAATGCGGTAAGTGATTCTAGCAGAATGCAGTAAGTGCAAGTGTAATTTGTAATTTTTCAAAATATCCTATTCTCCGAAATCATCTCTCTTTTCTACCAATTTTTCTATTTTATAACTTCTCTCTCTTTTTTTATTCTCTCTCTTCAAAAACTCCCTAATCCTTGATGTGTGTGTTATATCTATGTCGTCCATCCATTTTTTTTTGGATCATTACAAGGCATGAGCCAAAAAAACGAGGTAGCCCTAAAGCTCGAGTGGACCACACCACAAAAAGCTTGGAGATAATGATGCCCACCGTTGAAATCTTCTATCAAATATATACATAAGGTCACTGGCCTTGATGAATGAAAAAGAAAAAATTCAGCTTGAGTCAAAACTACCGTGGTCCCCAAGGAGCCAGATTGTAGGACACAAGCGTGGATTGGGTTCTTCCCTAGCCTGGACCTAGTTAGAGATGGATGACTCTGTCGTTCTGGGAGGCCCATCATGATGTATATGTTTTATACATGTCGTTTATCCATTTTGAAATATCATTTTAAGACGTAAGCTAAAAAGGAGGCAGAATGAAGGCTTAGACCACAACAGAGTAAGCAATGGGGATTGAATTCTTACCATTGAAGACTTTTTAGGGCTCCCCACCGCGATGTTTATTTAACATCCAACCTGTTCATAAGGTCACATAGACCCGTATGCAGGGCAAACATAAATATCAGCTTGATCCAAAATTTCAGTGCCCCCCAAAATGTTTTCAACTCTGAGCTTTTAATCCCCACTGCTTCCTGTGGTGTGGTTCACTTGAGCCTTCAATCTGCCTCCCTTTTGGGCTATGGCCTAAAATGATCAGTCAAAATGAATGGGTGACGTGGATAAAACACATACTTCATGGTGGGCCCCACAGAGCCCCTATCTGCCTCCCTTTTGGGCTATGGTCTAAAATGATCAGTCAAAATGAATGGGCGACGTGGATAAAACACATGCTTCATGGTGGGCCCCACAGAGCCCCTGATAGGACCATCCATCTCTAGCTAGGATTGCCTATTGATGCTACCAGTGTCAAGGTGACTAATGAATGGTGCTATGTGGGCCCCACCATGATGTATGTGTTTTATCCATGCCGTTCATCTATTTTTCCAGTTCATTTTAGGACATGAGCCAAAAAACAAGGCATATCTAAATCTCATGTGGACCAATCACAGGAACAATAGGGATACCATTGAAAACTTCCTCGAGGGGCTATAGAAGTTTTGGATGAAGCTGATTTTTGTGTTTTCCCTTCATCTACCTAATCAACTGGTTGGATGGCAAATAAACATTATAGTGGGCTGTAGAGGGTTTTTAATGGTGGACGCTCAATCACGCCTGTTTTCTTGTGGTGTAGTCCACTTGAGATTTGGATCTACCTCATTTCTGGGCTCATGCCTTAAAATGATATGAAACAATGGATGAACGACATGGATAAAACACATACATCATGGTAGGACCCATAGAGCACCGTCCATAGAAAGCAAAGATGATTGAATGCACATCATTAAAAACTTCTAGAAGTTAGAGCAATTTTTTAACGAAGTGATCAACAATTTATATATAATTTCGGAAAGTAAATGACAAATAAACTTTCTTAGAAAAATGGAGTAATTATGTGATTATATTTAAAAAAATATGATTATTTAACGCATTAGGGGTAATTTAGTAAAATTGTCAAATTTAAGACATTTTTACCAAATATAAAATTTTGGATTCATTACTACATTTCAGTGCTCTGAATTTTTTTCAGATAATTTACCAAACAAGCATTCTAGCAATCATCGGTACTTAAAATTCAGTCCATAATATATCCACTACTTAAATTAATTTTAGATTTTTTTATTCATTTTACCAAACGCACACTTAGCATACCTAGAAAAACTCCTCTTCTTCTTTTTTATTTTCTTTTGCTCTTCTTCTCTCCACTCACCCTTGCTGTCTTCCTCTTATATTCTCTCATCTCCTCTCTCTCTCCTCCTTAGAGAAGAGCCTAAAACGCTTTACAGGTTTCTTCGTGTCATCCATCATATTTTAAAGGGGGAATTAAATGATACTCCAGCAACGTATGACACTTGACACGTGGGCACTCATACATTGTGCATTTGGCATATATTAATCCAAATTTAATTAGACTAAATTGTGGAATCTACTGTTCCTCACCATAGTCCTAAAATTAGATTGTTTGGACAATTCCACTCTTATTCGTGGACGCTTGTTGTTGAAATAGGACCATTGGATATTTTTTCACTCTTAACCGTCCAATAGATGTTCAATTAAACATATTTGTCCGGTTACGGTGCATCTAAGGCCTCATTGGGTGCATGTCACAACTTTATTGGCATAGAAATAGTGCTATTTGGTGTAGACATCCCACCTTAAACAAAACTACTCTTCGACTTCAATTTGGCTTCGATCAAAAGTATTTGTATGGCTCGATGCTCACCATATGGCCACACAGGATGGACATGGTATGGCTTAGGGCAAGTTTCAAAAGTAGCTAACGGGTTAGATCAATAGATCGGAAGGCCCACCGACCTGTTTCCACTCGAAATCATTAGGGTCTCTAGAACGCTCAAGTGTACATTATTTTGATAAAGCCACTTCCAGGCCATCCTAGAAGGTTCTAAAATCCAAGGGGATAGTTTGGGAAGGCCCTTGACGCAACTCAAAAATGATCAACAGGAGAGATTGACGAACCCATGGACCATTCGACTTGATATCAGCCGCTTGCATAAAGATATCCGCAAGTCGTAAATTAATTAAGACACATTTTTCCAACTCCAATGGTATCAAAAGCTCGTAAAAATATAATCGAAAGAATCATCGACATTTTTCGAAGATAAGCACTGCAACCAATCGGCTAATACCAAAACGGGCAAACGACAAGATCAAGACGAACACCATAGATTTGAAAGACCCTAAGAGCATCGAATGCATCAACTGTCGAGAAAAGAGCACTCCAAAACACTATCCTTAAAGGGCTGGTTGCAGAAAGCATTTGGAAAAGGCAACCTAAATACTGTTATCGTTACTAACAACTTATAAAGAAAACTTATGGGCCAAATAACGGTTATTTAGGTTATTTAAGGACCACAACTGCAAGCCATTTAGGAGGGGATAAAGGGCCAAGCGTTGAGAGGGGCCAGAGTTATTGAAGCACCTGGGGCCGATTGAAGCTCTTACTGAGCCACGCTGAATTCGTTGCACCGCTAGTTTGAAGATATGTCTCTATGAACTTGTTCTAGCCCCCCACCAACTGCGAAAAGGCAAGTGCACTATTACTCTATCCAACAAAAAGCTCAAACAATCTAATAGAAGCTTCCAAAGCCAAAGAGTAGGGTTGAAATGGGGGACATCCAACCATCCCTTTTGATAAAAAGAGGACATTTGGTTTTCCCTTTTCTTTCTCACATCTCGAATTAGACTGGACTCCACTCCATACATTTCTAGGATATCCACAACGTCCACACACATATTCAATGTTTACGATTCTTTTCTACTACTCTTTTCTCTTTATTTGTCTTTATCTTGCCTACTTAGGGTCTTGATACCCTGCATAGTGTGGCATAATGTAGTGATATTGTAGACACCACACCCTTGGCTGAAAGGATGTTTGAATGGTTAGATAGATGGTAGTCTATATCCCAAACCCTAGGTCTAACCCCAGTCAACTCACCCATCCAAACCCTAGTTCATATCCCAAACCCTAGGTCCAAACCTAATCAACTCACCCATCCAAACCCTAGTCCATGTCCAAAGCTTTAACCCACACCTAATTAACTCACCCCAAATCATAAGTCCTGAAAACTACCTTTAAGAAAAACTAGGCCAAAATTCTCAAGCAGGTCAACTCAGCCTTTACACCCAGTCAAAGCCAAAACCAAACCTTAGTCCAACCCTCAGCCTCAGAGCAGGACCGAACCTTGAAGAACACCAAACCTGGGATGGAAAACTTCCAGTTTCGGATGTCCAGTTCTCCAAAGCTGGACAGGGGGTAAAGGACAGGCGGCACCCTGGGTGTCGCCGACCTTAAATTACGGAAATTGCCACTTAGGGCAGCTATAAATACCCCCCCTCTCCCTTTCAATTTTAGCATCCATCATCTCCAAGTCATTTGCGAGAAGCGACTCACCTCCCTTCCTTCTTTAGCCCGTTCCTCCGCCGAGGAGAGTGAGAGTGAGTGTGTCACGCCCCGAAATTCGGAACCTGAGTACAACAACCCGAAGCCCGAGTTCGAGGGTGTGAATTGAAAATTCGAGCATAGATTCCTTGAGATTCCATCCCACACATTATATATCTAAAATAAATTCTCAAATATAAAATTTCTTTCCCACTAATGTCTTATTACATTGAATTTTACAAAACTAAAACAAATCGATTACATTCGACGCTCATGTGATATGTGACCCTCTGAGTACTTTGCTCCGTCTATGTCTTTTTCTTCCTGTGAACCTGCAAGAACTGTGGTGATTTTGGTGAGCTAAAAGCCCAGTGAGGTCATTTCCATCGCAGGTAATATTCCAGTTAATAAGAGATAGGAGATGAATCATCAACGGATAGAATTGTATGAAATATACAAGGATAAGGTTATGATTGATATACTTTATGATTTATTATAAATGTCGCATAATGATCATGATGTCATGTATGTTATGATAGGTGCGAGAGCAATAAACGTCTAGGAACTCGTTACCACTGAACATTAGGAACCTGTCGCAAATCAACCATGCTCACCTAACCGGTATAACGAGGCGGCAAATCAACCATGCACGCCAGTGGGCAAATCAACCATGCACCACTGATCCAACCGAGCAAATCAACCATGCTCAACAAGTGAAACGACCAGAACTCGCTGCCACTGAACATTAGGAACCTGTCGCAAATCAACCATGCTCACCTAACCGGTACAGCGAGGCGGCAAATCAACCATGCACGCCAGGAGTCAAATCAACCATGCTCCTGTTCTGTCGTTGTGTATAAGAATGTATATGAATGTCATGAATCATGGAAACATATCTTCAAGCATACAATGCATCTCAACTCAATTCCAATCACACCATGCATGTATTATCTTTATTTACGTAGTCCTTTGTCTAAACATTTGGTTGGTAGTAGATTAAGGCAGCCTAGAATAATTTGGAAAAATTATTAGAATGTGTAAGGTAACTAATGACAAGTTTGTCTAGCATCTAGATATGTACAAATAGATAGGATAATTTGGGAAAACATCACGAATGAACAGAACAGAGGTTGAAGCGGGTCCCATACCTAAAACTCTCCTACAATTGAGAGAGAAGAAATAAAGACCATATTAAGACTTGATTAATGAAGCGGATTGGAGACGGATTCCTAACCCAAAACCCAATTATTAAGCAATAAAAGAAAGAACTAAGACTTAGAGCATAATAACAAGAGAAGTAAGGAAAATTAACCAGAAAAACCATGAGATGAATCACTCACATTAATGAACTATACGCTCTATGCAAGCCCAAACCTGGGTACAAGTTGGCTCAGCGAGTCGTTCAGCGAGTCGACTCAGTTCGGATGTCTAGAAGGTCCTTCTTCTCTCTTCTTTCTTTCTCCTTCTTCTTCCTTCTTTCTTCTTCTTTTCTTTTCTTTTCTTTTCTTTTCTTTTCTTCTTCTTTTCTTTTCTTTTCCTTTCTTCTTCTTTTCTTTCTTTTCTTTTCTTCTTCTTTTCTTTTCTTTCCTTTCTCTTCTTTTTCTTTCTTTTCTTTTCTTCTTCTTTTCTTCCTCTTTTCCTTCTTCTTCTTCTTTCTTTTCTTCTCTCTCTCTCTCTCTCTCTCTCTCTCTCTCTCTCTCTCTTTCTACGTCTCTCTTCCATTAAAACTACACTAGGGGGGGTTTTATACAACACCCTATCTGAGTTTGAAGTGTCGAAGACGGACTTGGATAGCTGGCGCTTGCGGCAAAACGACCGAACCGGTGATCATAGAATTTGAGTTGGAGAAGGATCCCATGTTCGTTTCTTGCAGAAAAAGCTTCAGGTGAACCGTTGGAGACCTAGGTGGGGTCCACACGACTCTAATGGAGCAGCCCCCAAGCCACCATGCGGAGTGCCGGTCAGGATCTATGCCTCTTTCGATTCGGACGGTGACTAAAAAAGAATGGATATACGACCGATGAGGGAGGTTTTCAAGGGAGTACCTTTCGTGAGGGAAAGGAAAAGAATAGACGGTTTGGATATGTGATGTGGGGTCCACAGATGGACGGTGTGCATCGCCAGCTGGGTCAGGAGGACGCTGTTGCAGCGGACGCTGTAACAGCGTCCGAAGAGAACACGGTCTCTTCTCACTCCTCTTCTTTTTATATCTTACGTGCGTTGCACGTACAAGACAGCTGCCAGCTGTCCTGACTAGTGGGGTCCACCGGTGATGAATGGCGTTGAGCGCCCAGGTCGGCAGCGAGCGCTGCTGTCGCAGCGACGAAGAAGAAGGAGGACGTTCTCACCCTCCGCCCGATTGGTCCGTACCTGCACGAAACGCGGTCCACCCGTTGGGAAGCTAGGTGGGGCCCACACGATCCTACACACAAAGTTTGAAAGGTCCAGGCACATCAGGGAGGTGGATCTTGAGTTTCTTTTGTTAGAACGGTGAATCGAAGTGGTCCACACAACCTGCCAAAAACGTTGAGACTTCCTTCCACTAACAACCGGTTGAGGCACACTCCAACTGGACGGTTTGGATCCACTGAGGAGACCACCATGATGGACGGCTTGAATCCTTGCACAGCGGCAGCGGCAGCGCTGTCGCTGCATGAATTGAGAAGAAGACGGACGGCGTCCGCTTTGTGCCATGCACGCGGTCAAACGCGGTTTGACCGCGTGGCTGATGGTGTACACCGTACACTGGGTCCCACCATGAAGATTATACGAAATCTTCTCTGATCAGAAGGTGGGCCACAAATACTTGGGCTTGGGTACCAAACTTGGGACAGATCCGAGTTACGGTGGGCCACCTACGATCTAATTTCTGATTTGGGCATTTGTAAGACGATCGGAGGGCTGAAATTCAATGTGTATGGTTAGATCGTGTCCTAAAACTAATATCTAGAGTTTTGCGCGAAACTGATCGCCCGAAATCATGATACTTGAGAATGGCCACATAACTTAAGTTTAACTAATGGTATTTCCGTAATTATTATAAATTTACGAGTTTTGTAAAATCTATCACTTCCATGTTGGTTTAGGGTTTATTCTAAGCAACTTTAACAAAGAGACCATATAGTAATTCCCTACGGATGATTTATTATTAATTTATCAATATTTCGATTTATTTAAATTATTAAATAATTAACTAAATTACAATTTAAATTATTCTAAAATCCTAGGGTGTTACAAACGCACCCGAGCAGGTTTATAGGGCCAAGTATTCACTGGTCTAAGCATATGCCTTGGGACGGACGCAATGTACGGGTCATATTTATGGACAGACATGTATACAGGATGATGTACAGCGGTTTACATTGATCGCGTAATTCGAAATCAGAGTGGATGGTTAAATCTTCCGGTCTAGCCACGATAGGTCATTCTAAGGGTCAGTTTATTGATTTAGCTAAGTATACTGAGTTCTCAAATGCTTTAAAAAGTGTTAGAAATCGTATAAAAGTATATACGTGTGTGTATGCGTGTGAACAACACATCCTAGAATTTAAATTTTTCACGTGTGAACATGCACTCGTGTACTTACTCGTGCGTCCAAATTCACGTGTGAACATGCACTCGTGTACTTACTCGTGCGTCCAAATTTTCGGGGTATTACAGAGTGAGTGAGTGAGAAGACCCTAGCCTTGGTCTAGCCTAGTCTGACACAGGTGAATTTGGACGCATAATTTGAACTTCATTCAAGTCATATGAACAATCAACACATAATTCAGAATTTAGAACAAAAAGGTAGAACTTTGGTTTAAGTTCCCACATGGAAATCCAAGTCTAGAGCGTATTGAATCCGATTCCTCGGAGCATACAGGTCTAGAGTCATGCAAAACAATTAAGAACTACAACAATTCTTCCAAACATCCATGAACCATCATAAGATTAAGAAAAACTACTTAGAACTTTATTCAAACTTCTAAAAATCATTGTTCTTCAATAAATCCAACTTGAAACCAATAAAACGAATTAAACAATCTAAGAAAACTATAAGGTTTACCTCTTAGCTCTAGCTAAGAGATTAGCTAATGAAAAGCATATTAAAAACTAGAACTAGAACTAAGAAAATGAAGAAAAACTAGCTGGAGGAGGCTAGGAAGCCTCCTATGACTTGAACTCCTTGCTCCCCACGTCCTTGCTTGCCCTGGGATAGAAGAGAGCACCTCCTTTTATAATACAGCAAGAGTACCGCAACATAACAGACTTTTTTCACTTCGTACGGCTTAACCAATGGTCGGATTGCCTTCAAATTTGATTTGTAGCTTCCTTGTAATGTGATATTCCTCATAGATGATTTAGATTTTCAAGATTATCTTCTGAATGGGCCCACCAATCAGATCAGTGACCGCCTCTCAAAATCGCCCAATTCGGGTACCTTTAGAACCAGTCATCTTGCTTTCAACGCTACGGAGTGTAAAGAGGTCGGATTGATCTCAAATTTTGAATATTGGTAGAAAACTTCCTCCTCTACATGATACATGGATTAGATTATCCAAAACAATTCCAGAATTAGGTGCGAAAATTAGAATACTCAGGCCTTTTATAAAATCTGCGCAGTTGGATCTTTCTGGATGGTCCATCTTTCTTCAACCGGTACGATCAAACCACACATCCTTTTGATCTAAAACTTTGTGATTATTCATATATAGATGTGGTCTAGAAGATGGTCAAAGTATATTCTTCATATCATCAATGATGGGTCACCTGGACCGGCCCAGAGTGGAGTAGGCGGAATCTGGAACTTTCTGGACAGTTCGTATTGTTTTGGCCACCACGGTCAATCCGTAGCTCTGATCGACACGAAACCACTTGGGTTATTTCGGTGTCGAGCTCCTCTTCAACATGGATATGTTTTATTTCTAAATATCATCAAGATGGCTCCCGAAATGTAGGCTAAAAAACTAAAAATGGGACTGCTGCTGTTTGAACTCTGAAAACCAGAATTTACATGGCCGACCGGTCGTGACCTGTCTGTTTTGATCCATCAACCTTTGTAGAAGGCAGCAATGTTGGTTGACCGGTCTTGACCAGTCGGACCACCTTGTGGGGCTCCTTTTTCATTCTTTTCTTCTTTCTCTTCTTTCCTTTCTTCTTCCCTCTTTTGTTCTTCCTTTCCTTTGATCTTCGAGGTATGTAAGAAGAGTCTCAAAGCATCCAAATGATGAAGTCTCTCTTTCATTCCTACAACCACAAAACTATGCATTAGATTAGCCTTTAAATCATGAAAACCATGCATAATGAGTGATGAATTGGGGTTAAAGTATGCACAATTAAGAGCTCAACAAGCATGCATAGGTAAACAAATGATTTAACTAATCAAGCTCCTAACCTATGCAACATATGTAGACTTATGAGAATGGATCAATAAGCTCAAGTCTACACAACTAGTGAAAGTACATCTTGTGTGTGGATGTGCCTATCTAGTTCCTAGCATACATTCCTATCAAGCATTCATAATTAAACAATTAAACATTCAATGCTAAGATAACAATGTGCTCAATTCAATCATAAACACAAGCATGTATAGTGGTTCGACTTTGGGTCTACTTCACTCCTGGTTCAAGAACTCAACTCCTTTGAGCACACCGGCATTCATTGTAGGAGGTTTTAAATGAGGTTCACCTCTCAACCTTTACACAGAGGTTTTACCGGTTCACCTCTCAACCATAACCGAGTTTTGGACAAAGGGCTAACTTTCAACCCGATGCACATTCACTCAAGTGTTGGAGGCTCCCCCTTGGAGACTTTGTTTTAGGCCCGGCTAACGGGCCAAGGAGTGCCAAACAACCCCTAGTCTTTAGGCCGACAAACAGGCCAAGGAACGACCAACGTCCCTAGTTTGAGTTTGACAAACAAACTCTACACTCAACTCCCAAAGGGAATTGAGTGGATAGACTCTCAATAAAGACAACCTTACTTGTTGGATGAGCCCCTTGTTTAGCGCCAGTTCGGGTTGCTTGATCTCCGCTCTCCCGTGCTTCAATCAGCTTCCCTTGCTCCCACGATCATGTTGCCATTGCGTCGCCAATGCTTCAGCTAAACTTGATCAATCACCTTGCTTGTGATGCCTTTGAGATGCCCAAGGTGATAGGAGGGTAGGATTGAGAACTTTACAACTAATGGGAATGGGTTGCCTAGAGTTTCTCTCCTACAACGATCTCATCTTAGAGTTTTGGACAAGGATATGCCTATCAAGAAAGGTCCAAACTCTAGAGATCAAGAGGGGATGAAGGTTATCTTCTTCATGAGCTTGGAATGCTCCAATCTTGTATTAAAGCACAAGGAAGATGCCTTGCATAGGTTGGGAATGAGCCTCAAATGGTCTCCAACAATGGTGGCTTCACTCCTCTCAAAATCCCTCTTGTTACCCCTCAAAACAAGCCAAGCCCCTTTATAAAAAAATGAGCAACGGATTTAAAATGGGCAAAAAATGGCTAGTGCCGACTAGTCGTGACCGGTCGGCCAGGGGTCCACGACCGGTCTTGACCGGTCGACCATAGGCCAAAAACTGGACAGGGACTTTGCTGCCTGCAGGAGGGTCTGCCCGACTAGTCAAGACCGGTCGAACCAGCCCAGGCGACCGGTCAAGACCGGTTAGCCCCAATGGCCTGCACACTCTAGCGGGTGCTGTCCACACTGGATCCTAGTCCGACCGGTCTTGACCGGTCGGTCCAGTCCATCCGACCGGTCAGTCAGGCCTGGGTTCAGCCTGATGTATAGCTGACCCAACTATATCACAACCCACTCATATTGGCCAAGGTTTGGGTGATCTTTTGGGACACCTAGGGCCAATCTATGATGACTAAATGATTCCTAATATGGTCAAGGTCATCAAAGAAGTTAAGGGGTTGGGTTTTGGTCAAGGTTAAGGCACATCAAGGCATCACTTTTACCTGTTTCTTCTTCCTTGATGTAGCAGGGCCACTTGAGTCTTCGGTCTTCGTCTTCATTAAGCTCAACCGACACTAGACTCACTGACCTAAGTGATTGACAAACAAGGTGCACTAGTATGCCACAGAAAAGTACACTAACAATCATAATCTGCACCAGAGCTCAGCTAGCCATGTCAAACCACGAGGAGGAAATCCATTTACTCCCAGTTCTCGACATAATAGAAGCTCAACTTGCAACATATCCACAGCAGGCCGAAAGCACGCTAATCATCCAAGAATTGGCACAAGAGGTGTGTTGAGCCCTCAATTATACATATTCTAACCCTAATTCATCACTCTTTATGCATGATTTATAGTGTTAAAGACCCATCTTATGCATGTGTTTGTAGGAATGAGAGAGAGACCTTGTGAATTCAATGCTAAAAAGATCGCTTTAGGACACTTTGGGAATAGGCTTGCACACGGGTCGGGTTAGGGTCGGGTTGGGTTCGAGTTTCGGTCCGAGTTGTGATCGGGTTGGGCTGACCCAACCCTAACCCTACCCTACTTGAAAAAGGGTCAACCCTACCCTACCCTATGTGCTAAACTAGGTCGGGTCGGGTCAGGTCAGGTTAGGACTATGTTTCTATGGTGTAGTCCACCTAAGATTTGAGTCAGCTTCATTTTTGGTATCATATCCTAAAATAATCTTTCAAAATAGTTGGACGGTGTGGATTTAAGACACATAGTCAGGGGCCACCCACCTTGGTGGATCCCGGATGTCACCTAATCCGCTCTCTCTGAGTGTGAGATGAGTGCAGCTTAGGTGAGAGTCGGTGAGACCCCGGAACCAGCCACATGGATGAGACCCTGACCATGAGGCTCACCTCGATGTATATTGTAAATCCATGCCATCCATTTGTGTTTCCAGATTATTATATGACATGGTCCCAAAAAGGAAGCAGATAAAAGCTTTAGGTAGACTACACCACAAAAATCAGTGGTCATTGAACTTCCACCATTAAAAGATTCTAGAGTCCACCCTCATGTTTATTGACCATTCAACCTATTGATAATGTCATACAAATATTTCTAGAAGCAATAAACTAGTATAAACGTGGTGGTTTGGGTCGGGCGGAATAGGTTGGGTATACACGGGTCGGGGTACGGGTCGGGTCGGACGGGTTTGGCATGTATCTTAAACCGTACCTAAATTAAAAACGGTTTACCACATCCACCTGGGACCAGACTGTTTTCTCAGCCGAGTCGGGACGAATCGGGTTTCTACCAGGTTGGGTCGGGCTGGTTGGACGGGTTAACCGGGCAGATGTGCAGCCCTACTTGGGAATCAAGAAAAATCACGCCAAAGAACGAAGAAGAAAAACCATGGAGAAATCATGTTAAAAGACCTGGATTGTCCAGAAAAATCAATGTGCAGAGCTAGAAAAATAATATGCAGAAAGTTTTAGATTTTTTGAATTAATCGACAGAGCCTGTTGTTGGGGCTCAAATTTGCACCCATTGTAAAACAACATCTCGTGGTCTATTAACAATGATTTGGATAAGTTTAGAGGCCGGGAGAGCCCCGAAAACGCCTGCACAACCCTGATCACTTGGTAGCGACCAAAATTCATAAACAGCATTTCGGAGCGGAACTGGACATGCGCTTTGCCGCCAAATGATCCGAAATGTCCTAAAACCCTTAACCTGCAAGTTTCAAAGTCATCCGGTGCATATTTTTGCCCGCTTACCTCGAAATACGCTTCGTCCCTGCCCGGAACTGACCAAAAGGGTCCGTAAGCCTACAGCTACCATTTTGGAGCGGAACTGGACATGCGCTTCACCGCCAAATGATCCAAAATGTCCTAAAACCCTTCACCTGCAAGTTTGAAGTCATTACGATGCGTATTTCCATACGTGCGCTCTCCGGAACAACGTTCCTATACGACAAGCCGACCCGGAGGCTCCAAATTAGGAAGGAAGTACCAAAATTGGCAACATCTGGACTTCCACACCCCACCCCGTTCATTCAAGAGGTCAATCCTAACCTAGAAGTGGCTTGGTGACAGTGAGTGCATGTCTAGAAAAGGTAGCTTTCCTTTGGAGGTCCCTCGTCGGAGCTGAAATGCTGAAATTTTCTAAGTGCTGGAATCCTGAAAATCTGGCCAAGTAGTGGGAAAGTGCCGGCAAAGCACATGCGCCTGGCCTCCAACCACATGCGCCTGACCTCCAACCACATGCGCTTGCACTCTATCAGTGAAAGGAAGTGAATTAAACACTTTCTGAAAAGCGCCGGGAAATGCGCCGGTAAAGGACATGCGCCCGGATCCACCACATGCGCTTGGCTGCTTTCTACCACATGCGCTTGACACTGCTGTCTACCACATGCGCCGGGAAATACCCGTCGGACCGGACCCGAACCCGATTATCCCCTATAAATAGTGAAGTCACTTCACTCATCAGTACGAGATCATCCCCCGCCGACCTCAGAGTGATGTAAGCACCACATGCGCTTACTTTCTCTCCCCTCGCCGGATGCCTTGGCCGGAGTGGATTCCCTCGTCGGAAAGGGATTTCCTCGCCGGAATCCCAAGTTCAAGAAAAAAATCCTGAAATTTTCTAAGTGCTGGGCACATGCGCCGGCATATCCCCCACATGCGCCGGCTTTTCTGGCCGAAAAATCCTGAATTTCCTCTAAGTCTGGGAGAGACATGCGCCCACTCTTTGGTTCCAGGTGCATGTGCACTGCCACATGCGCCCAGAACACCTCTCCTTCATCTATTTTTTGTGAAAAATGGGCACATGCGCCCGGATGATGACCACATGCGCTTGACAGATGATGCAACACCACATGCGCTTGTAAAATGGCCACATGCGCCTGTACACACTCTCCCATGTGCCTAATCGCTGATGGGAGGAGTGGACCTTCCGTCGCATGGCCCGCCTTCATCCGAGATCGGATTTTGATGAAACCGCCTCTCCCGGATGCGTCTCGATGAGATCTATCCATCCACCAGATCAGATTCTCCAACGGTCAATGATAAATGGCCCAAATCAGTGTTTTGGTCCAAAATAACCAACACTTAGCCAATTTGGCAGCCCTGGAAATCCTTCCGAAAGAACCGAAAACGGCCTAAAACGAGAAGAATCGGGCGGAATTGGACCGAGCCCGAGAGGGAAACTTTTCTTCTACTTACATGATACACCATAATCATGCACTGCGATGAGGTTATCTGATCTCGGGACCCTCGAATACCCTAATCAAGCGATCGGCAGGCCCGCTACTTAGTCATTTTCAGCCCTGGGAAGTGCCCTGTTGGCCCGGAAATTGACTTCTGCTAAGCAAATCGAAACGCGATCGCACAACGATCTTCGTGGACATAATCCACCCCTGTTCCAAGTTGGTCATCGATAATATTCACCAATTTCTTTAATCAGACCGCAAACAGGTCCACTACTTAGTCATTTCTAGCCCCGGGAAGTGCCCTGTTGGCCCGGAAATTGACTTCTGCTAAACAAATTGAAATGCGATCGCACCGCGATCTTCGTGGACGTAATCCACCCCTGTTCAAAGATGGTTATCGATAATATTCATCGATTTCTCTAATCAGACCGCAAGCAGGTCCACTACTTAGTCGTTTTCAGCCCTGGGAAGTGCCCTGTTGGCTTGAGAATTGACTAGTGCCAGTTGAAATTAACCGCGATCTCAAAGACGCCGAGGCAAAGCTGAAGTACTCAGGCTATCCAACAGCCGAGTCAAGCATTCACGGGGCACCGATCCCCATTATTCATAAGAAATTGGCATATGTGGGTACCCGTCGGACCCTATACTTAGCCACTTACAGGCATCGGAGATAGCCGATCCAGCCCATTGAATTTGGATCCTCAAAAGATCTTGGCTCGATAAAGCCTATCTGATCCCAAATAGATCACTGAAAATACGCAGAAGAAAGAGTGCTCTCGAAGACGAGTCGCCCGACTCCAGAAGAAATACATTTACTTTACTGTACAAAGCTCTATTCATCCCGAATAAAGGTCCGAGGCTAAACCTAAGGGGTTATGGTTACCACGAGAAACCACAAACAAAGAGTTCTAACTAAGCTTGAAACATCTTGCTATGGACTACCACTATGAAAAAGACAGTCGATGCCCTACCCATCGACAACGGGTCCGTCGGTTGAGCTGATGAGGTAGTTGCGGATTGCTTTCCTAAGGTCACCCGTCATAAAAATATGGGTGCGGGCTTTAGGTTATGCCGATCAACATTTCGAGGTTCGTGTATTCCAGTGGTCACCTGTTCACAGTAACAGGCGCGGGCCCACAGTTGCACCACTCGATTAAAACCCTCGTTCGGGAACGTTGCAGAGTGCTTTCTTAAGGTCACCCGTCATAAAAATACGGGCGCGGGCCTTGGGTCATGCCGACCAACATTCGAGGATCGTGTATTCCAGCGGTCACCTGTTCACAGTAACAGGCGAGGGCCCTGAGTTGCACCACTCGAATCCTGACAGTCTCTCAACCCGGACAGTCCGAAAGAAAATGGGACATAGACATCCGGCGTGTCTAATAAATGTGGCTCAATCCATAACAAGAAAATAAAGGTCTACACGACCATGAACTCAAGACCATAATCCCCGACGGATTAGTCTTTTGCCTTCCAATCAAGGGTGATTAACCGTTGATGTAATTAAAGGCTCGTGACCAGTATCACAGCCTGGAATGTAAAAGACCTCAGAATCTCTGGAATAAAATTCACCTTGCGATATCTCTCTCTTGTGTACACTTTGTGATCGATTGCTTATGATTGTCTATGAATGTCTCTATACTCAGAATTCCCCCAGAATAAAAGAAACATGAAAAAAAAAGAAAGAAGGACTGCTGACGAGTAGTTCTGATCTTTCCCCTCTTTTTCTAAGTTCTAACAAACTGGCGACTCTGCTGGGGAATATTCAACACCAGGATCTCTGGTTATTGCTGAGTAAATAGACATTCTGTGTTAAATCATTTGCAGACACTAATGTGTACATGGGAAAGGTTACTGCAAGGAGAAATGTTCGGCGCCTTCACGGGCGCCAAACTGGCGACTCTCAACGGGAACGTTCTTCCCTTCATCTTTAAGGCAAAAGAATTTTGAAGCTTCGTATAGCATGCATGTAGTTTGTACTTATATATTTCTGTCTATCCACTGTCAAGCCGTATCGCGATTGGTAAGGTCGCGTCCCCTCTCTTTCCCAAGCGCGTGGAATATTCTAATGCGTGTATGACTGTGCAGAGAGAGAGAGATAGAGAGAAAGACAGAAAGAGAAAGACAGAGAAAGAACTAAACAAATGGCATCTACGATGATCTTCTTAGCAGCCGGAGGATTTTACTTCCCCCATCTGGCAGCAACCTCTAAAGCCGGATAGCAGATTGTGCAGAAGCGCAAGACCGTCAAGAAGACTGAGAACAAGAAGGTTATCCCAGCTAAGATGGAGAGGACAGCAAGGGTGCAGAGCAGAACAAAGAGACAGTGGAAGCCAGTCTACAGGGGCGACACCCGCGACTCCGGCAGAACTACCGTGTCAGCCAGGCCAGAGTTCTCCTTCGCCGATATCGACTTCCCAGCGATACCGAAGACAACATCATCAGCGAAGATGCCGAACAGATCCGCTGTTCGACAGTCGACTAAGATGACGATGAAGACAATCCCTACTGAAGCTGCCGTGATCAAGATGAGGCCGCAACGAGCGCAAGTAATGATGGTGCAGGTCACCGAAGGAGAGGCAAGTGAGCGATACCCAAAGCTGCCTCCAATCCAAGAACAGATAGATGAGATTATCCAGGTCCAAGAGGACACGGCCAGAGAGATGAGAGAGATGAAAGAAGCACTGTTGGCTCTAGTTGCCCAGGGGGCAAACAGAAGCCCAGCCGTACCTACTCGATAGTCTGTGGAGGAATGCCAGGGGGCAGCAGGAGAACCAGCTACCGCCGAACCACAAGCTCGCCCGAGAAACGTTGTGTTCGGACGTGTACCGCCACTGCCGTCTCAAGCCACGAGAGAAGAACTGTCTCAGACAGTTGCGGACCTGATGCGTCAGGAAAGAGAAAAGGAGAAGAGAGGAAAATATGTATACCGGGTGCCGTACTTACCCGAGGTCCACGATCTCTCGTTTCCCAACAATTTCAAGCGTCCAGACTTCCCTATATTCGATGGCAGAGGATCGCCAGAGGAACACATGGTTCAATTCATGACAATGATGGGCAACCTGTCGACAATTCCCCCATACTGTCTCAGATTGTTTGGCTCAACGCTCACGAGCAAGGCATTCCAGTGGTACATGTCACTGCCCAGAGGGTCAGTCAAGTCCTGGGAGCAGATGTAGGACTTGTTCATCTCCAAATTCTTCTCTACCGAGCGAGAAGTCTCACTGACAGATTTAGCCTTGGTTCGTCAAAGGCAGGGAGAGTCGGTCGAGAAGTTCATCGAAAGGTGGGGGACTATAGCAGCACAATGCCGGGCAGGCCATGGATGCGATGATTTCATTTGGCTTATCTGGACACAACTTCTCGACATTTCGAGACCTCGCTACGAAAGCCCACCTGGTGGAAGGAGCCACGTCCAGAGCGCAGTTCAAGGCAGAGAAGCCCAGGAGAGAAGCCGGAAGGATGATAACCTCTAACTACGTTGACAAAGGAAAGGGTTCGAATGACAGGAAACGCCCAAACATCGAACGCAGAGTTGAGGCCAGGCCAGTAACCACGACTCAAGACAAAGGCAAGAGTTTTCAAAGGCCGCGACATCTCACGATAGAAGAGCGTAATCTAGCAAACGGACCTTATACCTTCGACATGGAAGATCTGGTTCCGATCATGGAATAGCTGGTCGAGGAGAGGTTGATAAGATTGCCAGAATGCACACACCCGGAGGAAGCGAAGATGGTCGATCATCCCAGCTACTGCAGGTATCATCGTGTGACTACCCACAAGACTGAAGACTGCTTTGTCCTAAAAGGCAAGATTCAACGGATGATCAACGATGGCACCATTAATATGAAAGCGGAAGAGGCGAACCGGAACACTGCGACAGTGGTGTCTGCCCTCCCTATGCCAGTTCAAATTCCAACGGCGAATCCATTCCCAGAACTGGAAGAGCCATGGACACTTGTGAGCAGCAAGAAAAGGCTAGAGAACAAAAGAAGACTCTTGGAGAAAGAGAGGAAGATGAAGAACAGAATGAGAAAAGGAAATGTTGGACAAGAACAGTCGTGTGCACAGCCCGTTCAGTGTGCCATGGTTTCAGTGGTCGCTCAACCAGGGGCCAGTGACAAGGACCAAGTCCTAGAGAAAGGAGAAGTCAATGTAGTGGCTCTGCGGTCAGGAAAGCAGGTCGTACAGAGAGAATTTTCGAGGTGACCAGACCCTAGAAGGATGAATGCGGTCATAGGTGAGCCATCAGGGACACCTCGAGAAAAAGAACCAGCAGAAGCAGTTAATGAGCCAGCAGCTGACCAACGAGATCACACTCGAGATAAGGCACCGGTTATGTATGATGTGGTGTCTCATCTGAAGAAGGTTTCGGCCCGACTCAGCATCTACGATGCCTTGTGCCTTTCGAAGAAATATCAGGAAATGTTGCTCAACGCATTGCTCGATCAAGAAGCCCGTGAGGTCATGATAGCAGAGATCGAGTCAGAAATGGAAGGAATGAAGATAACGGGAACTGGGGATCGACCCGCAGAACAGGTCATGCAGATTGATCGATCGTCCATGATCACATTCTCTGAAGAAGACAGAACGATTAGCTTGACAGACCACAACCGCCTGTTGATGGTGACAGGTCTCATCCGAGACATAGAGGTCCGAAGATGCATGCTGGACGACGGATCCGCTGTGAATATTATGTCTCTAAAGACATTGCAGCAGTTGGGTTTCAGACAGACAGTACTTCGCCCAAGCGCCATGGTTATCCAAGGGTTCAATCAGGACGGCCAGCGTGTCCTAGGGTCCATTACTGTCATGCTGGAAATAGAAGAATTGAGCACCAAAGTCACCTGTCAGGTGATCGATGCGATGACGACATACAATATCTTGTTGGGACGACCGTGGCTTCATCAATAAGGTATCATTCCCTCGACATGCTACCAATGCTTCAAGTACAATAGAGATGGCGTCCAGTATAGAGTGGCGGCAGACCCGAGGCCATACTCCGTCACTAAATCTTTCCTAGCAGATGCACAATACTATAAGGAGAGCGATGGAGCCGAGACCGCCAGAAAAGCCAACGAACTGACAAAGGTGGCACAGGGGGCAGAACCCCAGGGCGAGAATCCAAGACAAGCGGACGAAGCTCTGCGAGTGGTCGCTGAAGCGACAAGGGCTTACAGAGGAAATCCGTTGCAAAGGAAGAAGTTTTATTTGATACCAAAGCACCTCTGGAAGGAAGGGCAGTCAGTGTTGAAACAGATGACAAGCCAACAGATGAGCATCTTGCAGTCCAGCTTCAATGTGCCGGTGCCAAAGGTTGAGAGGATTCGTCCCTTCCCTAAAGCTCCGAGCCAGTTCTGCATGCCGCCGACAATGGGAGCAAGGCATGAGATAAGATTTCAGGCCGGACTCTGCAACCCATTGCAGATCGAAGAGAACGCGAAGAGAACACCGGTAGAAACACCGCCCATTGAAGAAGAAAGATATAGCAAGGCCAGTAGAAACATTATGAGGAACATGGGGTTCATCTGTTCAGAACCGCCAGCTCGGAAAGGCATGCTAGCACCCTTCGAAGTAAAGACGAAGGTATACAGAGGAAAAGAAGCCCTGGGGGCAGAATGTGAGATCAGGCATATTAACATGGTGACAATTAGTCCCGTGGAAGAGGTGAGGCCCGCTGGACCGAATGAAGTCATACAACTGAGTGCCGCGCCAGAGCAGATCGAAGATGGGGTCAGCCCACGATAGATGAGCTACAAGAAGTCAATCTGGGGACCACCGAAGAGCCGAGGAATACTTATATCAGTAAGAACATTCCAGAAGAAGAGAGGGAGAGCTGCATTCAACTCCTGAAAGAGAACAGAGACGTGTTCGCATGGACCTATTCTGAAATGCCAGGACTGAACCTGGCAATTGTGATGCACAGGTTGAATATCGCGAAGGAGAAGAGGTCGGTCAAGCAGCCACAGAGGCGCTTCCATCCTGACATCGTCCCGAAGATAGAGGAAGAGGTGAAGAAGTTGCTTCAGGCCGGGTTTATCAGGGAAGTTCAGTATCTCAAATGGATCTCGAACATAGTACCTGTAAAGAAGAAGAGCGGCCAGATCCGAGTGTGCGTTGATTTTCGCAACTTGAATGAGGCTTGTCCCAAAGATGACTTTTCTCTACCCATCCCGGAGCTTCTGATCGATAGCACATCAGCATATACAACGATGTCCTTTATAGATGGCTACTCAGGGTATAATTAGATCCGAATGGCTCCAGAAGACGAAGAGTCCACTGCCTTCCGCACATCTCTCGGGATATTCTGTTACCGGGTGATGCCGTTTGGGCTGAAAAATGCAGGCGCCACGTATCAGAGAGCGATGCAGGTAATCTTCTAAGACATGATGCGTAAGCATGTGGAATGCTATGTCGATGACCTGGTAGTGAGGTCCGACGGACATCAACAGCATCGCGAACATTTGAAGCTAGTATTTCAGAGGTTGAGGAAGAAGAGCCTTCGCATGAACCCGTTGAAGTGCGCCTTTGGGGTGTCCTCTGGAAAATTCCTTGGCTTTGTGATCAGGCATCGGGGAATCGAGATTGACCCCGCGAAGATCAAGGCTATCCGAGAAATGTCTCCTCCGAAGAATTTGAAAGAGCTGAAGAGCTTCCAAGGGAGAGTTGCTTACTTACGACGGTTCATCTCGAACCTGTCAGGTCGCTGCCAGCCTTTCTCTCGGCTGAACAAGAAAGACGTCCGCTTCGAGTGGGACGAAGCGTGCCAGAAAGCCTTTGATTCCCTCAAAGAGTTACTTGGGAAAGCTCCAGTTCTCGCAGTGCCAATTGAGGGAAAGCCTCTGATACTGTATGTAGTAGTGGGAGAGAACTCACTGGGGGCACTGCTCGCCTAGAAGAATGAAGAAGGGAAAGAGAATGCTCTGTATTATTTGAGCCGCACGCTCGTCGGTGCTGAGTTTAATTACTCACCGATTGAGAAGATATGCCTGGCCTTGATATTCACTGTGAAGAAGTTGAGACATTACTGTCTGTCATATCAGATTACATCGATCTCCAGAGCAGATCCTATCAAGTTCCTGATGAACCGACCTATGTTGTCTGGGCGATTAGCCAAATGGGCCCTACTGCTATCCGAGTTCGACATCACGTATCTGCCGTCTCGAGCTGTTAAAGGGCAGGCGATAGCCGATTTTCTAGCAGCTCACCCAATACCGGATAACATGGAAATGGAATGTGATCTTCCCGACGACCAGGCCATGATGGTAAGGGTCGCGAAGCAGTGGCGGATGTATTTCAACGGAGCCTCCAGAGCTGCAGGATCAGGGACCGGTGTGATCTTCATCAGTCCTCAAGGCGACTTGTTGCCCTACTCATTCACAATAGTGCCGTCGTGCACAAACAACGAGGCAGAGTATCAGGCCCTCATCATTGGGTTACAGTTGGCACGAGACATGCGAATCCGATCACTACAGGTATACGGTGATTCTCGGTTAGTTGTGGGACAGCTTATAACGGAATATGAAGTCCGCAAGCCGGAGCTGTCATCTCTTTGCCATCAGGCCCAAGCCCTATTCGATCATTTTCGGGACAGTACAGTGTCGCACGTCCCAAGAGCTGAAAATTCTCAAGTAGACGCATTGGCTAACCTGGCCGCGGCTCTCGCGCACCCAGGGGGCAGCCCACTTCAAGTCACCATAGAAGAAAGGAGAATATTACCATCCCTCACAGCGGCCGAGAATGTCACGAGTGCAAGCCCTGTACATTGCTTTGAGATAACAAAAGAGGAAGATTGGAGAAGACCATTCTCAGATTACTTGAGGTATGGGTTCTTACCCGAGGATCCTTAGAGGCGCACTCAAGTCAGAAGGCGTGCCAGCTCATTCGTCCTCTTAGAAGAAGTACTGTATCGACGCTCTAGCGATGGAACGCTATCAAGATGCCTGGCCCGAGAAGAAGTTCATGATATGCTGAGAGTGGCGCACGGAGGAGAATGTGGTGCCCATCAAGGCGGACGGAACCTACATCATTGAGTGCGGCACCTGGGCTATTATTGGCCCACCATGGTGAAAGATGCGATGGACTACGTCAGAAAATGCCATCAGTGTCAGATACATGATGACATCATACATATACCTCCAGAAGAACTGCATCAGTCAGTGATGTCTTGGCCTTTTGCGGCCTGGGGAATGGATGTAATAGGCCCCATTAGCCCCTCTTCCTCTCAAGGGCACCAGTACATACTGGCGGCAACAGATTATTTCTCTAAGTGGGCTGAGGCTGTGGCCCTGAAGAACGTGAAAGCTAAACAAGTGGAGGGTTTCATCCGGAATGCCATCATCTATAGACATGGTATTCCTGATCGGATCGTCACGGATAACGGCACGCCCTTCCGAAATGCCGTGATCGACAAGCTGTGTGCCAAGTTCAAAATCAAGCATTGCTGCTCAACACCCTATTATCCTCCTACAAACGGGCTTGCTGAGGCATTCAACGAAACCATCGTGAAGATTCTGAAGAAAACGGTGGCAGAGAATAAGAAAGATTGGGACAAACGGTTGCCCGAAGCACTTTGGGCATATCGTACTACGCACCGCATAGCAACGCGGGCTACTCCCTATTCACTAGTATACGGCACGGAGGCCATCATCCCGATGGAAGTTCAGGTCGAGTCCTTGCGAGTAGCACTTCGGAACTCCTTGATAGATGACCGTAATGCTGAGCTCAGAATGGTCGAGCTCGATGCCTTGGACGAGAAGAGGTTCGGGCACAACAACAGCTAGAGATGTACCAGAAGCATATCTCAACAGCGTATGACAAGCGAGTCAGGGGTAGATCCTTCAAGAAGGGTGACTTGGTGCTCGTAATGAAGCGACCGACAGCCGCGCACACTACAAAGAGCAAGTTCGACCCTAAGTGGGACCCGATATGCATCATAGAAGAAGTTTACTCCAACGGGGCCTACCGTTTAGTGAATTTCGATGGTGGCGGAGCCGGTTTTGCAATTAATGGCCGGTTTCTGAAGAAATATTACCCCTAACAGTCCACCTGTTACTTTCCTTTACATAAATAGGAGAAATGTAAACTCCCCAAGAGAGGGAATGTAATAAGTAAGGATAGAAACGGAGAATGAAATAGAGTAGAATATAGTAGATAAGCCTGTAATTACAAAAGCTAATCAGTTACTCCGTATTCTTGCAGGTCTTCCTTGCCCTTGCTATGGAGAAATAACCAAGAAGGACCATTCGTCTACGACACGAGCATATCCCGAGTTCAGAAACCCTGGACACTCCCGAAATCGACGACAAAGGGAAGTGTTACTCTTTTCATTTCATTCTATATTCATCACTTATTAGAATTGAGATTATTATTGTTATTATTATAAACCATTCTAACACACATCACATAAGCATAACACGATAGAAAAAATAATTGCTATTGTCATTTCATTTAACAAAAGTTTGATTGACATCTTTTCCGACATCGTATACATGAATGGTCAAAAGGTAAGTATCTCTTACACCAACTACAACATTTTCTAAAGGTAAGATCCTACAATCATTTCTATACATTTGAAGTCAAGAAGGAGAGCGTCGGGAGCGAAAGATCAAAGCTTCTCCAAACATCCCGATATCAGCCTGATCACGGCCACCCTGGCAGTTTCCATCGCTAACTTTGCTGCAGATAACACCTCCGCAGGATCAGGAACATGTTGAAGTTCAGCAGTCAAATCCTCCAACTGCTTGCGCGCTGCTTCGCCCTCACTCTCGAGCCGCGTGACCGTTATCTGACCCTGAGCAACTAATGACTCGAGACGGGCAGCTTCAAAGCTCACGGCGATCTTCTCCGCTTGCAGACGCTCAATCTCAGCGTCGATTTCAGCTATACGGCCCAAGAACCCTTCATACTGTATCTTATTATTTTGTAGGGATTCTCGTGTGTTCGCCGTAGAATGCGCGTGACATTCCACTGCAGGTCCCAAAGACTCTACAATCCTCCGCTTCTTCTCGGTAGCAGGATCAGGCTCGACGCGCTCAGCAGCCGCTACGTTTGCGAGGGAGCTTTCGAACGTAGAGATGTGATTGACAACCATGAGTGCATCAGACCCAACTACTCTGACACAAGCTTCCAGCGCTTTCATGCCAGCGCCTAGCATATGCCATTCTTGTGGATCGGCCAACGCCTTCGCAAGGCTAGACAGCAGGCCCTTCAGCACGCTCTGACCAAAACAATCTAAATGTTCAAATGCAGGAATGTCCGGCATCATAGCAATGACGACGCCAGAATCGACGGCAGCTGCAAGAAAGAATACAAGACAAACAAGTGGTGCATTAGCAAAAATGAAAGCAGAAACTACAAGTCATAATCTATTGTAAAGTGCGAAGGAGTCATACCAGGAATGGCAGGAGGATCAATAGCAGGCTCCGAAGGTCCCGCAATGCACGTCCCAAAATCGACAACTGTTTCTAAAGCTTCGCCCGGCAGTTCAATAGTCACAACCGGAGACGATGCGACGGAAGTAGCAGAGGCAGGTATTGACTCAATAAGATCTGTAGAAATAAGATAATAATGACAAAATATGTTTAGTATGATTATGCAGGAATCAAAGAAGAAAAGTACAAAGCAGAACCACAATCACATTTCTTACCTTGTGCTCGCGGAATGTCGGGTCTGACTTCGACCGCAGCAGAGTGTGACGTATCCACGACTTCCAACTCAACAGGACAGTCTACTTGCAATGGACGGCCTGATGGAAGGACCGAAGAAGGATCGACGTTCCCCTCACGTATCTCAAGCCCAGGAACGGATTCCTCGGCGTTATAGCACGAACGGGCAAACAAGGAGGAACATCCGTCGACAACCCCGTAGTCGGTGCCGCAACAGCCTGAGAAACGAAGACTAAAGGCTCGGAAGAAGGTTGGACCCTGACGTTGTCGTAGAGTTGTGCTTCGATCGCTGCCATGGCAACATCGTCAAGATCACTTACACCCCCGACTCCGGCATCGTTATCATAATAATTCGCGAGGGAATCATCGTTGCTGTGATCGTTGGCATGGTCCACTCCCCAGTCATCACCAGAATAATCTACAGGTTCGTCTTCAAGCTGTGACCCCGAACCATCGAGGCACGCTGCTCCCTGACCATCACCGGCTTCAGAACCATTTTCGGCATTGTCCCTCTCGACATCTGCAGGCTCGGACTCACCTCCGTCTCGATTATCGATAATTATATCTTCTTCGTCTGCAATCTTCTCTGTAGCACCAGACCAAAGCTCACCTTCTTCGCGGCTATCGGCAACAGTCGCACCTACCACTATCTCTGGAGTAGTGATCTGCAACGACGGATCCAAACTCCCCCACTTCTTGATATGTAACATTTCTGCCTTTCTTAAGTTTTTCTCAGGTGCTGACGGGCGAACTCTTGGTGTGAGTCTTATCTTGACTCTCAACTGATCTCTCGCGCGGCCCGGTGGAAGATCGTCGACGAAATCATCAGAAGGTCTAACTCCTGCCATGCCTTCCGTAGGCTCATCCTCTTCGACAGACGGAGGAGCAGTCTCTGCCGGAGGACGCGAAGATCCGACCCCTTGCTGACGTCTCTGTATAGGGACCCGAAGCAATACCATCCGACTAACGCTCCATCTTCTTTCCTACGAGTGATCGGCACGTTCAAGGAAGTTAGATGGCTGGTACCAGGAACTCCGACGGCCTCACGTTGCTCACAAAGATAACCAAGACCGTCCTCAGGAATGTCATTCAACCTTGGAGGAGAGAGATAGAGAGGGAAATCGACAGGTTTGGCATCCCGGATGCGCGCATACTGATGCCCCCACCATCTCATCCAACCATAAGAGGTCGCGGGACGTCGACTACCGCCAGGCAACACGAACCTCGCGCCAGTTCACGTCAGCAAAAGTTGGTCCCACATCCACTCCCAATGGACAGGACCCGTGCCATATGCTTGTTCTATCCTCATCATGCTCGGAAGAGTCGACGGAACGCCCTGATCGTAGCCGAACTGTCTGGCGAACCTGCTCGGATAATAAGGCTCGCGCCAGAACTCCATGCCTTCGCGGAACGGGAGAGAGGCGGTCCGGATCGATATCAGGAATTCTCTGTCAGAAGAGTCAACCGAATCCTCATCATCGACGACTTTGATATCTTTATCAGCAATGAAAGCGGGAAAATGGTAGAAGTTAACTTCATTCTCACTGCAGATCCTTGAAGACACCCATTCTGGCGTCTTAAGCACCATCTTGGCCTTCATGAGCTTGATAAGAGGCGCTCGGTCCGGAAAGAAATAGTCGTGAGGCTTCATGCCATACACCCACGGGAAATAAACGCCTAACCAGCCGCAGAAATAATGCCACGGGCAATGGGCAGCGTCCATTCCATCAGCAGGTTTGTCCGGATTACTGGCAACATAACCAAACGCTCTATATATGCTGCAGAGTACAGGTGGCGCTATAGCAAGACGTTGACCACTGGCAAGGGCACCCGCCATAACGAAGTAAGAAACCCTGACGCCATCAGCACTCTTCGAGCTGGGAAGCGCGACTGCGGACAACCAGTAAGCGAGGAAGCCTGCTAGCTCACAAGTGGGAGACAATACGTTCGGGCAAGGAAACTTGCATTCGAACCTTTGTCGTAAAGCCCTTATTCTTTTAACATCAACTTTATATTTTCCGTAGTCGATCCTGAAAGATAGAAGGGAGAAAGAATTTCACATAAGAAGCTATGCAGGAGAAAAGAGCATACATCATGAGAAGAAAGAAAGAAAGAAGACGTCCCGGGAAGACTTACTTCAAGCCGTGGCTGAAGTAGACTGACCAATCTTCATAGTGTATCTTTGTAATGCAGTCAAATTATTGCAATTCATTGAACAACTCCAAACACGCCTTGGAATGATAGGCCGATCACCTTCGTGCCTGAAGCCAGACAATTCTTCGTCAGAGGGGATATATTCGTGATAATACCCGCCGCGTTTGGGCAGGCCCGCCATCATCTCAAGATCCCAGAGGGTTATGCTCATCTCTCCTTGAGGAAGATGGAAAGAGTTGGTAACAGAACTTCAGTAATTTAAGAAGCCCCTGAGAATCATCGGATCTCGCAGAAAGAAGCCGGCAGTCGCCTCGATGGCATAGTAGAGCCCGACCTCCCTCAACACAGCCTCGTGCCGGATCAGAATCTCCTTCGCCCAGGGGATGTAGCTTCACGACGATTCAGATGCCCTCGGGTACGGAAGCTCGAAGTCTCCCACATTGCGGACGTGCTCATAGGAAGGAACCTTTGACGCACCGTCTCAAAGAAATGAGTCGGATAAGGTGCATGCGGATCATACGTAGGCATGAGGAAAGTCATTTCCTTAGTCTCACCAACCTTTTGTTGCTTCCCGTTGCTTCCCAGGGTGACGGTGAGCAATCTCTCAGGAACTAAAGACCATCTCTCCACTCCATAGAACTGGCTAGGTCTACGAACATCAGATGGCTCGATGCTCGGAAAAGGTATACACCTCATAAGAGACTTCTGGTGCAAGATGACTTCGCCATTGTAGGGGTTCGTGATGCAGATGCCACGCTCAGCAGTGATCTTGTTGCTCTCCCATCCAATCTTCATCCTTTCATATTTCAAGTCGAGGAACTGTGTCAATCGCTCTGCTTGACTGAGCGCCTTGATCGGTTGTTTTCCTCGTCCTCCTTTCTTCTTACCTTTCTGACCTGTCAGATTCTCTTCTACATTTTGAACAGGTATATCTTGAGGACCTGCCTCGATGGCACTCGCCACACCAGCAAGTTGGGCATACCAATAGACCCACTCTTGTTATGTTCCCCGCTTTGGAGGTTCAGGCGCTGTCTTGTTGACGAAGATGCGCACCAACACTTCATTAGGAAGCTGCCCAATACGCTCCGTGAAATCCTTTATCTCGGGTTCGACCGTAGGAAAGAAGCGAGAGTTACGTCTTGGAGGAGGAGGGTTAGAAGAACCTTCAGCTGTTCTTTTTCGACCGCGCTTCATCGACGCCGAACCAGAAGCATGCGACCCAGAGGTTTCACCAGAAGATCCCATTGTCGCTACTGCAATTCACTGCAACGCGTAAACAAAACAACATTAGAAAACAACTTGATACACACGGGCAAATAGCCTAACGAAATCATATCACAAACACAAGAACAACATGAAGAACATGAAAGCAACAAAATCAAGAGCATAGCATATCGATCATCATACGCATTTCATAACAAAGCAACTGCCATCATACATGCACGCATACATAGGATCGATGCACACACAAAATCATAGATTGAACCCACAATACATCCATGCATTTAGTCTAAAAGTAGCCTTGATAAGTCCAAGTGCTTATAAGTAGGTACTGGACAGAGTCAGGAAACAGTTTCAGCATCATACATACGCTACTATTCGCACACAGCAACTTTACAGGCAATCAGAACACTATAAGCGCACTCTGGCAAACATACTCTGAACCTGCCTAAAATAGACAGTTGCAAGCTGTGACAGGCTAAAGTAGGCAGCCAACTACAGGCCCAAGGCACTAAGCTCCAATCGTGCTTGAATTTTAAGTGATCTAGCCTCAAACAGTACTGAATTTGATCGAGAAACGGAGCCGGAAATGCCATTTCTTCACAACTGCAAAGCAGGGACTAAAAATGAAAATTCTGGCTAAATGTTGGGCTCACATGCGCCCAAGGTGAAGCCCCAGGCGCATGTGGCCCCTCACATGCGCCCAATCTCTAAAATTTGGAAATGAAACTTCATTCCATAAAGTCTCAGGCGCATGTCCAATCTGACATGCGCCCGACTCAGAAGAAGGAAATGAACAAGCTTGGAATTCAATGCACCAGGCGCATGTGCATCCTCACATGCGCCCACCTCTGATTTTGTTGAAAAGACACAAGTTTAGGCAGTGCCCTAGGCGCATGCCCAGAACAACATGCGCCTGGGACATGCGCCCACATCCTCAGAGGCAATTTGACATGCGCCTGAGGGGAGTTCTCCGTCGGAAAATGGATGGTAGGCCACATGCGCCCACAAGGGGACCACATGCACCTGTAGCTCGAAGATGAGCTCTCTCACCTTGGGAGAAATCAAGTTTTATGACTCGAAAAGTTGTGGAATGACTCAGTGAGTCAACTATTTATACTTGAGCCTGGGGACCAGTGCACTGCACTAGCATGACGTAAGCATTCCAGCGCAGCACACCGGGGGGGCACTTGTTGGGGCTCAAATTTACACCCATTGTAAAACAACATCCCGTGGTCTATTGACAATGATTTGGATAAGTTTTGAGGCCGGAAGAGCCCCGAAAATGCCTGCACAACCCTGATCACTTGGTAGCGACCAAAATTCATAAACAGCATTCCGGAGTGGAACTGGACATGCGCTTTGCCGCCAAATGATCCGAAATGTCCTAAAACCCTTAATCTGCAAGTTTCAAAGTCATCCGGTGCATATTTTTGCCCGCTTACCTCGAAATACGCTTCGTCCCTGCCCGGAACTGACCAAAAGGGTCCGTAAGCCTACAGCTACCATTTTGGAGCAGAACTGGACATGCGCTTCACCGCCAAATGATCCAAAATGTCCTAAAACCCTTCACCTGCAAGTTTGAAGTCATTACGATGCGTATTTCCATACGTGCGCTCTCCGGAACAACGTTCCTATACGACAAGCCGACCCGGAGGCTCCAAATTAGGAAGGAAGTACCAAAATTGGCAACATCTGGACTTCCACACCCCACCCCGTTCATTCAAGAGGTCAATCCTAACCTAGAAGTGGCTTGGTGACAGTGAGTGCATGTCTAGAAAAGGTAGCTGTCCTTTGGAGGTCCCTCGTCGGAGCTGAAATGCTGAAATTTTTTAAGTGCTGGAATCCTGAAAATCTGGCTAAGTAGTGGGAAAGCGCCGGCAAAGCACATGCGCCTGGCCTCCAACCACATGCGCCTGACCTCCAACCACATGCGCTTGCACTCTATCAGTGAAAGGAAGTGAATTAAACACTTTCTGAAAAGCACCGGGAAATGCGCTGGTAAAGGACATACGCCCGGATCCACCACATGCGCTTGGCTGCTTTCTGACACATGCGCTTGACACTGTTGTCTACCACATGCGCCGGGAAATACCCGCCGGACTGGACTTGAACCCGATTATCCCCTATAAATAGTGAAGTCACTTCACTCATCAGCACGAGATCATCCCCCGCCGACCTCAGAGTGATGTAAGCACCACATGCGCTTACTTTCTCTCCCCTCGTCAGATGCCTTGGCCGGAGTGGATTCCCTCGCCGGAAAGGGATTTCCTCGCCGGAATCCCAAGTTCAGGAAGAAAATCCTGAAATTTTCTAAGTGCTGGGCACATGCGCTGGCATATCCCCCACATGCGCCGGCTTTTTCCCCCACATGCGCCGGCTTTTCTGGCTGAAAAATCCCGAATTTCCTCTAAGTCTGGGAGAGACATGCGCCCACTCTTTGGTTCCAGGTGCATGTGCACTGCCACATGCGCCCAGAACACCTCTCCTTCATCTATTTTTTGTGAAAAATGGGCACATGCGCCCGGATGATGACCACATGCGCTTGACAGATGATGCAACACCACATGCGCTTGTAAAATGGCCACATGCGCCTGTACACACTCTCCCATGTGCCTAATCGCTGATGGGAGGAGTGGACCTTCCGTCGCATGGCCCGCCTTCGTCCGAGATCGGATTTTGATGAAACCGCCTCTCCCGGATGCGTCTCGATGAGATCTATCCATCCACCAGATCAGATTCTCCAACGGTCAATGATAAATGGCCCAAATCAGTGTTTTGGTCCAAAATAACCAACACTTAGCCAATTTGGCAGCCCTGGAAATCCTTCCGAAAGAACCGAAAACGGCCTAAAACGAGAAGAATCGGGCGGAATTGGACCGAGCCCGAGAGGGAAACTTTTCTTCTACTTACATGATACACCATAATCATGCACTGCGATGAGGTTATCTGATCTCGGGACCCTCGAATACCCTAATCAAGCGATCGGCAGGCCCGCTACTTAGTCATTTTCAGCCCTGGGAAGTGCCCTGTTGGCCCGGAAATTGACTTCTGCTAAGCAAATCGAAACGCGATCGCACAACGATCTTCGTGGACATAATCCACCCCTGTTCCAAGTTGGTCATCGATAATATTCACCAATTTCTTTAATCAGATCGCAAACAGGTCCACTACTTAGTCATTTCTAGCCCCGGGAAGTGCCCTGTTGGCCCGAAAATTGACTTCTGCTAAACAAATTGAAATGCGATCGCACCGCGATCTTCGTGGACGTAATCCACTCCTGTTCAAAGATGGTTATCGATAATATTCATCGATTTCTCTAATCAGACCGCAAGCAGGTCCACTACTTAGTCGTTTTCAGCCCTGGGAAGTGCCCTGTTGGCTTGAGAATTGACTAGTGCCAGTTGAAATTAACCGCGATCTCAAAGACGCCGAGGCAAAGCTGAAGTACTCAGGCTATCCAACAGCCGAGTCAAGCATTCACGGGGCACCGATCCCCATTATTCATAAGAAATTGGCATATGTGGGTACCCGTCGGACCCTATACTTAGCCACTTACAGGCATCGGAGATAGCCGATCCAGCCCATTGAATTTGGATCCTCAAAAGATCTTGGCTCGATAAAGCCTATCTGATCCCAAATAGATCACTGAAAATACGCAGAAGAAAGAGTGCTCTCGAAGACGAGTCGCCCGACTCCAGAAGAAATACATTTACTTTACTGTACAAAGCTCTATTCATCCCGAATAAAGGTCCGAGGCTAAACCTAAGGGGTTATGGTTACCACGAGAAACCACAAACAAAGAGTTCTAACTAAGCTTGAAACATCTTGCTATGGACTACCACTATGAAAAAGACAGTCGATGCCCTACCCATCGACAACGGGTCCGTCGGTTGAGCTGATGAGGTAGTTGCGGATTGCTTTCCTAAGGTCACCCGTCATAAAAATATGGGTGCGGGCTTTAGGTTATGCCGATCAACATTTCGAGGTTCGTGTATTCCAGTGGTCACCTGTTCACAGTAACAGGCGCGGGCCCACAGTTGCACCACTCGATTAAAACCCTCGTTCGGGAACGTTGCAGAGTGCTTTCTTAAGGTCACCCGTCATAAAAATACGGGCGCGGGCCTTGGGTCATGCCGACCAACATTCGAGGATCGTGTATTCCAGCGGTCACCTGTTCACAGTAACAGGCGAGGGCCCTGAGTTGCACCACTCGAATCCTGACAGTCTCTCAACCCGGACAGTCCGAAAGAAAATGGGACATAGACATCCGGCGTGTCTAATAAATGTGGCTCAATCCATAACAAGAAAATAAAGGTCTACACGACCATGAACTCAAGACCATAATCCCTGGCGGATTAGTCTTTTGCCTTCCAATCAAGGGTGATTAACCGTTGATGTAATTAAAGGCTCGTGACCAGTATCACAGCCTGGAATGTAAATGATCTCAGAATTTTTGGAATAAAATTCACCTTGCGATATCTCTCTCTTGTGTACACTTTATGATTGCTTATGATTGTCTATGAATGTCTCTATACTCAGAATTTCCCCAGAATAAAAGAAACATGAAAAAAAAAGAAAGAAGGACTGCTGACGAGTAGTTCTGATCTTTCTCCTCTTTTTCTAAGTTCTAACACCTGTAGATCAATCAGCAGAATGCTGATTTTGGCAGATTGTTGTTGGATTAAAGTGTGGGTTGTCGACTGATCGACAGGCCACTTGCGATTGATCGCCAGACTAGTTGCGATTGATCGAAAATCAAAACCGATCAATCGACCGACCGCCCAGATGTCCAGATTCAGTTTTTATAGTTGGCCTGAAAAACCAATTGATCGCCCAGACCAACTGATCAATCGGCCACAAACTCAAACTCCGTAAACACTTACACAATTCCAGAAGATTCCAAGTCGGTGGTGGATTTTTGCTATAAAAGGATACCTTTACGTCATTCTTAAGGCATCATAGAAGGCTTGGAAGTCATGTGAGGTGAAGAGGATCGCTGTGGAGCGTCTGCAACTCCTCAAAACTCAGTTTTTCTATGTTTTATAGTGTTTTCCTTTGAGTTTTAGTTTAACCAGTTGATGGTTGGCTAAATCTCTTAGTTAGGGTTAAGAGGTGAAGCTTATAGTTATTTGCAATGTTTAATTCGAATTCGTTCAATTATTTTTGGTTTAATGAAGAACACTTCTAGTTCAAGTTTGAAATAAAGTTAGTATTTTTAGTTAATCTTTTATCTCTTGTGATTTCTCTTACATGGGACGTTTTGATTACTGAGATTGCTTAATGGGGTGTGATTGATAGGATTTTGGGTTGTAGAGATCTTAGATCCATCATGATATGTCGGATGCTAGGAGATCTTACAAACTAAGTTTTCTAAGAGCTTATCTAGAACTAAACTAGAAGGAATTCTTATCTTTTGATTTAATCTGAGATAGATGTTTATGTATTAAATTTGGTTTAATTGAAGTTCAATTTATGCTTCTAAATTAAGTCTAGTAACAAGACTTGAGGAAGAATTATGAATGTGATCTTGCTTGTTTTGTGAAGGATTGGGCTGTGTGATTGATTACGTTCAATACCTTAGTTGATTATGAGAGCACCATATCAATAGATGATCCATCTATGTTAGGCCTATTGCGATGATTTGATTGCTCTATATTTTGATTGGATAGGGATAAAACTCTGATTCTAATTGAGTCATTGGCTTGAATGGTTTGAATTGGCATTGTGAATGATTATAAGTGAATCCTTGGCACTCTAGTATTTTATTTCCCTGATTTAGTTCTAAAGTAGATAGTTTTATGTTCTTAAATTCCATCCATAAATACAAATTCGAATTTAGCTCATCCTAGTTACATAGTTTACAATTGTTATGATAATCACTGAGGATCGACCTCGGTCTTACCAAGAATTATTACTACATCGCAGCCTTGCACTTGAGGCAAGCGAACAAGTTTTTGACGCCACCGTCGGGGATTAGGTTAACGGTTTTGAATTTTGTGATTACAGTATAGTTAGGTTAGATAGGTTAGGTTGGGATTTATTGCTTTAGTAGGTTTTTCTCAGAATTTTCTACTACTAACAAATTTTATTTATTTTGTAGGATTTTCTTTACTAACTTAGTTCTTCAAATTCGGTAACACCATTCTAAATTAGACTCCTTTATTTCTTAATTTTTTCTATTGTTTTCATATTTTTAGATTTTAGATTTAGTTTTGCTTTTGTGTGGTTTATACCCCATTGGGAGCATGATCATTTGTAACGCCCTGCAACTCTTGTACTCGGGCGTTACCAGGAAAATCAAACCTAGAATTCATACAAACTGTCTCAACGAAATATTTATTTATAATTCAGATGAATTTGGAATGTTGGATTATTATAGGCTATTAGTTTAATGAACAACTGTTTGTGTGTAGTCATGGGACTTTGGACATAATAATAATAATAATAATGGTAGTTATATTAACATGAGTGTATCATATGACTATGAATGATATAAATATTTGAACTTACACCTCATGGTGTAATATATATTAATTTCAGATACTTTTAACTGTAGAAAATTGATTTGAAGACAATCCAACCGTGGAATCATCATAAATGGGTAGTTAAAGACAAAAACCCGACTTAGAATGAGTATGGCCCACCTAAGCTATGGGTTCGTCTGATCTTTGGTCGGATGTCCTGTTAGGACCATTTAAATCAAATGGGCGGAGTGGATTTCACACAGCATGACTGTGGGCCCCACTGTTAGTGCGTGTGTGCACAAGTAGATAGTACACCCGCGGGTCACTGATTCAGCAAAATGGGTCAATAGCCGCTGACCCGTATACACTAAAGAAGAAAGAATTCTTCTTCTTTTTGTTTTTTTTCCGCCAACGGACGTTGTCCGTTTTGTGATGATCGTGACCCACTTGTGAATATCGTTTTGGTTGATCTGAGCAGTCCATCTTGTAGAGGACGTGATGTGGACCAAATCCTTAGTGTTCTGCACCATTTTGGAGCTGGTTTGTATGCTTAGTTCGAGCTCGAAGTCGAGCTGTCCAAATGCAAACTGTTTTTCCAGTAGCTTATTATTCCCTCGTTTGTGATCGTTTTGGCCCACCTTTGGACAATCCAAACCGTCTACTTTGTAGAGGGTTAGGGTCTCTATAAAACCATGTTAGTCTCCTTTGATGGGGGCCATCGATTGCAAATAAATCCTCACCCAAAGTCCAGTTATTTGTCTTGTGTTTCCAAAAACGGAAGCTGCCAAGCTGGCAATCCGCGTGCATTTGTTTTCTGTCATCTCAACCCTTCATATCAACTGTAGAAGCCCTCGTCTAGACAGATCCCAGCCCTTTATTGCACTTCACGTGGATCGAGCGCATCATATAAATAGGAAGCTTTCTTTTTCACTTGGTCTTTTTGCTTCCGAAAATGGAAACCCTAGCCCCAAACGAAACTAGAGCCTCAAAATCTCTCATCTGCAAGCTTTCTTGGAGAAATCAGAGTCAGCCAGAAGCTTCAGCACATCCAGATCTCCATCGAATGAGGAGTTTCCATTGATGGCCGTCATCCTTCTCGATGATCGTTGCAGCTGCGAACCCCACTGGGAGTTCTTCAGAGCTTCGTTTTTCCTCCTTAGAGCCATCTTGACCGTCCAAGAAGGATCTGATCAGAGAAATATATCTCCGTTGCAAATTCGCCATTAATGGCTGAAGCTTTCATCTTCGTCTCAACTGCAAACCTGTAACCTTCGTTCATCCACCGACTTTAGATCTAAGTCGTTCATCTACTGGGTCTTTCAATCGGCTTTTGGTCTGTAAAGTCCATCCCTGGATAGATTCTCAATCTACAGCAGCAACTGGGTCCAAATCATCGCTGTTTAAAGGAAGTAGAAATGAGCAATGGAGGTATTATGTAATTTTTTTTTCCAAACTTTCCTTGATTAGTGATTTTTCTTCTGATTTATTAAAAGTTACTTAAATTAGTAATTGCTATTATGAATATTATTTTTATTAATTGCCATTATTAATATTGCTATGTTTATTTCTGATTATTATTAATTTTATTAGTGATTATTACTAAACTTCATTGTGACAGTTATTATTAATAAGTAATACCAGATTAATAATAATTAGTAAAATTATTATTAATATTTAACATTTTTAGACTATCATTATTGACATTATTAAACATAGATATTAATTTTATTACTGTTGTCAGTATTATTATTATTTTAATTATTTTGTTACTAATCATATCATTATTCTATTAGGATAGGATAACAGTTGTTGAATTATGAATTATTTTAATTTCGTCAAGTATTATAATTGGGTATTGATTTACATTGGCATAATTATTATGAGTGATTACTAATACTATTAGTTATGGATAAACGATTGCATAATATTATTAATGATAATTATTAATGTTAATGTCAATATTATTAGATGAACAATTCGTTATTATTTTTACCAATTGCTCTTATTTATATGATTATTGGTAATTGTTATTTATTATTTCTCAATGGGAATTCGAATTGCAAAATAATTATTAACCTAGATCTAGGCCAAGATCAAAACCCCTATCTTAGAAATATCCTAACTGTAAGAATTGTGCAATTTTATTATATAAATTGCTCAATAATTTGTTGTAAAATATTGTTAGGGTTGATCGTAAAGTCCAATATCACGTCTTAACAACAATAGAAAATGATTCTTATGCTAAAGTGAGGTTCTCACCCTTCAAGTTTTTCATTAATTGAATTGAGTATTTCTTATATAGTATTGTTTGTTTAAATACATGTTGTTAATTGAATTCCTATATATATATATATTGAAATAATTGCTTTGGATAAATTGTGATGAATATCTTTTATCAATTGTTTCATACTTAGATTCCAATGGATACAACTTTTACTTGTTGGTTAGTTTCAAATGATTTCAGTGGATGGGTTGTACATGAATTGAGGTTGTCATTGGGAGAATTGGTTGTGAAATGTTATATGTTGTGTTTTGAGAGAATGGCTTGTTGCCATTTAGTGAAATTTATATTGTTGGTGTCCTTAAATGGACTTGATGCCATGTGGCTTTTGTTGGAAAGATCTCCTTGTTGGTGTCCATCAATGGACTTGATTTTCAGGTGGCTTGGACGAAAAAGAGTATCCTTTTGTTGGAAAGTTTGGAACACACGAAATATAACGTTAATTGTCTAATTATAGAGAATCATAAAATTTGTACTATAGTATATTTTGTCGGACGTCTCATGGGCCGGGGATGGTGTTATGGGATGCTATGCCCGAGCCGTCGGCCTATGCTGGGTTGTGCGCCCCCCATAGTGACCGTGAGCTTTTAATTGCTTGTTTTGTAAATTGGACTAATAAAAGCTGGTTAAACATACATACATGGCATTTGCGGGTAATGTTGGTGACGAGCCACATTACTGTCGGTTTGATATGCATTGCATTGCGGGTAACATTGGTGACGAGCCATGTTACTGTCGGTTTGAACTTCACCAGCTGGATGTACATCCCCAGGCTGAAGAACATGTGCACGCATACATTCATGTAAACGAGATATAAGTTGGAATATATGTATTGAATGTTATAATCTGTTGGTATTTATATTATGAGTAAAGTGTTACATTTGATTGTTTTAAATGTCATTTCTTTTGGAATTGTATAAATTGCTTATTGTGCAATATATTATCTTTAGTTGGTCTTTACTTAACTGCTATCATGCCTGGTAATTTTGGAGGGTTTTTACCTCACTATGATAGCGTTTAACGCTATCGAACCATAACAGTTGATGCAGGTGTCTATGGATGAGAAGTTGGAAGGTGGTGCAACTTAAGTCTACTTGCAGTGTTTCTTTCCATTGGTTTCCTTTTTAATTAATGTAATATGGAGACAATTGATTTGTATAAGCCCTATGGGCGCCACTTGTACAGTTTGATTTATATTGGACATTACCTGTCTTGATTTACTTCCATTGTGTTTTAAATTTTTTTTAAAAAAAAATTATACTGTAAAGTTGATCTTTGAATGTTTACACTCGGGTTTTCAGAACTCAGGCTCAACACCCCAATCATGAAAACCGGGGCGTTACAAGATGGTATCAGAGATAGAAATTTTGATAAATGAAACCTGGTGTGAGGAGGAACTTATACAAATCAAATGTCTACAGTTAAGATGTTGAAATTAGATACTTAAATTTAGGTTGATGGAAACTAGAAACTTCAATTCAGGTGAATCTCCCTTAGTTTTCAGGGTGAATTGTGAATTAGAGACCCACATTTAGGCTCATTGGGAAATATCAGGATAGCCATCAAACTAGAAACTAAACTTAGGTTCCGTGGGAGAATTATTCCCACCAATATGTGCACAAAATTGCAAACAAGAACATTATTTGAATTAGACCCTAAATGACAATTTTCAACAATATGGAGGTTGAAATTTCTTGGAATTTTTCTTAGTTTAAAAAAAAAAAAAAAGGATTGTTGCAATCTCCAACAAGTAGAAAGTAGTTGTAGTTGCACAATTGTGGGCCATAACCCACAGGTCCCGAATCGAAACTGATTTGATCGATAGAAGACCTTAATTAAATGAAGAAGACTATTTTTGAATGTTTGTTGTGATGTCTAACATAAGTAGGAACTTAAGTGTTAGATTTCAAGAATATTAAAAAAAAAAATCACTTATTTAGGATGTCCTCTTATCTCATTTATAATTAATTTCATTTAGCTTAATTTTAACTTGGGTTTTAACCAAATGTGGCATAGTTCATGAATTAGTGATAATTGCTGGATCATTCTCATCTCTTGTATAATCTATTCCACCTTGGCTTAAATTCGACTAGCGATTAATCAATTAGAGTTAAAAAAAATAAAAAATAAAAAATAAAATTTAAGTGCAAGACTTTTATTTTCACATCTCATAATTAAGTACATATAAGGTCAAGTTTAACTTAGGTTTGGCCAAATATGGTCTATTCTTCATGACTTGGGTACTTGGTATTATGGAAATTAAATTTTACATGATAATTCTTGAAACTCTAAAATATATAGAACCACGGATTTGCGGAACCATAATTAAGTAATGTATGCATGATCTGATTCAATTTTTGAGTCTTGGTGATGTTCGATGGACTCAATGCCTTGATCAATCAGAAGACCGGATTCACTAGGATTTAGAAATAATACTAATGAACTCATTGTCTTGGCCAGGCAAAAAGTAGGGTTGGACATCATTCGAGCCAATTTGAGTTAATTCGAATCGAGTTAAACGAGTTGCCTTGGTTCGTGCCCAACTTTATATAGGAGATCAAAGTATTGAGCTTAGATCTATTACAACTGTTCTTCCGTGTTTGATGAACACTAAAAATTTTAAGGGGGGTAGAGATTATAATATTTGGAGTTAGTATAATTTAATTCTCACACTTACATTAACTACCATGATTAAATCAATGACACTTAGAACTTTGAATGTTAATACTCATATGTATGGTGGTAGAGAAAAAATCTCGGGGGCAAGATTTCTTTTAAGAGGGGTAGGTTGTCATAACCCAGTTCAATTAGCTAGTTTTGTGCACTTATACACATCTGCACACATACATTTACCCCACTAATATAATAGTAGAAATTTTACAGCGTTGAGTGAATCACCTTATTTCCGTTTATGTAGAAGTATGGAATTTCGGGGACGAAATTCATTTTAAGGGGGGTAGATTGTAACGCCCTGCAATTCTTGTACTTGGGCGTTACCAGGAAAATCAAACCTAGAATTCATACAAGCTGTCTCAACGAAATATTTATTTATAATTCAGATGAATTTGGAATGTTGGATTATTTTAGGCTATTAGTTTAATGAACAACTGTTTGTGTGTAGTCATGGGACTTTGGACATAATAATAATAATAATAATGGTAGTTATATTAACATGAGTGTATCATGTGACTATGAATGATATAAATATTTGAACTTACACCTCATGGTGTAATATATATTAATTTCAGATACTTTTAACTGTAGAAAATTGATTTGAAGACAATCCAACCGTGGAATCATCATAAATGGGTAGTTAAAGACAAAAACCCGACATAGAATGAGTATGGCCCACCTAAGCTATGGGTTCGTCTGATCTTTGGTCGGATGTCCTGTTAGGACCATTTAAATCAAATGGGCGGAGTGGATTTCACACAGCATGACTGTGGGCCCCACTGTTAGTGCGTGTGTGCACAAGTAGATAGTACACCCACGGGTCACTGATTCAGCAAAATGGGTCAATAGCCGCTGACCCGTATACACTAAAGAAGAAAGAATTCTTCTTCTTTTTGTTTTTTTTTCCGCCAACGGACGTTGTCCATTTTGTGATGATCGTGACCCACTTGTGAATATCGTTTTGGTTGATCTGAGCCGCCATCTTGTAGAGGACGTGATGTGGACCAAATCCTTAGTGTTCTGCACCATTTTGGAGCTGGTTTGTATGCTTAGTTCGAGCTCGAAGTCGAGCTGTCCAAATGCAAATTGTTTTTCCAGCAGCTTATTATTCCCTCGTTTGTGATCGTTTTGGCCCACCTTTGGACAATCCAAACCGTCTACTTTGTAGAGGGTTAGGGTCTCTATAAAACCATGTTAGTCTCCTTTGATGGGGGCCATCGATTGCAAATAAATCCTCACCCAAAGTCCAGTTATTTGTCTTGTGTTTCCAAAAATGGAAGCTGCCAAGCTGGCAATCCGCGTGCATTTGTTTTCTATCATCTCAACCCTTCATATCAACTGTAGAAGCCCTCGTCTAGATAGATCCCAGCCCTTTATTGCACTTCACATGGATCGAGCGCATCATATAAATAGGAAGCTTTCTTTTTCACTTGGTCTTTTTCCGAAAATGGAAACCCTAGCCCCAAACGAAACTAGAGCCTCGAAATCTCTCATCTGCAAGCTTTCTTGTAGAAATCAGAGTTGGCCAGAAGCTTCAGCACATCCAGATCTCCATCGAATGAGGAGTTTCCATTGATGGCCGTCATCCTTCTCGATGATCGTTGCAGCTGCGAACCCCACTGGGAGTTCTTCAGAGCTTCGTTTTTCCTCCTTAGAGCCATCTTGACCGTCCAAGAAGGATCTGATCAGAGAAATATATCTCCGTTGCAAATTCGCCATTAATGGCTGAAGCTTTCATCTTCGTCTCAACTGCAAACCTGTAACCTTCGTTCATCCACCGACTTTAGATCTAAGTCGTTCATCTACTGGGTCTTTCAATCGGCTTTTGGTCTGTAAAGTCCATCCCTGGATAGATTCTCAATCTACAGCAGCAACTGGGTCCAAATCATCGCTGTTTAAAGGAAGTAGAAATGAGCAATGGAGGTATTATGTAATTTTTTTTTCCAAACTTTCCTTGATTAGTGATTTTTCTTCTGATTTATTAAAAGTTACTTAAATTAGTAATTGCTATTATGAATATTATTTTTATTAATTGCCATTATTAATATTGCTATGTTTATTTCTGATTATTATTAATTTTATTAGTGATTATTACTAAACTTCATTGTGACAGTTATTATTAATAAGTAATACCAGATTAATAATAATTAGTAAAATTATTATTAATATTTAACATTTTTAGACTATCATTATTGACATTATTAAACATAGATATTAATTTTATTACTGTTGTCAGTATTATTATTATTTTAATTATTTTGTTACTAATCATATCATTATTCTATTAGGATAGGATAACAGTTGTTGAATTATGAATTATTTTAATTTCGTCAAGTATTATAATTGGGTATTGATTTACATTGGCATAATTATTATGAGTGATTACTAATACTATTAGTTATGGATAAACGATTGCATAATATTATTAATGATAATTATTAATGTTAATGTCAATATTATTAGATGAACAATTCGTTATTATTTTTACCAATTGCTCTTATTTATATGATTATTGGTAATTGTTATTTATTATTTCTCAATGGGAATTCGAATTGCAAAATAATTATTAACCTAGATCTAGGCCAAGATCAAAACCCCTATCTTAGAAATATCCTAACTGTAAGAATTGTGCAATTTTATTATATAAATTGCTCAATAATTTGTTGTAAAATATTGTTAGGGTTGATCGTAAAGTCCAATATCACGTCTTAACAACAATAGAAAATGATTCTTATGCTAAAGTGAGGTTCTCACCCTTCAAGTTTTTCATTAATTGAATTGAGTATTTCTTATATAGTATTGTTTGTTTAAATACATGTTGTTAATTGAATTCCTATATATATATATATTGAAATAATTGCTTTGGATAAATTGTGATGAATATCTTTTATCAATTGTTTCATACTTAGATTCCAATGGATACAACTTTTACTTGTTGGTTAGTTTCAAATGATTTCAGTGGATGGGTTGTACATGAATTGAGGTTGTCATTGGGAGAATTGGTTGTGAAATGTTATATGTTGTGTTTTGAGAGAATGGCTTGTTGCCATTTAGTGAAATTTATATTGTTGGTGTCCTTAAATGGACTTGATGCCATGTGGCTTTTGTTAGAAAGATCTCCTTGTTGGTGTCCATCAATGGACTTGATTTTCAGGTGGCTTGGACGAAAAAGAGTATCCTTTTGTTGGAAAGTTTGGAACACACGAAATATAACGTTAATTGTCTAATTATAGAGAATCATAAAATTTGTACTATAGTATATTTTGTCGGACGTCTCATGGGCCGGGGATGGTGTTATGGGATGCTATGCCCGAGCCGTCGGCCTATGCTGGGTTGTGCGCCCCCCATAGTGACCGTGAGCTTTTAATTGCTTGTTTTGTAAATTGGACTAATAAAAGCTGGTTAAACATACATACATGGCATTTGCGGGTAATGTTGGTGACGAGCCACATTACTGTCGGTTTGATATGCATTGCATTGCGGGTAACATTGGTGACGAGCCATGTTACTGTCGGTTTGAACTTCACCAGCTGGATGTACATCCCCAGGCTGAAGAACATGTGCACGCATACATTCATGTAAACGAGATATAAGTTGGAATATATGTATTGAATGTTATAATTTGTTGGTATTTATATTATGAGTAAAGTGTTACATTTGATTGTTTTAAATGTTATTTCTTTTGGAATTGTATAAATTGCTTATTGTGCAATATATTATCTTTAGTTGGTCTTTACTTAACTGCTATCATGCCTGGTAATTTTGGAGGGTTTTTACCTCACTATGATAGCGTTTAACGCTATCGAACCATAACAGTTGATGCAGGTGTCTATGGATGAGAAGTTGGAAGGTGGTGCAACTTAAGTCTACTTACAGTGTTTCTTTCCATTGGTTTCCTTTTTACTTAATGTAATATGGAGACAATTGATTTGTATAAGCCCTATGGGCGCCACTTGTACAGTTTGATTTATATTGGACATTACCTGTCTTGATTTACTTCCATTGTGTTTTAAATTTTTTTTTAAAAAAAATTATACTGTAAAGTTGATCTTTGAATGTTTATACTCGGATTTTCAGAACTCGGGCTCAACACCCGAATCATGAAAACCGGGGCGTTACATCATTCATCACGACTTCTAAGTGAGGGAGGTTTAGTTGAATGTCTAATTAATCATAGACGAGTTAGAAAACATCTGAGAAATCCTGAACCGCCTGAAATCATGGCTGAGAATGAAGCACATAATGTTGAAAATGTTGACTATGATGCACCACCAAATAGGGCGAAATGTAATGAGAATGAGGAACGCTGTGTTCCTCCGGTTAAAACATTGCGAGATTATCTACAACCGGATAGAACAACCACATCTTCCTGCATTATTTTCCTACTTAATATAGGAAACCTAAATCTCAAACCGAAAATTATCAAGTTACTTCCAAAATTCCATGGGCTCAATTTCAAAAGTCCATATGCGCACATAAGTGAATTTGAGGAGATAGCCAATACCTTTCAATTTAATGATGTCTCCCAAGATGTAATCAAATTGAAATTGTTCCCTTTCTCTCTAAAGGACAAAGCCAAATCATGACTTCAATATCTTAAACCTAAAAGCATCGGGACATGAGCTGAGATGTCCAGGAGTTCCTTAAAAAGTACTTCTCGGTTCATAAAACTAATGTATTAAGGCGGACTATCATGAACTTTTCCAAAAAAGGAGATGAAACATTTTTTCAATGTTGGGAGAGGTTCAAATATCTCTTACTAGAGTGCCCATATCGTGGTTATAAAAAGTGGCGCTTGATTGACTTCTTCCATGACGGATTGAGTTTAAACATGCACCAATTTGTCCAAATGATGTGTAATGGTGAATTTTTTAACAAAGCACCCAATGATGCTTGGAATTACTTTGACATGCTAGCCGAGAATGCCCAATCTTGGGACATCTCCACTCCAACTAGTAATCTCAAGTCAGCCCTAAGAGAGAAAGGTGTATATGCATTAAATGGGGAGAATGATTTAAATTTAAAGGTGGTGGGTCTCACAAAGAAGGTTGAGGCCATAGAATCAAGGAGTGTTAACATGATAACCACCGATGAGGCCGTTGAAAGTGTATGTGGTATTTGTGAGAGTGATGTTCACTTAACAAAGGATTGCCCAACAATCCCTACATTTCAAGATATTTTGCAAACTCAATCGAATGCTACAAACGCTTACCAATGCGCCTTTAGTGGAACAAATTCTAACTTGAATAATCCTGATTGGCGATGTCAACCAAACCTTCATGGGAGGAATGAACCAATGGCAAATACAAACAATGTTTCCCAAGGGCCTCCTCAAAAGAGCACTCTTGAGGATACATTGAATGCATTCATGATTGGACAAACTCAGATAAATCAGTCTAACATGCAAGCCATGAATGAACTTAAAATCTCAGTTGAAAGAATTGAGACACACCTAGGAGTTAGGGATCAAGGGACCTTTCTGGCCCAACCTCAGCCTAACCCCAAAGAACAACTTGAATCGAATCCAAATTCTTTAACCAATCGAATGGACCATGTTCAAGCCATCACCACTCTTAGAAGTGGTAAAACGATTGAAAAATCTAAACTGGTGAAGGCTGCAAAGACTAATGATTCGGTTGATTCTAAGAGTGATGGTGAATCGAACAATACTCAACAAGATAAAGAGCCTGAGTAAGTGTATAAACCTGTAGCCCCATTCCCCCAACGTCTTATCTCCACCAAAAGGCTAAGTGAAAATCAGGACATTCTAGAAATTTTTCAACAAGTAAAAATCAACATTCCCTTGTTGGATGCAATTAAGTAAATTCCTTCATACGCCAAATGTTTAAAGGATCTCTATGTGAAAGCGTAAGCAAAACGTGCACAAGGGGGCATTTTTTACGGAACAAGTGAGTGTTATCATACAACAAAACACTCCCTCCAAATTCAAAGATCCTGAAAGCCCTACAATCTCTTACATGATAGGTAACTTCTGGATCAATAGAGCACTTCTCGATCTTGGGGCTAGTATTGACTTGATTCTCTACTCGATATATGAGCAGCTTGGACTTGGTGAATTAAAACCTACTAAGATAATTTTACAACTTACAGATTGCTCCGTTAGAATACTGAGAGGAGTGATTAAGGATGTGTTAGTCCAAATTGATAAGTTCTACTACCCGGTAGAGTTTATCATTCTGGATACACAAGCAGTTACAAATGCATGCACTCAAGTTCCCGTCATTCTAGGCTGACCATTCCTAGCAACCGCCAACGCTATAATCAATTGTAGAAATGAGATTATGAAAATATCCTTTGGAAATATGATTATGGATGAGGATGAGGATGAGATCCATATGATTAACTTCATAGATACAATTGTGGATGATGATGAGCCACCCTTAGCTAAATTTTTCAAAACCTTAGAAGTTTGCTTAGTTCATTCTAAGGAAAAAGTAATTTTAGATATTGTTGAGGACTTGGAAGAGCTAAAATCTAAAAATTTGATTGACAAGACACCAATAACTGATTTGAACAATTTTGTTGTACAGGAATTTGATGGATTGGTGCTTGATTTGCCTAAGGAGAGGCCAATCTCTGAAAGTGTAGCGGTTGAGGACATATTCCAACCTATACAAGCAACTGAGAAGGTTGAAGTTTCCTACACTCTAGAGAGTGTTTGGCCTATTTTGAGGATTGAATGATCCTATGATCCGTGACATTGTCAATGCCTTAAGGAAAACTTCACCGGTGCTCAAAAAGACTTATTCACAGAGTGTAATACCGATTTATCAATTGTGGAAGCACTGGTAGAATCTGATTATGTGGAGACCTTACCGACTTGTGAAAAAGAAATCCAAGTCTCCACATCTTTTTTGTTTGTTCAAACCAAAGTGGACCATCTCTGAGATGATCCTTACTTGATTAATGTTTTCCCAGATAAGTTGGAAAGGAGATTTATATTTGATGATCTCAAACCGAATAAATTCTCATTTCCTAACACATGGGGTGATAACTTTGAGAAACCCGCTGAACTTTTTCAGTAGAATTTTCAATGGATTAGAATGACAAACATCATTCATGTGCATTATGAAGTAGGGTGGTGGATGATATTACTGAAAAACCTTTTACTCCACCTGCTAATCCTGCTAGATTCCAATCATTTGGATGATCATGTATCAAGATTAACCTCCTTGTCTGACGGAGGTATAAAGTAGTTTTTATTAGTTTGATTTGTTTTAATTGTTTAGTTGTTGGAAGTTGTAGATTTCCATGATCGACTCTTTCAGGTACTCTCGTTCTCACCCTCTTTTATTTTTATCATTGCTCTTATGTCTTTGCTTATTGCATATCTTTTTACATTGAGGACAATGTAAGATTTTGGTTGGGGTGAGATTCCTAGATGAATCTAGTATTTTGTGACATTTTGAACTATTTTTGTAGGAAAATTTTTAATTTTTTTAAAATTTAAACTCTTTTAGAAAACTCTATTTCTATGCACTTTGGATGCTATAATTATGAAAGGACGTGAAATCAATTGATGTGATTTTGAGATTTCTGAATTATCTTAAATATATTAGTTTTCTATATGAATTCTCCTATTAAGTTGATTGATAGAAAATTTTAACACTTTTGAGTCTAGTTCACGTTACACAATTCACATGGTTTAAAGGAATTATGTGAATTTGTAGATTAGTTAGACTATGATCTAAGGTGTTAAGGAACCAAGCCGGGGAACTTGGTCCATCCTTGTTCATTGTGAAGTAAGAAAAGAATGAAAGATATGGATTTATAAAAATCCTATCTATATTTATAGTGAATGAAAGAAAAAGAAAAAGTGATTATATTGAATATTTGCTGATAAATTCTGAAAAGGTCTACCTATTACCAACCAGGGGAATGTCTACCCATAACCTAAGCTGGAACTGGGAAGTAGTGTGAAAGCCGTCGAAGGAACGGTAAGGTAAATACTTGTCATAGGCATGTGTGGTTGATCTGTACACTTTTAGATCTTCAGCTTTGCCAATCCATGAAGAAGGTAATCCTGGAAATTCATGAAATGAACATTCACTATGCACACTAGACTATACTTGTTCAGATTCTTTTATCCATCAATCAATCGGTGGGGATTCTATGTGAACACTTATTATATTTAGGGGAGTTTAGGATTTCATCTTTTTATCACTAAGTTTCTTTGAATTATGCGCTTGTGCATCTTAAAGTTTATAGAAGTATAGTTTCTGAAAGCGAGTTGGGTTTTGAAAAGTTGAATTTGTTTCATGCATGTTTCGCTCGAGACTAGAAAAATGCTGGTTCGGGAGGTGTGTTGAGCGCTCAATTATACATATTCTAACCCTAATTCATCACTCTTTATGCATGATTTATAGTGTTAAAAACCCATCTTATGCATGTGTTTGTGTTTGTAGGAATGAGAGAGATAGACCTTGTGAATTCAATGTTAAAAGATCGCTTTAGGACACCTTGGGAATCAAGAAAAATCATGTCAAAGAACGGAGAAGAAAAACCATGGAGAAATCATGTTAAAAGACCTGGATTATCCAGAAAAATCAATGTGTAGAGCTGCAGGGCCAGAAAAATAATATGCAGATATTGGGGCTCAAAATATCACCAATTATAAAAGAAGAAGCTACGACTCAAATACATCAGTCAAAGCCAGCAACGGACCTAGAAGCTAGTCATAAAAACAGTAGAGCGTTGATGTGGTCCTAGCTCGAGCAGCTCAGGACAATCACACCCTAGAACTGAAATTTGTCATTCTGGAGTTGATCATGGACATGCGTATTACCGCCAAATGATCCGAAATGCCCAAAAACCCCTAACCTCAGAATTTGGATGCCGTGCGATGCATATTTCTGCCTGCGCACCCGAAGTATGTTTTCCCCCTTATAGGAGCTGACTGAAGGATTCGAATTGGGAAGGAACTACCAAAATTAATAGCATTTGACCATTCGTCAGCCTGACACAATTATTCAGTAACATTATTAAAAGCCTCAAGTGCTTTGGACGTCAGTGACTTTGATCCCAGAAAAGGTAGTTGTACATTGAACAATCGGAGCCTGAAACCTGAATTTTTCTAAGCTGGGAACAGATACCAGTGAAGAGATCACTTCCAGTTAGAGGATGACTGTGAAAGAAATATACGTTTGAAGAAGATGATACATCATGGGAATTCATACTAAGTCACGATTCCGACAAGTCCAAGATCATCCAATTCCGAATTATAACGAAGAAGATATGAGTTGTTCACCGAAGATCGTACATTATAGATGGTATTGATCACTTGTGGCCCACTTTTGAAGATGAAAGAGACTTTTAAAGGTTATCATGATAGTTTTATTGCGTAGATCAGTGAAATAGCTTTCCGACGAGTATAAGAATGTCCATAACGGATATGTAACGAAGGAGTTATGACCATTTTCGTGGAGGTGTGCAAGTGCAGAATAACATGCGCTCAGCCTGAAATGCTGAAAATTTCTAAGTCTGGAAGCTGCTAAGAGGGACATGAGCTCGGGCATGTCCACATGCGCCCGGGGCATGCTTACATGCGCTCAGAACTCCAATTCCCCATCTCCAAGAGGGACATGCTCCCGGGGCTGTGTCACATGCGCTCGGAACCTCCACTTGCTCAATTTTGATTGGATCCGTACCCTGGAAGCTTGGCTATAAATACCCCAACCCCATGACCTCAGAAGGCAGAGTGAAGAGACTAAAGAAAGAAGAGAAGAGAGAGAGAGAGAGAGAGAGAGAGAGAGAGAGAGAGAGAGAGAGAGAGAGAGGGCACTAAGGGACACATGCGCCCAACACCAAGGGACACATGCGCCTAGCACCTTCTCTCCTCAATCCCACATGCACCAACCTTCTTCCCCTCAATCCTACATGCGCCCACGCTTTCTTTCCCTCCTACATGCACTAACCTTCTTTCTCCCTCCTACATGCGCCCACACTCTCTCTTTCCCTCCTACATGCGCCAACCTTCTCTCTCTCTCCTTCCTACATGCGCCCACACTCTCTCTTTCCCTCCTACATGCGCCAACCCTCTCTCTTTCCCTCTACGTGTGCCCACACTCTCTTTCCCTCCTACATGTGCCCACACTCTCTTTCCCTCCTACGTGCGCTCACATTCACTCTCTCATCCTCACATGCGCCCACACCCCTATCTCTCCTCTCACATGTGCCTACACCCCTATCTCTCCTCTTACATGCGCTTGCCCCTTGGGGCAGGGCCGATTTTGGCTAAGAAGTGAAGTCCCTCTCCACTCTCATCTTCACCTCACACAACATGTGCCAACCCTCTTTCAACATGCACTCACTCTTATACCACATGCGTCAGCCCTCTTTCAACATGTGCCTGGACTGGCCACACCTGTTCTGCATTGCATCTACTCTGCACTGCACTACACTGCACTGCATACCTGCACCTGCATTACACACTGCACACCTTATTTACATAAAAACGTTTAAGTTTCATTTACTTTAAGTTATTTATGTAAATAAGGAAGTACCCCCCCATTTGGATTCAATAAAAAATACTAAAAAAATAAATTCCCAACAACGAAGATTTTGATTTTCCATCTGAAGTACAAATCGCAACTTTTTAGCACTCCCCAAAAAGTTCGCCTTTTCATTGGAGGGGTTTTCTTCGAATCTAAACCGTCCAAAAAATCTGAAATACCCTAATTATGCTAAAGCACCAAAGTCGGTGAAATATTCATGATATTTTATGGTCGATCTGTGGATATGTCAAAAATCCAGATTTTTATTTAGAATTTTTGTTGAACCTCCAAATTATACATTGCATTGCCCATTACATAGCATTATATGCATGGTTTACATGTTTAAAAGGTCCATCTAATGCATGTTTTGTGATTGTAGGAATGAGAGCGGACTTCACCCAATTTGAGATTAAAAATAGCCATTTGAAGCTATTGGATGAAGATTGAAGAAGGATCAAAGGAAGTAGAAAGAGAGGAGAAGAAAGGAAAAAAGAAGCCAAAGGAGAAAGCAGGGAAAAGTAGCTAAGACCGGTCGTCCATAGCTAGTACCGGTCGTCCGACCGGTCCGACTGTTCACAAAAGAAGATCATTATGCAAAAAGGCTACTGGACCATTCATGACCGGTCGTGCGACCGGTCGTCCATTGCTCAGACCGGTCGTGCGACCGGTCCTTGGATTAAAATTTTGGTTTCGAAATTTTGAAAACTCTATAGACTATTTTTGCTCTTTTGAGACCGGTCGTGTGACTAGTCTCCGCGTAACAGAGCTTCTCCGTGAAGCTCCGATTTTCTCTGTGCAGTCCGGGATTTCTTGCGCAATCTGGAACCTTCCGCGCTATACTATAAAAGGACACCTAGGGCCTCTTCCTAGGGCATCATAGAAGCCAAGGGATGTCGTGGGAGAGGAAGGAAGCCGTCGTGGAGCGTCTGCAACCCTCCAAACTCCGGTTTTTCTATGTTTTCTAGCTTTTTCATGAGTTTTAGTTGTAGTATGACAATGCTCGGCTAGAATCTCTCAGCTAAGGCTGAGAGGTGAAGCTTGTAGCTAATTTTCATGTTTGATTCAGCTTTATTCAAGCAATTTCAATTCAAGTTTGGATTTTGAATCTTCTAGTTCCTAAAGTTGATAGTTTTAGATGTCTTATGAGAGTTCATGTGCTCCAGACATGGATTCCTTGCAATTCTCTGAGATTATCATATTGTGCTTGTTTAGATTCGAATTTTAGTAATCCTTGAGCAGGCCATAGTCCATAGGCATGGTTGTTAGTCCGAAGGCTACGATTTTGAATTCTACATTGTTGAATGGGACTAGAACTTGGAAGTTCAACTTGAGTGGGACTGAGTGTGTTTAATGTTTTATTTTCCAACTAGATAAGAGATGGGATTTCAAATCTAGTTGTGTATCTTGCTTGGATGGATTGGATTAACATGAGATTGCTACAAGTGGATCCTTGAATGCCTTAGTGTCTTTAAATTACTGTTTTTAATAAGTTTTTGTTTTAGTTTAATTGCTCAATTGAATCCTCTATTCATTGCAAACTGAGTTGCTGGAATAGTTTGGAATCTGTTTCTAATTCCCTGTGGATCGACCTCGATCTTACCGAGATTTATTACTACATCGTCAGCCTTACACTTGAGGCGAGCGAACAAGTTTTTGGCACCGCTGTCGAGGAATTTTAGATAACGGTTCTGAATTGTTTTAGTGGCTATAGGATAGAAGTAGTTAGGATTTATTGTTTTCTTAGAATTAGTTTTTTTTTAATCCTAGAACTAACAAAGTCTGTTTTGTTTTGTAGGAAGTTTTTCTAGTTCAAGACTTGAACTCTTTCAGTTTTTGGTCTTTATTTTTCAGATTTTAGTATTTAGGTTTAGTCAGGTTTTGGTTGAGTGGTTTATGTCCCGTTGGGAACGTAACCACTCTAATCGTCTCCAATCCGAAGGTGGTTTAGTTGGACCATTGTCAGTCCATAGACGAGTCCGGAATTACCAAGAACGTTGTGAAAGTTTGGGGAGTATGGATCAAACACCTTTAAGGAATCCTCCACCCCCCCCCCCCCCCCCTCACCACTCCAACTACAAACGCAAATCAAGAGGGAGTAGGAGAGAATGAGGTACATAACGTTCCTCCAATTGAGATCACTACGGGATTACCTACAACCAGTCCGTGCAATTACACCCTCTTGCGAGGTTCTACCACCAAACGGGGGAAGCATTGACATAAAGCCGGGTGTAATTCAACTTATACCAAAGTTCCATGGGCTAGACTCTGACAGCCATATCTGCACTTAAAAGAATTCGAAGAAGTGGTGGCTACCTTGCAATACACCAATGTTTCAAAAGATACCATTAAACTTAAACTCTTTCCCTTGTCATTGAAAGAAAATGTCAAAAATTGGCTTCACTCTCTTAGACCACATTCGATTGGGTCATGGAATGAGATGACCCGGGAATTCTTGAAAAAGTTCTTCCCGGCTCATAAAACGAACACCTTTCGAAGAGCCATAATGAATTTTTCGGCTAAAGAGGGTGAATCTTTCTTCCAATGTTGGGAGAGATTTAAGGACCTCCTACTTGCTTGCCCACATCATGGCTATGAGAGTTGACGAATTATAAAATTTTTCAACGATGGATTAAGTTCCAACATGTGCCAATTTGTAGAGATGATGTGCAATAGCGAGTTTATGAGCAAAAATCCAGATGAGGCTTGGAGTTATTTGGATATGTTGGCTGAAAATGCCCAATCTTGGGATACCTCGGACAAACCCAAGCCTACTCAAGAGAAAGAGAAAGGAGGGATCTATATCCTCAAGGAGGAAGACGATGTGAATGCAAGGATAGCCAACCTCACAAGGAAGATCGAGGCTATGGAACTTAGTAAAAGTGGAGTTCCAAAGTCCAATGAAGCTATTGAGACCATATGTGGGATTTGTCACACCGATTTGCACGCTACGCAAGATTGTCCCACAATTCCTGCATTTCAAGAGGTGTTACATGAACATGCAAATGCCACATATGGGTATCAACGGCCTTTCAATGGATCGGTGGGTAATACGTACAATAACAGTTGGAAGAACCACCTAAATTTTAGTTGGAAGAATGCTCCCACAGGCAATCCTACCAACTCTCAAGGAGGGCCACCCATGTAAAATATGGCCCCACCTCAATTCTCAATGGAGGATACCTTGAAAGCGTTTATACAAGGGCAAACACAAATTAATCAAACGAATCAGCAAATGTTCCAGGAGCTTAAAGTCTCGGTTGATGAGATTAAGGGACGCTTGAACGCTAGGGAAGGGACCTTTCCGGCCCAACCTCAGCCCAATCCAAAACAAGTACATGAAGTAAGCGTTCCTAATCCCTTCAACCAACATATGGAGCAAGCCAAATCCGTCACCACTCTTAGAAGTGGTAAACAAATCGACAAATCTATTCCGGTGAAGGCCGATAAGCCTAATGATCCGGTAAATTCTGAGAATGAGGATGGATCTAACTTAGCTCCACAAGAAAAGGAACGCATCTGTAAGCCCGTAGCACCATTCCCTTCGAGATTGGTTGCCCCAAAATCTCTTCCAAACTCTCATGATATTCTGGAGATTTTCAGACAAGTCAAGATAAACATTCCTTTGCTTGATGCCAGCAAACAAATCCCCTCTTATGCCAAGTTTCTAAAGGACCTATGCACAACTAAACGTAAATATAATGTGCAGCAAAATGCCTTCTTAAATGAGCAAGTGAGTGCCATTCTCACTCAAAAGACCCCCCCAAAATTCAAAGATCCCGGTAGTCCCACAATCTCATGTATCATTGGAGACTACCAGATTCAGCGTGCATTGCTAGATTTGGGGGCAAGCGTAAATTTGATCCCATACTCGGTATATGAGCAATTGGGTCTTGGTGAATTAAAACCCACCAAAACCACATTACAACTCGCTGATAGATCCATCCGTGTACCGAGGGGGATAGTTGAGGATGTTCTAGTCCAAGTTGACAAATTCTACTACCCGGTAGATTTTATCGTCTTGGACACACAACCGGTTTTAGATACTAGCACTCAAATATCGGTGATCATAGGCCGCCCATTCCTTGCTACATCAAATGCAATCATCAATTGCCGGAATGGGGTGATGCAATTATCCTTTGGGAACATAACACTAGAAGTGAATGTGTTCCACTTGGGCAAAAGACATAGGGATGTTGATGATGACGAGTTCTTCGAGGTAAACATGCTCGAATCTCTTGAAGAAGAAGAACTCCTCCAACTTGAACCACTAGAAAGCTTGGAGACATGCTTGGCACATTTCATGGATTACAAAGACCCTATAATTAGTGAAATTGTGCAAGCATTGAATGTAGAGAGACTGATAGTTGGTACTAGCCGGTTGAGGCCCCATTTTGAAAAATTGCCACCAACCACATCAAGGCCTCTACCGTCTAACATCAAACCACCGAAGCTTGACCTTAAACCATTGTCATCCAAGCTTAAATATGTATATTTGGGTCAAGAGGAAACTTTTCCAGTTGTCATTGCCTCTCACCTAGAGAAAGACCAAGAGCTCAAATTGATTGAGCTACTCAAAGAACATAGGGGAGCCATAGGTTGGACAATAGCGGATCTCAAAGGGATAGATTCTTCGGTTTGTACTCACCGTATACACCTTAAAGAAAATGCAAAAATGACTAGACAACCTCAAAGAAGGCTAAATCCAAACATGATGGAGGTTGTCAAAGCCGAGGTGTTAAAGTTATTAGATGTGGGTATCATCTACCTCATCTCGGATAGCCAATGGGTGAGTCCTACCCAAGTTGTCCCCAAGAAATTCGATATTACCATCGTAGAAAACGCCAACAACGAGCTTATACCAACTAGAGTAACCACCGGTTGGCATATGTGTATTGATTATCGGAAGCTCAACACGGTCACTAGGAAAGACCACTTCCCTCTCCCATTCATGGATCAAATTTTGAAGAGGTTAGTGGGTCATTCCTATTATTGCTTCCTAAATGGCTATTCCGAATACAACCAAATTGAGATAGCCCCGGAGGACCAAGAGAAAACCACATTTACATGCCCGTTTGGTACCTTCACATACTGAAGAATGCCATTCGGGCTATGTAATGCACCCGCTACATTCCAACGATGTATGTTGAGTATTTTCTCGGACATGGTGGGTGAGTTTCTTGAGGTATTCATGGACGACTTTTCTGTTTTTGGTTGTACTTTTGACGAGTGCCTCAATCACTTGAAGTTGGTCTTGATGAGGTGTGAGGAGAAGAACCTCATTTTAAACTAGAAAAATTGTCATTTCATGGTACAAAGAGGAATAGTCCTTGGACATATCATCTCGTCCAATGGAATAAAGGTAGACCGGGCAAAAATTGATATAATTTCTAATCTACCACCACTCAAAAGCATACGCGATGTGCGGTCCTTCCTTGGACACGCCGGTTTCTATAGAAGATTCATAAAGGATTTTAGTCATACCTCAAGACCTTTATGTAACCTTCTACAAAAGGAGAACCAATTTAAGTGGAGTGTCGAATGTCAATTAGCTTTTTCAAAGCTAAAAGACATGTTAACAACCGCTCCTATCATGCAACCACCGAATTGGTCCATTCCTTTTGAGTTGATGTGCGATGCGAGCGATTATGCTATTGGGGCGGTGTTATGCCAAAAGAAGGATAAGAAGCCCCATGTTATCTACTACGGAAGTGGGACCTTGAATCCCGCCCAAGTTAATTATTCGACTACAGAGAAAGAGCTCCTAGCCGTCATCTTTGCCTTGGACAAATTCAATCCTTACTTAATAGGATCCAAGGTCATCGTTTACACAGATCATGCGACGCTGAAACACCTTCTTTCTAAGAAGGATGCCAAGCCCCGTTTGCTTAGATGGATCTTACTCCTTCAAGAATTCGATTTGGAGATCAAAGATAAGAAGGGGGTAGAAAATGTGGTGGCGGATCATCTATCCCGCCTAGTACTACCTAATTCCATTGACGAGTCACCTATTGAGGACTCATTCCCTGATGAGAAACTCTTTGTTGCTATGCATCCACCATGGTACGCTGACATAGCCAATTATCTTTCCACAGGTGCGATGCCGATTCATTGGACTGTGCAAGACAAACGTAAATTTCTAAGGGAAGTGAGCAAATTCTTCTGGGATGAACCTTTACTATTTAAATATTGCCCAGACCAAATTATAAGGAGATGTGTCCCTAATGATGAACATAATTCCGTTATCTCCTTTTGCCATGATCAAGCATGTGGGGGTCATTTTTCCACCAAGAAAACCACTGCAAAAATTCTGCAGTGTGATTTTTATTGGCCCACGCTATTTAAGGATACCCATGAGTTTTGCAAGGCATGCGAGCGTTGCCAAAAGTTAGGAGGAGTATCCCATCGAAATATGATGCCTCTTATCCCAATTCAACATCTTGAAGTCTTTGACTGTTGGGGCAGCGATTTCATGGGACCATTCCCCTCATCTTTTGGACATGTCTATATTTTGCTTGCCGTAGACTATGTGTCTAAATGGATAGAGGCTATCCCATGTAGAACCAACGATCATCGTACGGTTCTCAAGTTCCTCAAAGAAAACATATTTTCTAGATTTGGGACGCCTCGAGCCATCATTAGCGATGGTGGTTCTCACTTTTGCAACAGACCTTTTGAGGCTTTAATGAAGAAATACGGTATCAGGCACAAAGTGAGTACCCCATACCACCCACAGACAAGTGGGCAAGCTGAAATTTTCAATTGGGAAATCAAATAGATTTTGGAAAAGACGGTAAAGCCGGATCACAAGGATTGGTCCCTAAGATTAGATGATGCACTTTGGGCTCACCGTTCCGCTTACAAGACACCCATTGGAATGTCCCCTTATAGACTTGTCTATGGGAAAGCTTGCCACTTGCCTGTGGAAATTGAGCACAAAGCCTATTGGGCAATTCGGGCTTTAAATTTTGACATTGACAAGGCTAGCTCGCTTCGCAAACTCCAATTAAATGAGCTTGATGAGATCCGGAACGATGCATACGAGAACTCGAGAATTTACAAGAGTAAGATGAAGGTCTTTCATGACAAGCACATCTTCAGGAAATCTTTCCATGAAGGACAGAAAGTGCTCTTGTACAACTCCCGCCTTCATCTTTTTTCGAGAAAATTACGATCTCGATGGACCGACCCATATATTGTCAAAGAAGTTTTCTCTCATGGGGCTGTTGAGATTAAGAATGCAGCAAATGGTAACTGTTTTAAAGTTAATGGACAACGTCTTAAACCATTTGTTGAGAAATTTGATTCAGAGGACATGTCCATCACTCTAAATGATCCTGTATATCAGGATGATTGATCTCCTAGTCTGACGGAGGTATAGCATAGGTAGGTTTAGTTTTATTTAGTTTTAATGTTTTAGTAGCTTTAGTTGTTGGGTTGTAGAATTCCATAATCGACTCTCTCAGGTATTTTTATTCTCACTCTCTTATATTTCACCGTTGCTCTCATGTTTATGCTCAATTGCATATCTTTTCACATTGAGGACAATGTAAGATTTGGTTGGGGGGTGAGATGAGATCCTTCATCTAGCATGTTGCAACATTTCGAGCCTCATATGCGCAAATATTTTCAAATTTTCTACAATTTCAAAACTCCTTTAGAAAACCTTATTTCCATGCATCCGAGATGATATGAGTACAAGAAGAGGAGATACGAAGTGTGTGATGTTGTAAGTCTTGAATTTCTCCCAACATAATGGTTTTATATGTTAGTTTCTGTAACGCCCCAGATTTTCAAGATTTATTTGAAAATTTTTGAAAATTCATTTTTAATTTATTTTTTTATTAATTATCGTACATTTACCGTTCATTTACGAATAGCGGAACATCCGTAGGAGATCTGATAAAGGACCCTTTACAAAATTTGCTTAGAATGATCCCATAAACATCGTAGAAAGATCAGATTTTAAAAATCATGCACTTTTTAGATAATTATGAAAATGCCATTAGTTAAACTTAAGTTAAGATGCCATTTTTAAATATTATAATTTCTGACGATCACTTTCACGCAAAACCCTGGATTTAAGCTTTTGGGCACATATTAACCATACACGTCAAATTTTAGCCCTTGAATCATAGTAGAAGTGGTCCAATTGTCAAATCAGCCCCTTAACCCTTGATTTTCATGTCCATCGAGTGAGGAAAGTAGATGGTTAGTCGTAGTCGAATATTTCCCTTCATATGAGTGACTTGGATCATCTTTATCATGGACCAATAGTGTGATTTGAGTGCCCCACCTTGATAAGCATCTTTCTTATGCGCGAAGTTATCCCGTTCTAGAAATTAACGAGTTACCAACTCTTCTCAAATTTGAACCTTTCAATTTACCCACTTCTCACCATCAATCGCTTCTCAAATTTGGACCACCCATTATTCTCATATGACTACGAGTTTACACAAAGTTTGAACCTCGATATATAATCCTACACCGTTGAACCACAAAGCCAGCCCCTTCCTTTTCCGCCAAAAGTTGGAATTTCAGATCTAGGCATTTCTCACCATCAATCAACCACTAAACTTTGTACAATTATTTACCTATCATGACTACATATTTTTTTAAAATTTGGACCCTGATCATCAAGCGTAGACCATTAATTAAGATCTAGCCCATTTTAGCACCCGTCAGGCCATTTTCAAGGATCGGCCAATCTAGAATGTGGATCATCAAGAAATTTACGTATTCTGACTCTACTCTTCAAGCTTAATAAGATGAACATATTAGAATTGATCATAGATCATCCGAATATTGAGATTTGAGAAACCCACCTCAAGAAGTTGTTACACAAGACCTCGCGTGCATATCCCTCTCCATATTTCTACTATGCACCTCCAAATACTTCTCCTAACCCTAGCCTCCATGCCCTAGAGAACGAGAGAGAGAGAGAGAGAGAGAGAGAGAGAGAGAGAGAGAGAGAGAGAGAGAGAGAGAGAGGAGAGAAGAGAGTTCTTTCTCTTATTTTTCTAGTGGCTAGGATCTTCTACAACCCTCTTCTTCTAAGTCCATCCTAAGGTGAGGATTTTCCTTCAAGCCTTTCATTAATAATATTATGATTATCATAAGTTTCTTTTGTGGCATGTGAAGTTGTTTTGTTTTGAATTGCTGATCCATATAACATGAAGTTTAATGTAGGATTTGTAATGAATATCATTATATAATGATGTGATTCATTGTTTAGATTTTTGATTAAGAAGCATGTGTATTTGTGTTATTTATCTTTGTGAAATCTATGCCCTTATTTAACTAATCTGTGTTTTACAAGTAACATTGGTTTTCATATTGTGATACGAAATATGTGTATAAGATCATCATATGGACATCCCATTATTGTATACTCTTTGTCCCTAAGTTGGTAAAATTATTTCATGTAGAGAGATGGAACCCGTGAGAGGTGTCCATGATGGAAGAATATATCTTGACTTAACTGAGAGAATAAAGTGATTGTTTGTTAATGGATCCTTACATATACATGATGCTTGATTTGATCCATTTACAGTACATGGGTATTTTAATGAATTTGGTCATGATGTACAACCTTGGCTTTTTGGGACATGATGAAATCATAAAACGGGACAATGAGTGGACACTAATGGTATACAAATTCTCATGAGCCAGGGTTGGTGCTATGGACACTAATCCTGTGCTGTCGGCCTATGCTGGGTTGCTTGCGACTCCCCATAGTGACCATTGAGTTTTATTTAAATTGGTTGTACGCGAAAATACTTAAATAAAGGTGAAACTAAAGTCATGCATTCACTTGGCTCCATGTGGGTGTACGGAATTGAGAATAGGCTAGAGCGTCCTACTTCTCCCGTACACTGTCACGTGTAGATTTGGGCTATGAGCGTCCCGTTTCTCATGTGGTCGGGCAAAACTATGGGCTTGTGCGTCCCAGGAACCTCTGGTGACTAGTGGCTAGCATGAAGTCGTAACAGGGAGTCTCCCACTTCATGTATTATGATTTCTAGCCAGGGTGCCTTAGCCAGAGCATGCATTCCATGCATCGCATTAACAAAGATTTTTACTTGATTGTTTTGTTTGAATAAATATATTATTGTGTTGCGTTACTCTGAGTTTTGTACATTGTTATTCTTGATAGTCTTGGAGGAAATATTCCCCACTATGATAGCGTTTAACGTTATCCCAAACACAATTTAGGTGATGCAGGTGAAGATCCAGGTATTGAACCCGATTTTTAAGGAAAAGAGTTCGATGGTTCGTACGATCACATGGCGGATGACGATGTTAGATAAACTTAATTGATGTTATCATTTATTAAATATTTCTTTTGAGTAGTTGATACATTTATGGAATTGTAATAAGTCTTCAAGATAAGACATGGTTTTGTATTTTAATTAATCAGTATGGATATTGGTTGGTTCCCTTATTTAAACATTGATGATGACGTAGTAAGTTTGATAGAATAAGATGATAATTGTTTCCACCATTGTGCTTGAATGCTATATTTTATTATTTAACAAATCAATTAGTCCATGATTTACTTGGGAATTCGGCCGTCGCGTTATACATGAGAGTCGAAAATCTCGGGTTGTTACAGTTTCCCTATTGTTGTGATTGATAGAAAATTTGAACACCTTTACACCTAGTTCACATTACACGATTTTCATGAGTTGAAAGAATTATGCAATTTGTGGATTAGCTGGACATGATTTAAAGGAGTTGAGAAACCAAGTCGGGGTATTTTGTCCATCCTTGTCCATGGGAAAATAACGAAAGATATGGATTTCTAAAAATCCTATCTAATTTAAAAGAAAAAGGAAAAGGAAGGATGAAATTGGGAATGATGGAAAATTGGTGGAAAACTCCGAAAAGGGCTACCTATTACCAACCGGGGGATGGTCTACCCGTAACCAAAGCCGGAAATGGGACGTAATGTGAAAGCCATCGGAAGGACGGTAAGACAAATTCCTGTCATAGGCTTGTTGTTGCTTTTTACACCTTGAGATCTATAATTTAGTTAATCCACGAAGAAGATAATCCCAGAAACTCATGAGATGAACTTTCACAATGCACACTAGGTTGAAGTTGTTTGAGATCTTCTATTTATCAATCAATCAGCAGAAATTTCAAGTAGACACTTATTATGCTGTGAGAGTCTAAGGTTTCAACTTCTATCACCTAATTTCTCCAAGCTTTATACTTGTATGTCTTTAAATAGATAGAAACATGGCTTCTGAAGGTGAGTTGGTTTGGAGGTTTGAACTTATTCATGCATGTTTTGCTCGGGACTAGCAAAAAGCTGGTTGGGGGGTGTGTTGAACCTCCAAATTATACATTGCATTGCCCATTACATAGCATTATATGCATGGTTTGCATGTTTAAAAGGTCCATCTAATGCATGTTTTATGATTGTAGGAATGAGAGCGGACTTCACCCAATTTGAGATTAAAAAGAGCCATTTGAAGCTATTAGATGAAGATTGAAGAAGGATCAAAGGAAGTAGAAAGAGAGGAGAAGAAAGGAAGAAAGAAGCCAAAGGAGAAAGTAGGGAAAAGTAGCTAAGACTGGTCGTCCGACCGGTCCGACTGTTCACAAAAGAAGATCATTATGCAAAAAGGCTACTGGACCATTCACGACCGGTCGTGCGACCGGTCGTCCATTGCTCAGACCGGTCGTGTGACCGGTCTTTGGATTAAAATTTGGGTTTCAAAATTTTGAAAACTCTCTGGACTGTTTTTGCTCTTTTGAGACCGGTCGTGCAACCGATCGTCCGGGAGCTCAGACCGGTCGTGCGACTGGTCGTCTGCGTAACAGAGCTTCTCTGTGAAGCTCTGATTTTCTCTACGCAGTCCGAGATTTTTTGCGCAATCTATAACCTTCTGCGCTATACTATAAAAGGACACCTAGGACCTCTTCCTAGGGCATCATAGAAGCCAAGGGACATCATGGGAGAGGAAGGAAGCCGTCGTGGAGCGTCTGCAACCCTCTAAACTCCCGTTTTTCTATGTTTTCTAGCTTTTTCATGAGTTTTAGTTGTAGTATGACAATGCTCGGCTAGAATCTCTCAGCTAAGGCTGAGAGGTGAAGCTTGTAGCTAATTTTCATGTTTGATTCAGCTTTATTCAAGTAATTTTAATTCAAGTTTGGATTTTGAATCTTCTAGTTCCTAAAGTTGATAGTTTTAGATGTCTTATGAGAGTTCATGTGCTCCGGACATGGATTCCTTGCAATTCTATGAGATTATCATATTGTGCTTGTTTAGATTTGAATTTTAGTAATCCTTGAGCAGGCCATAGTCCATAGGCATGGTTGTTACTCCGAAGGCTACGATTTTGAATTCTACATTGTTGAATGGGACTAGAACTTGGAAGTTCAACTTGAGTGGGACTGAGTGTGTTTAATGTTTTATTTTCCAACTAGATAAGAGATAGGATTTCAAATCTAGTTGTGTATCTTGCTTGGATAGATTAGATTAACATGAGATTGCTACAAGTGGATCCTTGAATGCCTTAGTGTCTTTAAATTACTGTTTTTAATAAGTTTCTGTTTTAGTTTAATTGCTCAATTGAATCCTCTATTCATTGCAAACTGAGTTGCTGGAATAGTTTGGAATCTGTTTCTAATTCCCTGTGGATCGACCTCGGTCTTACCGAGATTTATTACTACATCGCAGCCTTACACTTGAGGCGAGTGAACAATTTTCAGGCAGCGAAATTACCAGAATATCGTTTTAGTGCAAATTTGTACAAAAATGGAGTTGTGACTAGATAATATTGATTGCTTCATGCGTTAACACCCATCTTGCTTATTCTAACTTCATCCATGCTTAATCTAACATTCATGTTGCTTAATCAAGCACTCATCTCTGTTTAATCCAGCACTCATCTCCGGTTAATCTAGCATTCATTTAACTTGACATGTATTCAACTTCACATGGCATACATACTATTGTATTCTCATATACATTCATTCTCACATGACGTATCTTCTACTGTATTCATCACATACAATCAATCTCATATAATATACATTCAATTGCATTCATCGTATATCAAAGATCCCTTATCTCGTTATAATGCCTCGGATATTTATACATGCGTGAGCAGGTTCTCTTCTTATCTCTCGTTGTGTATTAGCTATCAACAAAGGTGCGAGATCAGGATCACTTCTAAAGATGAGTCAACATATTCCAGCCTTATTCGACAACTGATTATAGGAAATTTATATCGATTATGTTCATTGCACAACTAGGGTTTAGCCCGGATTGAGGCTCAAGACTAACAAAAAAGGACTATGGTTACTACTAGAAACCATGATCAAAGAGTCCCAACAATACTCGAAATATCCTACTATAGACTGCCATTATAAAAAAGCTAGTCGATGCCATACCCATCTACAACGGGTCCGTTGGTTGAGCTGATCAGGTAGTTGCGGAGTGCCTTCTTAGGGTTATTCGTCATAAAATACAAGCGCGGACCTTGGGTCGTGCCGACCAACATTCGATGCTCGTGTATTCCAACTGCCAATGGCTTAGAGTTGCACCACTCGATAGAATCCTGACAGTCCTTTAACCCGGACAATCCAAAAGAAAATGGGACATAGACATCCGACTTGTCTAAAAAAGTGTCTCAGTCCATAGCAAGAAAATAAATAGGTCTCTATGACCATGAACTCAAAGACCATAGTCCTTGATGACTTAGTCACCTGCTCGATCTATCCGGGCCTTTTCTCGAATACTCCATCTATTGTACAACTATCATTCATAGTGGAGCTTTGTCGCTTGGTGTCGTGCTTTTCTCCCGCAAGGGTTTCACTTAAAAATCTCTATGTTCTCTATGGTGTATATGATTTACATTAATATTTCCTCATTTGCTTTATTTAATCTATCTATAATATATGCATTCATTTACTTTTGCCTTTTAATCAAGGTGATCAACCATTGATGTAATTAAGGGTTCATGACCAATTCAGAGCCTGGAATGTAAAAGATCTCGAATCTCTAGAATAAAATTCACCTTACAGTGCTTTCTCGTGTATACATTGTGATTGCTTATTACTATCTACGAATGTCTCTATACTCAGAATTCCCCAGAATAACGAAACACAAGAAAAACTGCCCTTTTGAGCATTTTTCTAGTTTTAACAGCAGAAAGTTACAGATTTTGTAGATCAATTGATAGAGCATGTAAATCAATCGACAGGCCCCTGTCGATTGATCGACAGAGCCTGTAGATCAATCGACAGAATGCTGATTTTGGCAGATTGGTTGTTGGACTAAAGTGCGGGTTGTCGATTGATCGACAGGCCACTTGCGATTGATTACCAGACCAGTTGTAATTGATCGAAAATCAAAACCGATCAATCGGCCAACTACCCAGATGTCCAAATTCAGTTTTTATAGTTGGCTCGAAAAACCAATTGATCGCCCAGACCAACCGATCAATCGGCCACTAACTCAAACTGCGTAAACACTTACACAATTTAGAAGATTCCAAGTCTGTGGTGAATTTTTTATATAAAAGGACACCTCTATGTCTTTCTTAAGGCATCATAGAAGGCTTAGAAGTCATGGGAGGTGAAGAGGATCGCTGTGGAGCGTCTGCAACTCCTCGAAACTCGATTTTTTAATGTTTTACAGTAGTTTTCCTTTGAGTTTTAGTTTAACCTGTTGATGGTTGGCTAAACCTCTTAGTTAGGGCTAAGAGGTGAAGCTTATAGTTATTTCCAATGTTTAATTTGAATTCGTTCAATTATTTTTGGTTTAATGAAGAACACTTTAGTTCAAGTTTAAAATAAAGTTAGTATTTTTAGTTAATCTTCTATCTCTTGGATTTCTCTTACATGGGATGTTTTGATTACTGAGATTGCTTAATGGGGTGTGATTGATGGGATTTTGGGTTGTAGAGATTTTAGATCCATCATGATATGTTGGATACTAGGGGATCTTATAAACTAAGTTTCTTAAGAGCTTATCTAGAACTAAACTAGAAGGAGTTCTTATCTTTTGATTTAATCTGAGATAGATGCTTATGTATTGAATTTGGTTCAATTGAAGTTCAATTCATGCTTCTAAATCAAGTTTAGTGACAAGACTTGAGGAAGAATCATGAATGTGATCTTGCTTGTTTTGTGAAGGATTGGGCTATGTGATTAAATGCGTCTAATACCTTAGTTGATTATGAGCGAACCATATCAATAGATGATCCATCTATGTTAGACATATTGTGATGATTTGATTGCTCTATATTTCGATTGGATAGGGATAGAACTCCAATTCTAATTGAGTTATTGGCTTGAATGGTTTAAATTGGCATTGTGAATGATTATAAGTGAATCCTTTGCACTTTAGTATTTTTTTCCCTGATTTAGTTCTAAAGTAGATAGTTTTATGTTCTTAAATTCCATCCATCAATACAAATTCGAATTTAGTTTATCCTAGTTACATAGTTTAGAATGATTTTGAAAATTCCTGAGGATTGACCTTGGTCTTACTGAGAATTATTACTTCATCACAGCCTTGCACTTGAGGCGAGCGAACAAGGTGAGAGAAATGCAAGAAATGCTCTTACAATTCATGCAAGCACAACCCGCAGCAACAACCAGCAATCAAGTTGGTACATTCCAACAACCGTAATAAGCCTTCAGGCCCCTCCCAACCTCCAGTTCAAATTAAGCACAACCGTTGGAGTCCGCCCAAGACTACCGACAACAATCATCCAAAGCCTCAATCGCAGGGCGCTCTTTTCAATACCCTCTTATAGCAAGGAGATCGTTGTAGAACATTCTCGCCGCAAGGACCTCCAATCAACCTCGAAAGCAAGGACTTTAGTCAATTCTAGCATGCCCCCGCCGATGGGACCTTTTTTCTATCTAAACACATCCCTTGTCGATGAGATCTCTAATCGATTCCAGCATGTCCCCGCCGATGGGACTTTTAATCAATTCCAGCACATCCGCGCCGATGTGATTCCAATTCAATTTCCAATAACAAGGACAACACTGGAAATGCCCACAATGGGGGTCAGTGTCAAGCCTAGATCAACCAGCGAACAATGGCAGCCTCCTACAGATAGGAGCACTTTTCAATTCCAGCAATTTCCAGTTTAATCTCAATAATTTCCAGTTCACTTACAACAATCTCTAATTCAATTTCAGCAATCTTCAATTCAACCTCAGGAACCTATAGTTACTTTTCAGTAAGCTCCCCATGGGAGTTATAGGGTCAAAGACATTGACTATTATGCAGAAGAAGCGGAACATGCCTTGCCGCGAGAGATGTCGATCTTTTAAACAAGCTGAACAGAACTGGACAAGTTGCGGGAGCAGTTCTAGGTCATTCAATAAAGTTTAGGGACCTATGTCCCTTTCTAGATGCCCAGATACCTCAAAACTTTGAGGTACCTAAGTTCAAAAGATATGATGGTAGAGGTTGTCCCACGACACATCTTAAGGCTTTCTGCAGAGAGTTAAGCGCAGTCTTAGGGAATGAAGGAGCACTCATCCACATTTTTCATAAATCTCTAAAGGGTGATGCCCTAGACCGGTACACATAATTGCATTGCCACCACATCAGGACTTGGGAACAACCTTCCCATGCTTTCGTTTATAAGTTCGCATACAATCTCAACATGGCTCCTAGGAGAGCAAACCTGACAGCTCTCAGGCAAAGAAGTGACGAGACATTGTCTACTTACATTGGACGTTCGCGACCCATGAACACCAGAATGTGAACACCCATAGATGACGATGAGAAAATCTCCATGATCGTCCACTTTACTTACCCTAGCATTTTTGGATATCTCATCTTGCATCCTTATGCAAATTTCTCTCAGCTGACCCATGCTGGAGAAAGAGTCAAAGTAGGTATACGTGTGATCTCCCAATGGCCTCATCCGGGCACTCTAGTCAAGCGGAACAAGGTTGAAGGAAGACCCATAAGATATGGGAATGGGAATCGCAGTGGTTCTCCTTAGCATCCAATGGAAGTAAACAACATCGTCGCCACTGCCCAGGGCAATCAGTATGCTCCCCCACAAGGACGCCGGCCGTATCAGCAATATCAACCACAGAGATATCAACCGCAACCACCTCCGCCACAGCAAAATCCACAGCCACCTCCATAGCCACAACCGCAACCGCCTCGACAATAACAATAGTTCTGGGAAAATGGCTAGTACCCCTATCAGAATAGGCAGATGTATAAGGAGCCTAGGAAATTCACCTCGCTCACTCAGTTATACAGCCAGATCATGGCTACATTGATACAAAAGCAGCTACTTACTCCAATGTAACCAATACCTCCTCCAAATCCTCTGCTACCAAACTAAAATGAGAATGAGTATTGTGCATACCATAAGGGGCGCGACCACACTACCGACCAATGCATGTCCTTAAAGAATGATGTCCGTAATCTAATCAACAACCGCAAGATCGTCATTTCAGTCTCCAGAACTCCTCTAGCTGCTCCCACAAACATCCTTCAAAATCCTCTACTTCAGCATCCGACGAACCCCAGTTCGTCCTGCAGTCCTACCATTAACAACATAAAAGAAGAAGAGTGCATTGATCATTTCTTCTCCTCCATACAATCCATCCATGCCTACACATATGGTTCGTCAGATCCTCGTTTGACCCTGCAAGGGCCATCTCCCTTTCTTCCTTCAATTTTTGAGCCAGTAGTGCTTGATGGTGCACCCTCATACGACGAGTCAATTGTACAGCAACAAACAATGTGAGCTTTGGAACCCATCATTCTACAAGGGTCATCCTATGATCACTAACATTAGGAACATGTTATCTTAGAACGAACACTCTCATATATCGAGTCGGTTGTTCTGCATGGAGCAACACCAACCTTTAAACCCATCATCTTACAAGGGGCAACACCAACCTACGAACCAATCAACTCACAATGGACACCTTACGCTCATCAACTTTGGGAGCCCGTTGTCTTAGAAGGAGCTCCTCCTCCATTCGAGCTGGTCGTATTGCAAGGGGAAACTCCTGCCCCTGAGCCACAAAATTCGCCAAGGAGTATCTCAGTTACGCTACTCAACTGGCTTGTATGGGAGGATCATTAGCTGTAGCAAAAAAACTAGTATTCATCCCTGGGAGCCACCCACTCTTAGGACAATCAAGCCTAGACCCCAACCCTACGTGATCTATAAAGACGAGATGCGTCACTTCTCTTTCAGCACGGGCAACAATGTGGTCCTTAAATCAAGAGCTCCATATGAAGAAGAAGCAACAGTCGTCCCGTGTGACATCCCCAAAATTTGACACTCGAGTATATGAGCTCATCTCGAATTTAAGGGTGTTAAATAAATAATGAATAGATGCTTCATATTTACACTTTATTTTTTTTCTTTTCATTTACTCCATTGTTCACATTACTGAAGGTATCCGATACAACAATAGAATGAACCATATTAACGTTCTTACTCCATTTAATCATAAAAGTTTAACTAATCATCTACTGCTCTCTCAAGTGGAAGCTTATTACAATAGTTTAAATTTGTACCAAGAAACGTAAATAAAATTAATTAAACTAAAATGGAAGCATTAGTGCCATCCTCCCACGTCATTCACAATAATCTTCAGGAGGGAGATCATCACCCTCATCGTCACTTTGTGCATCACCTGCATCATCTATATGGTTGGAGAGGACCAACGCCCTACTAATAGTGATGGTTATCTTCTAAGATTATCAACAATTCAAGAAATTCATCATAAAGAGACAATATAAATTTTTCGATACATCTCGTATTCCACCACTATAAGTGGTATCAATATGTACAACCAATATGCATAAATGCATGCCTAGCATAGTGTGTGTGACTCATCATACATAGTGGCCACCACATTGTGGAATGCAATTCATAAAAATCTGACTCGCCCTGCATCCCATAACTATGGAGATTTGTTGGTGTGTCCGACACTACCATGGATTTATGTAAATACCTCAAGATGGCACAACACATGGTTGGAAAAAATTACGTGCACGATTTGTTCATGGGGCAACTAATTGCGACACCCAATTCTAGAAAGTGATGACCACACAGGGCGAAATTACGTCATCGATGTGTGCACCACTAACCAAACCAATGGACTTACGTGTCAAGCAAGAGGGTCACCACCTAAAGTGCATTAAGTCCATGGTATATATATATATATATATATATATATATATATATATATATATAAGTCACTAGAGTGTGAGTCCATCAACACATCACTTGCATCAATAGAGAATTAAATTGAACCATGAGAGTTTTGAAATTCTAAGACACATGCCCAAGCCATAAAATAAAGGAGGTAGCACAAGGCCAACCTAATAAAGGGATAAAGAGTAGTAATAGGCTAACTCAAATAAAAGAGAAGAGTAGCAATATGCTAACTCAACAAAAGAGATGAGTAACAATAGGATAACTCAACAAAAATAATGGAGAGGAACAAAAGCCAACTCAATACAGAGTGGAAACACGCATCGCTCTCAGAATCGACAAAGGGCAAGGCTTGTATACATCACTCCACATGAATTTATAAAAAGTTCAATATGATTAAAATTTACATCTTAAATATAATCCACACATGGATAAATAATTCATAAAAATTCATCATTTGATTAGTATGGATATCATAGTAAAATCAAACTATGCGAAGATAAGAGAAAACATATATAAATTCAACTTAAATTGAAGTAAGCTTAAAGAAATCCCTCACCTCTTGAGTCAGATCACTCTTTAGTGTCGTTACGTACTTCAGAACCGAAATCTATAATGATTGATACATGTTATGCTGTTAGATCATAATATTGCATAGTTTATACGGTTAGGAATAAACCTAAGGTTGGATTAATCATCTAAGTCTAACGTTTACACTAAGTGCCAATCTGATAATAAACTTGCATTAAGATGGTGTGAATATGGGTGCCTTACTGTCACGCCCCAAATTCGGTTCTCGACGTCCATTCGCCGTAACCCTAATTCAGAGGTGGCAGCCTCCGTAGTACCCCGATCTCGGATCCTAACCTCACATGCCAGGTTCCGATCCTGGGATACCACAAGGAGGATTTTAGGGTCTGAATTTTTTTTTGAAACATGAGCATCACCATATGAGTACCATCAAAGACAAACACAATATTTCTACTAAGTCATTTCATTTACATACAGTACTGAAAGGTAAATACATAATGCGTAAATATAAAAACTGTGCACGATCCGACACCTCCTGCTATTGCACTCCCAACTCCAACTCAACGTTGCTGATACACTCTGATATAACCTGCAGCATAACAAACTCGCATAAGCTTCGAGTGAAGCTTTGTGAGTGCGTGTGTGCGTGCACAATGCGTATGACAAGCATGATAAATATCAGAGTAAGCAGTAAAGCATGATGAGAACTCTAAACCAAAACTTAGCCTAATTAGGCTACACGATCATGTGATATGCATAACCAGCCTACCACGGCTATGCAAGCATGCAATACAGATAACTAGCCTGCCATGGCTATGCAAGCATGTAATACAGGTAACCAGCCTACCAAGGCTAAATACTCATACTATGCAATGGCCTCCAGGGCCTAATGTCACATGCAATGATCCAATGCATGTATGCAAATCACCACCTCTCAGTACAGTGGTCCAAATACGAACAGTCATATCGCGATCGCCCAAGCAATGCAGGACTCGGAACTGGTAGCTCGCCCAGGCTTACAGCCCCCCCTCCCCCCCCCCCCCCCCCCCCCCCCCCCCATCTCACCCGCCCACGTCAGGACCGTCCCACACCATACAGAACATCAGTCACATCACTGATACCAATACCATCTCTGAAACGGAACATCACCGGGGTCTCACAGACCTCACTACTCACCAGTAGAATGCCAAAGCCTATCTGGTGCAATAGCGGACCTACTCACAGCTGGTCAAACTCAACCCACTTTGCCAACACTCTTCCGGCAGGTTAGGTCAAACCTCCTTCCAAACTGACCATGTGCAGTGGAAAACACCGTCGTTTGGTATTCGGCATACTGGTGTATGATTAAACCACTCGGTCCTTGAATGGAGCACCCACCTTGGTACCAACGGGTCAGGGACTTTTACCCAGGGACATCTTTGGCATCCAGTTTAAAGATCACATATTTCCGGTGTTCTGCAAACCACGATGGAGCTGTGGTTGCAACGTAGTAACCATGCTATATGCGGCACAAGCAGACGGTGCGCAATGCAACCATGCATACAAACGTGGGACGACATGCCGGTGCAAGTCTCCAAAGAGCACCATAAAACTATAGGGTCTCAAATACAATGTCACCGTCAACTGGTAATGAACTGCACGACAACGCGACCGCTATGGCCGGTTGATACAAGACAATCAGATGAGCCAAGCATTCATAATGCATGAGCCAAGCATACAGTATGAGTGCCAATAAGTAGTCAATCTACCACGATGGCAATAAATCAATCTAGTCCAACCTATTTGAGATATGATTAAGATGAGGGGACACATATGAATGATCGAGTCATAGTGCGGGATGTTGCTAGCCAAGGAATCTCGCACCAAGGGCTACAAGGTATGTTAAGCTATTCCTATCATATAGTGTAAGTCAAGATGATAGACTCCTGTCCTCGAATAGTCGCATACCTATTAGAGAGGTTTGCGATAGAGAGCACGTGAATTACATTTGCACGACTACATCTCGAATGCTTTATGAATGCGTTTATGCCCTAGTGGTCCCCAACTAATAATGGTGATTCGGGATGCATACTCATTACACATGCATGGAAGTCGTCGACAAAATATAGTATAAAGATCACATATGAGTATTCCAAACAACACTACGTGTGGCAACAGACATACTAAAAACATCATAAAAAGATTATTCACTTATAACACAAACAAACATAAAGAGATAGGACCCTAAATGGATGGTATACAACAACACAGATGGTCCAACAATTGAACGGTGTGGATTAACCTTCAACATTCAGATAACTCAAATGGAAAGAAAATGATTGAATACACTACCGACACATCAAAGGTAGAACCTACTTGAGCGGCAAGAGCAGAATACCCAAAATCATGCCGAGACCCATAGTGCGGTAGTACAGTTGAGATAAACACAATAATGGTCCGTAAAAGGAATGTCATAGAACGGGTTATAAGATAGACAGGTCATGACAGAGAATCGCAAATGGTAGGGTAATCTGAGATAGATGGTCAATACGATGAGGTCCAAAAAAGGACGACAGGTCTAACCTCATACTACAAGATAGGCTCCATATAATGGATGGCCTAGATGACATACTAACATCGAGGATGAACCCCACACTCGTCCTAAAGGTAAACAGACGGTGCGGATGGGATATACACGATATGGTGGTCTTTTATGGTTGGGTACAAGGGTAGGAGGGGTGAGTCATATGAGTATACAACAAGCTGAGTTACCAGGATCAATCAACATGGTGAGTCAACAAGGTGAGTCAATAAGGCAGGTTGACAAGGCGGGTCAACATGGTGAGTTAACAAGGTGAATTAACAAGACGGTTCAACAGGGTGAGTTTAAGAAGGTTGCCCTGTGACTTGGATCGAGAAAACTCTAAGGATGACCTTTCAATAAGGGTTTACACAACTAATCATCAAGGTGGATCCACGGGATGGATAACGCGGTCATTCGAACACGCACACTAAGGTGGTCCCAAAGCCATCCTGTACATAACATGCTAAGGTCCATTCATTCGGATGGTTTGGATCAAGCACAAATTTAAGGCGATCCTAATGGATGGGCAACATACATATCGCACCATAGTGGCCAATGGATAGAACACATGTATAACAAGGTGGACCCGTGGTTGGGGATAACCGTACAAAGGAGTGGGGAAGCCATATACATCAATGGGCCCCAACAGTTTGGGGTCAACCCGATATTTGTGCTTTCCTACTAATCAAGTGAGATGACAACCAAACACCATGGTGGGGCCCGCACACCACACGTGTGAAACCCCACCCATGGCTGGGTGACTTAAGAACATGAAGAATGGTAAATAAACATAACAGATGGGTCCTGTAAAGTTTCCAATGGTAGGCATTCAATCACCCTTATTCTCTACATGTGGCCCACCCAAAACTGGGCCCACACCCCTGCCAAGAAGAACGACAAGGTATACCCAACATTCATCAAGGTGGGACCCAAGGTTGGGCCCCATCACCTTTAGTTAGATGGATAAATAAACATTACAATGGCCCCAAGGAAGGTTTCAAAGGTGGGCATCAATGACCACTTTTCCTACAATGTGGTCCACCTGAGGTTTGTATTTACCTCATTATGAGGGCCCACGGTGTAACGACCCTAAAATTTCGGTAGGAAAATTTTCTTTTAGGAGCAAAATGGGTAATGTAACGACCCTAAAATTTCGGTAGGAAAATTTTCTTTTAGGAGCAAAATGGGTTAGCTAAATAAATTTAAGATGATAAAGAAAAGAAAAGCATGGACTGATTGGTTAAAGCCCTCTTAAGCGAGAGGGAAAACCAGGGATCGAGTCCTATCACTAACAAGATTTTTATTTTCTTTTTTTGCTTTAAATACGAATTTTGAAATTCAAAATTAATCTTATCTTATCTCAACCAACCCATCTTATCCGCAACAAATTTCCAACAAACGTCTCTTTAAAAAGAGAAAGAACGAGATGGTTTTCATCCATCGTAAAAGAAAGGAAAGGAAAGGAGAGAAGGAAGGAGGAATAGAGGGATCTTGCGGCTAGATCAAGTAGGTGTTCTTTTTATTTTATTTAAGTAGGCCAGATCCAGCCAATGAACGGGTCGGATCGTCCGTCCGTTCATTGTACAGATCTAGGGACCTTATCTTTATCTTAACCCTTGAATATGTGATCACGATTGATGGGGACCATTTGGGTGGGCCAGGAATCGATCTGGATGGGTCATAATGACCATATGGCCAAAATGTACATGGGCCTCAAAATTCAGATCGAATGGACCTTCAGATGGGCCACATCAATTGAATGAATGATAGCCTTTAAAATTTGTTTTGTTATTATTTTATTTAATTAGTAAATTAATTCTGATAAATTATATTATTCCAAAACATTATTGGGCCACAATGAGGTGGCCGACCCAATGGTCGGACCAGATCTCTCGTAGACCCCACATACACTTTTTAATAGTAATAATAATAAAAGAAAAAAAAAGAAAAGAAAAAAAAAAGAAAAGAAAAAAAAAAGAAAAGAAAAAGGAAAAAGTGGCTGGACGTCCAGCGTCTCTGACGCTGGAACGTCCAGCGTTGGACTTCAAAGAAGGGTGACGTGGGGGCCCCACTCATGGGACCCACCTTGATGTATTTTGTACATCCACTCCGCCCATTTAATTCTCTATTTCATTTTAGGATGGGGCTTCGAATTTGGACCCAAACTGAGGTCCGAATGGGCCACACCATCTGAAACAAACTAATGGTGAAAACTTATAAAATAAAAATGAAATTTAAAAAGGTAGAAATTCTGGGCGTGGACAGTGGTCCACTCATGGACCCCACTGAGATGAAATCAGTAGATCCAAGCCGACCATATGTTTTAGTATAATGTTTTACAGCTTGAGTCCAAAAATCAGATAAATCCGAATCTCAGGTGGCCCACACCACTTAAAATATTAATGATAACAACACACATGGTTGAGGCAGTCCGATTTTGGATTGCTGTCCACTTTTGGGACCCATTTGATGACATTTTAAGAAATCTAATCCGTCTAATATCTTAATAAATAAGTTTTCTAGTTAAGGACCAAAAATGGCCCGTACAGGATATTCCAGTGGGCCATACCAAGATAAACAGTGGGGACAACACCTGTCCACTGGTTAGGAGCTTGTGGGCCCCATTGTGTAGTTTTTGAAAAATCCGATCCACCCAATCTCTGGAGTAATAAATTATTAGTCTTGTGACAAAAAATCAGCCCAATCAGAGTTCCAGGTGGGCCATGCCAAGTGAAATAGTGGGGAGGCACGGTATGGATTATCATAAATGGACCATTTTAGGATATCCTACGACAAAATCCTTGCAAAATATAATCAATCATATTTGGTAGTATACCATTGGGGAACTTGTGACCAAGTATAGGATGACCCACCAGTCAAGTGGGCCGTACCATCAGAAAATTGTAAAAGGGGCCATTCCTTTTGGAAACGTGGGTCACAATAATCAAATCTGGACCGTCCATTAAGGAACCAAAACTCAATAAAGTATAATCCAAATTGAAAATAAGTATATTAAGGTTAGATTGGTGGTTTATAAATATAAATTACATTTATTGTAGATTCAGGACCGATTCTACTCAGGATGTGACACAATTAACAAAGTAATCGCCACTATCAAAAGGTGAGTACATCCCAACACGTTTCCTAGTCATTTTAATTAAGTAAGTTGTGTGATGGATGCAATATGTGATATTGATTAATTTGTGCTTGTTTAAATATTATTTAAATAATTTCTATTTATAAATGTCATGAAAGATTGCCTCTCAAAATGAGAGATGAAATGTACGGACGTGAATTATTGTATGGCTGTAAATTATTGCATGCATTATGAATTATTGTGCCTGGAGTTCGACTCTGGAAGACCGGTAGGTACTTAAGTACCCGGTTACCCAGGGACCATCCTGGAAGCCCACTAATATGTGGAAGTTCGCCCTACAAGGAAGGGGGAGCCGATTGATGGGATCCAATTGAAGCAAGTGGAAGACTGAATATATGCCCACTTGATGCATCATTTCATTCATTATTGCATTAATTATATATTACCTATATTTGATGGCATGTGTTTATCCTGTTTAATTGAAATGCATGTGAACCGTATTGGGTTACTCACTAGGCTTTCCAGCTGACGTTGTGGATTAAAAATATACAGATGATGTGGACGTTGAACCTTCAGAGAATGCCCCTGATAATGAGATGGGACCACTAGAGGAACCGCAGGACTATTGGCCTAATTTAACCAAGGAAGAAGTGGCGGCCCTGAACCAAGACGTTTAGACTAGTTTCTTTTATTTTATTATTTTCAATAATTAGTAGACATTTAATAAAGTCCCAAATGGGTGGACTTAGTTTATAGTTGAATACTTCATGAATAAATGATAACTTAGTATTTCATCATTTTATGCCTCTTAAAGTTGTTTAACGTTATAAATGCACTTAGTGCACCAGTTATACCTCTGAGTCCGGATTTCGGGGCGTGACACACGGCCCTAAAAATAATATAGAAAAATAGATGGTCGGCATAGATAAAACAGATGCATCGTGGTGGGACCCCCAGGGTAGGCCACCTGCTGGGCAGCGTGCCAAAGCACGCTGCTTGGAGCGTGGCACCCAAATGGGCCCCAAGAGTTTTGAATCAAACTGATATTTTTATTTTCCCATATCCATGTGATCTTATGAACAGGTTGAATGACAAATAAACATCACTGTAAGGCTGGGAAGGCTTCAATGGTGGAGATCATTATTCCCACTGTTTCTCGTGGCATGGTCCACTTGACATTTGGATGTGCTTAAATTTTGGGCTCAGCCACTAAAATGAAAGGCATATGGACGGAATAGATAAAGCACATACATTCTAGGTGGGCCCAACGAGTGGGCCACCTGCTAGGCAGCCCAGCCAACCCACGGCTAGCGCCCCCTTCCTTCTCTCTCTTCTTTACTTTATTTATTTATTTATTTATCTTTTTTTTATCTCATCAAGAGGGGCCCACAGAAGTTTTTGATCAAGCTGATATTTTTGTTTTCCCTTCCTGCATACGTGTGTGAGCTTATGACCAGGTTGGATCTCAAATAAACATCATGGTGGGCCGTAGGAAGGTCTCAACGGTCTGTCACTGTCCCCACTGTTTTCTCTCAAGTGGGGTCCACTGAAGATTTGGATCTGTCTCATTCTTCAGACCATGCCCTAAAACGATCTCCTCAAATGGATGGACGGTGTGGATATAGCACCCGCATCATGGTGGGACCCATACAGTGGGCCACTAGCTGGGCAGCGAGCCCAGCGTCCGTGGACGCTGGTACTCCCAGCGTCAGCGACGCCTCTCCTCCTTCTTTTCTTTCTTTCTCTTTTTTTGTTTTTCATGGTTTTGATCGAGTGGGGCCCACATAAGGGTGATCTACTCCGTTCATCAGGTTCCTCGGCTCATGGGGGACCCAATGAGCCCAATATTGGGTATGTGAATAGGTCTACCAACAGCAAGGTGGACTGGGGAAGTTTCGTCAGTGGACATCATGTTCTCCACTGTTTCCTGTGGTGCAGTCCGCTTAAGATTTGGATCTGGTTCATATTCGGGCCCTGACCCTAGAATGACTTGGGAAAACAGATGGACGATGTGGATACAACATAAACATCAAGGTGGGTCCCAAGAATGGGGACCCCATTCAATCGTCCAGGTGACGCTGGACTGTTCTAGCATCTCTGACGCTGTGAACGTCCAGCGTCTGACGTTCCCCTTTTTTCTTTCTTGCTTATTTCAAGTGGGGCCCACATAGGTATAATCCAATCCGTTCATCAGGTTCCCCAACTCATGGGGAAACCGCAGAGTCCAATTTGGACAGGTAAAAATGCTCACAAACATCATGGTGGGCCCAAAGAGTTTCGACATGGACATCCTTATCTCCACTGTTTTCTATGGTGTGGTCCACCCGAGATCTGGATCTACTTCATTTTTGGTACCCAGCCTTAAAATGGGCTGGAGAAACAGACGGACGGTGTGGATCAAATACATGCATCAAGGTGGGTCCCACGAGTGGGGACCCACGGTCAACGCCCAAAGGGGCTTTCAGCCAGGTGCTGCTGGGCAGCAGAGTCCTCTGGACGCTGTCTGTCCAGCGGCCATCTCCTCTTTTTTTTTTCTTTTTTTTAATTATTATTATTATTATTATTACAGGTATGTGGGGCCCATTCATGGACGATCCAGCCCATCCATCTCATTGCCCATCAGAAGGTGGGCCCAAGGAAAGAAAATGAAAGGTAAACGAGAAAAAGGGGGGGGGGAGTTTGCACTCACAATGATGGTTGGACGGTTGGATTGCCGATCGGACGGTCCAGATGATGATCGGGGTCCTACAAGCTTGATCTCCTCCTTCAATCTCTCTAAATCTCTCTTTCTCTCTCTTGATCTCCCTCTAAATCTCTCTACTTCTCTCTCTTCTCTTTCTTCTCTCTCTCAAATCTCTTTCTCTTTCTCTCTCCTTTCTCTCTCTAACTCTAGAAATTTTGAAATGAGAAGCCCTCCTCTCCCCCTACGTATGGACTTGTATGGGGGGGAGAGAGAGAGGAGGAAATCATAGGGGAAAATGATGGTGGTAGTGGTTAGCATTGGAGAGGGGTATGGGAGGTATGGGTGAGAGTTGACTTTTGGGTGAGAGAGTGATGGGGTGGGTATGGGGTGAGTAGAGTATGGGTATGGGTGAAAGTGATGGTGCTTGATTAGATTGATTTGACACATTGTTGGGATTTATGCAAGTGGGGCCCACGCCACACGAGCGTTGCACGGCCCACCTCAGATTGCACAAAAGTACGCATCTTTCACATCGGGTATCGCAATGGGGTGTGCCACACAGCGTTGAAATCGCAGCGCCTACGCGGTCGCCGGGGTATAGGTCTTGTCGATGCGGTACTAAAATAGGGTCGTGAATCAAGGCTCGCTAATCTGGTCCATCCGAGACGTACTGGTACCGAAAACTAAACATATGGAAGGCAATTCAGGATACGGGTCTTACACTTACCTCGTTCAACAATTACTTCAACCCTGGCAAAAACCCATATTTCAGCAAATACTCTCGCTGAGTTGACTCAATTCGACTCTCTGTTGAGAACTCTACAATGTTATATTTTGAGTCTAAAATTTGAATGAAACATAATCTCTACTTAGGGTTATAGGGAAAGATCTGAAACCATAACTCACCTCCACAGACTTGGCTTGATTCTGGATCAAACTAGTGGCTCAGTGAGTCGATTTGATGTGCGGCGCTGATGTTTCCTCCCTCAATCGAATTCTCTCCTCTTTCGTTAACTCTCTCTCTCTCTCTCTCTCTCTCTCTCTCTCTCTCTCTCTCTCTCTCTCTCTCTTTCTCTCTATCTAACTATTGTTTTGTTTTCTCATGCGAGAGGGGAAGGTTTATATACGATTTTTACAGTCCCTTCGTAGAGAGAAACTGACTTGGTTGCATAGTGTGTGGAGCAAGTTTGCGCATAACGTGTTTTGTCGATGTTTGGTTTGAATCAATGGTCTTGATTTTCAATTCGACTTCGGTTGTATTTTGGTGATTTATAAACAACTTGGTGGCCTCTCGACAAATGGATTGGATTTTTTATTAGGACCAATTAGGAATCAACGGCCAGCATTATTGATTGAAGAAGACTCCGCACATTAATGGCAAATTTTGGTTCTTTAGGTATTTCTTCGAAACAAGGCTATTAGACGGTTTTGATTGATGCTATGGAGCTTCAGGAAGCATAAAATTGAAGGTTTGGATTGATTTAAATGGCGGGTTGCGTGGTTATAAAAGTTCGGTTGTTTTTTACTCGCGATCGCAAAAGGGCCAAGAAAACTGGGTATTACTTGTTTCTTTCCTATCTTTCACTCTGAGTTGGATAATATTTCCACTAAATCATATCGTTTAAATACAGTAATGAAAAGTAAATACACAATGCGTAAATATAAAAACTGTGCACAATCCAGCACCTCCTGCTTCTGCACTCCCAACTCCAACTCAACGCTGCTGATACACTCTGGTATAACCTGCAGCGTAACAAACGCGCATAAGCTTCGAATGAAGCTTTGTGAGTGCGTGTGTGCGTGCGTAATGCGTATGACAAGCATGATAAATATCAGAGTAAGCAGTAAAGCATGATGAGAACTTTAAACCAAGAATTCGCCTAATTAGGCTACTCGATCATGTGATATGAATAACCAGTCTACCACGGCTATGCAAGCATGCAATACATATAACTAGCCTACCATGGCTATGCAAGCCTACAATACAGGTAACCAGCCTACCAAGGCTATATACTCATACTATGCAATGGCCTAAGGGCCTAATGTCACATACAATGATCCAATGCATGTATGCAAATCACCACCTCTCAGTACAGTGGTCCAGATACGAACAGTCGTAACGCAATCACGTAAGCAATGCAGGACTTGGAACTGGTAGCTCGCCCAGTGTGGTAGCTCGCCCAGGCTTACAGCCCCGCTCACATCACACCCGCCCACGTCAGGACCGTCCAACACCATACAGTGATACCAATACCATCTCTGAAGCGGAACATCACCGGGGTCTCACAGACCTCACTACTCACCAGTAGAATGCCAAAGCTTATCTGGTGCAATAGCGGACCTACTCACAGCTGGTCAAACTCAACCCACTTTGCCAACACTCTTCCAGCAGGTTAGGTCAGACCTCCTTCCAAAATGACCACGTGCAGTGGAAAACACCGCCGTTTGGTATTCGACATACTGGTGTATGATTAAACCACCCGGTCCTTGAATGGAGCACCCACCTTGGTACCAACGGGTTCAGGGACTTTCACCCAGGGACATCTTTGGCATCCAGTTTAAAGATCACATATTTCCGGTGTTCTGCAAACCACGATGGAGCTGTGGTTGCAACATAGTAACCATGCTATATGCGGCACAAGCAGACGGTGCGAAATGCAACCATGCATACAAACGTGGGACGACATGCCCGTGCAAGTCTCCAAAGAGCACCATAAAACTATAAGGTCTCAAACACAATGTCACCGTCAGCTGGTAATGAACTGCACGACAATCACGACCGATATGGCCGGTTGATACAAGACAATCAGATGAGCCAAGCATTCATGATGCATGAGTCAAGTATACAGTATGAGTGCCAACAAGTAGTCCATCTACCACGATAGCAATAAATCAATCTAGTCCAACCTATTTGAGATATGATTAAAATGAGGGGACACATATGAATGATTGAGTCATAGTGCGGGATGTCGCTAGCCAGGGAATCTCACACCAAGGGCTACAAGGTATGCTAAACTATTCCTACCATACAGTGTAAGTCAGGATGATAGATTCCTGTCCTCGAATAGTCCCACACCAATTGGAGAGGTTTGCGATAGAGAGTACGTGAATTACATTTGCGTGACTACATCTCAAATGCTTTATGAATGCGTTTATGCCCTAGTGGTCCCCAACTAACAGTGGTGATTCGGGATGCATACTCATTACACATGTATGGTGGTCGTCGAAGCATATAGTATAAAGATCACATATGAGTATTCCAACAACACTACGTGTGGCAACAGACATACTAAAAATAGCATAAAAAGATAATTTACTTATAACAAGCAAACATAAAGAGATAAGACTCTAAATGGATGGTATACAACAACACAGATGGTCCAACAACTGAACGGTGTGGATTAACCTTCAACATTCAAATAACCCAAATGGAAAGAAAATGATTGAATACACTACCGACACATCAAAGGTAGAACCTACTTGAGCGGCAAGAGTAGAATACCCAAAATCATGCCGAGACCCATAATCCTGTAGTACAGTTGGGATAAACACAATAATGGTCCATAAAAGGAATGTCATAGAACGGGTTGTAAGATAGACAGGTCATGACAGACAATCATACATGGTAGGGTAATCTGAGATAGATGGTCAATACAATGAGGTCCAAAAAGGGACGACAGGTCTAACCTCATACTACAAGATAGGCTCCATATAATGGATGGCCTAGATGACATACGAACGTCGAGGATGAGCCCCACACTCACCCTAAAGGTAAACGGACGGTGTGGATGGGATATACACGATATGGTGGTCTTTAATAGTTGGGTACAAGGGTAGAAGGGGTGAGTCATATGAGTATACAAGCTGAGTTACCAAGATCAATCAACATGGTGAGTCAATAAGGCAGGTTGACAAGGCGGGTCAACATGGTGAGTTAACAAGGTGAATTGACAAGACGGTTCAACAGGGTGAGATTAAGAAGGTAGCCCTGTGACTTGGATCAAGCAAACTCTAAGGATGACCTTTCAATAAGGGTTTACATAACTAATCATCAAGGTGGATCCACGGGATGGACAACGAGGTCATTCAAAAATGTACACTGAGGTGGTCCTAAGGCCATCCTGTACATAACATGCTAGGGTCCATTCATTTGGATGGTTTGGATCAAGCACAAAATTAAGGCGGTCCTTATGGATGGCCGACATACATATCGCACCATGGAGGCCAATGGCTGACGTGGATAGAACACATGCATAACAAGGTGGACCCGTGGTTGGGTATAACCGCACAAAGGAGTGGGGAAGCCACATACATCAATGGGCCCCAACAGTTTGGGATCAACCCGATATTTGTGCTTTCCCACTAATCAAGTGAGATGGCAATCAAACACCATGGTGGGGCCCGCACACCACACGTGTGAAACCCCACCCATGGCTGGGTGACTTATGAACAGGAAGAATGGCAAATAAACATAACAGATGGGTCCTGTAAAGTTTTCAATGGTAGGCGTTCAACCACCCTTATTTTCTACGTGTGGCCCACCCAAAACTGGGCCCCACGCCCTAGCCAAGGTGGACAACAATGTATACAACACATCTATCAAGGTGTATCAAGGTGGGAGCCCAAGATGGGCCCCATGGCCTTTGGTTGGATGGAAAATTAAACATTACAATGGCCCCAAGGAAGGTTTCAAAGGTGGGCATCAATGACCACTGTTTCCTACAATGTGGTCCACCTGAGGTTTGGATTTACCTCATTATGAGGGCCCACGGCCCTAAAATAATATGCAAAAATAGATGGTCGGCATAGATAAAACAGATGCATCGTGGTGGGACCCACAAGGTGGGCCACCTGCACGCTGCTTGGAGCGTGGCACCCAAATGGCTCCCCAGAGTTTTGAATCAAACTGATATTTTTGGTTTTCTCTTATATCCATATCCATGTGATCTGATGAACAGGTTGAATGACAAATAAACACCACTGTAGGGCCTGGGAAGGTCTCAACGGTGGAAATCATTATTCCCACTGTTTCCTGTGGCATGGCCCACTTGACATTTGGATATGCTTAAATTTTGGGCTCGGCCACTAAATGAGCCGGAAAAACCTATGGACGGAATTGATAAGGCACATACATTCTAGGTGGGCCCAACGAGTGGGGCCCATTGCCATGCCCAAAGGGCTGCGCTGCTGGGCAGCAGCGTCCCCTGGACGCTGTCTGTCCAGCGGCCAGTGCTCACATATATATTTTTTATTATTTTTTTATTTTTATTCTCTCCTCAAGTGGGGCCCACAAAAGCTTTCGATCAAGCCGATATTTTTGCCCTACCTTCTCCCATGCATGTGTGAACTTATGAACAGGTTGGATCTCAAATAAACATCATGGTGGGCCATTGGAAGGTTTCATCGGTAGGGACACTGTCCCTACTGTTTTCTGTGGTGGGGCCCCCTTGAGACTTGGATCTGACTCATTCTTGGGTTCATGCCCTAAAATGATCTCCCCAAATGGATGGACGGTGTGGATACAGCACATACATCATGGTGGGACCCACGAGTGGGCCACCAGCTGGTAGCACGAGCCAGCGTCCGTGGACGCTTGTACGCCCAGCGCCCAGACGCCCCTCCTTTCCTTTCTCTCTTTCTTTTTTTTTTATTTTTCCATAGTTTTCATCGAGTGGGGCCCACATAAGGGTGATCCACTCCGTCTATCAGGTTCCTCGGCTCATGGAAGACCCAATGAGCCCAATATTGATATATGATTCAAGCTAGAAGCTTAAAAGTGGGCCGAAGGATTTCTGACAGTAGAAATCATTATTTCCACTGTTTTACGCGGTGCGGTCCACTTAAAATTTGGATTGGTTTCAAATTTGAGGCCTGGCCCTAAAATGATCTGGGCGAACAAATGGACGGCGTGGATACAAAATAAACATCAAAGTGGGTCCCATGAGTGGGGACCCCATTCATGCCATCCGGACGCTGGACGGTTACAGCGTCCCTGACGCTGTGAACGTCCAGCGTCTGGACGTTAATTTGCTTTCCTTTTTTTTTCTTCTTATTTATTTCAGGTGGGGCCCACTTAGGGAAGATCCAATCCATTCATCAGGTTTCCCAGCTCGTTGGGGACCTAATAAGCCCAATATTGGGCAGGTGATTCCGTCTACAAACATCACGGTGGGCCATGGTAGTTTCAATAGTGGACATTGTGTTCTCCACTGTTTTCGATGGTGTGGTCCACCCGAGATCTGGATCTACTTTATTCTTGGTGTCCAGACATAAAATGGGCTGGAGAAACAGACGGACGGCGTGGATCAACTACATGCATCAAAGGGGGTTCCACGAGTGGGCCCCAACGTCAACGCCCAAAAGGGGCCAGGCGCTGCTGGGCAGCAGCGTCCTCTGGACGCTGACTGTCCAGCGGCCGGGCTTCCCCTCCCTTTTCTTTTCTTTCTTCTTTTTTTTATACTAATTATTATTATTATTATTATTATTATTATTATTATTATTATTATTATTAAAGTTATGTGGGGCCCATTCATGGACGATCCAGCCCATCCATCTCATTACCCATCACAAGGTGGGCCCAAGGAAATAAAATGAAAGGTAAACGAGAAATAAAGGGGGGGAAGTTTGCACTCACAATGATGGTTGGACGGTTGGATTGCCGATCGGAAGGTCCGGATGATGATCGGGGTCCTCCAAGCTTGATCTCCTCCTTTAATCTTTCTAACTCTCTCTTTCTCTCTCTTGATCTCCCTCTAAATCTCTCTACTTCTCTCTCTTCTTTCTCTTCTCTCTCTCTCTCAAATCTCTTTCTCTCTCCTTGCAAATAGGGAAAATGAGAAGGCCACCCCCCCTACGTATGGCTCTTGTATGGGAGAGAGGGGGGTACATTAGGTGATGATGATGATGATGGGAGAGGACATGGGAGGAATGGGTTGGAGTTGACTTTGGTGAGAGAGGAATGGGATAGGTATGGTGTGTGTAGGCTAGGGTAATGATAGGGGTATGGGTGAGGGTGATGGTGATTGATTTGACATGTTGTTGGGATTTGTGCAAGTGGGGCTCACGCCACACGCGCGTTGCGCGGCCCACCTCGGATTGCTTAAAAGTACGCATCTCACACACCAGGTATCGCAATGGGGCGTGCCGCGCGGCGTTGGAATCGTGGCGCCCGCGCGGTTGCAAGGGTACAATCTTAGGTCGTTGCAGTACTAAATCAGGGTCGCGATCAAGGCTCTCTAATCTGGTCCATCCGGGACGTACCGGTACCGGAAACTAAACGTACGGAGGGTAATTCAGGGTGCGGGTCTTACATAGGCAACATCTGAGCCCACATTTCACACTTTATCTTTGAAAAAGCTCATTATTGACTTAAGCATCGGAGGGCTAACGGTCGAAAGCCGGCCACCCTTAATTTCATCTGTGATTTTCAGGTGAAGTGGAGGAAGCTATATTCGGAGGGTCGTTCATTATAAGAAGGAGAATCTTTCTTATCCACAACCTGTTACTTGTAACCAGTTTTCGACGTTAACAGATTGGTGCCATCTGTGGGAACCGAAGTCTAAATCGTTCTCACTGTATCTCTTATTCTCCATCATGCCTCCAAAGAAAACCAACCACCCATCCACTTCAAGACAAACGCAACCTCCTGTTGAGGCTCCTGAAGACAATTTAAATCTTCCTCAATATGTACTAGGAATTCCGCAACCTGCACCAGGAATTCTACCATTATGGCCTAATTTGCCATCCCCTATAATACAGAATCCATTCCAACAAGTCTTCGGTGGCATGGATGGTGCTATGCGTTATTTCGGAGATACACTCCTTACTCTCAACGTCGAATTTCAGCACCTGTCAAATTGATTTGATCAATACTTTCCTCCACAACATCAGGCCCAAGAGGGTCCACCATTGCAACCTGCAGCTTCCAGGCATTCGTCAGACGAACGTCAAGGGCAACTTAATCCTCATTTAGATTGTGTGATTCACAATACTTAGGCCCTGATGCAATGTCCTCAAACCATTCGTTCTAGTGAATCTAGGCGAAGTCGACCTGAGGACCCTAACACTGAAACCTCCTATTATACCCTGCCATGGGAAGGAGATCTAAAAAAACTCGAAGATTGCTTCGCTCACATCAAACAACGATATCAATCTAATCTTCCAACGATGACTCTTACATCAATCCATCGAGCAAAACCACCTTTCACCCGTCAGGTCATAAAGGCCCCTTTGCCCAAAAAATATCGAACCCCCCAACATGGTCCCATATACCGGCATTGGTGATCCTCTAGAGCATTTAGAAACCTTCAGATCTCTTATGGAGTTAGGAGGATATAGCTCGAAGATTATGTGCAGAGCCTTCTCTCTAACTCTCAAGGATGCTACACGAACGTGGTTCCGTGGCCTAAAACCCCGATCAATAGAGTCTTTCTCATAATTATCAGAGCTCTTCTTTTCCCAATTTATGGGAAGTATTCGTACGAAGAAACCAGCATCTCATCTATCAGATCTAAAACAGTGCCAGAATGAGACCATCAAATGATTCACAGTCCGATTCATAGCTAAAGCTGTCCAGACAGAGGGTTATACCAAGGATAAAGGCCTCACTACACTGATCGCAGGAATCACGAGCGAAATTTTTTTATTCACCCTTGATAAAAACCCTCCGAAGATGATAGTCGAGTTTCAAGCTAGGGCTCAAAATATATTAACGCTGAAGAGGTGGCCCTAGCTCGTCATGATAGCAGTGGGAAGAAACGCAAGTTCGAAGAAGCATCTTCTTCTGACAAAAAGTACCGACGTCATCATCGTGATCGTTCACCCAGAAAGCCATATGCAGGGAGGTATCATAATTACACTCCCCTCAACCGATCTCCAGAAAAGGTGTTGATGGAAATAAAAAACAAATCTTATGTCAAGTGGCCCCCAAGAATCAAATTGGATCCGCAGAAAAGAGACAAAAGGAAGTTTTGCTACTTTCATAAAGATCATGGACACAATACACAAGATGTATAGCCCTCAAAGATCAAATAAAGGCATTGATTCGTCAGGTGCATCTTCGCGATTTTGTCGCACAACGAGACCATTCTCCTAAAAAAATTGGCATATCGACGCATCGTCAAAGCCAGTCTCAAAGGGAAAGGTCGCCACAATGTCAAACTTCACAAAAAGATGTGGAACCAGCTGGTGAGATCAGAACCATTGTAGGAGGTCCAACCTGTGGAGGTGATTCCCAAGCCGCAAGGAAAGCTTACGCACCAAAGCACAGCAAAAACCTCAACACATTTACTGGATGGAGAAATCATCAAGCTCATTAAAATTAAGTCATCAGTCAATCTCGTTCTTCAAGAAAGATGCTGAAGGGATTCACTTTCCCCATGAAGATTCCATCGTAGTAGCATTAAAGGTAGCCAATTATCTAACTCATCGAATTATGCTGGATACAGGTAGCTCTGCGGATGTGCTTTATTTGGAAGCTTACTACAAGATGGTTCTCGCCAAGAACTTGCTTAAGCCAATCTCCACACCCTTAGTTGGTTTCAGAGGCGAGGTGGTTATACTAGAGGGAAGTATCGACCTCCCTGTCACCTTTGGCGAACGCCCGCCAAAGTCATTATTTTCATCAATTTTCTTGTACTAAATCGAAGATCCGCATACAATGCCATCTTGGGGCATCCATCACTCACCAAGTTAGGGGCAGCTTTACATCCCCTCTATTTATGCATCAAATTCCCCACTCCAAATGGCATCAGAGTAGTCAAAGGGAATAAAAAAGAAGCTCGAGCATGCTACGAGCTAGTAGTACAAGATCGGAAAAGCACCCAAGCCGCAACTATTATGTCAATTGTAAAATATTCAATAGGCTCATCAATCTTTACAACATTAGACCTAAGGGAGGGTACATATCAAGCAGGAACTCCAGGCGAGGAAACCATCAAGGTCCGATTATCTAGCACAGATTCGACCAAAGAAGTCCATATTGGGTCGTCTCTGAACCCTACCTTCCAAGCTCGTTTGACTAGCTTTCTGGTCGAATACTAGGACGTCTTCACCTGGTTGCACAAAGACATGCCAGGCATCAACCCCGAAGTCGCTGTCTACCGACTGAAGGTTATTCTAAATTCAAGATTATCCATCAGCGTTGGCGTGTATTCATGGCCAAAAGACAGATGGTAATCAAAACAGAAGTCGATAAATTGTTGGCTGTCGATTTCATCGAAGAGGTTAACTACCCTGATTGGGTCGCAAACGTCGTCCTTGTTCGCAAAGCAAATAACAAATGGAGGATGTGCATGGACTACATTGATCTGAACAAAGCATGCCCAAAGGATAGTTTTCCAACGCCTCATATCGATCAACTAGTCGACTTCACAACCAGACATGCTTTACTCAATTTCATGGATGCTTACTCTGGTTATAACCAGATCATGATGCACCCACCTGAAAGGGAGAAAACAACGTTTATCACGGATCGCGGGTTATATTGTTACCAAGTGATGCCATTTGGTCTCAAGAATGCTAGAGCTATTTACCAATGTTTAGTCAACAAGATGTTTGTCGCACATATTGGCAAGACTATGGAGGTATATGTTGATGATATGCTCGTCAAGAGCGTCAATGTCACGCCTCGAAATTTGAGACTCGAGTACAACTGAAATTGCGGTTTTACCGCTTGTAGAGTCACTTGGAGATATGTCTATGGACCTAGAGGGGGGGTGAATAGGACCTTTTTTAAAATTCTTTTCGCCTACTTATGCAATTCAACAAATATAACAAAGTAAGCAAGAACACCTCGGCTTCCAAGCCTTGGTGGGTCCAATCAAAAGACTAGCAAGAGTTAAGCAATAACCAAACCTAGTCTAAGTATGCATAGGCAAGAGAATGATACAACTAATAAAGCTTCTATCCTATGCAACTTGTGTAGACATATGAGAGTGGATCAATGAGCTCATGTCTACACAAGTAGTGAAGGTACATCTTGTGTGAGGATGCCTAAAAAGTGCCTAGCATGCATTCCTATCAATCATTCATAATCAAGCAATTGAACTAACAATGCAAAGATAGAATGTGCTCAAGAACAATCACAAACACAAGGATGTATAGTGGTTTGACTACTTGTCTACTCCACTCCCGGTTCAAGTACTCAACCCCTTTGAGCACACCGGCATTCACTATCGGAGGTTTTAAATGAGGTTCACCTCTCAACCTTTACACGGAGGTTTTATCGGTTCACCTCTCAACCGTATCCGGAGTTTTAGACATAGGCTAACTCTCAACCTAATCGCACGTTTACTCCCGTGTCGGAGGCTCCCCCTTGGAGACATAGTTTAGGCCAGGCTGACGGGCCAAGGAACGACTAACGTCCCTAGGTCGAGTTCGAAAAACAAACTCTAAAATGGACTCTCAAATTAGACAACCTACTTGTCGGATGAGCCCCTTGTTTAGCGCAGGATTGGGTTGCTTGATCTCCGCTCTCCCGTGCTTCAATCAGCTTCCCTTTGCTCCCTCGATCGTGCCGCCGTTGCGTCGCCAATGCCTCAGCCACATTCGATCAAACACCTTGCATGCGATGCCTTGAAATGCCCAAGGCGCTAGGAGGATGGGTTTGAGAACTCTACAACTTAGTGGGAATGGATTTCCTAGAGTCTCTTACCTACAATGATCTCATCTTCGAGTTTAGGACAAGGATATCCCAATCAAGAAGCTTCCTAACTCTAGAGATCAAGAGGGGATGAAGGTCATCTTCTTCATGAGCTTGGAATGCTCTTAATCTTGTGTTAAAGCACAAGGAAGATGCCTTGCATAGGTCAAGGAATAAGCCTCAAAAGAACTCCTTCAATGGTGGCTTTCCTTCCTCAAAAATCCCCCTTGCAAAGCCCAAAACCGGAGCTCTATATATAGGGAAATAGAGCCCCAACGGTCAGAAAATGGCTATATGCCGACCTGTCCCGACCGGTCAAGACCGGTCGGACCCCCCTGCCGGAGAATGAGAACAGCCTAGGCCAAATACACTAGCCGACCGGTCATGACCGGTCGGCCACCCTCACTAGACTGCCTTAACATGCCAGGCCGACCGGTCATGACCGGTCGGCCCCTCTTGCTGGAGGGCTGAACAATGCAGGAAGTCAATAACTGGCCGACCGATCATGACCGGTCGGCCCACCTTGCTGTTTCCCTTCATTTGTGAAGACCGACCGGTCATGACCGGTCGGCTGGCCTTGTAAAGCAGCAGGGATGCTGTCCGACCGGTCTTGATCGGTCGGACCAGCCTGGGTCCCCTCTACAACAAGCTGTGTTCCATTTTCTTCAGCCTGTATATGAAGTCCTAGGTTGGGATGATCAAATGTGACACCTAGGGCCTATCTATGATGCCTAAAGGGTTCTAAATGTGGTCAAGGTCATCAAGGATACAAAGGGGATAGGTTTTGGTCAAGGTTAAGGCACCAAGGCATCACTTTTACCTGAAACTCCTTCCTTGATGCAGCCGGTCCGTCTTGAGTCTTCGGTCTTCGTCTTCTTTGGGCTCAACCGACTCTAGACTCACTGACGTAAGTGATTGACAAACAAGGTGCACTAGTATGCCACGGAAAAGTGCACTAACAATCTCCCCCTTTGTCAATTACTTACAAAAACTTAACCTACCAAAACAAATTACATGTTCAAGATATTACAATGATAATGAATAAATTACAGGACTCTTGACATGCCTAAACTAAGCTGCTCCGCTTCAGTTTGCTCCCCCACAACCTGTCAATCCCTGCATCACAAAACATAGCAAACTAGTTTTGGTGGGATTTGATCTTTCTCCCCCTTTTTGTTAGCAATTGACAAACTATTCTCTCCCCCTTAATGATGTACCAATGAGGTTTAAGGTAAGAGGAGATAGTGTGTCGCAGTTATAACTATAAGCATATGCTAAAAAGGAGAATATAGGGTGCATGAATCATAAATACATGGAGCAAGCTAGGAAACATGATTAACAGGAAGATATAACTATCTAAGCATAGGTAATCATGCAATATTGGTCAAGGACATACATTTGCAATGAAGCGCAAAGGGCTTATAGCCCAATCAACCATCCTCCCCTAGTGGTATATCAAGACCAATACTAAGCAAAGATTAGCATACATGAAGCATAAAACTCAAGATGATTAGCTAATCTAAGCAGGATGACAATCTAGCAAGCAAATGTATTAATTAAAAGCAAGGCTAAATCATCAAAATTTGGGCGAATGAGGCTGGAATCCTCTGATTTGCCCATACACTTAGAAATGAGGCTGAAATCCTCAGATATTCCTATAAAAACATAACTAGCTACCCTCTCTTACCATGATGAGATTAAAAAGCCAAAGGGTAGCAAAGTTCCACAACACCCTCATAAAATGTAGCATGAGGTGAGGGGTTGGGAACTCTTCCTTCTTCTAGAAGGGATAGCGGTTGGGATCCCCTCTTAGATAATCTGGTAAAGGGGTCGTGATGGAGGCCGAGAGAGCAAGATCTTTATGTTGGCTCTCATCATCAGATTCGGACTCCTCCGTATCATCCCAAGTAGCAGCCATTGCCTTTTTTCCTTTCTGTTTAGGCCCTTCCGGACATTCCGGGGCAATATGGCCGCGACGACCGCAACCATAACAACGGACAGATGAAGGTATGGATGATTTTCCTGTACGTTTATCACCCTTCTTGTCCTTCTTGTCACGGCTATTCCCTCTATCAAATTTGAGGAATCTCTTGAATTTTTTGTTTAATTTCTCTTCCTCATCATCCTCATCATCGCTATCTTCCTCCGACTCACTTTTGATTTTCTTGTGTTTGTGAGAGGACTTAAAGGCGATGTTTTTCCTTCTAGAGGGGGTTTTAAAGCCTAACTCAAAGGTTTGTAGGGAACCTATGAGTTCTTCAACTTTCATTGTATTAAGATCCCTACACTCTTCAATGGTGGTGACTTTAGAAGAGAACCGTTCCGGAAGAGATCTCAGAATTTTCCTACAAAGCCTATGTTCCGGAACCGGATCCCCTAAGCCCCACATATCATTAGTGATTTTGTTCAGCTTGGTATAAAATTCAGTAAACGTTTCATCCTCCTCCATAGTAATATTTTCAAATAGAGTGGAGAGGCGCTGGAGTTTGGAATTTTTAACAACATTTGTTCCCTCATGGGTAACTTCAAGAATATCCCATGCTTGTTTACTGGTAGTGCAGTTTTGGATCCGACCAAATTCTTCTCTTGATACTGAACAAAATATGGCATTCAGGCCTTTGGCATTATTAATACGTTGAGCTTTTTCATGAGCAGTCCACAATGCCTTGTCTTTTGGCCTGAGAACATCTGGCTCACCCTCCTTAGAAATAGTGACCATTGGGGGTTCATATCCAAAATCAACCATGTCCCTCACATTCGAATCAATGGATTCCAAGAAGATGCGCATTCGGGCTTTCCAGTATGGATAATTTGACCCATCAAAGAAAGGAGGCTTAGTGACGGATGAAGAGTCCTCTATAGACATATTTTCAAGTTTCTCTTTAGGATCTACCTCTAGGCAATTAAACCCTTAAAGAGGAACCTGCTCTGATACCAATTGAAATTGCGGTTTTACCGCTTGTAGAGTCACTTGGAGATATGTCTATGGACCTAGAGGGGGGGTGAATAGGACCTTTTTTAAAATTCTTTTCGCCTACTTATGCAATTCAACAAATATAACAAAGTAAGCAAGAACACCTCGGCTTCCAAGCCTTGGTGGGTCCAATCAAAAGACTAGCAAGAGTTAAGCAATAACCAAACCTAGTCTAAGTATGCATAGGCAAGAGAATGATACAACTAATAAAGCTTCTATCCTATGCAACTTGTGTAGACATATGAGAGTGGATCAATGAGCTCATGTCTACACAAGTAGTGAAGGTACATCTTGTGTGAGGATGCCTAAAAAGTGCCTAGCATGCATTCCTATCAATCATTCATAATCAAGCAATTGAACTAACAATGCAAAGATAGAATGTGCTCAAGAACAATCACAAACACAAGGATGTATAGTGGTTTGACTACTTGTCTACTCCACTCCCGGTTCAAGTACTCAACCCCTTTGAGCACACCGGCATTCACTATCGGAGGTTTTAAATGAGGTTCACCTCTCAACCTTTACACGGAGGTTTTATCGGTTCACCTCTCAACCGTATCCGGAGTTTTAGACATAGGCTAACTCTCAACCTAATCGCACGTTTACTCCCGTGTCGGAGGCTCCCCCTTGGAGATATAGTTAGGCCCGGCTGACGGGCCAAGGAACGACTAACGTCCCTAGGTCGAGTTAGAAAAACAAACTCTAAAATGGACTCTCAAATTAGACAACCTACTTGTCGGATGAGCCCCTTGTTTAGCGCAGGATTGGGTTGCTTGATCTCCGCTCTCCCGTGCTTCAATCAGCTTCCCTTTGCTCCCTCGATCGTGCCGCCGTTGCGTCGCCAATGCCTCAGCCACATTCGATCAAACACCTTGCATGCGATGCCTTGAAATGCCCAAGGTGCTAGGAGGATGGGTTTGAGAACTCTACAACTTAGTGGGAATGGGTTTCCTAGAGTCTCTTACCTACAACGATCTCATCTTCGAGTTTAGGACAAGGATATGCCAATCAAGAAGCTTCCTAACTCTAGAGATCAAGAGGGGATGAAGGTCATCTTCTTCATGAGCTTGGAATGCTCTTAATCTTGTGTTAAAGCACAAGGAAGATGCCTTGCATAGGTCAAGGAATAAGCCTCAAAAGAACTCCTTCAATGGTGGCTTTCCTTCCTCAAAAATCTCCCTTGCAAAGCCCAAAACCGGAGCTCTATATATAGGGAAATAGAGCCCCAACTGTCAGAAAATGGCTATATGCCGACCTGTCCCGACCGGTCAAGACCGGTCGGACCCCCCTGCCGGAGAATGAGAACAGCCTAGGCCAAATACACTACCCGACCGGTCATGACCGGTCGGCCACCCTCACTGGACTGCATGACCGGTCGGCCCCTCTTGCTGGAGGGCTGAACAATGCAGGAAGCCAATAACTGGCCGACCGGTCATGACCGGTCGGCCCACCTTGCTGTTTCCCTTCATTTGTGAAGACCGACCGGTCATGACCGGTCGGTTGGCCTTGTAAAGCAGCAGGGATGCTGTCCGACCGGTCTTGATCGGTCGGACCAGCCTGGGTCCCCTCTACAACAAGCTGTGTTCCATTTTCTTCAGCCTGTATATGAAGTCCTAGGTTGGGATGATCAAATGTGACACCTAGGGCCTATCTATGATGCCTAAAGGGTTCTAAATGTGGTCAAGGTCATCAAGGATACAAAGGGGATAGGTTTTGGTCAAGGTTAAGGCACCAAGGCATCACTTTTACCTGAAACTCCTTCCTTGATGCAGCCGGTCCGTCTTGAGTCTTCGGTCTTCGTCTTCTTTGGGCTCAACCGACTCTAGACTCACTGACGTAAGTGATTGACAAACAAGGTGCACTAGTATGCCACGGAAAAGTGCACTAACAACAACAACCCAAAGCCCAAGTTCTGGGGTGTGAATTTAAAATTCGAGCATAAATCCTTTGAGATTTCATTCCACAAATCGCATATCTAGAATAAATCGAAGTATTTTTTTCACTAATGTCTTATTACATCAATTTTAAAAGGAAAAATAAATTAACCTAGACTATGGGTGATGCTCCTAAGAGAAGGGATCACCAATATACTCTGCTTTGCCTATGTTCTTTCTCCCTGAAAACCTGCAAGAACTGTGGTGATTTGGTGAGCTAAAAGCCCAGTGAGATCATTTTCAACATAAGAAAATTCCAATTGATTTAAGATAAGATCATACACAATACTATATATGCAGAGTTAGTTTCATGTAACATCTTAAATAGTTTTATGAGTTTTGTTCTTGTTTGATGCTTGTGAGGATCATGATGTCATAGATGCACATGTTCGATGTATGATGAAATAAATATATATGGGCAAATCAACCATGCCTCCCATCTTCAACCGAGTAAATCAACTATCCTCACATCTCCAACTGGAAAAATCAACCATGCCTTGGGCAAATTAACCATGCCCGACGAACAGATCCCTTTGCCCTTGGATGTTAGGATACCTATTGCAAGTCAACCATGCTCACCTAACCCAGAGTACAGCGGGGCGGCAAATCAACCATGCACGTCGGGAGTCAAATCAACCATGCTTCCATTCCACCGTCCTACAATAAATAAAGCATATATATAAAGAATGCATATGAATGTCAAGGATCATGAAAGCAATTCTCAAGCATACAATGCATTCAATAATTCAATTCTAAACACACCATGCATGTGATTCACATGTTTAGTTAATTCTAGCGTCTATTTCATAACTTAATTGTCAATTAAAGTAGATTGCCTTATGGTAACGTATACAATCTACTTTGTTTTATAAAGAAGTAACATCAAGTGAGAATAGTATGAACGTATCAAGTTAGGGTGCAACTAGGGAATGAATTTCTTACTTAGAATCATAAAGAGAGACAGAAGGAAATTAACTCGAAACTTAGGTTAAATCCCTTACCTAGGATCTTATTCGAGGAGTCGAGATGGAATTTAAGATCTAATACTTTAAACATCTAAGCCTCAACTTACAAAGTAATTAGAAGAAAAAGACTTCAGAATTGAAAACTCTAGAAACTATATTTGAATCACGATAGGGAATTACTGAGGAAAATCAAAAGGAAAACCTCGGGAAGAATCACTCACTAAGTAAAAGAAGTGGACTGTCCTAAGGTGCATGAGAATCACCTTTTGAGTGGCCGTCCAAATGCCATATTGTGAGTTAAGGCTCCAAAAGTTCAAATTAAGAAATAAACTCCCAAGTATGACACACTTGAAAGAAGAGGTTAGAAAAATTCATACTTCACCCTTTAAATAAAAGCCTCTTTCAAAGTCCCACTCATGACCAAAAGAACGGTCCACTTGCCTCACTAAAGCAATGAACTTCATGTCCCTCTCACCGAAGACATTCCCATTTCTTTACATAAATATATGGACAAGAGAGGCATCAAAAGTATCTTAGCACACAAGAGTAATCCAAATGCATCACCTTAATGGGTTAAGAATGGTGCACATAGCCGACTTGAAAGACAAAGTTCAAAATACCCATGCATGGGGCTATCATATTGGGCAACTTATATGCACCACCTTTCCCATAACTTGGAAGCCACTTGAGTTTTGGAAAATAGGGTTTGGTGGCCCACCAAATCTCATGGAAATACATGAGTCAAGTAACTAAGAATGGCGTGTATGGCTCACTTAAAGATTCACAAGCCAAAGAGCACCCACTTGTAGGTAGGGCAGTAAATGGTCGGGTTCGGGGCGAGTTTAGCCAAAACCAGACCCGCCCATTTACTAAATGGGTCCTACTCTAAATTTTAAAATCAGACCCTTTTACTAAATGGGCGGGTCTGGGTCGGGTTGTAACGGCCCTCAGATTTGATCGTACTTGCTTGAAGTACATGGGTGAGTGTTAACAGTAGACACCTGGATTAGCACGAATAAGTCCTTTTAGGATGTAAATAAATGCACCTCATTGTGGCACAAGTGTACCTAACCTTGACCGCTACAAACCTATCATATAGGCCGACGAAATCCTATTCCCAAAATAGCCTTAATGGTGACCGAAATATCCAAAAGAGATCTAGACTGTTCATTGGTGGACCAACGATCACGAATCTAAGGGATTACATTTGCCTTATTGTACTTGACATTTTTCTTAAATCGGATGTCCAAGACCATATCCCGAACCGCCAACTTCAATCAAAACCCTAGAGGGTGAGTTGTGTGATTCACCTAAATAAATAATCATCTGGGCCTATAAAAGGCAAACCCATCTCAAATCCATTCAAAATCTAGATTTTAGGGTTTTCTTAGGGTTTTAGCTTAGGTTTTGTTTGGATTCATTGATTAGGTCATTATTCCTCTCAATTGCTTAGCACCAAGAGATAACCGCAAGTAACTATACCTCTATTGTAAGGAATTAGCAATTGATTTTGGTCTAGTTGATTCTAATTTCAATCTTTGGTTGGAATTAGGTTAGATAGTGAGGTTCCTCTCATTTCCTCGTACTCTAAACGTCGTGGACGTGTGATTTCCCCCACACAGGTGAGGACTATTCGCCTAAATTAGTTTTTATCAGCCCTTGATAGTGTTGGGTAATGAAATCTAGGGTTTTGGATGGAATTTCTTCAAAGTTAATCATTTGAATAGTTTATAATTATGATTTATAGATTTTGATGCGTTATTATTATAATATGCTTCCTAAGATATATGAAATCCATGCCTATTTGAACTGATTTGTGAAATGTGTGCTTAATGTGTTTTGCATGCCAAGTGTTTGATAAAATGTCAAGTATTAAATTCAATGTTTATTTACCAATTGGTGTATTATAACATGTTTAGAACATTATAAAACTGCTATGTGTGGAGTTGGTATCGGGAAAACTATTAATGAAGGGACCACCTGCCTTTGGTTGGGCCATCCCAGATTCGTTCGGTCAATTTAGACAGAACACGGTTGACCGGCCCTAGCTAAGCCGATCTTGTCATCGTTCATTCGATTCCACAGGATTAGTCTAGTCTCGAGGGAGATTATTATTATTTTGTTCACTGCTAAACATACCCAAAGTCCAGGATACCACAATTCCTGTTGCTGTACAGTCACCATCATTAGGCGTCCACATTCCTAGCGACCTACTCGTTGCAGCGCATGGGCCAGGCACAGGTATAATGGGTAACTGTGTCTGTGCCGTCCCTAACCTGTATTAATTCAAATAGTCATACAGAGAATCTTGAGCGCCAATGCTAGGTGACGAGCCTACCATCCTTGACCATGGGTGATGACCCATACCTTATATTTATTTAGTCTTGGGTTATGCCCGTATCGTTGGATTATCAATCGTAGACCAGGGGTGATGAACCTTGATGGAAATGAGGATCTCGAGAGATGAGCCACGAAATCCTAATCATATGAATCGTGATATAATTAAAGTATTCTGGCCTTGCTAATACTGATGGTTGAAAACAGACTAAATGAATACCTGGTAATCATGCATGCATCTCATAGGTGCTCAGGTGTCTAGTTGCCCTCCTGGTTATGCCAGCCCTGACCCTTCTCATGTGCATTATGATCGTTGCTGCTGGGTGATAGGCGTAAGAGCCCTACCATTTTATTACTCCGGAACATATCATTGGCATTGCATAGTTGCATACATTATTCAACTATCATAGGAATTGATTGTGAGATTATGTTTCTTTATCTGTACTGATAGTGTTGATGATAAATGTAACTCAGGGAATGATAACACTGAGTTAATCACTCACTCTCACCTGGGGGGTGTTTTAAAACACCAACCAGATACTCTTGACACAGGAACAGTGATGCGTTGGTGACAGACGAGGACTATTCTGACCTTACCTCAGCAGAGTTATTCTTCTAGTTCGTTGACGAGCAGCTCTAGGCTGTACACACCTGTCTTCTCAGTTCACTCTTTTGGACCATGATTAGAAGATATTTTTGAACACGTATAATATTTTTTTTAGACATGTATATATCGGGCCCCCAGCTGAGTGGCTGATGGTTGTTTGAGTTGTATGTATATATGTTTTTCCCTTCACTTTAGAATATACTTGCATTGTTTAGTTTAATCTTACCTTTTCCTTATGATGCCACCTAATTTAAATTGTTGAAGTATGCTTCCGCACAATACAGTTAGCCTAGAAGAGTCGAGAGCTGCGGACCACCCGACACCCAATTTTCGGGGCGTGACAAGTTGGTATCACAGCATGAGTGAGATATAAACTGAGCTAGTGGGTTGGGGGACTCACCATAAGATACACGTTGACGTACTCTGAATGTTGAACATAACGACCTGCGAACATTAGGACAAAATTTCTCTTTGTGTGATGATTGTGAACTTAAACATAGAAATTTGAACTTTAGGATCAAATCCCCATTTGATTACTTATTTTGAATGTGAACATGGACTTAGGAACATCGAGTCTTATGACCAAATTCCCTTGAGACAATGATTGCAAACCTAGAATTTAAAATATGTTGAACTTATGGACCATTGTAGTCCTTGATGTTTAGTGTGAAGGGTTTTGGGTGTGAAGAGATGGATTTTTAAGTTGAAATCTGCGGAAATCTGAAATCACAAGTGTATGTGGACTTTAGTTTCAACAAGTATGTCGTTTAAAATGATTTTATCATTTTTATCACTTAAATATCTATTTAAATTTTTTTGTAATTTTTTAGCAAGTCTAATTTCATCCCTCAAAATTTCATCCCATTCTGAGCTCTAAAAAAAACGTTAAAATTCCTGAAGTACTAGCTTCTTGGAACCTATAATTTTCTAGATAGTTTCTAAAATAACCAGAAATAGACCTAATTTAATGTTTTTTTATTTTCTAATTATTTTTTTCTAAAACTAGACTCATCAAGCTTCGTTCTGGTTTTTGAATCACTTCAATCGGAGTTGTATGCAAAAAGATACATTTTTTTGAAGTCAGCCACAAAATACCACTTTTTCGATAGGATTCCGATGGATCGAAGAATTTTTTTTTGATAGAACTCTGATTGATCGGTGATTCTCTCTGATTGATTAGAAATTCTCTCTGATTGATCGGAAAAGTGGCTAGAGAGTTGAGATTTTTCATCATTATTTCCGATTGATCGGAACTTATCTCCGATTGATCGGAAATCTGTCCAGAGACATTCAAAATTTGATGGAATTTCCGATTGATCGGACATCTATCAGACACCTATCGGAACCATATTCTTCGATTGATCGGATACCTATCGGACATCCATCAAAATTATATGGCTATTTTTTTTAACTTTCTGCACATTATTTTTCTGGCCCCGCGACTCTGCACTGTGATTTTTTTGGACGATTCAGGTCTTTTGACTTGATTCTTCAGAGAATTTTTCATCACTTTTCAATGTTAATTCTTATGGATTTTAAATCATATCAATTGAATTAAACTTCATCAGACCTCTCTCAAATCGAAGATTTTCTCAATTGAACGATGGACCGCCCGAAACTTACTTATATTGTGGTTTTTCATAGCAAACTTCAAATGACCATAACTGTTGATCCAGGATGAGTTACTGGACGTACAACATATGGATTCTATTAGTACAAATATTTGTTAATATGCGTGAACCATGTATTTTCAAGTCTGTAAGATCAGCTGAAGTCTCTTCTTGAAGACTCGAAGATCGACAGCCGTCATCAGCATTGGAGAAAACAAGTATATTAGTCGTGCCAGGGTGAATCTTGCAACCTATAACCTCTTCCTTCTTTCTCTAGTTTGGCCCAACCAAATAGGAATAGCTTTTAGCCCATATTACTAGAGTTGTGTCCATGTGATTAGCCTTGGACTTTGGCCATGAGTTGCACAAAGAAACCAATCACAAAGAAACTCTCTTCTGTGCACTTTCAGGCCCCATATCGGGCGCCGGAATTGACCGTCGGGCTCCATGGTCGGGCGCCCGAACTTGGCCTAAAATGGCCAGTGAACTCTCTGGACAATTTGAAGGGAGTTCGGGCTCCACTGTCGGGTTGGTCGGGCGCCTAAACTGGCTGGTTTTTGTCCAGCAAGATTTAGCTTAAAAACTTGACTTTTATAGGGGGCCCGAACCTTTTGTAGGGGGCCTGACAATGGCCATTTTCTGACCATTTTTAAACAGTTTTTCATCCCTCTATTTAAGTAATAAAGTTCACTTATGAGGGACTTGTCTAAGAAAACATCAAGAGCATTGAGAGAGTGTCCTCCCAAGCTATTTCTTTCTTCTCAAACCTATGTCATAAGTTCATTGTTCAATCCTAGTTGTTAGAGAAAATTAATGAGCATTCAAAGTTTGGATTGAAAAATGAACTCAAGTCTTCATTGATGGCCCTTCACCCAATCCAAAATAAGCATATTCTTAGTCATTTAAGCCATTTAATGCAACCCTTTAGAAAACCTTTCGTCACCATCAAAAGCCTCTTCTTATAGAAGGTTCACCCAACCTATTATCCCTCACCTTGGCACTACAAATCTTCATCCAAAGCAAGGTTGCTAATCGTGGGAAATTGTAGAGGAGCTGAAGCATTCGTGGAAGCTGAAGCTACTCAACGACACTGAATCGGGGCTCATCTCTTGTAAGTGTTTAAGCTTATAGAGTCTATTGTTTGATTCCCCCTTCTTGTTGAGATTGGGGTCTAGAGATTGTGACTTAATCTTGGAGTTGTCCTTCAGTAGGACTTGTGTGTCCTTGCGTAGGATGTGGAAGTCCTTGCGTAGGCCTCCGACACTGGTGAATACGTGCATTGTCCTTGTGTAGGATTTGAGGAGTCCTTGTGCAGGAATAGACCTTGTAGGTTGTAAGGTTGAGAGGTAAACCTCATTTAAAACCTCCGATAGTGAATGCCGGTGTGCTCAAAGGAGTTGAGTACTTGAACCGGGAGTGGAGTAGACTCATCGTCGAACCACTATACATCGTGTGCAATGTAGTGAATGCATTTTGTCGATTATTATGCCTTGTTGATTGATTCTATTAGTGCTAAATGAATATCGATCTCATGCTTGACAAAATGCACATATGCCATCTTTGAATGATTAATACAAGCATGCATATCAACTATTTGATCAAATGCTTTTCTTAATATAGTTGATAATCTAGAAAGATCTTGTATGATCGATTTACTTGCATTTGCATGTACTTGATTGGTAAATTGGATTGTGTATGCAATTAAATTTTAATCAGTAAGAAATTTGTAAAAAGTCCTATTCACCCCCCTCTAGGACATAAGCATACCTTTAAGCTTATCTCACTAGCGGTAAAGCCGCAATTTCAGATTCCTACTGAAATTTTATTCTGAAGCCAACGAACCCATTTGTTTGATGAGCAAATGACTCATTCTTGCACAAAATCTTAGTTTTTAAAAAGTTTGCTGACTTCGTCATATTGAGCTGAACGTATCCTTTTACTCTTAGGGTTTCGATGTGTGAACTCTTTATAAAAATTGCTCCTAATCATGTTGGGGACTTCCCTGCCTGATTAAATTGAGATTTTCTTATAGAGCATGGCGCCTTACCTACTTCATGTTTCCTGAATGCAGGAATGGCACCTAAGAAGAAAAGTTCTCCCCTAACTCAAGCCAAGAAAGCTAAGCAGAGTGTGGATCACCCTGCTCGGGCAAGTGTTCCTGAGGTTCTGACCTCGAGTCAGAAGTCTATTCCATCCTATTCTCGGTCTACATCTTCGTCTGATAACCGGATGAGTCAGATGTTGCTCCTTATGCAAACAATAATAGACTCTTCAGTAGCAACAACAAACCCTAACTGAGTTAGTACAGGCGATAGCCCTGAATACTAAGCCTATCCCTCAAGTGGTACCAGATCCTACCCCTCCAATTGTACCGAATCATATCCCTCAAGCTGGTACCAGATCCTATCCATCTAGTTGTACTGAATCCTATCCCTTCAGTGGTACCAAACCATACTCCTCCAGTCGCACCAGAGCTTACTTCCCTAGTGATAGTAGGTCCCACCCATGCAAATGTGCTAGGCCAAACCCCTCCGGTTGTACAAGCTTTGCAAACTGTCCCTGTTAGAGGTGATACTATTTTTGAAAGGTTCCAAAGGTTGAGGCCACCTACCTTCAGCCGGCTCGTCTGAACCTAGGGATGCTGAGCAATGGCTTCACCAGTATATCAAAGATGATTAAGCCCTTGTGAGGCACTGAATCTGTGTAGGTGGAACTTGTTACATATGCCTTTGAGAAAGAGGCAGACCTTTGGTGGGATGGTGTCCTCCGAACTACTACTCCTACGTTTTTATGGACATGGGACGAATTTGAGACTAGGTTCTTCAACAAGTACTTCCCTCTTACGTATTGGAAAGAGAAGGAGAGCCAGTTTGTACATTTACAGCAAGGAGCCATGAAAGTGACTGACTACGAGAATAAATTCGTTGAATTGTCTCGATATGCTCCAACTGTAATCGCCGATGAGGTTTCAAAGATAAGACGATTTGAGGATGGATTGCGACCCGGAAATCCTTACAAAGATGTGCTGCTCTCGCGCTACATCCCATGCTGATCTAGTAGACATGGCCTTAAGGTCAGAAAAGGATGGAGAACATATTGCAAATGCCCATGTGCAAGCAATGAGCAGAGGCAGACAGGGTCCTCCGCTATATCCCGCGGACAAGCGAGCGCGTGTTTCTCCACTGTCTGCACCTACATCAAAGTTTGATAATGTACATTCCCAGACTTGTCATTATTGCGGGAAGCCGGGCCACTTTATTAATTCATGCTAGAAAAAGATAAAAGATGAGGGCATTACACCCCCTCTGTGGTAGAAACTGCCCTTCTTAGCAAGCGATAGCTGTTCCTCCAGCTAGATCTGCTCACCCTCCCCAGAGACGTATAGCCCCAGTTGCAAATCGAGCACAACAAGTCCGAGTTCATGCCTTGACAGCTAAGACGTCTGATGTGGCTGATCCCACTCTTGAAGCATTTGAAGGTACCGCGTATATCCATGGTACTCCTATATGGTTCTTAATTGATACGGGAACTACAGTTTCTTTTATATCTGCTGAAATTGTGAAGAGGTTGAAATTGAAGACGACCCTCATGCATAGTAGGTCAGTGATAACATCTACAGGGGAGAGTTTAAAATCTAATAAGTATTGTACCAATTGTCTAGTCGTGTTGGGTGGTAAAGAGGTACAGATTGACCTGATAGTATCAAAGTTATACTATTACGATATCATCATTGGTATGGATTGACTAACTCGATGAAGGCAGAAATAGATTGCGATGCTAAGACCGTCACGATACATGAGCAAGGGGATGCTTCATTCACTTTACCGATGAAGGTGGGTTGTGATGAACATGTGTGTGTGTGTATATATATATATATATATATATATATATATATATATATATATATATATATATATATATATATTCGTGACAAAGGTATTGTGCCGGTGTTATCGGAAATACTGTTAGTTAATGAGTTTGAAGATGTCTTCGCAACGATACATGGCTTGCCTCCTCAACGCGAGATCAATTTTTTAATCGATCTTGTGCCAGGTACGAGGCCAATTGCACTGTCTACTTATCGTATGCCTCCTTATGAGTTAGAGGAGCTGAGACGTCAGATAGATGAGCTCATGGACTGCAGTTTCATCCGGCCGAGCGTGTCACCGTGGGGAGCTCCGGTGCTGTTTGTCAAGAGGAGAGATGGGTCGTTACGATTCTGTATAGACTATCAAAAATTGAACAAGATGACAGTTAAGAATAAATACCCTATGCCTAGGATCGATGATCCGTTTGATCAGTTATAGGGTGCTCAATATTTTTCAAAGATTGATCTCCAATCCGGGTACCATCAGTTGCGGGTTAGGGAGGAAGACACAAAAAATAGCTTTCAAAACTAGCTTTGGACATTACGAGTTTTTGGTGATGTCTTTGGGACTCACGATTTATGACCTCATAAATAGGGTGTTCAGACCTTTCGTATATAGGTTTGTCATTGTGTTCATTGATGACATCCTAGTTTATTTCAAGACTCGTGAGGATCATAAAGAGCACCTTTGCATGCGGTCCTTGAGACACTCAGACAACATCGGTTGTTTGCGAAGATCAAGAAGTGTGAATTTTGGAAAGAAGAAGTTGAATTTCTTGGACACGTCGTCACTCGATAGGGCATAGCAGTTGACCTTGCCAAGGTCGCAGCTGTGCAGAGTTGGGAACAACCTACTTCAGTCACTGAAGTTAGAAGCTTTCTCGGAATGGCCGGTTACTATAGGTGATTTATTCGCAATTTCTCTAAGATAGCCCGACCACTTTCCCAATTAATCAGAAAGACATCAAGTTTGCGTGGAATAAAAAGGCAAAGGAAGCGTTTCAAGAGTTGAAAACTCTGTTGATGACTGCACCCGTGTTAGTATTGCCAGAACCAGAAGTTAAGTACGTGATCTATACAGATGCATCACAGTGTGGGCTTAGGTTGCGTCTTAATGCAGAACGATAAAGTAATAATGTATGCCTCTAGACAGTTGAGGAAGCATGAAAAAATTACCCCACTCACAACCTTAAGTTGGCGGACGGTGATCTTCGCACTCAAGCTGTGGAGACATTATTTGTATGGAGAAGAATTCGAACTCTTCTGTGATCATAAGAGTTTGAAGTACATTTTTACGCAGCGGGACTTGAACATGCGCCAAGCATCGTTGGATGGAGACGCTGAAGGACTTCAATTTCGAAGTGTCTTACCACCCAGGCAAAGTAAATCTTGTGGCTGACGCTTTAAGTAGAAAGAAGGTGCATGCATTTGTAGCTCCCCTAATGCTATGAGAATGGAACATGCTAGAATTCATGCGCGACTTCGAGTTAAAATTACAGACTAAAGAACCCTATGAGAGAGTAGCTCATCTTCGCTTACAACCCAAAATAATAGCCGAATCATAATAGCTCAAGACCAAGATGGATTCTTAGTAAGAATGAAGGAGAAGATGACTCGTGAAAGTGGTTCAGGATGGAGCGTTAATGATAATGGTGGCTTGCATTTTCGTAAGTGATTGTGTGTTCCAGTGTAACTATGAGCTGAAACAGGAATTACTAGAGGCAGCCCATAGTTCCAAGTTAGCCATCCATCCAGGGAGCACGAAAATGTATTAGGATATGAAACTGTACTTATTGGTGGGAGAATATGAAGGGCGAGATAGCTGATTTTGTCTAGCGATGTCTTACGTGTCAACAAGTGAAAGCTGAGCATCGCAGACCACCAGGACTTCTACAACCTTTGCCGATAGCCGAATGGAAATGGGATTTCATTGCAACGGACTTCATTTTCGGTCTGCCAAAGACAAGGAAGGGGCACGATTCGATTTGGGTAATCGTGGATCGGTTGACTAATCGGCACATTTCTTACCCATCCGTGTGACGACCCCGACAGGAGGATTTAGCCAAACTATACATTAAAGAAATCATCCGTCTGCATGGGGTGCCATTAGAGATAGTTTCTGACAGGGATTCAAGTTTCACATCGATATTTTGGACCCGTATTCAAGAACCTATGGGAGCATCTCTAAGATATAGCACTACATTTCACCTACAGACAGATGGGCAGACAGAGAGAGTAAATCAAATTCTAGAAGATATGCTAAGAGCTTGTACCGTCGACTTTAAGGACAGTTGGGACAACTGCCTTCCTTATGCCGAATTCACATACAATAATAGCTTCCAAGCCAGTATCAGCATGGTGCCTTATGAATCATTATACGGTCGCCCTATGTCGAGCCCCACATTGTTGGATAGAAGTCGGTGAAAAGAGCTTAATTGGACCCGACTTGGTTCAACTCATGTCCGAGACGATCAATACTATTAGATAACGTCTACTAACAGCCCAGAACAGACAAAAGAGCTATGCAGATACGAGGAGAAGACACTTGGAATTCGAAGAGGGAAATCATGTCTTCTTAAAGATCTCTCCTATGAAAGGAGTGCTGTTGTGTTTCGGCAAGAAAGGAAAGCTTAACACCGCATTACATAGGTCCTTTCCAGATATTGGATCGTGTTGGCTGTAGTTGCCTACCGTCTTGCACTGCCTACATCCATTTCTGATGTGCATAATGTGTTCCACATCTCCATGTTAAAGAAATATGTCCTTGATCCATCTCATATAATAAAATAGGAAAATGTGGAGCCTTCGTGACGATGTCACCTATGTTTCGAAGCCGACTCGCATTCTTGACTGGAAGGAATAAGTGCTTTGTCATAAGGTTATTCCTTTGATGAAGGTGTTGTGGACGCATAATATAGAAGCGGAAGCTACTTGGGAGACAGAAGCAGTGGTTCATAAGAATTTTTCTCGACTGCTTGAGGATTACGAACAAGTAAGATTTTGAGGACGAAATTATTTTTTTTAGGAGGGGCGATTGTAACGACCCTCAGATTTGATTGTACTTGACTTGAGTACATGGGTGATTGTTAACAGTAGAGACCTGGAATAGCACGAATAAGTCCTTTTAGGATGTAAATAAATGCACCTCATTGTGGCACATGTGTGCCTAACCTTGACCGCTACAAACCTATCATATAGGCCGACGAAATCCTATTCCCAAAATAACCTTAATGGTGACTGAAATATCCGAAAGAGATATAGACCATTCATTGGTGGACCAATGATCACGAATCTAAGGGATTATGTTCGCCTTATTGGACTTGACATTTCGCTTGAATTGGATGTCCAAGACCATACCCTGAACCGCACAACTTCAATCAAAACCTTGGAGGGTGAGTTGTGTGACTCCCCTAATAAATAATCATCTGGGCCTATAAAAGGCAAACCCATCTCAAATCCATTCAAAATCTGGATTTTAGGGTTTTCTTAGGGTTTTGGCTTAGGTTTTATTTGGATTCATCGATTAGGTCGTTGTTCCTCTCAATTGCTTGGCACGAAGCGATAACCGCATGTAACTATACACTCTATTGTAAGAATTAGCAATTGATTTTGGTCTAGTTGATTCTAATTTCAATCTTTGGTTGAAATTAGGTTAAATAGCGAGGTTCCTCTCATTTTCCTCGTACTTTAAATGTCGTGGACGTGTAATTTCCCCCCACATAGGTGAGGACTATTCGCCTAAATTAGTTTTTATCAGCCCTTGATAGTGTTGGGTATTGAAATCTAGGGTTTTGGGTGGAATTTCTTCAAAGTTAATCATTTGAATAGTTCGTAATTATGATTTATAGATTTGATGTGTTATTGTTATAATATACTTCCTAGGATATATGAAATCCATGCCTATTTGAACTGATTTATGAAATGTGTGCTTGATGTGTTTTACATGCCAGGTGTTTGATGAAATGTCAAGTATTAAATTCAATGTTTATTTACCAATTGGTGTATTATAACATGTTTAGAACATTATAAAACTGTTATGTGTGGAGTTGGTACCAGGAAAACTGTTAATGAAGGGACCACCTGCCTTGGGTTGGGCCGTCCCAGATTTGTTCGGTCGATTTAGACAGAACACGGCTGACCGGCCCTAGCTAAGCGGATCTCGTCGTTGTTCATTTGATTCCACCGGATTAGTCTAGTCCCGAGGGAGATTATTATTATTTTGTTCATTGCTAAACATACTCGAAGTCTAGGATACCATAATTCCCATTGCTATACAGTCACCATCATTAGGCGTCCACATTCCTAGCGACCTACTCGTTGCAGCTCATGGGTCAGGCACGGTATAATGGGTAATCGTGTCTGTGCCGTCTCTGAGCTGTATTGATTCAGATAGTCATATAGAGAGTCTTGAGCGCTAATGCTAGGTGACGAGCCTACCATCCTTGACCATGGGTGACGACCCATACCTTATATTTGTTTAGTCTTGGGCTATGCCCGTACCGTTGGATTGTTAATCGTAGACCAGGTGTGACGAACCTCGATCGAAATGAGGATCCCGGGTGACGAGCTACGGAATCCTGATCATATGACTCGTGATATAATTAAAGTATCCTGGCCTTGCTAATACTGATGGTTGAAAACGGACTAAATGAATACCTGCTAATCATGCATGCATCTCATAGGTGCTCAGGTGTCTAGTTGCCCTCCTGGTTATGCCAGCCCTGACCCTTTTCACGTGCATTATGTTCGTTGCTGCTAGGTGATAGGCGTAAGAGCCCCACCATTTTATTGCTCCGGAATATATCATTGGTATTGCACAATTGCATGCATTATTCAACTATCATAGGAATTGATTGTGAGATTATGTTTCTTTATCTGTACTTGACAGTGTTGATGGTAAATGTAACTCAGGGAATGGTAACACTGAGTTGATCACTCACTCCCACCTAGGGGGTGTTTTAAAACACCAACCAGATACTCTTGACGCAGGAACAGTGATGCGTTGGTGACAAACGAGGACTATTCTAGCCCTACCTCAACAGAGTTATTCTTCCAGTTCGCTGACGAACAGCTTTAGGCTATCACACCTGTCTTCTCAGTTCACTCTTTTGGACCATGATTACGAAGATATTTTTGGACAAGTATAATATTTTTTTTTTAGACATGTATATATCGGGCCCTCAGCTGAGTGGCCAATGGTTGTTTGAGTTGTATGTATGTATGTTTTTCCCTTCACTTCAGAATATACTTGCACTGTTTGGTTTAATCTTGCCTTTTGCCCATGATGCTACCTAATTTAAATTCTTGAATTATGCTTCCACACAATATAGTCAGCCCGAAAGAGTCGGGAACCGCGAACCACCTGACACCCGATTTTTGAGGCGTGACACGGGTCCGCGTCAACCGATCAGACCCATTTATAAATGGGTCTGGTAGAGGGAGATCCACCTAGACCCATTTATAAATGGGTCAGGTCTAATGGGTCTGGGTCTGGATCTAGTATGCGAGCATTTTTATAAGGCTTAAAATTGGGTCTAGATGGGTCTGGGTTGGATGGGTCCCTTAAAACATAGACCAAACCCACCCACTTACTAAATGGGTTCAGGTCGAGTTAAGTCGGGCAAATATAAAGGAAACCAGGCCCAAACCCATTTAGCAAATGGGTCGGGTCTAAATGGGTTGGGTCTGGGTACCCCATCGGGTCCGCTGACCCATTTACAGCCTTACTTGTAGGTAGAGGCAACATGGTTGACTCTTGGGTACTATCTTCTTTTTTCAACTTGAGAGCCACTTGAACTTTGAAAACTTGGTGGAGTGGCCAACCAATGAGTCTCAAATGGGTAAGTGACCCAAATCTCCTACATATTCAATGAAAGAAACACAATTAAGAAGACCTCCACATGCACAAAGTGTGGTGGGAACACTCTTGCCAAAAGAGTACATGTGGGCCTTAAAATAGACCAAAAGCTCACCCATTTTGGAAAGTTCTTAAAAAACCCACCACACTTTGTTCAAAAGAAACAAAATCCAAGGAAGGTATGTAAATCCAAGGAATAGTAGAGGAATTGGGCCACTTGTTAATGTTAGTGCACTTTTCTGTGGCATACTAGTGCACCTTGTTTGTCAATTACTTAGGTCAGTGGGTCTAGTGTCGGCTGAGCTTAATGAAGACGAAGAACGAAGACTCAAGACGGACCGGCTACATCAAGGAAGAAGAAACAGGTAAAAGTGATGCCTTTGTGTGCCTTGCCTTGACCAAAACCTAACCCATAACCTCTTAGATGACTTGGACCAACTAGGTATACCCTTAGTCATCATTATTAGTCTTAGAACTCCATGAAAAACATGATAAGTTAGACTAATTTAAGAGGTGGAAGCTGCTGTAAACAAAACAGCTCAAAACAGCAGTTTCCGATTGATCTCCGATCAATCGGACGTTGGCTCCGATAGGACTCCGATCAATCGGACAAAAGCTCCGATCAATCGGACAGAAGCTCCAATCAATCGAAAATTTTTTCAGCAACCTTGAAAATCCACTGGACATATTTCCGATCAATCGGACAGTCTTCCGATCCATCGGAAGGGGTCCGTCCGATCAATCGGACAGTGTTCCGATCAATCGGAATATCTTCCAGAGACTTCACTGGATAGATTTCCGATCAATTGGACTTGTCTCCGATCAATCGGACAGGTCTCCGATCAATTGGATCTTCTTCCGATCAATCGGAGATGCGCGAATCTGCCCGTTTTTGTACCGTTGGAAGAAAATCTATTTAAGATGGGGGATTCGTTTTTGAGCTAAGAGAGGGGATTTTGAGGAGATAGAAGCCACCATTGCTAGAGATCATTAGAGGCTCTATCCCAAACCTATAGCAAGCCATTCTCCTTGTGTTTTCATCACAAGCTTGGGCCATTCAATGGCATCTTGAGAATAGGACTTATTCCCTCTTGATTCCTAGGGTTTAGACACCTTGATGATAGTTAAATCCTTTGTCTAAACACCACCTAGGAGTCCATTTAGGTGCATTCCTCTAGGAAACCCATTTCCTACCATTTGTAGAGGTATCACCATTCCCTAGCACCTTGGGCATCTCCAATGGAGCATCACATGCAAGGTAGCTGATCTTGGAGCTGAAGCCTTGGCAAAGCAACGGCGTCAAAGATCGGGGGAGCACAAGGGGAGCTGATTCAAGCACGGGAGAGCGAGAAGAAGCAACCCAAGACGGCGCAACAAGAGGCTCAATCCGACAAGTAAGGTTGTCTTGTTAAGAGTCCATCCACTCAATTCCCTGTGGGAGTTGAGTGTAGAGTTTGTTTGACAAACTCGCCCCGGGGTCGTTAGCCAATCCTTGGCCTATTAGTTGGGCCTAAAATCTAGGGACGTCAGCCGTTCCTTGGCACGTTAGTCGGGCCTAAAACAAAGTCTCCAAGGGGGAGCCACCAACACGGGTGCAAACGTGTAGGTTAGGAGGAACCTGTAAACTCCCCGGTTGGGTGGATCCGAGTTAAAACACCTTGGTTGGGAGGAACAAGATTTAAACTCCCCAGTGAATGCCGGTGTGCTCAAAGGGGTTGAGTACTTGAACCGGGAGTGGAGTAGACAAGTAGTCGAACCACTATACATCGTTGTGTTTGTGATTGTTCTTGAGCACATTTCTCTTTATGCATTATGTTTAATTGATTAATTATGAATGCTTAGTTAGGAATGTATGCTAGGCACTTGATAGGCACATCCACACTCACAAGATGTACTTTCACTACCTCATGTTGACTTGAGCATTTCTTGATCCATCCTCTCTAGTTCACATGAGTTTATTAGACTAGGTTGTTAATTGCTTTATCTTTTGCTAGTCTATTAATTGGACCCACTTAGGCTTGGAAGCCGAAGTGTTTATCGCTTACGTAGTTTAATTTGTTAAATCTGATAAGTAGGCGAAAAGATTTTTTGAAAGGTCCTAATCACCCCCTCCTATAGGTTTAGCCATAATTCTAGTTGCTCCTCAAGCTTCCGCACGCTTATGCTTAGGGTGTCGTGTTAGACTACCCGACGCAATTTCAATTGGTATCAGAGCGGGTTGCTCTTCAAGGACGTAACCGTCTAGAGTACGATCCGATACCGGAGCACTAGCATCATGTCTAACCAAAAAGGAGAATCTATGTTGCCTCATGTTGAACTATAAGTAAAATGATTAGTTGAGGTCAACAATAACTAGGGTAGGAACTATTGTCATATCCCCTACCGTACATTGCTCTCCAACTTGGAATGAACCTAAGGGAGAAAATCTAGGATAGATGAATTCCCTCCCAACAAGCATGTTGGGTCCTATTTATCATACCCAAGGGGGTTGTGATCTAGGTTAGGTGACCTTAGGAGACCATATTGAGCTCAAATGAATATCTGAGGATCTAGCCTCATTTTGAGCAAATTGATGAACTTGAGGAATTTAGCCTCTTTGGATCTATAGGAAAATCTGAGGATTTCAGCCTCATGTTTGTACTTATGGGCAAATCAGAGGATTCAAGCCTCACTAGCCCAAATTCGATAGTTTAGCCTTGCTTAAATTTGTATATTTGCTTGCTAGACTATTATCCGGCTTAGATTAGCTAATCATCTTGAGTTTTATGCTTCATTGAATGCTAATCTTTGCTTAGTATTGGTCTTGATATACCATTGGGGAGGTTGGTTGATTGGGCTATAAGCCCTTGAGCTTTAATGCTTAAAGTATATCATAGATGACCAATTTTGCATGATTAACTATGATTAGATAGTTACATTTTCTTGTTAATCATGTTCCTTAGCATGCTCCATGTTTTAAAGATCATGCACCCTATACTCTCCTTTTTAGCATGTGCTTATAGTTATAACTGCGACATACTATCTTCTCTTACCTTAACCTTATTGATATATCATTAAGGGGGAGAGAATAGTTTGTCAATTGCTGACAAAAAGGGGGAGAAAGATCAAGTCCCACCAAAACTAGTTTGCTATGTTTTGTGATGCAGGGATTGACAGGTTATGGGGGAGCAAACTGAAGAGGAGCTTCTTAGTTTAGGCATGTCAAGAGTCCTGTATTTTATTTCATATCAATGTAATCTCTTGTACATGTATTTGTTTTGGTAGGTTAGGTTTTTGTAAGTAATTGACAAAGGGGGAGATTGTTAGTGCACTTTTCTGTGGCATACTAGTGCACCTTGTTTGTCAATTACTTAGGTCAGTGGGTCTAGTGTCGGCTGAGCTTAATGAAGACGAAGAATGAAGACTCAAGACGGACCGACTGCATCAAGGAAGAAGAAACAGGTAAAAGTGATGCCTTTGTGTGCCTTGCCTTGACCAAAACCTAACCCATAACCTCTTAGATGACTTGGACCAACTAGGTATACCCTTAGTCATCATTATTAGTCTTAGAACTCCATGAAAAACATGATAAGTTAGACTAATTTAAGAGGTGGAAGCTGCTGTAAACAAAACAGCTCAAAACAGCAGTTTCCGATTGATCTCCGATCAATCGGACGTTGGCTCCGATAGGACTCCGATCAATCGGACAGAAGCTCCGATCAATCGGACAGAAGCTCCAATCAATCAAAAATTTTTCCAGCAACCTTGAAAATCCACTGGACATATTTCCGATCAATCGGACAGTCTTCCGATCCATCGGAAGGGGTCCGTCCGATCAATCGGACAGTGTTCCAATCAATCGGAATATCTTCCAGAGACTTCACTGGATAGATTTTCGATCAATCGGACTTGTCTCCGATCAATCGGACAGGTCTCCGATCAATCGGATCTTCTTCCGATCAATCGGAGATGTGCGAATCTGCCCGTTTTTGTACCGTTGGAAGAAAATCTATTTAAGATAGGGGATTCGTTTTTGAGCTAAGAGAGGGGATTTTGAGGAGATAGAAGCCACCATTGCTAGAGATCATTAGAGCCTCTATTCCAAACCTATAGCAAGCCATTCTCCTTGTGTTTTCATCACAAGCTTGGGCCATTCAATGGCATCTTGAGAATAGGACTTGTTCCCTCTTGATTCCTAGGGTTTAGACACCTTGATGATAGTTAAATCCTTTGTCTAAACACCACCTAGGAGTCCATTTAGGTGCATTCCTCTAGGAAACCCATTTTCTACCATTTGTAGAGGTATCACCATTCCCTAGCACCTTGGGCATCTCCAATGGAGCATCACATGCAAGGTAGCTGATCTTGGAGCTGAAGCCTTGGCAAAGCAACGGCGTCAAAGATCGGGGGAGCACAAGGGGAGCTGATTCAAGCACGGGAGAGCGAGAAGAAGCAACCCAAGACGGCGCAACAAGGGGCTCAATCCGACAAGTAAGGTTGTCTTGTTAAGAGTCCATCCACTCAATTCCCTGTGGGAGTTGAGTGTAGAGTTTGTTTGACAAACTCGCCCCGGGGTCGTTAGCCGATCCTTGGCCTATTAGTTGGGCCTAAAATTTAGGGACGTCAGCCGTTCCTTGGCACGTTAGTCGGGCCTAAAACAAAGTCTCCAAGGGGGAGCCACCAACACGGGTGCAAACGTGTAGGTTGGGAGGAACCTGTAAACTCCCCGGTTGGGTGGATCCGAGTTAAAACACCTTGGTTGGGAGGAACAAGATTTAAACTCCCCAGTGAATGCCGGTGTGCTCAAAGGGGTTGAGTACTTGAACCGGGAGTGGAGTAGACAAGTAGTCGAACCACTATACATCGTTGTGTTTGTGATTGTTCTTGAGCACATTTCTCTTTATGCATTATGTTTAATTGATTAATTATGAATGCTTAGTTAGGAATGTATGCTAGGCACTTGATAGGCACATCCACACTCACAAGATGTACTTTCACTACCTCATGTTGACTTGAGCATTTCTTGATCCATCCTCTCTAGTCCACATGAGTTTATTAGACTAGGTTGTTAATTGCTTTATCTTTTGCTAGTCTATTAATTGGACCCACTTAGGCTTGGAAGCCGAAGTGTTTATCGCTTACGTAGTTTAATTTGTTAAATCTGATAAGTAGGCGAAAAGATTTTTTGAAAGGTCCTAATCACCCCCTCCTATAGGTTTAGCCATAATTCTAGTTGCTCCTCAAGCTTCCGCACGCTTATGCTTAGGGTGTCGTGTTAGACTACCCGACGCAATTTCAGTTAATAAAGGCCCAACTATGAGATCTAGCCCGCTTGAGAGAAGGAAGTCACCAATGGAGTATGGGCTAATCACTTTTGTCCATACGATGAATATGAATTAGAGAATGGGGCCACCTTATGTGAACTTATGATCCCAAAATTTGAGGAGGGCCCTACTCACTTTCATGGGTCCAAAATTTGGAAAAAGAAGAAAATAAAAGAGGAAATGGAAAATGCGAAAGAAAGTATGAGAAAGGAAAGAGAAAGAAAGAGGCACATGTGAGAGCCAAAGTGAAGTGTGGGGCACAACCAAATGCACCATGGGCCCTAACTTCACTTTGGGTCCATTTCATACAATAAAATCCCAACTCTCATAAGAAAAGAAAAGGTGTGACTTTGCCATGCACACTTGATGTACATGGTAAAGTCACCCTTTGAACACATGAAAGGAGTCTTGAAAGAAAGAAAAGATGAAACTTAAGTGCCCCATTCCATGCACCACATAGGAGCTTGATTGAAAGTTTTGAGAAAACACCAACTTGGGCCCACTACACCACTCTTGAAGCACCTACATAAAAAAAAAAGAGAGAGAGAAGTGTTAGGGAGAGGAAGTGAAGGAAAATGAAAGAAAGGAAGAGTGGCCATACCTTTACGACTTACCTCAATTAAATGGCCCACCTTGCTGTCCACTCTCCACCTAAAGCCCCACCACTTGAAGAAGCAAAAATAGCCACCCAATTACCCAACCCACTAGAAAAAACAATGAACATGCCTCCCGGGGTGCCATCCGTCCTCCCCCTCTTGAAGTGACTTGACCCTCTCTCTCATTGGGAAGAACCCCCCCTTTGGAAGCGTTTTGCTAGAGAATCTTGTCCCTCTTGTAAGAGTGATGTAATGGAAGAGAGAAGAGGGAGAAAAATGAGGAAATTTTGAAATTAATTTCTCGAAAAACTCATCTCATGAGAAAATGGAGAGAATGTGAGATGATGATGTGGAGGAGAGAAATCTCATGAATTTAAAAAAAAACCCAAAAATATATTTTCCAATAAAAACTGACATTGATCTCGACCGTTCAAGTCAACATCCGAAGGTCTAGATCATTTCCAAAAAATCATAAAAATATTTTTAAAAAATTGACATCGATCTCGACCATTCGAATCGAGATCCGATGGTTCAGATCATTTCCAAAAAGTCACAAAAAATTTTTCCAATAAAAACTGGCATTGACCTCGACCTCGACCGTTCGAGTCGAGATCCGATGGTCCGAATCATTTTAAAAAAATCACAAAAAATATTTTTAATAAAAACCAACATCGATCTCAACCATTCGAGTTAAGATTTGATGGTTTGGATCATTTGCAAAAAAATTGAAAAAATATTTTAAATAAAAACTGATGTCGACTTAACTGTTCAAGTTGAGATTCGTTGGTCTAAATCATTTAAAAAAAATCACAAAAATACATTTCCCAATAAAAATTGTCATCGATCTCGACCGTTTAAGTCGAGATCTGATGATCCGAATCATTTTAAAAAAAATACTAAAAATATTTTCAATAAAACTGGTGTCAATCACGGCCGTTCGAGTCAAGATTCGACGGTCTGGATCATTTTCAAAATCACAAAAACATTTTCAACATTGATTGCAACCGACCCGACGGTCTGAAGAGCTTAAACTACACTGAGATTAATTTCTCGGGGGTTTTCCCAATCTCTTCCAGGCATGGTTGACACTTGATCGTATGGGTGTCCGGACCTTATTGATAGTCAAGTCAAGTGCGGGTGGAAATTCCACAACCCTGTTCGTGTTAAACGCACCATGATAGATGACCTTGATTGGAAGTCGCTATTGAAACCGGTTGATGTTCTCTGTTCTTAAAAGTCATGAACGGGACTAAGGCAGTTGGGAGTCGAAGTACACCCTCATTGTATTATGAATAGTATAAGATCCCAAATTGAATTGATCAAGAGAAATGTGAGGATGTGGTCCATCTTGTGGCCAAAGGAGTCCACCAAAAGATACATGGTCTATGTGCATTGCACATGACGAACATGTAACTTTGTGGGCGTGTTGGCTATAAACCCTCAATCGTTCGTTTGAAGACGTAAAACTACGACACTTGATTGTGTGCACTCGTCTTGCTCCCTGACGTAAAATGGATTGGATACCTTATCAGTAGTAGAAGCTGAGAGTGGATGGAAGTTCTACACCTTTTTTTCTTCCATTTCAAAACAAAATCGGTGTCGATCATAATCGTTCGAGTAACGATTTGACGATCTAGATCATTTCAAAGCACAAAAATATATTTTCCAAAAAAAAAAAAAATGAATGTTGATCGCAACCTGCTTGAGTCACAATCCGACAATCCGGATCATTGCTAAAATTCACCATCCCCATGGAGCACTTCATCTAACTACCATATTTTGGGATGACAAACTCAATCCCTTGCAGATCGAAATCCTAACCAAGATCGACGGTTGGAGCGCCATAATAAAGTATCGTCTGGGTTACATTTCACCTTCTAAAGTATCATCTGGGTCACATTTAACCTTCTCATCCCCAGCAGAAATACAGAGACATTTTGAGACGATGGACCTGGTCGACCACAGATCGGGATCTTGACCAAACCACTGATTAAACCTCCACCTTAAAAAACAAATCCCTAAAGGAGTAAAACCCTAAAAAATAAAAATAAATCTTGAATCCCGAGAATTTTGATGGTTACGACCATTGGATTACTGGATGATAAGCCAAATATGTACATCCATCTTCATACCCGTACATCCATTATCTAATCCATGCACCCATCATCATATCCATGCATCTATGTTTTCAATAAAAATCGGTTAGCCAAAGACCCCACAAGGTACCCCCAGTGAGGTACAAGCAAGCCAGACTCTATTTTTTTAAAAATTTCTTTGTAATAAAAACCCACAAAGTATCACTCCCCAGAGTGGGTCTTTTTCTGAAAAACATCAAAAATATTTTCCCCAGTAAAGCGTTTGGCTTCCGAGGCACTAAGACATCTTTTATATCTCTTGGTGGGAGTCAGCATAAAACCAAATAAGATTCGATGTCTCGCGATTTTTCTAGAGACCATCAGATTCCAATGCACTCAGAGTACGATCGACCTAAACTTCAATGTTAGGGCGCTCATACCAAAGGCTAAGATATGAAAATGATGAAAGTTGAAACTCAATCAAAGAAACCATCTGAATGGTGAAAATGATGAATTGTAACCTAAGTGTTTAAACCAGAAGATTGCATGGAAAAAGGTCACCTCCACATACCTAGTCCTGGATGCTTGCGAAACTTAATCGATTCCTAAGTCGGCATAGTGGATCTCTTTTAAGGTCATAAAAAATGCAGGGCAGCTAATCACTTTGACGATCAAGCAAAGCAAAGTACTCTTGAGGTGATATGGGAAGCAACAAATATTTCATTACCAGTCAACACCCTCACAAAGCTACAAAAAGCATTAGGGCTCTACTAGACTATGTTCTTCCGATGTTAGTACCTAATCGAGAATGGAAGATTTATGATTAGGTACCTATATTGCCACCGATGCAGGGACAATCGCAACGTTTTCTCCAAACCCTCATGATATATGCAAGTTATCTATTTCCAAACAACCAACTGACACCTGATATAAAGGCAAGCAATGATTCTAGACCACGATCTATGAATGATCAAGTTAAGGTAGGTTTGTCCACTCGCTTTTGCATTCGGTTGCACGCGACCTCTACCAAAGAGGGGCATCTATAAACACCCCACCCCTGGCTGAATGGATGTTTGAATGGCTAGATGGATGGTAGTCCATATCCCAAACCCTAGGTCCAAACCTAGTCAACTCACCCATCCAAACCCTAGTTCATATACCAGACCATAGGTCCAAACCTAGTCAACCCACCCATCCAAACCCTAGTCCATGTTCAAAGCTTCAACCCACACCGAGTTAACTCACCCCGAATCATAAGTCCCGAAAACCGCCCTTAGGAAAAACCAGGCTAAAATTCCCAGGCGAGTCAACTCAGCAAGTCAACTCACCCAGTTAGCTCAACTCGTCCACCCAGTCAACTCACCTAGTCAAAGCCAAAACCGAGCCTAAGTCCAACCCTTAGCCTCGGAGCAGGACCGAACCTGGGATGAAAAACTTCCAGGTTCGAATGTCCAGCTGTCTAAAGCTGGAGAGGGGGTAAAGTACAAGTGAACACCCAAGGTGTCGCCCGCCCTAAATTACAAATCCTGCCACTCAAGGTAGCTTTAATACCCTATCTCCCTTTCAGTTTTAGCATCCATCAGCTCTGGGTCCTCCTCTGCGAGAAGCGACTCACCTCCCTTCTTTCTTTAACCCATTCCTCCACCGAGGAGAGTGAGAGTGAGTGAGAAGAGCCTAGCCCTGGTCTAGCCTAGTAACCCAGGTCCGAGTCTTTGAAGCCATCCGAGTTCCAATCTAAGTCACTCGAGCTAGCCTGTGCAACACTACCATCTATCTAGCCACTCATATACCAGCATCATTTAGTTCATATCCAGCATAGTGCAACACTCTTTATTTTTCCAACCCCCTTGCTCATTACATATATTAGTATCCCATCACTTTTTCTAACACCTGATCAGTCTTAGTGTATGCTCTGTGGCTTGCTGATCTAATCGGACCCTACCCATCAGAAACTTTGGTTGATTAGACCCACCATCACGTCGCATTTCATTACTTTATATTCGCCCATCATAACACCCCTTACACCCCGTCTGTTGGAGCGTACGCTCTGCGACTTGTTGATTTAATCAGATCCTGCCCATCAGAAACTCTTACTGATCGGACCCATGTTTACCTATCATTGCATTACATATCTTCTATGAGAATATATGAGAACTGATCCTAACCTTCAAAGACTAGTTAGATTCAATGAAGTAGAGACAGTGCATTTGTACAGGCAGAGTGGGTGCCTAACACCTTCCATCTCTGTAACCGTAGTCCTTTACCTCGAATCTTTAACCGCAGATCAATGAGTCATTTTAGAGGAAGAAGGTATATTTGGATCTCATTCTCTAACGTTTCCACAGGGTCTAGCCGACTGTAGATTCGAAGTAACTGGCTAGTGGCGACTCCAGTCTTCTATAAATCCCTTCCGAATATGCATTAAAATGCAAAAGCCCTCAAAAGAGGTAAACCCGTAGAAGTAATGATTCTTGCCAAAAAATGTGGATCCCAGCGTTCACATATACCTAAGTTTATTTGAGACCTAAAAAATCATAAAATCCCATAAAGGAATGATTATGCACTGTATAGGCGAAAAAAGGTATCTAACCCCCTCCTTTTTTGTAACCGATGTTCTTACGCATAATTTATGGTGCAGATCAACCATATGAATCACGTGGGTTGGGAAATTTGGTAATATCCTGATTTAGGAATGATTCTACGGCTTCTAGCTAACCATAGACTTTGGAATATATTTGGCTAGTGGCGACTCTAGTCAAATTATTTAAATCCAAGACGCATCCAACAACATCATACAACTAAAGCAACGAATGCAACTTGCCAATGCGTCTGCACAATTGTACACTATGTGCATAGATCATTGTTCAAGTATCATTAGTTTCTATGAAAACCAAAATTGGTTTGAGATTTGAGATTACTTCTTGATCGTTGTTGTATAAAAAAGTTTAGAATGTCAATGTCGCACCTTTGACAAAGAAGGTTTTCTCTCAAATTTATCATAGTTGAAGGGAGAGATGAACTAATAAGCCAAAACAAGAGCAAGGCTATGACAGTGTAGTGAGAGTTGTCCTCATAATGGACCCCACATGTGTCATGTGTGGATGCAAGAGAAGGAGAGGAGAAGTAATTCTCTCCTTTTCTTTTCTCTTCTCATTTTTTTTATTATCAATTTTCTCTCTAAGTGATGATGCCCAAAGTGGGGAAGGTATAGGCGACCAAGGCTCTCTCTAAGTCCGTCTAGGATATGATCTATATATAAGGTTATAAGGAAGAGTTGGGGTTTCAGGGAGAGATACGTATGGTGTTATACCACGTTATAGACTTTGGTATGGCCGATTACATCGAAAGTCTGCAATCATGCCTATTAATGTGCTAAACGAACCAATCCTTCCACGTACCATAGACATCCAACTTTGATCCAATTCCCATACAAATTAAGTAATGGACCGCAAGATCTTACCTGTTGGAATTATCGACAAGTGTGATTAAAAAAATTTCATGGTTAAAATAACAGATTAATAGTTGAAAATATTCATAAAACCATTTAAAACCTTTCGAGTGTCAAGCCCAATAAAAACAACTTAATGAATGATCTAATCTATAAGATCTCAGCTACAAGGATGATCCTAAGCAATTAGTGAATTCGTTCTCAACTATATCCTAATGTATGAACCTAGTAACACCCATATATAAATAATTATAATTGAATCTAGTGAGATGGGCCAAAGCACATTACGTTAGGAATGAAACTCTCCATATGTCCTCAGGTTTAAAGATTACTCAAATCTAACACATATATAAGTCGATATGGGCCAAGCATGATGGGTTTTTATTTCTAGTGACGAATTAGGCCTTTGATGTAAGTATCTATAGATATCCCACTCAAGATAGAAAAATCTACAACATTTGATCTAAAGAAGTAATGGAAGCTAATTCTGAGAACACTAAGTCTGCATACTAGTCAAACTGAAGCTGTCATGTGACAAGAATGCCTCAAGATTCGAGCTTGGAATATCGGCGAGAATGCAATCCTCTCTGTCCACTATTATCGTTCAGTAGTTTTACTTTTCGTTATGTTTTTAGGACTAAAATTTATGAGAGAAAATTCAAAAAAATTATAAAGTAAAGATCATACTTCAATATGGGCAAAGATGTGTGCCTAACTCTTTCCTCCATCACTGAAGTCCCTACTCAAAATCCCCCGCTGCAAACCAACCATAGGAGTTACTAAGTTGGAGAGTCTTTGATTTATTGAGAAACCGGTCAGCGAAAGCACTGAGAAGAATCAAACAATCACCGCACAACACACACGTAATCAACACAAAGACAATTCAATTTTACGTGGAAAACCCTTGCGGGAAAAAACCACGGTACAAAGCTACACTTGCATTATGAATATCAGAAGATTACAGAGATAATCTACCCACAAGCAAAGCCCAAAATATGAACAAAGCACTCTCTCACCTCACAATCCTCTCCCCAAACCTTAATTTTGAATTAGGACACCTTGGTAGTCTTAGGAATGCCTCTAATCACGTTTAGGAAGCATTTATATAAGCTTCCTGTCGAAAATAGAAACAACTTACGCACTTGCTGCGTAACTGGGAAGAACACCGCCATTCTGACAATCGGTCCGAGCCCATCACCGACCAGTCGGTTTGGAATAAAACAGTCCAGAGAGTTTTGCTCGAAAAAATGACCCGTTCAGCCTTAATATAAGACCGATCGCCAACCAGGTGCGGTCCACTGACGACCTGTTGCCTGACTGGTCGTAGATGCCCCAAAATTGTCCAGCGTTCAATCTGCTTCTTATCTGATAATAAGACTGGTCGGCCAGTCTGGCCGATCGGTTGTGATACCCTATTTCAGTATAATTTGAATGCTCTTCCAACAATCTCCACTGAGGCTTCGAACTTCGAACCACCTCTCCTTTGCTTCATCAATCATCCCATCTTCAATCATAATGTCATCGCTTCTCATGCACCCTACGTCTTCATTAAGTCATTGCCAATCTCATAGAAGTTACGTAGAACTTGAACTTTTCTATTGGGACCACCTTGGTTAGCATATCCGCTGGATTTATGCTAGTGTGAATCTTCTCCAGAGTCACATCTCCTTCCTCAAGCACCTGTTAAATAAAATGGTGACGCACATCAATGTGTTTAGTGTGGGAGTGATAAACAAAATTCTTAGCCAAATTTATAGTACTAAACCTATCACAATTAACCGGCACGACTTCCTGTTGAAGCCCTAACTGATTTATCTTGCCCCTCAACCAAACATCCTCCTTGAAAGGCTCTGTCACCGCCATATACTCAGCTTCAATAATGGAAAGAGCCATCATAGACTAAAGCTTAGACATCCAACTAATTGCTCCACCCGCTAACACAAACGAGTACCTGAAAGTCGATCTCCTACAATCCACACTACCTGCGTAATCAGAATCAACATACCCAACCAACTTATCCTTGCAATTTTCAAACGTCAAGACGTAGTCCTGCGTACCTTGAATGTATTGAAGTAGCCATTTCACAGCTTCCCAATGTTGCTTACCGGGGTTGGACATGAATCGGCTAACAACACCCATAGCCTGTGAAATATCAGGTCTTATACAGACCACGACATACATTAAACTGTTCACAACATTTGAATAGGGCACATGAGACATAACCTGCTTTTCTTCATTTGTCTCGGGACAGTGTTCAGAAGAAAGCTTGAAGTAAGCCACGTGGGTAACGCTAACCGGTTTAGACTTGTCCATCCCAAACTTTACTAACACCTTCTCAAGGTATTCGACCTGAGATAACCACAACCTGCTCCTCTTCTTGTCTCTATGAATATATATACCGATAACCCTCTTTGCAGTCCCTATCATTCATCTCGAATGTCTCTGAAAGCTGAGTCTTCAACACATCGATGTTAGACATACTATGACTGACGATAAGCATGTCATCGATGTATAACACTAGTATGAGAAACTTCTCACCACTCAGTGTCTTGTAATAGACACAGTGATCGTACTCGCTCCTAGAAAAGCCTTGACTCATCATAAAGGAATCAAACTTCTTGTACCACTGCTTAGGCGACTGTTTGAGACCATACAATGATCTCCTCAACCTACAAACCTTGTTCTCAGCCCCTTGCACTGTATAACCTTCTAGCTGCACCATGTAAATCTGCTCATCCAATTCCTCATGCAGGAAAGCAGTCTTCACATCCATCTGTTCTAGCTTGAGGTCGTATTGGGCAACTAGAGCAAATACGAACCTAATAGATACTTGCTTCACAACTGGTGTAAAGATCTCACCGAAGTCTACACCTTCACGCTAAGTATACCCCTTTGCCACCAATCTAGCCTTGTACCTATCTTATTTTTTTCGAAAAATTCACTTGCAACCAATTGCTTTTTGGCCCACAGGAAGCTCCACTAGCTCCCTAGTCTCATTTTTGTACAAAGAATCTATCTCATCTTACATTGCTTTCTACTTTTCAACATCTACATCTTATAGTACCTCCTCAAAGTTAGACGAATCCCCCTTATCCTTAATGAGGGTGAATGCAATGTTCGAGTCATCCCTATACCTTGCCAGTAACCTGCGATCTCTAGGTGGGTTTCTTCGCACAGTTGGCTGCTCCACTTGATCTTATACCTCTGTCTGCGTATCGGTCTCGACCCGTGTCTCATCTCTGTCAAACTAAATGTCAATAACTTTTTATGTTTTAGGTTCCTTTGGTACATCCTTTCGGAACAAAGACCCTTTATCAAATTTGACATCACAGCTCAATTTAATTTTTCATTCTGACAGGGTCATATATATGATAGCCCTTCATACCATCACCATAGCCCACAAGAACCCTTTTCTGGCCCTATGGTCAAGCTTATCTCTCTCAACTCACGGTACATGAGAGTAAGCCTAACAACCAAAGACCCGCAAACTTGAGTAGTCTATCGTATGAGTACTCTACACTTTCTTAGGATTTTACATTCAATTGCCATGGAGGGTGACCGATTTATTGAGTAAAAAGTCATGTTAATGGCCTCGGTCCACAACTCTTTGCCTAACCCAACATTACTAATCATAGACCGAGCTCTCTCAAAGAGAGTTCGATTCATCCGCTCTGCCACACCATTCTGCTCTGGCGTGTGGTGCATTGTGCTGTACCTCACGATCCCCTCCTCCTTACAATACTAGTTAAACTCCTTGGAAGTCAACTCAGTTCCATTGTCGGTTCTCAAAACTTCTAATTTCTGCCCTGACTGATTCTCCACCATGGTCTTCCAATACTTGAAAGTAGTGAAGACATCAGATTTATTTTTCAGAAAATAAACTCAAACATTCTTGCTATAGTCATCAATAAACGACACGAACCATGATGACCCCCTAATAGAAACTACGAGCGACGGCCCCCATATTTTGGAATAGACATATTCAAGCACCCTTTTACATAGATGTTTCCCCCCCTTAAATGACAACTTAGATTGTTTTCCATACATGCAATGCTCACATACACTAAAGTTTATAGATTTAAAAGAAGGAATTAAAGATCGTTCAAAGAGTACCTTCATGCCCCGCTCGCTCATGTGGCCCAAACGGGCATGCCACATACATGCAGATGTGGAATCTGCTACAGTCGTTGCAACTCCACCTACTAAAGTGCTCCCGATAAGTCTGTAAATATTTTCGTGCTTCTGCCCCTTCATAATTATAAGGGCCACATTTGAAATTTTACAGAACTGGGATCAAAATCGATGAACTTGCACCCCATCCCTTTGAGTGCACCAAGAGAAATTAGATTCTTCCTCACCCTGGGAACGCGCCTCATTTCCATTAAGGTCCATTTGAGCCCATCGAACATCTTAATGTGGACAATACCAATCTCTACAACCTTGCAGGCGTAGTCATCACCTAGAAATATCGAGCTGCCCTCATATTCCCTATAGGAAGTAAATACGCACCTATCCGGGCACATGTAAAACGAAGCTCCGGAGTCCACGATCCACTCATTGTTGAGAGATCCTGTCTTTGACGCCGTCAAGACCTCGCGCACATCACTACCACCTTCTTCAGATTCAACGGTATTAGCCCCCCTAAAGGAATCTCTTGTCTTCTCTTTCTTGGTCTTAGGGCTCTTGTAATCATTTTTCATGTGCCCAGCCTGGCCACATCCCCAACACTTCAATTTCCTTTTGCCATTGCTCTTGGACTTGGATTAAGAACGTGACGATCCTTCACCCCACTCCGAATTCCTTCCCCTCATAACCAATGTATCCGAGGAAGAACCAGCGTCGCTGCTCTTTTGTCTCATGGCCTTTAACTGGAGGGCTGAGACTACAGTCTCAACGTTGATTGTATCCTTACCCGGGCAGAATGAGTCTCTGAGTGACTCATATGAACTAGGATGTGAGTTTAGCAGGATCAAGGCTTGATACTCTTCCTTCATCTGTTCACCAATATCTAACAACTTGCAAATTAGCTTATTGGAAGTGTTGATGTCGTCATCCATATCGATCCCCTTCGCCATCTTCAAAGCGAAGAACCATATCATTAGATACATCCGGTTCTCTAGAGATTTCTTCTCGTATACCTTCTCTAGCTTGCCCAATGTATCTACAACGATCTTCTCCCTCATGACTTCATCCGTCAAGCACAATTGTATTGAGGTCATAGCCTTCTCGTCTATCTGGGGCCAATCATTTTCTTTCATGGCTTTCGATCACTTCCTAAGGGCGTTCACGACCCCTTACTAAATTAGGATGATACACATCTTCACCTTCCATAATTCGAAATTGTTTTTGCCGAAAAACATCTCCACGTCGAACTTCGTGTTCAATGCCATGAGATCGTCTCAGAATTATACTCTTCAACCTCCCAACGAATGTTCTGATACCACTTGTTGGGAAATCAGTCAGCGGAAGCACCGAGAAGAATCCATCGATCGCCACACAATACACATGTAATCAACACAGACAATCTAATTTTACATGGAAAACCCTTATGGGAAAAAACCACGGCACAAAGCGATACTTGCACTATGAATATCAGAAGATTACAGAGATAATCTACTCACAAGCAAAGCCCAAAAGATGGACAAAACACTCTCACCTCACAAATCCTCTCCCCAAACCCTAATTTCGAATTAGGACACCTTGGTAGTCTTAGGAATGCCTCTAATCACGTTTAGGAAGCGTTTATATAAGCTTCCTACCGAAAATAAAAACAACTTACGCACTTATGCGTAACTGGGAAGAACATCGCCATTCTAACGACCGGTCGATCATGGCAGAAAATAGTTCAGAGAATTCTACTAAAAAAAATGACCCATTCAGCCTTAATACAAGATTGGTTGCGGACTGGTCATAGGCCACTGACAACCGGTTGCCTGACCGGTCGTAGATGCCCCAAAATTGTCCAGCATTCAAACTACTTCCCGTCTCATAATAAGACCGATCAACCAATCTAGCTAACTGGTCGTGAGACCTTATTTTAGCATAGTTGGAAGGCTCTTCCAATGTGATTCACACCTCTTAGGGCTATTTGGTTGGATGTATGTAAGGGGAATTGTAATGTGCTTTACAGTTTATTGCATTAATTACTTTACAAGGTAATTTGTGAATTAATGGGGCTCTATATGGGACCGAAAGCAACTTTTAAGTACGGAAAAGGAGAAGGGGTTCCATGGGTCCCACCATGATGTATATGTTTTATCCATACGGTCATTTAATTTGGCTAAATCATTCTAGGGTATTCCTCCAAAAATTAGGTAGATCAAAAGATCAAGTGGACCACACTATAGGAAGAACATTTAAATGCTTAATGTTCCATCTCCACTGTTTTCTGTAGTGTGGTCCACTTTAACTTTGACTCTGCCTTAATTTTTAGCCCATGCCCTACAATGATATGTACTAATGAATGGGTGGTGTCGATATAACACATATTATGGTCGGGCCACTAAGTTTTGGCCTCAAATTCCACAGTCTGACATGAAAAAATATCCATGCAACTCTCCCTCCTTATCAAACACCGGTGGTGTATTTTAATGTATTTGTTTATGGCTGATTTGACATGAATTACATGAAAATACATATAATTACATTCAACCCAACAGGCCCTAAGGTGATTCTACAATGTCTAATAGACTATAATGGGGTGGGCCAGTAGGTTTTTGAATTACGTTAATATTAATCAAATCAAGTTGATATTGGACTGGTACTTTCATCCAGGTCCTCGTGATCTCAATAACAGACTGGATGCAAATAAACAATCCGTCCAGAAGAAGGGGCGCGGCTTCGGTGGATCCCCGGATCCACCTTGGTGATACGATCGCTAACCGTGGGGCCTACCTTGATGTATGTGCTTATATCCATGCCATCCATCCGTTTTGAAAACTTGTTTTAGGGCATGATTCTAAAAATGAAGCAGATCCAAATCTTGGGTGGACCATAACACAGGAAATCGAATCCCCACCATTAAAAGCTTCATGGGCCACCGGAATGTTTATTTGCCATCCAACCTGTTGATAAGGTCCGAAAGACCTGGATGAAGAGACCACACTAATATCAGCTTGATCCGAAACTTTTGTGCCCCATGAAGTTTTTAATGGTGGGGATTCGATCACGACTGTTTGCTGTGGTACGGTCCACCTAAGATTTGGGTCTGCTTCATTTTTGGGATCATTCCGTAAAATGAGCTGTAAAAATGGATGGACGGTGTGGATTTAGGGAACATCCATCACAGTGGGCCCCACAGTTAGGTCGGTGGATCATGGGATCCAGCCAAACCGCTCCCCGGAAGAAGAACAGGGGTTGTAGGAAATTGGAAGGAAGCGGATTTTACCGGCACGCGCATACACATAGAGAGGGCGAGAGGGAGCTGATCAGGAGGTGAATGGGGAGGATGGGAGCTTACTCTCTCCTCAAACGCATATTACCAGAGGCTATTCAATCTCCTATTCTCTCATCTTCTCAACTCTCAGGTTTCCGTAAGAGTTACAGACACGCAGTAGAAACCAAACGTCTATCCACGAATTACTCTGCCAGCGTTGGCGTTGGTGGCCATGGATTTTTGGGTTGGAGTCATGAATTGGGTCAGAAACAGACAATGGAGTCTCAGGAAAAGGAATTCAGATGCATTCCTATCAAAGCTTACTTCCTATGTACCAGGTACTCCTCTTTTTTATTTTATTTTTATCCTCCTTATTTTTCCAGTGCTTAAATTCTTTTTTATTTTATTTTTATTTTTTACGCTTCTGGTCTTGAAAAAATGATTACTCCTATTGGGGGAAGGCTGGATTCTGAAGTTTTCCCCTTCAACCGAGATTAGGGTAGGGTCCCACTCCGCTCCGGTTAACGCTGTCCAGGCATTTTCCTGTCTTCCAGTCCTCTCCAATTCTTTCCAAGGGCCGATAATCATGGAGGCTTCCCCTGTGAATATGTTCAATTAGATATTGAACAAAGCTGGATCTAATCATCATCATCATCATCTTCATTTATGAAATTAAGGTGCTTGTGGAAATGTTTTCCATAGCTGCAAAAGCTGATTTGCGTTCTGCTCTCATCCTGGTGAAAGAGGGGTGACGCTGGGAAGAGCATGAAATAAGGGCTCGTTTGGGAGCTTGTATTTGGTGCGAATCGGAATCCATTTCATAATTACTATGGAATCCACGGTAATTGGAATCCCAAATCGTGTTTGGCAGCAAGTAAGTGGAATCCACGGTAATAAAAAATTTGTGTTTGATGGCTTGTAATTGGATTGCATTGGAAATTTATAATATATTCACATTAACATGATTTTCATTAAGTAAATTAGTTGTAATACCCTAGATTAATATACATACACAACATTTGACTATCTGATTGTAATAAGCCCCATTAATAAACATACTTTGGAGTAAAAAAATGTGATTTTTTTAGCATTAGGTGGGCTGGAAAAGTGGCCCACTAATTCTGTAATGCTGAATCAATATGAAAAAGGTGATTAGAAAATTTCAGCCCATTTGAGGACGGGGTTTCAAAAATTATGAAGATCCAAATATCGGGTGTACCATACCACAAGTAATAGTGGTGATTGAGTGCCTCACCATTAAAAATTCCAAAGAGACCATCGTAAGGATTTTGTAATATTTATTTGCAATCCAACCTGTTGATAATGTCAAGAAGATCTGGATGAATGATAATGTCCACTTGAGATTTGGATCTTCTTAAGGTTTGGGTTCGTAGTCCTAAAATGAGATGAAAAAACAGATGGATAGAGTGGATATATAGAAAATACATCAAGGTGGGTCCCATGTGATTAGGGTAATACCCACTAAGCTATTACCCGTGTAATAGCTAATCTGCTCCTATCCACGTCCAACGCGAGCTGAAGTTCCTGAGTTGGGATGCTTGGTGGGGCCCTCCATGATGTTTTTGAGAAATCCGCCCTTTCCATCCATTTTTCTAGCTAATTTTAGGACTTGAGACAAAAAAATGAGGCGGGTAGAAAAATCAAGTGAGCCACAAAAGAGGCATTTCTTTCCCCACTGTTCCCATCTGTGTGATCTCCTTGAGTTTTGGATCTACCTCATTTTCGGTCTCGCGATCTAAAATGAGCTGCCAAAAAGGATGTACAGGGTGGATTTCTCACAAACATCATGAGTTTCCTATGTAAGGAGCCCATGTGCGTCAGTACTACATGACAGTCCTGGGGTGGCGTATGAAAAAATTGAGGTGGCCCACCTGGATGTATACTTGAAATCCACTTGGGCCAACACTTGCTCACCTCATATGTATCAAGCCTTGAAACACTTTCCATTGCTGTGGCCCACATGAATCACATTTGAGCCTGATTTTTTGTACATTGACATAACTTTTCGTGGTCCATGTAATGGATGGATTAGATTCTGTGTAACCATCACGATAGGTCATATACAAATTAACAGTGGGTGTCTCTTTCCCAACTGTTTCGAATTTTACGTCCCACCTCAATCATCAGTTATGCTCATTTTTTTTTCTACGGTTTATTTGAAGTGGGGTTACTAATGGTCGGAGTGAATTTTACGTAGAAATCAAGGAGTGGGCCACTCAAGCCCAACCTCTTTTCTCATGTCCGTTTTTTAAGGAAAAAAAAAAAAAACTTAAAAGTATGAGTTTACAACCAAACATACCTCTCTTCTTCGTCCGAGAGAGAGGTGGGGAGCTTGGAGTCGGAGGAAGAGGTGCAATAGCAAGATGAATGTGGGAGAGGGAGGGCGGCGTGACTGCACCGGTGACCACCTTCAACCCTTCCTGGTGTCGACGACCACCGTCAACAGATGAAATGAGGTGGTAGTGAGAAAGAGATGGAAGAAGTAGAGAGAAGATGGAAGATGGAAAAGTGTTGAGGGAGATGAGGAGAACGCTTTAAAGAAAAATTCCAACGGTCGGATTTCCAACCATTGGAGGATTCCACGATAAAAGGAATTGAAATCATACCTATTAGTGACGATTCCAATTCATGTGAAGCGCCGTGGTAAATAGAATCCATTTACAACCCGAAATCTGAACTTTCATCCAAACATCTATTGATATTTCAGAATATCGGCAACACATGAAATTTCCAAACAAATCGTTAACAACTGAAAAAGAAACTAAAGATTGTGGGCTCGTTATTGCCATATTGCGATAATGATAATATCGTGATATTATCAATGTTATCGTCAACAAATTGAACGCTGCATACAACCATGCACCCATAAGAAATATGAAATGGGAATTTTTTAAATATATAGATTTTTGGCATATCGATACATTGGCGATATTATCGAAATATTGCAGATACATTGACGATACAAGTGACACTTGGAATTTACACAATAAAAAATATTGGCAATACACCAACGGGATCAATGTATTGACAATACAAACAGCGCTTGTAATTTACACAATTGAAAATATTAACGATATTGATACATTGGCAATATTTAGTGATACATCACCGATATTAAGAATTTTTTATACTATTAGTGTTATCGGTATCGCTACCAGTGTTATCGGTACGTACCACCGTACGTACCACCAAACGCACCACCTTTTTGCAATTCCTACCAATGATCACCCATTACCATCGTTTTCGTGGTGCCAAACGATCCCTAATGAGGAAAGGTCACCGTCTTCCTCAACTGATTAAAACCTTGAATCCACATGAAAAAAGAGATAAAACTCGAGTATTTTATTGAATGGTGTGTAATAATGTGTATTTTTTTCAATTACACCATTAATAAAGGAAAAAAAAAATCGAAATTCGTAATTACCAAAAGTAGCGAAATTTTAACCCTAATAGAAGTTACCCAAAATAGTAAAACTCATCTAAAACCTAATTTGCCAAAAATAGAGAGTTTAGATAAACCTTACTAGGAGAGTCCTAGCATGATCTAAAATGATGAAAAGCTAAAAATCTAAAAAAAGGAAATATTACGAAAATCGGAATTACTAAAAATAGTAAAATTTCCTAAAATCCCTTTTTTGAGCTGGAAGCGTGCGTTTTCTCGCGAATGGACTGACGCGACCCACTGTTGACCCCGAATGGCCCGTTATAGTAAATATTGATAGGTTGTGTGTTCCGTAACGATACCCGGATAAAAAGTTATGGCTAATTTATCGTTCACACTTCAAACGGCAATTTCTTCGTATCCGGAATGAATTTTTTTGATCAGGATGCGCTTGGGGCCTTGTTACATCATGCCCTACGTTGGATTGGGCCCAGATCTGACGAGCTATGTTTGCTTCCGTTTGGCCTTCTTTTGGTCCAACCATGCTAGGAATGTACTTGTGCCATGTCCTACATCAAGGGGGGAAGCTGCCTGCGATTTGTTTTCGGAATTCTTTCTGTTGCGGTACCTCTCCTTTGTCTTTAACAGGAGGGGTCAACAGAAGGAAGGATTCACATCTTGTACTTGTGTCCCACACAGCGTAAGTACTTGCTACCTAATGCTTCCAGTTTAGCACCAAATACTCTCTCTTTCTATTTATTCTTTAATCATTTATTTTATTTTTTTAATTTTTTGTTGTTGTTGGATTTAAGTTCTTGTTATGCTTTCTTTCCCACAAAAAAGAAAAAAAGAAGAAAAAAAGGTTCTCGTTGTGCTTTAGCATGTGCGGTGTACTTTTTATGTGCCTTTTGTCCCTCACTGGTTCAGTAGATTAATGGTTTTTTGAGACATTTATTTATTTATTCATTTACGCTAGGTTGATTTTCTCATCTTATATCTTTCAGATGCTATGTTGTTTGGGTTCATGTTTATGGTTTTGTTGGATCTTGTAATCTTTTAATCTCTCTCTCTCTCTCTCTCTCTCTCATTGATTTGAGTGCCTCAGATTCATGGTTTTGGCAGTATTGATTTAAAGAGCATGCAGACAGATAATGCGTACAATGTCATTCCTCCAACTTCTCGGTCATTGAACTATGTTACTCTCCGATACTGTGATTTTCCTCCTGAGATTACTGTAAGAAGATTCAATTTCTACCTCATTTGGTTTCATGTTTTTCTGTTATCAGTTGTTTTTATGGATTATCTCCTAGACTATGTTCCATTTGATATTTTCTTTTATTTTTATCTTGCTGATTGTTTCATTTTTTTCCCATAGCCAAGTGATGGTTAGGAGTAGAGTTAACATTCACTAAATTCTTGTTCTCTGAATCATGTTTATTTGAATATGTTTACCATTACCACGAATTCAGTTCATGAATCTGGGACACCTAAGTTTGCTCAGATTGTTTCTTAATTCATTCAAAATCACTGTTTCTATTGCATGCAAATTTGTTGGAATTCCATGAATCTCTGACCCCTAAATTCGCCCAACATTTAAAGCTTATCAAGTGTAAAGTAATGAGCTTGAGAAAATTGAATACCTGACCCCTAAATTTGCCCAACATTTAAAGCTTACCAAATGTGAGTAAAATATGAACTTGAGAAGATTTGAATGGAAGATGTATAGTAAGATTAAACTGGCTGCTAATATGACAAATCGATGCCATGAATTGAACAAATGGTGCTTGTGATCTTATGCCATGAATTGAATGAACTAATGTTAGACCAAAAATTAGAGAACTAGATTCTCTTCAAAAGCCCACGGCAAGGTATTCAATAACGGTAACAGTTGCCGTAACGGCCACTGCTACGGTGACGTTACTGTTTTTGAATCCCTTTGCCTATCGGTTACAAATTGTGAACTGACCCAAACCAAATCAAATTGCGAGCTCAGCCACTACGGTTAGAAGCACATGGGTTTTTAATTGTGATATTATAGAATCCCTCTTGACGCAGGACAGGCCTAATTATGATGCATGCTCATGAACACATATAATCCAGTGGAAATAAACAACAATAATAATCTAGAAGTCAGCATCTACCATCATAAATTAAGAAAATCATAAAAGAGACATGCAATAATGTGGGCCATCATCACAACCACGAAGTATGAAGTTCAAATAATGCATAGGTTGGATCTAGCAAGGGATGAAACCTCCCGATCTTGCATAGTCTTAACCCAATCGATCAATGGGGATCACTAGTCCGAGGAATCGAAAGGTTTCTCGGATTAGGGATTTGGAAAAATCTGGAAAATTAGGTTTGGGATTAATCCTCAGATTTTGATCATGTAGGATTAAGAAAACCAAGGTTTAGAATATAGGGAAAGAAGGATAAATTACTTGGAAGAAGTTAGAGGGGCACAAGAAGAAAAGAGAAGAAGGAGATCAAGGAAGAAGAAGCACCATGAGAGAGAGAGAGAGAGAGAGAGAGAGAGAGAGAGAGAGGAGGCAACCAAAGGTTTGCTCTTTTTTATTAATCAACAACTAATCTTGTTTTTAGGGCTTGGCCCACTTAAATAAACAAAGGAAATACATAAAAGTATTAAAATATCCCTAAATACTTAAGCAAAAACGGAACTAAAACAAACTTGCGTAGAAGTTCGGGCGCCCGATCGAGCGCCCGAAGACGTCCAAAAACGTCTAGTGAGTTTCGGGCACTCGGCAGGCTATGTTGGTGCCCGATCGGCGCCCGAAGGCAGTGATCGGGCGCCCGATTGGGTGCCCGAAGACGGTGAAAACTGTCCAGCAAAGTCTTCGGTCTTCTTCCTCCTACACACGTATCCTCCCAATGTGAGGCTTTCTATGTGTCAACCCACATGTGTAAGGGCTTCAGTGCTCCTCAATGATTGCCTAACCACAAGGAAGATGCTTGTGGTAGGCGCTTTCTCCGCTGATAGACTTTGAAGGGCTAGATGTCCGCATCACCTCTACATATGTGATGCGGCACAAAAAATGGCCAGATTAATCCTCAACATTGACTTCAGAATGGTTTTTGGCTTTACCATCCAATGGCCTGAGTTCCCATGCAATCGGTATCATCATCTACGATGCTGGTGGACCAGACATGTCGTCGATAAAATGACTCTGTAGATTGAACCGATCAATGGACCTGGCCCCATCTACGCTTCAGATCTACAATCAGAGAATATCCAACAGTCCAGGTCAACATTATCAACCTTGCAATGGATCCAATGATTCTGATCACAATTGCTGACTTACCCATTGTTCTAGATCTCAGTGGCCCTGCTCATTTGCAAAAAAGTCATAAAAAGGATTGCTGTTTATGGAAACAGCCATATATGTAGTTTTATGTTTATGAGTCCCTCTTTGCATCTAGACTCCCATCAAATCCTTTGCTGATTTTTTTTTTTTTTTTCTTTGGCTTGCTCCTGGCGTACTTGCTATTGGCAGTTGGTAACCGGTGATTGGCTTGAAGGTTTGAGTGAGCCCCACATGGAGTTTGAGGCTTCAAAATATCGAGCAAAGAAGAGTTGCGCAGGATAGTGCCGTGCCTACTTTTCTGGGCCCAACTTGATGTAAGATTGCGATGATTATTGCATCTTTGTGAAGCCCACATGGAATAGAATAAAACCACCTTGTTATTCATGATGAGTGGGCCCCATGAGATGGATAGATTCCAAAGTTGCTGAAAAATCAGCTCTCTATGTGTATCTTGTGAGGAGCTCATATTTGCACTGATTTTCCTGCTGCATGTCTTTGTATGGGTTCAAATGCCAATATGACAATGTGTCGAAGGGTGGTTGGTTTTTCATATTTGGTGAACCCCACATGGAGATCAAGTGGTCCAATGTTATGAAGAAAATGAAAATTGCAGCAGTGCCCTGAACTATTTTTTCGGTCGAAATCCTCAGTGTTCTTGTGCGTTTTCCAACCTTGCAATGCGTCCTTTACTTCACATGTCATTCTGAGTAGAGAGGGGTTTGTGTGCACCACATGTTAGCAAAGCCTCCCACTATTAGGAAACTTCATAAATTTTATCTTTCTAGAATTTTTTAGATTGCGTAGATATTTCTTTTTATTACTTTATTTCTTATTGTTCTTTAGATTTGATAATTCATTGCAACCTTAGAAAGTAAGTATTAGGACAATTTCATTGAACTTTACCTATAAATAGAGGGGCTCCATATGAGTGAGCGAGTGAGTGAGAGAGAGAGAGGTTTTTTCAATTGAATCACTCACAGGTTTTTTCAACTTTCTCATTTGTCTTCCCATTGATGAACCGCTCGCTAGGTGACTATGCTGACCCGATCCACATGATTTGTCGCTGAGTCGCTCGCCAAATCGGTATCCGTTATCCATGGATGATCACGTCGTTGATCTTCATTGCCATTGTAGATGATCGTCCGTGTGGTTTTGGACGATGCGAACGGCCAAAAACTGGTTGTGCATGTTGCTCTGGATGATACGAACGTCCATCATCACTATGCATACAACATACCCACTACATGCAATGAATGATGTACGGATAATTGTTGTAGGTTTATTATTTATTTATTGAGCTACTTAGAAATGAAACCTGAAAGGAAGGTCACTGTCATCCTTGTCTTTGATGCATGGATCCTTTGGAACATAAGAGGGAAGAATGCTATAACTATTCTTTTGCATTATACACACTTAGAATTTAGCCAAAGCTTGTAATGGTGTAATGAATGTTTTCTTTTCTTTTCTTTTCTTTTTTCGAAGGATGCAATCCTATATAAATCTTGAAGGATGCAATCCTATATAAATGTTGACTTGTCAAGAGATGGAGCCGATAATTTGTATCTTTTCCTGTGAAATGTACTTTCTTTTCATGTTCATAGGTGGAGCGAATTATGTGAGGAAATGGGATTTTCTTTTTCAAATTATTTGGTCTCAGAGTTTCCTTAGTCCTTGGTTGAATTGAGCTCTAAAAAAAATTCGGCGCAAAGACTCTAGATGCACGGGAATACACCACCGAAACACCCAATAGACAGATTCTGAAATAGAATCGAAACTCAATTTTTTTTATTTATTAAAAGAGCAAAAGGATAAACAATAGCTAAAACCCATACATCAAGGACCAATCACAATGGTCAAAATCCTTAATACAAGAAACCCACTCTATTACATCTAACTTTTCCCTCTTAAAGACTTCCGACTCCATCCCACTTATGTTTCGAAAGCGCCAATTATTCTTTTCTGCCCAAATGGCCCACAGAACAACCAAAAGAAGTAGCCTCTCCAATACTCTTTTTTCTTCTCCACCCATCCCTATGCCAAGCAAGGAATAGGTTGTCGATGTATCCCGGCATGGCCTAAGACATCTTGAAGAAGACGAGAAACCTCTCCCACACCTTTTGAGCAAACAAGTGATGAATGAATAAATGATTTACTGACTCCTGAACACTATATTTGTTGGCAATCACCTTTCTCCACATCTTTCCTATTTCAGACTTGAATCTCAATAGCCACTTAGCATTTAGCAACTCTAGATTCACCTGCTCCAAATTTCTTATGCCACTGAGTGAGAGATGCCGACTCTTCTACCTATATAGTTTCATTTCCACTATTTCATTACCAACCTTAAAGATGTTTTGCGGGTTTGCCTATACTGAAGGAAACCCAAGGTATGACGAAGGAAGTGACCGTACCTGACAACCAAAACCTCTGCCAATCCTGCCACCTCATTGTTAGAAATGCAAACACCCAGCATTTCACTCTTGATGATATTGACCTTTAATGCAAAAACACTTCGAAACATCCCACAATTTTCCTCAGATTATACACCACAACTACTTCCAATTGCAAAAAAAGATAGTATCATTGGCAAGCTGAAGATGAGATATCTGCAATTCGGTGTTCTCCACCCTATAGCCTCTGATCAACTTGGTAGATTTGCCTTTGTCCAACATTTTACTTAGTGCTTTGGTGACCACCCAAAAAGAAAAAGAAAAAGGAGAGTGGGTACCCCCGTCTAAGCTCGCTTGATGCCTAGAAACAGCCTTTGGGAGATCCATTGGCTAGCACTAAAAACTTTGTTGATCGGGTACACTCTTGTATCCAACTCTTCTACTTTTGCTTGCATCTTAATTTTTCCACCTTAACCCACATCCAATTCTTCAATCCATGCCTCTCATCCTCTCTTTGCTGAATTCTAGCAAAGGTGAAGTTGTGCCCATTACCTGACTCCAGCCCCACGGGAATTTCAACATCAATCATGCTCCCAAACTTCCAAGTGCCAACACATATGGGAAGCTTCCATGAGGCAGTGAAAATGTTGCGACTCCCAGCTTTTGATTTGGTCTTTGATCACTTTTTGTGCACCTGAGTTTGTTCGTCGATCTCGTCCAATCGATACAACTAGCCTTGTTGCTGGGATATGGAGAGACTGATCAAGAATGTGTCTGAGATAGGGGAGAAGTTTAGGTTGTGTTTGGATGCAAAGGTGATTGGATTGCGAAGATGTGTGGAGAGAGAGAGAGAGAGAGAGAGAGAGAGAGAGAGAGAGAGAGAGAGAGAGAGAGAGAGAGAGAGAGGCTGAAGGAAATGAAGCTTATATATATATATATCCTAGAGAGAGGCTGAAGGAAATGAAGCTTATATATATATCCTTGTGCAACTTTTAGATGAAGTATGACAAGCCAAGAGCTCAATTATAAATGGTGGCCATACTTTTTTTTTTTTTTGGAGTGTAGACACCCCACCCCAGACTGACAAGCTGATTAGAATTGGATGGTTCGGATGGAACCAAACCTTGATCCAAATCCTATCCAAACCCTAAACCTAAATCCGTGTCTAAACACAGTCAAAGGTTCGAGCCAGGTCTAGACCCGTTTCAAGCCCAAAACTAGGCCCATTGGCATTTAAGGACCGCAGTAAAGCAAAACCCACTGAACCAGAGGCAACACACAACTCCAGGAGCGCGCCTGCAAAATTTGAGGACAATCCATGATATCAACGGGCACTTTGATCGCTGTCGATGACGTGGCAGCTCCCCTGTCTTGGCACGGAGTCCCCACACATGTGAGGGAGTCTCGTATACTTGTACGGCCAGCGGCGGGTTGACCACCGCTAGACACGTGTTAGGTCCCCTGTCGGGGCTAGTCGGGCTCTCACACTGTTTGGAGCACCTCACTGGCAAATGCCCGCACATGCCCTTGTGAATGGACATCGATACCCTCTCTTTCCCAAAAATTACCTATTTTACTTCCCAAACCAAAACCAAACTCCAAACTTAAGCTCCAAGCCTAACCAATCCTCCTAAGCCTCTCTAGGGTTGGAGTGATTTTAAGCTATAAATACCCCCTCCCCTTCTCATTTCAACATCAAGCAACACCAACCAACAACCAACCCACCAAAACCAAGTGAGGGGAGAGAGAGAGAGAGAGAGAGAGAGAGAGAGAGAGAGAGAGAGCCTCTTCACCCCTTAGCCACTTAGCCAAGTCGCCTCTCCACCAAGGAGAGTGAGAGTGAGGAAATGAGTCTAGCCAGGGTGATGAGGACATAAGAACATTTAAAGTCTACCGGCGAAGAAGGCGCACATCACAAGCTTCTTCCTTATGGTTAGGCGATAATTGAGGAGCATTGAAGACCCTACGCACGTGATTTGGCACATAGAAGACACGTGTGTAGGATGGAAGAAAAGAAAACCCACTTGAAGGTCGTCGGGCACCCGACCAAATTGGTTACCGGGCGCCCGAAATTCTCCGATTTTGAAGATTTGCTTGCTGGACGTTTTTGGTCTTCGTCAGGTGCTAGACCAAATTGGTCATCGGGCACCTGACCACCGCGCGAACTGTTTTTTTTTGAACTTGTTTTCTACTTAATTTTTAGGGGTATTTTGGTACTTTTATTTTTTCTTATTGCTTATTTAAGTGGGCTAAGCCCTAAAAACGAGATTAGTTGATTATTATTGAATGAAAGCCTCTTTGGTTGCCTGCCTTCTCTCTCTCTCTCTCACTCATGAAACTTCATCTTCTTCTCCAATCTTCTTCTTCTATTTTCTTCTTGTGCCCCTCCAATATTCTTCTAAGGTAAGATCTTCTTCATTCTCTCTCTCTATCTCCATTATCCCCAATCATTGAAATCCTAAATTTGAGAATCGAATCAAAATCCCTAAATTCTCAAGTTTTCAAATCCCTAATCCGAGAAACTCTTTGATTCCTCGGACTAGTGATCCCTATTGATCGATTGGGTTATGACCATGCAAGATCGGGAGGTTCCATCCCTCGCCAGATCCAACTATAGCAATAATTGAATTTCATACTTCGTGGTTGTGATGAATGGCCCTGCTCCATTGCATGTCTCTTATGATCTTCTTAATTTATGATGATTATCTCTGAATTTTAGATATTATTGTCTTTTATTTTCCGCTGATTTAATTGTGTTCATGAGCATGCATCATAATTAGGGCATCCTACATCAAATTTGGTATCAAAGAATAGGCTTTGCATGGTTATGTTTAGATCGAGTTACCAAATTAGGGTTTTAATTTTAGGTCTGTTTTAGGAAAGTTCCAGATTTAGAGAGTTTCCAATTTTAGGAACTTTCCTAAAATTTGAAAGTTTTCTAATTTGGAAAATTTCTAGATTTAGAAAGTTTCCAATTTTAGAAACTTTCCAAATTTTAAAAGTTTTCTAATTTGGAAAATTTCCAAATTTAGAAAGTTTCCAATTTTAGAAACTTTCTCCTAATTTGGAAAATTTTCAGATTTGAATTGTCTTCTGTTTTAATTCAGTAATTGTTAATCTACTGTAGTTAGATTCATATCATTCACATTGTGAGTCATCCAATCCATAGAGTTGAGTTTAGGAAGAACCTAGGACAAGTCCTCCGTTGTGTGCCCATTCGTTTTGGTCATAGTTTTGGATTATGCATCACTACCAAGAATAAGGATCAGATTCTGGAGGCTTTGGCTGCCATATCTCGATGTCTGGACAATATTGAAAATCATTCTAGAAAATCCTTCCAGAATCTCAACGTCAAATTAGAGGCATTCAACCAGACTAGCCCTAACTATGGCAAAGATGATCAACATTATGCCTTGGTGAACGGCAAGTTAGATGGGTCCAAACATGATGTTTATGAAGTGGAAGATTATGTGCCTAACGTCACTAGTGATGAAATGGAAGAAATTGAGGCATCGCTCATCATCGTTGAGGATGACCGAAGTGTGTGCTAGTGATGAAAAGGTCGAAGGAATTGAGACCGCACCACTTCCAGATGTCATGTGCGACTTAAGAGATGTAGATTCCTAATCTAAGTCTCTTACCATAATACACATGAATGAATTTGAAACGGAGACTAGTAAGGATTTAATGATGGACACCTACATGACTTGTGATATCCCACCATATGACTTATGGGATAAATTTTCACCAAAATGGGACATTCAGCACACAATCGATCTTGTCCCTGGGTCGGTCCTGTCAAGCTTTCCTCCATATCAGGTGAATCTCGGAGAAAATACAGAAATGCAGCGCCAATTTGATAAACTTCTCGGGGAAGAATTCAATAAAGAAAGTTTGAGTTGGAGTTTTGTTTTGTGTGCCATGCCTGCCCTTTTCACATTAAAAAACAATGGCATATGGTGCACATGTGGGCATATCCTGACCGTCCAAAAAGCCTCAGTCAAGTGTTACACCACCTTGCGACGTATTCACTTCATGGTGGATATGATGGCCAGAATCCCTATTCCGCATCTTGATGACATTTTGGACATAATGGACTGATGCCAAGATCTGCTCTAGACTTGGTACTAATAGTGCGTGTTCTCAAGTGTTGGGGTACCTGAACATTATCCTTGTTTATAATACTTATAATGAGGAATTATGTGTCACCCATGAGAAGTGTCTTTTTGTTTCAGTTTTCTAAGTTCTAGGTCATAAGATTGATTCTTTCCATAGGAATGTTTACTTCCAGTTCGTTGATTTTTCAGAGCGTCCTTTAGTGTCACCCATGTCTGTCACCCAAAGGTCTTTAGAGTCAGCCAATGCATTTGCACGACACATTCATGAATTGTATACGCATATTAGGCAGCGGATCAATAAGAGCAATGATAGTTTAAATATTTAGTTGACACTCATCGTAGAACATAAGATTTTTAAGAAGGAGATTATGTAATGGTGAGGATAAGGCCAGAGCGGTTCTCACAGGGTTCCGCTAAGAAATTATAAGCGCGTAGTGTTGGACCATTCAAGATATTGCAGAAACTCGGGTCCAACGCGTACCGAATCGACCTTTCACCTGAAATGGGCTTTCACCCAACTTTTAATGTGGAAGATCTAGTCCGTTCCCACAATCCCATTGTTGATCCATCATCTCTCTCATGACCCTTTTCTGATTTTGCTTCACAACCCCTTCCACCCCTTCCTCCACTTATTGTCCATAAAGAAGAAATTGAGGAAATCTTGGATGAGGAGATAGTATCTATGAGAGACGGAGGTTTCCAAAGATACCTTGTCAAGTGGAAGAATAAACCACCGTCAGAATCTATATGGTTGACTGAAGTAGAATTGCAGACCGTCGATCCAGATTTACTAGAGCGCCACAAGAGTTTTAACTCGTCGGAGTCGAGTTTTTCTCACCCAAGGGGAATTGATGAGGACACAAAAACATTTAAAGTCTACTGGCGAAGAAGGCGCACACCATAAGCTTCTTCCTTATGGTTAGGCTATAATTGAGGAGCATTGAAGACCCTACGCACGTGATTACACGTGATTTGGCACATAGAAGACACGTGTAGGATGGAAGAAAAGAAAACCCATTGAAGGTCGTCGGGCGCTCGAAATTCTCCGATTTTGAAGATTTGCTTGCTGGACGTTTTTGGTCCTCGTCGGGCGCCCGACCAAATTGGTCATCGGGTGCCCGACCACCGCGCAAATTGTTTTTTTTTTAACTTGTTTTTTACTTAATTTTTAGGGGTATTTTGGTACTTTTATGTTTTCTTATTGCTTATTTAAATGGGCGAAGCCCTAAAAATGAGATTAGTTGATTATTATTGAATGAAAGCCTCTTTGGTTGCCTCTATTCTCTCTCTCTCTCTCTCATGAAACTTCATCTTCTTCTCCAATCTTCTTCTTTTATTTTCTTCTTGTGCCCCTCCAATATTTCTCTAAGGTAAGATCTTCTTCATTCTATCTCTTTATATCCATTATCCCCAATCCTTGAAATCCTAAATTTGAGAATCGAATCAAAATCCTAAATTCTCAAGTTTTCAAATCCCTAATCCGAGAAACTCTTTGATTCCTCGGACTAGCGATCCCCATTGATCGATTGGGTTATGACCATGCAAGATCGGGAGGTTCCATCCCTCGCCGGATCCAACTATAGCAATAATTGAATTTCATACTTAATGGTTGTGATGAATGGTCCGCTCCATTGCATGTCTCTTATGATCTTCTTAATTTATGATAATTATCTCTGAATTTTAGATTGGTATTGTCTTTTATTTTCTGCTGATTTAATTATGTTTATGAGCATGCATCATAATTAGGGCATCCTACATCACAGGATCTAGTCTAATCCAGCCCTAGCCTTAGCCTCTTAAGCCAACCAATGTCCAATCCATGCCACTCACGCCCACCCTTGCGATACTACCCTCCATCTAACCATCCCATCTCTTAACCAACTTCATCCAATCATTCATTAGCATTGTGCAAAATCCATTCCCTTCTCCACCCCCCTGCTCATCTCGACCATCCATAGTGCATAGCATTTGCATTAATATTAACTCAGGCATATGCTCTGTGGCTTGCCGATTAAATTGGATTCTGCCCATCAGAAACCCTGGTTGATATGCATTACATTTAACGCATCACTCCAGCACCCTGTCAGTACGAACGTATGCTCTGTGGCTTGCCGATCTGATCGGAACCTGCCCATCAGAAATTCGTACTAACTGACACATACACCGCATGGCATGCCATTGTTTCACTATTAGTGTGTAAGAACCATAACTAATCCTCGGAATTTGTTCAATCCTATGAAGTAGAGACTGTACATTTGTACGGGCAAAGTAGGTGCCTAACACCTTGCCTCTCTGTAACCACGGTCCTTACTCTAAATCTCTGAACGCAGATCAATGAGTCATTCTTAGGATTATGAACCTTCGAATTTCTGCTCTTAAGCGTTTCTACAGGGTTTAGCCGACTGTAGATTTGAGGTTACTGGCTAGTGGTGACTCCAGTCTTATAAAATCCTTTTCAATCACAAAGCAAGTGCAAAAGCCCTCGGAAGTGGCAAACCCATGGAAGCTACGATTCGCCCCCATACGAATCCAGTGTTCACAAAATGGCGACTCCACTGGGGGCTATCTAGTTGCACTAGAAAGACCCGACTTGAAAAAGAGGATTTCACTTATCCCGAGGATTAACAACTCTTGCGCACATTAGCATCGACATCTAGCATTCATCTCATTCATTCAGCATTCAAAAAAGAAAAAAAAAAAGGAGCATCAATCTTCGGCCTACATTTGCCTAGGCATCCACTTTCACCATGGTGACCCGATCTCGTGCAGCGTCAACAAGTCAGGAAGAAACAAATGGCCTTGTTGGCTCCCGAGGCACCAGAACCGAGGCCAGCAAATCCAACACCATCGGTAAATCCAACAAGCACTGCAACCATGGATGAGGTGGTCCAAAATCTCAAGGTAATGCAGGAGTTGATACTTCGTCTCATGCCAAACGTGGTCACACCAAACATACAGGCACCACGGCCTAGTACTCAGAACAACTCAATCTCGCAACTCCCTCTTACTCTCTCTCTCTCTCCCTCCCTCCAACAACAAATCCAATTCCTCCTTTCCCTCTGCAATCTACTCAAGATCTCCCACATCTTCCCATGAACGGGAACCACCTTCCAGCACAAATTCTTGCAAGTGGGAACATCAATCAATTTCCAGCACAAGCTCCCCCTAATAGAAGCCACAGACAAGAACTGGCGGATGCCCACGAAGGGGGTCAGTTCTGAGTCCAACATACTCCCCCTAACGGGAGCAACGATCAGGATTTGGCAGATACCTCAGGCAGGAGCCATATTCGAATTCCACACCCTCCTCTGAAAGGGAGCGATGTTCAGTTTCAACAACCTTTCGCAATCGGGAGTCCAGTCTCTTTCTAGCAGCCTCCCCCTCACGGGAGCCATAGGATCGATGAAATAGATCCATATGATGAAGCGGTCCAGGTCATGCCGTAAGGGTCAAGGCACCCTCAAACAGTCTGATGAGAAATTGAGGAGCTACGAGAACAGCTCCAGTCAATACAGAATCAGTTGCGAAGACAACAGGGGGTGGATCATCCATCCATCAAATTCAGGGACTTCTGTCCCTTTCTAGATGCCAGGTGCCTTAAAATTTTGAGGTAACAAAATTCAAAAGGTATGATGGTAGTGGGTGCCCCACAATACATTTAAAAGCATTTTTGTGGGGAACTCAATGCTGTAGCAGGGAATGATGGAGCATTGATCCGTCTCTTTCAAAAATACCTGAAGGGTGATGCTCTGGACTGGTATACATCGCTCGACAGCCACCAAATTTGCACGTGGGAATACCTTTCCTAGGCTTTTGTCAATCTATTTTCTTACAATTTGAATATGGCACCAAGAAGAGTAGACTTGGCTGCTTTGAGGTAGAGGAGTGACGAATCATTGTCTGCATATGTTGGGCGTTGGTGGGCCATGTCCGCTAGAATGAGAAATCCCATCGACGACGGGGAACAAATTTCTATGATCGTCCACTCGGCAAACCTGAGTATTTCGGGATACCTAATCTTATATCCATACACGAATTTCTTTCAACTTATCCGTACTGGAGAACAAGTAGAAGCCGGAATAAGGGCTAGGACAATCTCCCTATGGCCTCATCAGGAGGTCTCGGTGAAACAGAGCAAGTTTGAGGGAAAACCCGTTGGGTACGGGAATGGGAATGACAATGTCCCTGCCCAACACACAACAGAGGTGAACAAACCCGTTGAGATGCTTGGGCACCTCGTGACTTGCCCCTTTCGATATGCGAAATGCCATTTTACTCGCGTGATTCCTCCAATTACAAATCTACTACAATAATTGTATTTTATAGCATATGCTTATTCTCAATCACTTTCCCACAATGTTGCCATCCAACATCCTCATTTCCTAATTGGGATGCCATTTTTTTTTTTTTTCTGTTCACATGTCACAAGTCCTTGCCCCAAGTCCAAGTCTTGCCTCACGCCAAGTCAAGTCGTTAACCCCAAACTAGTTAAAAAGCACCAAAATCCTGCCAAAATATAATATATAATGATAAAATAACTTTATCTTTAATAAATACAAACTAGAAATTTAAATTTAATTAAGATGAATAACATCGGGCTGATTTGGTATCACTCGAATACCCCCAAAACAGTCTGAAATTCATGCAGTCTATAGAATTCATCCAATTAATGCATATATCTAACCCTTTGATGTCATTCTAGTAGAGAGAAGGATATTTGTGGAAGAGAGAGAGATAGGGAAAACGTTCGTTGTAGGGCAACTAGCCTCCCCCCCCCTTATTATAATACATGAGATACAATACAGTGCTCTACTGGAGCACTAAAGTATTGCGAACATGCACACACAAAAAGACATACAATAAATACAAAAGGACACCATACTCTCTATACTCCCCCTCGAGTTGGAGCATAGATATTGTTCATACCCAACTTGTTAGAGATACGAAGAAGCGCATTCCTACTTAGAGATTTGATAAGAACATCGGCCAACTGATCCTCGGAGCAAATGAACGAAGTATAAATTTCCTTCGTAACAACTTTTTCCCGAATGAAATGCCAATAAATCTTAATGTGTTTCGTGCTCTCATGAAACACTGGATTACTAGCAATGTGAATGGCAGCCTAGTTGTTGCAATGCAAGGGAATGGTATTCGAAGGAGGATAACCAAGTTCTTGTAAGAGAGTACGAAGCCAACGCATGAGCCATGGCCCGATACTCAGCCTCGATAGAAGATCGTGCAACAACAGATTGTTTCTTGCTTTTCTAAGTGACAAGGTTGCCACCTATGACATACAAGACCCCGGACATAGAACGTCGATCATGTGTATTTCCAGCACAGTCGGCATTTTAGAGCAACCAGACAACTGAAGATGGCCATGCAGTTTAAAGAGTAAACCTTTGCTTGGGGACGACTTGAGATACCGAAGGATATGATATACTGTGGTCAGATGTGTGGTCCTGAGGAGAATGCATGAATTGACTTACAACGCCCACAACATACAAGAGATCTGCTCGAGTAATAGTGAGATAGATGAGTAAGCCAACTGGCCGTCTATACATCCTAGGATTAGAGAGGAGCTCACCATCGTCAGGACTAATTTTGTAAGTAGGATCCATAAGTGTGGTAGTAGGTTTACATCCTAGCATTCCAGTTTCGGAGAGAAGATCAAGAGCATATTTCCTTTTTGAGAGCACAATCCCAGTTTTAGACCGAGCAACCTCTATGCCAAGAAAATATCGAAGAGCGCTAAGATCTTTGATCTCAAATCGAGTCTTGAGAAAGGATTTAAGTTGCACCATCCCCTCAGTATCATCACCAAACAATACGATGTCATCTACCTAAAAAATCAGCACCATGATCCCAATAGGCCGACGACAGATGAAGAGGGAGTGATCGGCTTGACTACGAATAAATCCAAAATCCAGGAGAGCACACTAAATTTATTGAACCAAGCCCATGAGGACTACTTAAGGCTATAAATGGACTTCTTTAGGCGACACACAAGGTGTTTGTTAGAAGCCATAGAGAAGCTTGAGGGTTGATCCATATAAATTTCTTCAGCGAGATCGCCATGTAAGAAGGCATTCTTCACATCAAGTTGAAGAGGGCCAAGATAAATTGACCACCAAGGAGATAACCACACGAATCAAGATTAAGCTTGCCCACCGAAGAGAATGTCTCAAAATAGTTGATGCCATATGTCTTAGTATAAACCTTTGCAACTAGTCGAGCCTTACTACCGATCAATAGAACCATCGGGAAGGTACTTGATGGTATAGACCCATCGACAACCAACTGTCTGTTTGCCTTTAGGTAAAGGAACTAACTCCCAAGTCTTGTTCTTTTCCAACGCTCGCATTTCGTCCATCATAGCCTTAGTCTAGTCAGAACTTGCTCATAGCTTCCTTCAAGTTATGCGGAGTAATAGTGGAGGATATGGTAGCTACAAAAAACTAGAATGAAGGTGAAAGATGAAGATATGAAACAAAATTGCTAAGGTGATGTTTAGTGCATGAGCGGGCTGGCTTGCGCAAGGCAATGAGAAGATCATCATCAGGAGGTAAAGAATGTATACCTGAACCACCAACAGAAGTAGATGAGGTGAGGGGCAACTGAGTAGTGGATGATTTAGTTCGCTGATGATACACGAGGATGGAGTTAGAGACGGAGTGAGAGCGTCATGAAGACATGAGACAAGAAGGGGTATGGAGGTAGATTGCACATGCTCCCCCTGACTCAGAAGAGGACTATGTAAAGATCTTCCTTCATCAGAGAAATATGGGATGTCTTTAAAGAATGTCACATTGGCGGATACATATCGTTTACCGGTCCGAAGGTCATAACATTTGTACCCCGTTTGTGATCTAGAGTAACCTAAGAAGACCTACTTTGTGGCACGTGGACTTAACTTGTCATTAGTTCCATCAAGAATTTGAACAAAGCATGTACATCAAAAACTTTAGGGGGTAAAGGAATGGGTTTATCGTGTGGATGCAAAATTTCAAATGAAGACTCGTGAGACAATATTCGAGATTGAATGCGATTAATTAGAAACACAACAGTAAGCAAGGCATCATCCCAAACACGTTTAGGCAGATTCATACCAAGTAAGAGGGCATGGGTGACCTCAAGAAGATGACGATTCCTTCACTCGGCCACACCTAGGGCTCTCAATGGAGCGGGACACATCCGGGATCTGATTCGCTCTGAATCCGTATAATGTGGATTTGGATCTTAAAATAGGTCCGATTAATTAAATGGATCGGATTTGGATTCATAGGAATAAATTCGAATCCGTCTATAAATTTTCAGACTTGGAGCCGGATCCAACTGAATCTGATCCAGATCCGACTCATTGTCACCTTACCATATATGTTATATCCATGTCCGCCTTCTATTTTCCAGATTATTTTAGGCCATGTCTCAAATTTGAGACATGCCAATCTCAATTTGACCATATCACAGTAAATAGTGGGATTTGCATCATTTTGCTACTAAATTAAATATATTATATTATATATTTTTAGATTTGTGATGGGGTGGATCCGACCCGAATCCGATGGTTATATGGATTTTGGATCGAAAATGGCTCTGGTTATTTATAAATGGATCAGATATGGATATCACCTTTTGGATCCAAGTTGGATCTGAATCCCGATCCGAATCCGTCTACAAATTTTTAGACTTGGAGCCGGATCCAACTAGATCTGATCTAGATCCAACTTAATGAGAGCCCTAGCTACACCATTTTGTTGAGGAGTCCGTGGACACAAAGTGCGAGACAAGATACCATGGTCCTGCACGAAAGACAGAAAGGCATGCGACAAGTACTCGCCCCCATTGTCAGAGTGAAGAACTTTGATAGGACATTGAAATTGGGTAACCACCTCATTGAAAAATATTTTAAACATATTAAATACTTCATGTTTAGACTTTAAAAGAGACACCCATGTCATGCGAGTACAATCATCAATAAATGTGACAAAATACTTAAATAAAAAAAGAGAAATAATAGGAGCAGGGCCCCAAACATTAGAGTGCATAAGCTCAAAAGGTCTAGGTTTCCTGTCAGATGAACTAGAAGGGAAGACAATCCGGTGATGTTTGGAGAACTCACAAGTCTTATAGCATATGGGTTTGGATACAAAGATTGAAGGAAGTAAATGCTTTAATCTAGACAAGGATGGGTGCCTAAACGGCAATGCCGCCTAGACACGGACTTCCTATCTAAGGATAAAGTACTAGTTCCTAACTTCTTATGACAGGTGCATCATCGAGGAAGTAAATGTAGCCACATTCATGGCCCCCCACCAATCATCCGCTTCGTCTGGAGGTCCTGAAACACACAATGAGAGGGAAAGAACATTACAGAACAATTTAAGGATTTCGTAAGAGAACTAACAGATAGTAGATTGAGAGGAAAACTAGGACCATGTAGAACCGAAGACAAATGTGAGGAAGAAAGCTTAATGGTACCTAGTCTTAGATACAGGGCTTTGATTTCCATCCATAATAGTGACAAAATGTGACTGATTAGAAGAAAGGTAAGAATTAAATAGATGGGGCTTACCAGTCATGTGAGAGGTGGCTCCAGAGTCAATGACCTAGGACGAAGGAGAAGAGGACACATGGCGAGTAGTACCTAACTGGGCTACAATAGCTTCGGAAACATCAGGATTATCACGAACATGGAGTCGCATAAATGCATCATAGATCTCTCAGGAGACTGGTGACTAGTAACACACCTGAATTAGAATGAGACTTCCCTTGATGTTCTCCAAGTGTAGGCTACAAAGCTCGATCAACATCATAAGAAGTACTATTAGCTAAAGATGCACTCGCCTAGGGTGGATGACTTATAAGTCTCCAACACTGATCAACAGAATGATTTGTGCCCCCACAATTAGTGCAACTGCGAGATGTATTACGGCCGCGTCCATGTCCACTTTGGCCACGGTAGCCACCACGATTGATAGCACAGCCCCAGACTTGATTGTTATATCCAAAGTCATGACCATGCCCATGTGTTCTAGTTACAGGATTGAAAGAAGACTGGTCACCAACGGCATATGCAGAATTATCAGATGATGCAAAGGTTGATGTGGTTGAGGTAGCGACACTGCTAGACCATAGCATAAATTGGTGTTAAAGAGGGAAGAGGGTCCATCACAATAATCCGCTTACGAACACATTTATATTTAGGGTTAAGACCGGAAAGAAACTGCATGCTTTGGGTTTCTTCCCAGTTGTTTACAAACAAGATCATAATCTTTCTTGCACTCGGACAGAAGAGGGTGATAGAGATCCAACTCATCCCACATACCTCGAAGGGTAGAAAAGTACTCCTTTAAAGATTGGGAATCCTGTTGAAACCTACCAATATCTGAGATCAATTTAAAAACTCTTGATATTCCTTGCTTCTGAATACATGTCATGCAGGGTATCCCATATCTTTTTTGCAGAAGACAGAAACATGACTGAGTTTCTGACTAGACGGATCCATACTATTAAGTAACCAGGCCATGACTTGGTAGTTCTCCTTGCTCCAGGTTTTGTAATGTCCATCTGTAGGATTTGGAGCATCATCTAATATGTAGGTGAGTCTATCTCTTCCTCCCAAGAATAATTTCATGGGACTGAGCGCACTGAAAATAATTATTACTATTCAACTTGACAGTTACAATGGGTTTGAATCCAAAGACCCCGCACCAGATCCGGAAGAATTTTTGTCATCCATATGATCTACAGAAACTTATGGAGAATAAGAATAGTAGTTGGATTATCCTGGACAAGATCCCACACAACAAAGGTCCCAAACAATGGGCTAAGGGTCTAGAAGGAAGAGAAAAGATAAGAACCAGCAGGAAACTTTACAGAGAGGCTAGCATAGACCCATCACACTGCCACAAAATGAAAAGGGAGCACACTAGGCAAGGTATTTTGTAACGGTAACGGTGAACATAACGGCCACGATCGTTACCTTTATGATACGAGTTGTAACGGTTGTTACGACCCCCGTAGTGGCCTTTACGGTCTCTTTTGCTATTGAAAAAAAAAAAACTTGAAAACTTGTATCTGCCTCGTGATGTTGAAAAAGAATATATCCAAAAAAGTATATCTACGCCCTAAAAGACCATTACGGGGCTATTATAGCCTTTATAGGGGGTGTGATAGGCCTTTAATGGCGATTAGGGATCATTTTTTTCCATAACGACTGTTACGACCTTTACGACCCTATAACGTGTAATGGTTGCCACTGTTACCTTTACGTAACTGCCTTTATGGCCCTATAACGGCCTTTATGGCACACCATGACACAAAGTATACACCAGACCATGAGGCGAATGTCCAGAGTCCTTAGGGGGCAAAAAACGGTGGATTAGGGCTCTCAATGGGTCGGATTTGGATTGGATCCAATTGGATCCAACTCCAAGTCTGAAAATCTGTAGAAGGATTTGGATTGGATTTGGATCCAAACGGTGATATCCATATCTGATCCATTTTCAATAAAAAATCCATATAACCATCGGATTCGGGTCGGATCTAGGTCTGAATCCACCCCATCACAAATCTAAAAAATATATAATATAATATATTTAATTTAGTAGTAAAATGATGCAAATCCCACTATTTACTATGATATGGTCGACTTGAGATTGGCATGTCTCAATTTTGAGACGTGGCCTAAAATAATCTGGAAAACGGATGGCCAACATGGATATAACATATACAGTAGGGTGACAATGAGTCGGATCTGGATCGGATTCAGTTGGATCCGGCTCCAAGTCCGAAAATCCATAGACGGATTCAGATCGGATTCAAATTTATTTCTATGAATCCAAATCCAGTCCATTTAATTAATCAGACCTTTTTTAAGATCCAAATCTGCATTATATGGATTCAGAGTGAATCGGATCTCGGATCTGACCTGCTCCATTGAGAGCCCTATGGTGGAGCTACACGTCTAAAGTGGTCCAAAATACCTTTCCTTCGATAAGAAAAACTCCATGGATGCTTCCGTATGGTAAAAGCGACCAGCCCTAGGGAGAAATCCCCAAAAAATCCTTACCGTTTTGAAAGAAATCGCGAAAATACGAAGATTTGGGGTTTTTTCGTCGGACTTGAAAAACGGCCCAAACGAGCTTCAAATCAGCTCCAAAAATCTTGCAAAAATAACCATAATTCCTCTAAAATTAAGCTCTACCAAGTCATGTTCTTCCCGATGCAAAACTGCCCATACAGTAAGTACACTTGTTGACTTTAGCCGTACAGTTGCTGATGTCAGCAGGGTCCCTGCAGCTCCAATCAATGTGCGGTCTCTAGGCTCTAATAGCAAGTTGAGAGAGGGAGATTTGTGGAAGAAATGGAATAGAGAGAGAGAGAGAGAGAGAGAGAGAGAGAGAGAGAGAGAGAGAGAGAGAGGGAAAACGTTCGTTGGAGGGCAACCAGCCCCACACACCCTTTTTATTATAATACATGAGATACAATACAGTGCTCTGCATGAACACCAAAGTACTGCGGACATGCACACATAAAAAGACATACAATAAATACAAAAGGACACCTATACTCTCTATAATTCCCCCTAAGAAATTTGAAGAAAAATTAAAATTAAATTCAGATTAGTAGTGTCGCCAATTTGGTGGAGCACTTGAATGCCCTCAAAACATGCCAAAATTAATACAATCCCTGGGCTTTATCCTAGTAATACATATCCTTGCGCATTTGACATCATTGCCCTCAAGAATTTGAAGGAAAAAAAAAAAATTGAATTCGGATGTAATGGTCTTGTCGATTTGGTGGTCCACTCGAATGCGCCCTCAAAATGTGTTGAAATTCATGCAATCCGTGGGATTTATCCTACTAATACATATCCCTGACCATCTGATATCATTCCCTTAAGAAATTTGAAAAAGAATTAAAATTAAATTCGGATGAATAGTGTTGCCAATTTGGGGGACCACTCCGAATGTCCCCAAAACGGGCTGAAATTTATATAATCTATGGGATTCATTTTAATAATGTATATCCCTAAGCATTTGACATCATTCTTATCAAGAAATTTGAAATTTTTTTTTAAAAAAAAAAAATCTGGCTGATTCATTCTAAAAATGACCTGAAATTTAAAAATTTACAAAAAAAAAAAAAAAAAATAGATATGAAAATCTCTTAATGCAGGCATGTGTAGATTTAAACTTTGTACACACACACACACACACACACACACACACACATATATATATATTGAATATTGCTGGAAATTATGTAGAAAACAATAAAAAAAAAGAAAAATTAGACAAACATGGCCAAACCAATCAGAAATCTAGCAAGATTTAGTTGAATTGGTAATATAATGTTGAATCAACATGTGCAGCAAGAAAGAAAATATTTTTTTTTAACCTATTTTTTTATTTTTCCAAATTTGGTCCCCAGACTTTGATTCTTCAAAAATGTCTTAGTTCTTGTGTTTTTATATGCAATAATTGCACAAATCTAGTCAAAAATATGTTAGAAATACTCCCAAAAGCAGAAATTTCGAGAACTAGAAAAGCGGTGAAAAAAGTGAGAACAATGTTCTTTTCTATACATAAATACGCATAATGGCCCAAAATTATGCTGGACCATAATGGCCCGTTATGGTGTGGGATTTTCAGAATGGGCCGTTACAGCTCCTTAACATGTAATGGGTGGGACTATTACTGTTGCTTAACCGTTTTTGAACATCTTGCTACTGCCATTTGGCACTACCTCCTAATGATGAAACCTAAACTAACTGAACAATCTGGCTATTGCCATTTCTTGTTCCACTCTGCTTACGCTTTCTCAGAAATTCTTTCGTTCTTTTTTCTTTTTGTTCTTTTTTATAAATTAAACTTTTCAGACTTGTTCATTATCTTACATCAATTATCGCCGCATGGTCGAAGCTCAAAGCTTATACTATCTTAAAAAAACCATCCTTCAAATTTCCAATTTTTATTTTGTCAAGCAAAGCAAATGCTCCCCAATTTTGAAAGAGAAGAAAAATAAGTGTGTGCTCTGCAGCTTGCCCAACGGAGTCGATTTGGCTGATTACTAGTCGTACACCCTACATTTTGAGCATTGCATGTGGAATTCCAATAATTAATCAGGCGCTTTACCATCTTTTTTTGTTTTTTGCTTTTTTTAGTTTGATTTATCCAAGATTCAATCATTACAGTTCTCTCCCAAGTTAAAACTGGAACAGCTAATGTACCGCAGAATGGATTTGGGATTCTAGTCTTGTTCCAACTATTATTGTATATTTGGACATTCATATTGATGCAAGTGCACTCATATCAATGTACATCCACACTTTTTGATGCACATAAAATGTACTGTAGATATCTGTCAGATGGAGCTGTAAAACTCTCCTATTAGATGCTACACAGACGTGCATGCAAACAAACGTGATAAAATGTCTGTGTGTACGAATGCTGATTTTATCTTCCCACATGATTTGATTAATTGCTATTTTGATAACATAACTTTGATTTTAGGGCACGCGAATCAAATTGGATTGGAGTTGCTACCGTTACATGGTTGTATTTCAGTATGGATCTGCTGTCTTGTTTAACGTTGCAGATCATGAAGTGGAGGGGTATCTAGATGTTGTTAGGAAACATGCTTCTGGATTGCTCCCTGAAATGAGAAAGGATGGTAAATTTCTAAGAAACACCTAGACTGACATTCATTTAGGATTTTGTGACCCTAGTTTTCTTGAAAACGGAATTTTTGACAACTAGATTACCTTGACTGTATTTCTTTTGAAATTTAGTGCCTCCTGTTATTTGATAAGTGCCTGAAAGTGCCCACTTTGAATTTCGTTTTTACATTTTTATTCATTTTATGAAACCAAAACTTAAGAATATGATATTGGAATTTGTAAATTGCATAAAGTGCAAGTTCAATGGAATGTGGGTACGATTAAGTTGCGGTGGTTTAACTAGTGCATATTTTCTGCTTCAAGTTCTCTTTATACACAGTTTGAACATCAGACATTTCCTTGAACTTGGAATATATCCATGAACTTTTATCGATGGGACCACCACAAATTCAAATATTTGATAACTGGGGAGCAAGGAAATCTATATTCTGTGAGTCTGTGCCACAAATTTTTTCTCATTATTCTTGAAATATTGTCCTAGATAAAAAAACATTCATGTAGCCGACTGCAATTAGTTGGTATAAGGCTTAGATGATGATGATTCTGGAAAAAAAAGCTTCTTTATCAAGGATTTTTGCTTCCATTTACAATCTTATACATGTATGTCTGTGGGCACACACACACACAGATGATCCAGCTGCTTTAGAGCTGTATTGTGTCACACTGATCTAGCAATCTGAACCATTTGATCAGTAGTCATTAATATTGATGGTCAAGATTGTTTTCACAAATATTGGCCCACAACAATTTGATCCATCTATTTGTATCGGAATTGTTTTTTGTTAGGCAGCGTTAACCATCCTATTGATGGCTTGGAGAAAGGATGACTATAATATAGGGCAAAATTGAGGATGAATTGGATTATCCGATTAGTGTGATTTTTGCATGGTAGCTCATAAAATGTCTTTGGACTTAATCACAATTCAGATCGATCTCTTGGATTGTCCAAGTGGGCAAATGCATCTAGGATTGTATACATTGAATAAAAAAAAAAGAAAAGAGATAGATGACTGGGATGCAAAAATTACCATAGTTTTGCCAGGAGATATTTGCTTATTTATGCATGTGTATATTCGTTGTATTCATGAGTACCATTCTCCTTACTCTTTTACCCCCCCACAAAACCATCTTTCTTCTCCACTCTCTCTGTCTTTCCTCTCCTTTCTAGTTGGTATCACCATATTAGGGCAAGTTTCTAAGTTGGTCAAAGGTTTTATGGTGGGCCCACTGCTAACTTCATTAGCGCACACAGGTGGCTCCAACAGTGTACAATCGGATGGTCCCATGAAGAAACAAATGTATGGGATCTAGAATAGGATTATTTTAGAATTATGGTGATTTTTTTTCAAGATTTTTTGGTGTGCTTTTTGTAGTGTTCCAGCAAAAATAGAGGAACTGGAAAAATAAATAAATAAATTCTGATTTCGGTTTTTTGATTGGGCTATCTTTTGGAGGTTCTATTGAAGATTTTCTATGCATGGGTTGGTCGATGAATTGCAACCTGTAGAAACTTGAATCTCTTGATTCAGTTGAGATTTTGGAGAGATATGAAGGTTTTTTGTGATGTGTGGCTTCTATATAGTCTTAATTTGGGATCACTTGGGATCACTTTGCTGATTTTTTTTTTTTTTTTTTTTTTAATCGTTGTCTGTATTTGGGAGTTGTAGAGTTGTTGATTGAAGAGAGAAGAAGAGTAGAAGAGAAGAAAATAGAGAAAAGAAGGTTAGGACGCCCACCCTTTACCTTTATATCATAATAGAAAGTCGATATGACAAAAATACCCTTAATAACAAAAGCAAAAATACCCTACATGACTTTGACTATTTTAATGGGTAACTTCTCATGAAGTTTTACTCTTAGATACTCTGTTATTTTCTTTAGCTTCTAAGTTTTTAGATGTGGTGTATGCTTTGTTTATTAATTGGAGTTGGGCCATGATAAATTAGACCCTAGAGCCATTAAAATATATTTTTCTTGGGTACTCCCGAACACAAAGGTTATCATTGTTACATTCTTTTTGAAGATAGGTATGTGTGTGCAAATGTTATATTTTTCAAGTCCACTCCGTTATTCTTAAAGATAGTGAAATTTCTTGATGTGGAAGCTGTGTTGGTACCTATTGTGGTGGAAGAAGACATAATCTAATCTCCTCCCTCTGCCGACTCCTCCATTTCCACTGTGCTTCAACCGAAAGTCTACCTATGATGAAAACAAATAGATAGTGCAGGCACACATGATGTGCCATCCACCATATCTTCTTCCGAGTCTAGTTATCCTAGTGACTCATCCAAATAGGTCTGATGTTCCTATTGCGTTGAGAAAAGGTAAGCGTGCGTGTACTAATCATCCCATATCTAGATATGTGTCCTTTTAATGCTCATCTCCCACTTTCCATATATTTGCCTCCTTGTTGATGCAGGACGCATGCATGTGACTAAATAATTGAGTCAATCAACCACTTAATCTAAATAATTAAAATTTACAAACTATGCTAAATCATCACACATATCGAGAATCAATCATTTAACTATGAGAAATTCAGACCATATATGTGATAACTACACATTGCATGACCATTAAAACACTAAATTATAGGATCTTATGGATGTAGAGACATCTAATTAGCACAGGAACTAATTTAATTTTAAAAGGGATGCTAATACTAACTAGGGTTTAGGTTAATTTATTGGTTAATGGATTTGGGGTTTTCAGGTCCTAATTGATGGGGATTGGAGAATTGAAGGGTTGGGTGTTTGGAATTTTAGGCCAATTAGGGTAATTAGAAATCTAGGGTTTAGATGATTTGGAAAAAAATGGAATTTGGGGATCTAGGGTTAGGGTATGGGATTCAGATGGGTTTTGATGGGAAAACAAAGAGGAATCAAGGGAATGTAGGGTTGACTGTACTGCTAGCTATGGCAGTTCACATGTGTGGGCTGTTTGGCTAGGGTTTAGGGATTTCAAGGGCTTGGTTTTTGTTGGGGTTAATGTGGGATGATGTAAGAAGGAAGGGATTTGGGTGGATTTTGATCAAAAGGGAATAGGAAAAGATGAAAGTTTGAAAAAGAATACCTCTTTTGATAAAGAGAAGAAAGAAGATAGAAGATAAGTGGAAGTCTCGCACCTCTGTCGAAAAGGAATGGCCTCACACCAAGCCTAAGATCCAAATTAGAATAATGCCCTCACTTAAGTTGCAGAAAATTACAATAATGCCATCACTTATTGTCATTTCTCTAAAATTAGAAAAATATAACATAAAGCTAATAAAAGGTCCAAAATGTAAAATAGACTAACAAATAAACCCTAAAATAGATCTATGCCATCAAATGGCCTATATGTCATCCATCGCGCCCCACGGGTGGTCCCGATCTCGATCCGAAGGTGATAATGGTCCCCGATCGCGATCCAACGATCGAAATGATGTGTTGATGAAGATCAACGGCCCAATACTCAGAATGCAGCTCATGTGCATCTTCCCAGTGTGGGGTCTTCCACGGGTAGCTCTAATGATGATCCTGGCCATGTACGGGTCGTCTGGCCAAAGAGGTACCGCTGCTCTCCTCCTCCTCACACTCAGACGGATGATGTGCCGATGCTCTCATCAACTCCCCTCGGCTGAGAAGAGTTCGCCCCTAGCGGACTAAAGCTCTTGTATCGCTTGAGGATATCCGCGTCTAAATGCTGAAGCTTTGTCTCGGTGATCCACGTGCTGTCGGAACTCGACCCATTTCTCCACTTGACAAGGAATTTTAAATCCCCTATGGCGGTGGAGATCACTTGCTTATCCAATGTCTTCATTTTTTTTTTTGCTTCTAGCAGGTAAAGAAGGTAAGGGTGGCAAGGGCTGGGATGATGATCGGGTAAAGGCCATAGGGTCAAGGAACACGTTAGGATCACTACTATCAGGGTGAGGGTCTGAATACGGGCTAGAAGGTGAAATAGCAGAACCCTTATACTGTACTAGATCTTGTAAATTGAAAGTAGAACTAATTCCCATGGTAGGTGGAAGGTCTACTATATATGCATTAGGACCCAATTTCTTTAGTATTTTATATGGTCCTGCACTACGTGCTTGATTTCTTAATGGCTCCCCATGGAAACCTGTTCAAGCCTCATACGAACCATTACAGTCTCCTACTTGAAATTCTTGAAATCTGTAATGAGAATCAACAAGTACTTGGTACTTTTCATTACTTAGATTAATTCGCTTCCTGATCTCATTATGCAAGTCATGAATGTGGCGTGCAAATGCATGTGCAAACTCTGAGGGCCTATGAGACACTGACATGGGTATGAGATCTATAGGCTTCCTAGGTTTATATCCATGCACAACTTCAAATGGACTCATGCCTATGGACTTGTTGATGGAACTGTTATTTGCTAACTCAGCTATAGGAAAAATGGTATCCCAAGTCCTGATGTGATCTCCCAAAAGGCATTTGAGTAGATTTCCAAGACTCCTATTAACGACCTCAGCCTATCCTTCTGTCTGAGGATGATAAGCTGATGAGAATTGAAGTCTTGTTCCCATCATGTGCCATAATGTCCTAAAAAAATAGCTCATAAAGCGTACATCATGGTAAGACACTATGGTCTTAGGTAGATCATGTAAGCGTACGACCTCCCTAAAAAAGAGTTTTGCAATATTGGAGGTGTTCGACGTTTTAGAGCACGGAATGAAGTGGGCTATCTTGGAAAAAGGGTCCACTACAACAAAGATGGAATCATCTTTCTTGATAGTCTTTGGTAAGCCTAACACAAAATCCATACTGATATCTTGCCACAGAGCATGTGACATTGGCAAAGGCATATGCAATCCCCTTTTTTTCTTCTTTTGCTTCGCCAGTTGACAAGTCCTGCATTGGCAAAGGCATATGCAATCCCCTTTTTTTCTTCTTTTGCTTCGCCAGTTGACAAGTCCTGCATTGCCCAATTATCTTGGCTACATCTTGCTTAAGACTTGTCCAGTAGAATCTATCTTCCACAAGTAGAGCTAGCCATTGAATCGAAATGAGTTGAACATGGACCAGCTCGGTTCGGTTACTGACTGGGCTATGTTCGAACAAACATTCGAACAATGGGGTCCTGTTTTAACTCGGTTTGGTCGGGTCCAACCCATGTTCGAACATTTTTTAGTTCGGACAATATTTCCAGTTCGAACAATTTCGAACAATTTATTTTTTTATCGTGCGAGAAGATTTTTGTTCTAGTAAGTGTTTGCAAATTGCAAATCACAAATCATAAGATTTTTAACTAACCAAATCATAAATCATACTTACATCATACACATACTTAATATTCATAAATCACAATGTTTAAACATGTCAAATGTCACACCCCTAAATCTAGTGTCGGTAACCCGTGGTTACTGTATACCAAATTTAGGCTGACAGCCTTCAGTAGAACTCCGATTTTGGGACTTCCAACTATCGCATGCTAAGTCCCATAAGCGGGGCTCCACAAGGAGAATTTCTGAAAGTAAAAAGACGACAAACATTTATCATTTTTTTCAGAACTTGCATTATATTCAACATGTGTAACTGTGTACAATTGAACACACTAAGGAAAACCAAAACATAAACCAGGTCATATCTACTATACCTAACGTACATATACAGGGTATTTCAAAAAAATATATACACTAATTATGTACAAAACAAAAAGGACAACTGGAGTCTGCAACCTCTACTCCTGCAGCTCTCTACTCTCACCTGTAAAAAAAAAAAGAAGGAAGCCTTGAGCTACTAAGCCCAGTGAGTGCGTGTGTGCAGTGAAAATGCATGTTTCATGTCATGCTCATATAATGCACAAGCCTACTAGGCCAATAAATAGTAAAATAAAAATGCAATGCATTGTGTTACTTTCCATATTCCATGTCATTTCCAATTGCGCCAATTCCCGTTACAGAGGTGGGACTATTACCCACTTGTAACGTACAAATCTGTCCACATTTCCACAACTTTTCACATTTCCCAACTGGATCATTGAGTTCTAGTACAGAGGTAGGACTCGCATATGATTGCTACCCACTTGTGCAGGCCTTACCACCGTGGTCAACTACAGAGGTGGGACTACATAGTTCACGGGTCGAACTAGTCCAACCCACTTGCATTGAATCTCACTTTCTGCTTAACAGCGAGAAATCACAAGTCGCCTGGCAAAACGATAGCGGACGATTTACGAGCTTGTCACATAACCTATCTTTGCTTGCCCATAAGCAGGTCAGGTCAAACCTCTCAACCAATCGACATGCGTCGATGGGAGTCGCTGCTTACTTGGTATTTCGGCATTCCAACGCTCTGTTTTTCTACATGGTCGAGGCATTAGCCTGCTCCCAATGGTACCAATCAGGGTTTAGGGACTTTCACCCAGGGACCTTCTAATCATGTCCTGTCGAAATATGCATTACTGGTGTGGTGTCCAACTCAAGTCGTATCAATGTATACTTCATTATATTTACAATCATTGCAACTCTTGATATTATTGGGTGCCATAATCTGCATCAATTATGATATCGTCATGCATTAATTCACACACAAACACACTATGTCATGTTTTCAAGGCAAGCATGGATGATCCACTTCACGTGTTCTCCTCATGAATATCTATTCCTCATAGGGGTCTTTATGTAACTCATCCTACATCTAGACATTCCATAAACTAATCATAGACACCCCACATATCACAAGACAGACTTCCATGATCACCATACTATGATATAAATCATTTACTCCTCATCGTACAATAATGCAACAAGCAATGGACCATGCATATGATATGCACATGATTTAATCCATCCAAACCCAATCCGGAACTCATTCCGATATGAGACTCAATGTCATAAACATGTTTTAACTTACGAGGTAGCTACAACAAAAGAATGAAGGACAACTATTTTAGACATTTTGTCAAACATGTAGCAAGCGGTCTTTGTAAGGAATAAAAATGGAAACTGATGGAATTCCCCCAGTGAATTCACATAAAACTAAAACAAGGAAGTCTTCCTTCTATAGGGCTTTCAGGTAATCTAACACACCTATATGCGTGTCCCTAATCTATGCACTCACCTGAATAATCAGAAGATTGGATTTCTTCTTCCTCTTCTTTCCTCAACTTCTTCCTTCACAAGTTTAAGCTCACTTCTTAGCCTCTACTCACCTTAGGCTTCTTATGATGCAAAGATATAAGTGCACGGCCAAAGTTTTGGGTTTTTTGTGGGATAAAGGAAGATGTCTTTATTTGAGGAAAAATTTAGAAAGATGAGTGAAAGAAGAGTGCTGGAAATGGGTTATTAAAAGAGGGTTTTATGTTTATGGACTTGAAAAGAGGGTTAAAATTAGCTTTTGTCTAGAAAGAGAGGTTGGGGGAGTACTTAGTAAAGTTTTTGAGAAGTTTAAGCTTATGGTGGCAATAGAAAAAATGTTATTTAAGTGATTTGAAATAAAGTATTCCAAGGATTTTGAAAAAGTCCAGGTCATTTGAGTTATTTTATCAAAATATACATGTGCATATCTATTTATAACTTACAATCCGGATGTCGTATTGACATGCCGTTTTCGCCAGTAGTTCCGTAACTCGACTATGGTCGCAATGGCTAGGCTCTCGGATCTAACGGTTTTTGAAAACTCGATGAAGGCCCACCTCTAGATAAAATAAGGTCATAGTTGTCATTTCTCAGATTGTTTAATTTTAAGTCCATATATTAAAATTCGGACATCGGGTTGAAATGCCGCTTGCTGTTCGATAATAGAACAACATTACGATCAAGTCATAATTTCTTAGTGCCAATGGACCTACAGTCAACGGTTATCCAGTGTACGAACCCGGTTTCGAGGTCTCGAGTCTCACATCAAAACCCTAACTGATTGAAACGGATTAAAGCACAGCGAAGAAGAAGAGAGAGAGGATATGAAGATGGCATACCGTATTTGGCAGCTTGGTTGGAAAATGGTTGGAAATCAGTCGGACAAAACTCGTTGACGGACGGACAACCGGATAGGACGCGATTCGCTGATGGACAGACAATTGGACAGGACGCTGATTCGTTGAAGACTAATGGACAGACCGCCGCACTTGGCTGGACGGTGGTTGGTGGTGGCTTTTTAAGAGGGGAAGAGGAAAGGGGAAGCTCGAGCACTCAACTCGGGTTAGGGTTTTGAGAGGGGAGAGGGAAAGGGGAAACGTTGCTCGGTTGATGTAAAGGCCAAAGGGGAAGCTCTGCGCAGCTGACGGGCTGAGGAAAATGGAAGCTTTGCTCGGCTGGGGAAGGAGAAGCTTTACTTGGCTGGGTTAGGGTAAAAGTAAAAAATGAGCGGGCAATCGGCTAGGGTTAGGGTAAAAGTAAAAAATGAGTAAGTTTTTAACTTTTTATCTTATATATTAATAAATATATATATTTATAATATTATATATAATAAATTATATTTATAATAAATTCGAATCAAACCGAACTTCGAACCAAATTGAATTGAACAGGACACTGTTCGTGTTCGGTTCGAAAAAAATTTGAACACAAAAAAGAAGTGTTCAATTCGACTCGTTATGATTTTGAACCGATTGTTCGGTTCGATTTTTTCGATTTGAATTAGACGAACAATTCAATAATTTGCTATTTGTGTCCAGCTCTATTCACAAGAGCAATGATCTTGTCCTTTTCCAAAATGACCAACTATTACTCTAGCATGAAGCTCCCAAACTAGAAAATCGCGGAGGGACGTATGGGGGATGCAGAGTTTGTCACGTCATCAATGATGACAAACCCGTGATTGTCTCTCGACTGGCCATTCCTTAGTGACACATATAACTCTCCAAAATCTGGGCACATAGGATACTCTCCCTTTAGTTGCTTGAACCTAGTCACTCACTTCTACACTCATACTGATGTAGGATGCCCTAATTATGATGCATGCTCAAGAACTCATATAATCTAGTGGAAATAAAAGACAATAATAATGTAAAAATCTAGCAGTACTCGTCATGAACTAAGAAAATCACAAGGAAACATGCAATGGAACGGGCCATTCATCACAACCATGAAGTACGAGATTCAATTATCACTATGGTTGGATCCGGCGAGGGATGGAACCTCCCGATCTTGCATGGCTATAACCCAATCAATTAAGAGGAATCTCTAATCCAGGAAATCAAGGGATTTTGGATTAGGGATTTGAAAATCTGAAAACTTTAGGGTTTAGGGCTCAAATTCAGATTTAGGGATTGTGGTTAGCGAAGCAGATAGATTAGGGAAAGATAGAATTACCTGGAAGAAGGATTAGAGGGGCATAAGAAGCAAGTAGAAGAAAGATGGATCAAGGAAGAAGAAACATCACCATGAGAGGGACAAGAGGAAGAGAGAAGCTCCAAGAGGCTTTTCATTAATCAATAGTCAATAACTAATTCAAGTTTAGGGCTTTAGCCCACTTAAATAAGCAAATAAAGACATGAAAGTACTAAAATACCCCTAAAACTAAGCAAAAAAGGCGTAACTAACAAAAGTGCGGGAAAGTTCGGCTGCTCAGGTCGGGCGCTCGAGCTACCGCCCGAAGTCGTCCGAAAACCTTCAGAGAGGTTCGGACGCTTGGCAGATAAAGTTCGGGTGCTCGATCGGCTATGGTCGGGTGCCCGAATTCTTCAGTTCTTCGGTCTTCTTTCTCCTGTCTTCCTTCACACGTGTCTTCCCTGAATGGGGTCTTCTATGTGTTGTGTTCAATCACATGTGAAGGGTCTTCCGCGGGTCTTCAGTTCTTCAATAATCGCCTATCCACAAGGACGGCACTTGTGGTTGGCGTTTCCTTCGTTGGTACACCTTGAATGCTTTTGTGTCCGCATCAATTCCCCTCAGGTGAGAAAAACTCGACTCCGAAGAGTTGCAACTTTTGTAGCGCTCTAGTAGATCTGGATCAATACTCTACAACGCTTTGTTTGGCAGCCACGTAGATTCAGACGATGGTTTGTTTTTCCATTTGACAAGATACCTCTGGAAACCTCCATCTCTCGTAGAAACTATCTCGTCATCCAAGATCTCCTCAATTTCTTCTTTATGGGTAATGGGTGGAGGAAGGGGTGGAAGGGGTTGTGTAGCAAAATCAGAAAAAGGCCATGAAAGGGACGATTGATCGATAATGGGAGTATGGGAATAGACTTGATCTTCCACATTAAAAGTTGGATTAATACTCATTTCAGGTGGAAGGTCAATCCGATACGTGTTGGACCCAACCCTTTGTAATATCTTGAATGGTCCAGCACTACGCGCTTGTAACTTTTTAGCGGATCCTTGAGAGAATCGCTTTGGCCTTATTCGCACCATTACATAATCTCCTTTCTGAAATTCTTGCGCTCTACGATGAGAGTCAACTGAGATTTTATAATCATCATTGCTCTTATTTAACCGCTGTCTAATATGTGTATGCAAATCATGAATATGGCGTGCAAATGCATCGGCCGATTCAGAAGACCTTTGGGTAACAGACATAGGTAAGAGATCTATGGGCATTCTAGGTTTATAACCACTAACAATTTCAAAAGGACTCAACCCTGTAGATCTATTAACTGACCCATTATAAGCAAGCTCAGCAGTTGGTAAAATTAGGTCCCAAGTCTTAACATGTTCACCCACTAGACAACGTAGAAGATTTCCAAGACTACGGTTTACCACTTCAGTCTGATCATCTGTTTGTGGGTGGTAAGCAGTAGAGAATTGCAAACGAGTTCCCATAATGTGCCACGGTGTCTTCCAAATATAGCTAGTAAATCGAACATCACGATCAGACACTATGGTTTTAGGTAACCCATGGAGACGCACCACACCATCAAAAAAGATACGAGCAACATGAGACGCATTCGACGTTTTCGAACATGGGAGGAAATGCGCCATTTTAGAAAAACGGTCCACAACGACAAAAACGGAATTGTGCTTCTTGATCGTCTTGGGAAGCCCAAGCACGAAGTCCATACTAATGTCCTGCAACGGAGCATGTGGCACTGGCAATGGCCTATACAGCCCGGTATTTTGCTTTCTTTGCTTTGCCAGCTGACATGTACGACATTGCCCTAAAACTTTGGCTACGTCTCGCTTGAGACTTGGCCAATAGAAACGATCTTCCACGAGGTCAATGGTCTTATCACGACCAAAATAGCCAGCTATCCCTCCTGAATGAAGCTCCCCGATGAGGAATTCACGAAGGGACATACGGGGAATACAAAGTCTCTCCCTTGAAAGGAAGCCATCTTTAAGAACATATTCACCTACAGTATGCTAGGTCACTAGAGAGCGACGCGTAAGTATCCCCAAAATCAGGACATGTGGGGTATTCATCTTTTAATTGCTCAAATTCGACGACCTCTACACTCAAGGAGTTGAGCAACGCCACTCTTCTACTAAGGGCATCTGCTGGTTTGTTTTCAACCCCGGCTTTGTGTTTCAGAACAAACGAATATTCTTGAAGAAACGCTACCCATTTAGCATGCATTGGCTTGAGTTTCTTCTGAGAATGCAAATATCTCAAAGTCTCATGGTCAGAAAATAAAACGAATTCCTGCGGTAGGAGATAGTGTAGCCAATGTCTCAGGGATTGCACTACCGCATAAAATTCTTTGTCATAAGTAGAGTACTTTTATTTTGCCTCATTCAGCTTCTCATTGAAATAGGCCACTGGGTGTCCTTCTTGACTTAACACTCCACCTATACTGACACCAGATGCATCACACGCTACTTCAAAGACTTTAGAAAAGTTAGGTAGACGCATGACAGGAGCCTCTACCATCTTGCCCTTAATTTCCTTGAAAGCCTTGACTGCGGCTTTAGACCACACGAACTCTCCCTTTTTCATGCACTCGGTAATGGGAGCCATGATCGTGCTAAAACCCCTAACGAACCGATGATAAAAAGTTGCTAGGCCGTGAAAGCTTCGCACCTCATGAATGTTCCTCGGTTCAGGCCACTCAACTATGGCCCTGACCTTTTCAGGGTCTGTGCGCATCCCTTCAGATGACACTATAAATCCTAAGAACACAACTTGGCTAGACATAAATGTACATTTCTTAAGATTAACGTACAACTTTTCCTTCCTAAGGACGCTACAGACCTGCTTCAAATGTCCAAGGTGTGATTCCTTAGTGGTACTATAAATAAGAATGTCGTCAAAGTACACCACTAGAAATTTTTCCATGAACGGTCTCAAAACTTGTGTCATCACCCGCATGAAAGTACTGGGTGCGTTAGTCAAGCCGAAGGGCATGACCAACCACTCAAACAACCCATCTTTTATTTTAAACGCAGTTTTCCACTCATCTCCTGGGCATATAAGGATTTGGTGAGACCCACTCTTGAGGTCTATCTTAGAGAATATAGTGGACCTGGCCATCATGTCAAGCATATCGTCAAGCCTAGGTATAGGGAACTGATACTTGACAGTAATTTTGTTTATGGCACGGCTATCCACACACATGCGCCACGTGCCGTCTTTCTTTGGCATCAACAGTGCAGGCACGGCACACGGGCTCATACTCTCTTGGATGAAACCCTTTTGTAGAAGTTCATCAACTTGCTTCTTCAATTCTACATGTTCTGCAGGGTTCATCCTGTAGTGAGGAATGTTCAGTAGAGTAGACCCTGAGACAAGATCAATGGCATGCTATATGTCCCTCGTAGGTGGCAACTCATTTGGTAAGTCTTCAGGAAATACATCACTGTATTCCTTCAGGACCGAGGTCACCTCACGGGGAAACTTTGATGAAACCTCAGGTGTAATCTCTCTAGCTACAAGGGCATACACCATAGAATCCTCCTTAGCCTCTTTTTCAAACTCTCTTGCGCTGATTATATGTAGAGACTTAGGCTTGGATTTCCCCACTCCTCTAGGCTCACTTGGCTTCTCATCCTTCTTCTTCCCTAGTGTATTCTCAGGTGGCATGGGGTTAAGTTTGATCTTTTTACCGTTATGCATGAAAGTACACGCATTCGAACGGCCAAAGATCGTGACATCATTATCGAATAGCCACGGTCTACCTAGGATAACATGTCCCACATCCATAGGTAAAACATCACACCACAGGGACTCTTTGTATGACCCAAACTCGATGGGGACTAGACATTGATGGGTGACAGGTAGGAATGTCTTGTCAACCCAAGAAACTTTATATGGGTCTGGATGAGGTGTGGGTTTCGGTTTCAAGCGATCTAAGTTGCTAGTGGAAATCACATTCTGACAACTTCCACTGTATACTGTCACCTTACAATTCTTTTCACCACACTTGGCAATAGTGTAGAAGATAGTGCTTCGATGCCAGTCAACACTACTTCTAGACTGAGCTAGCACACGCCTGACTACTGCAAGCGTTGCTTATCCATCTAATCCTTCTTCATCAGTAAGTCCTCCTTCAGGGTGATACTCTTTAACTTCATAATTACCCTGGTCATCTCCACCCTCGTGGGACTCGCCTATAACTAAGGCTTTCCTATGGCTCTTCATGGGACAATGATTAGACATGTGGCCAAGATTGCCACACTCATAGCACTTCACTTGGCTTATGTTACTAGGACCGGCACTAAGAACCCCTTTCAACTTATCCTCCCTAGGCCTAGGCGGAATGGTCGCCTATGCCCTAGGTTGACTACCAATATTAGGTCTAGTCTCCCGGGAACTAGATCTAGCATTGGAGTCTCGGGACTCAAAACAACGAACGACAGGAGCCTTCAGGTATTGCTCTAACTCCTGCACAACTTGATATGCCTCATCCAAGTCCGTTAAGGGCCGAGTTATAAGTTCGCGCTGAAGATCCGCACGAAGGCCTGTCTTGAAACGCGAGAGCGTTACTAGAGGGTCTTCTTGGATATCACATCGCATCACATATTCTTTAAATTTAGCGATGTAGTTAGCGGCAAACGTTGACCTTTGGCGTAGGGATTGCCATTGGTCAAGGAGCTTCTGACGATATGAGAGAGGAAGGTACTTCTCCTTCAACTTCTCTTTCATCTCATGCCAATGTGTGATAGGGGCTCTACCAATTCTTTCTATCTTACGCTCGGTGTTGGTCCAAAAGAGCTTGGCTTGGCCCACAAGCTTCATCTTAGCAAACCGCATTTGACGGTTTTCTGACATGCCGTACCACTCAAAGTAGTGGTCCATGTCAGCAACCCAGTCAAGGAATGCCTTGGGGTCCAAACGGCCATCAAAACTCGGGGCCTCAACTCTCACTCTTCATTGCACGCTCATCTGGATCATAGCGGTCTTGATGATCACATGTGGTTCGTGCCTCTAGCACAACACCACGACCATTATCACGATCTCTATCCTCACTACCTTCACGTGTGGCAGCGCGTTCTTCAATGATTCCTCCCACTTGGGAGTGCTCGTCATCCCCTACAACGAGGTTCTCCCTTTGGGACGCCTCTAGTTGTTCAACCTTAGTCATGGTAGTGGTGATTTGGTTCTCAAGGTGGGCAAACTCACATTTTTGACCTGTTTCTAGGGCGGTTATCTTTTGTATCAATTGAGCAAGTTGCTCAGATAACTGCTCGTTATTCATGGTAGGCTGAAGTCCAAAACCTTTACCTCTTCTCATGGGCATATAATGAAGACTTGAACCAAACTCTACCCAACTAGACTACTAAGTGTTATGACTTACAAGATGAATGCGATGAATGCAACACTAATATGATTGACACGATTAAATTAAAACAGGAAAAAAAATCAAATCTGGAAAATTTCCAAATTAGGTAACTTTCTAAAATTGGAAAGTTTCTAAAATTGAAAACTTTCTAAATATGGAACTTTCCTAAATTAAACCTAAAAATCAAAACCCTAGTTTGATAACTCGATCTAGATAAACCATGCAAGCCTATTCTCTGATACCAAATTTGATGTAGGATGCCCTAATTATGATGCATGCTTAAGAACTCATATAATCCAGCGGAAATAAAAGACAATAATAATGTAAAAATCTAGCAGTACTCGTTATGAACTAAGAAAATCACAAGGAAACATGCAATGGAACGGGCCATTCATCACAACCATGAAGTACGAGATTCAATTATCACTATGGTTGGATCCGGTGGGGATGGAACCTCCCGATCTTGCATGGCTATAACCCAATCAATTAAGAGGAATCTCTAATCCAGGAAATCAAGGGATTTTGGATTAGGGATTTGAAAATCTGAAAACTTTAGGGTTTAGGCTCAAATTCAGATTTAGGGATTGTGGTTAGCGAAGCAGATAGGTTAGGGATAGATAGAATTACCTGGAAGAAGGATTAGAGGGGCATAAGAAGCAAGTAGAAGAAAGATGGATCAAGAAAGAAGAAACATCACCATGAGAGGGACAAGAGGAAGAGAGAAGCTCCAAGAGGCTTTTCATTAATCAATAATCAATAACTAATTCGAGTTTAGGGCTTTAGCCCACTTAAATAAGCAAATAAAGACATGAAAGTACTAAAATACCCCTAAAACTAAGCAAAAAAGGCGTAACTAACAAAAGTGCGGGAAAGTTCAGGCACTCGGTCTGGCGCCCGAGCTGCCGCCCGAAGTCGTCGGAAAACCTCCAGAGAGGTTTGGGCGCCCGAAGGCTATGGTCGGGTGCCCGAATTCTTCAGTTCTTCGGTCTTCCTTCTCCTGTCTTCCTTCACACGTGTTTTCCCTGAGTGGGGTCTTCTATGTGTTGTGTTCAATCACATGTGAATGGTATTCTGCGGGTCTTCAGTTCTTCAATAACCGCCTATCCACAAGGACGGCACTTGTGGTTGGCGTTTCCTTCGTTGGTATACCTTGAATGATTTTGTGTCCGCATCACATACTCTGGAGTAGTGCCACTCGACGACTAAGGGCATTGGGTGGTTTATTCTTGACTCTGCGCTTGTGTTTGAGAACAAAAGTGTATTCCTGAAGAAATTGAACCCATTTAGCATGCTTAGGGTTTAGTTTCTTATGAGAATTGAGGTAACGTAAGGCTTCATGATCAGATAATATGACGAATTCTTGTGGTAAAAAATAATGGCTCTAATGGCACAAGGATTGAACAACTGCATAGAACTCTTTGTCATAAATGGAATACCGTTATTTAGCTTCATTTAATTTCTTACTAAAATAAGCTACTGGATGTCCTTTTGGCTTAGTACTCCACCTACACCAAGACCCGACGCATCACACGCAACTTCAAAGACTTTGGAGAAGTTAGGAAGATGCATGACAGGAGCCTTCGTCATCTTAAATTTGATCTCCTTAAAAGCCTTAAAGGCTGCATTAGTTCATTGGAACTCTCATTTTCTAATACAATCGGTGATGAGAGCCATAATAGAACTAAACTCTCTAATGAACCGCCTATAGAATGTGGCTAAGTCGTGAAAGCTGCGCACATCATGGATATTTCGCGGTTCAGGCCAACTGACAATGGCTTTAACTTTCTCGAGATCCGCCTGACATTCCCTTGGACGACACAATAAACCCTAAGAAAATAACTCTCATCTATCATAGAGGAACATTTTTTGAGGTTGGCATTTAGCTTTTTAGTCCTAAGTATCTCCTAGACTTGTCTCAAGTGGTTGAGATGCTGCTCCTTAGAGGTACTATGGATGAGAATATCATCAAAGTATACTACTAGGAACTTTCCTATGAAAGGTCTCAACACTTGGGTTATTACCGTCATAAATGTGCTTGGAGTGTTGGTCAAGACAAAAGGCATGACTAACCATGACGCAGGGAGGACGTGGTAGGTCGATCACCGTCTCCCTAACTAAGAGTTTCTCAAATCCACGAGAAGAAATAAAAGGATAAAAAAGAGGAAATTAATTCCGAATAATGTTTTTGATAATTGAATCAATAATAAACGGAATTACAATGCATATAAATAGGGAACTAAACCCTAGGTAAAGTATCAGACTCCAACTCCAATTCAAACTCCTAGAAAACGCAACTTACTATAAATAGTAAGCTTACTATTTATAGAAGTCGTTCAATCCTACTAGAACTCTTGGTTTTCGGCCAAAAATAGAAAGTTATCAAACGGGCCCAACCAAGTTGTTCTACTAAATATTCTAAGCCCTTTCCATGTTGGGCACTAACTCTAAAACCCTACAGATCCAAAGTTATGATCGAATTAAAACTTACTATAAATAGTAAAACTGAAAATAAACTAGCCTAATGACTGTCGATACGGTCGAATCTTGCAATTCCGGCATGGGCAACCCGGCATAGCGGGGTTGGTTGGCTAAAGTAGCTCGAGCTACCCCAAATTGATATATTACATGTTTAGAAACTCATTCCTGATTGCGAGATACGGCCGGTTTACGGTCCTGACGGTCCGGATCACTTTCGACTCCGACCGGTCTTCTTTTGATCCATCTGGGCCATGAAATAATCAGCGACCCGTTCTACATCAGTCTCCTCCACTTCGAAAGAACTCGACCCCGAGTTCTCATCTAGGTTTGGTTCATGATATTCGTACAGATCTGCCACGTTGAAAGTCCTTGAAATCTCCATGTCATCTGGAAGATCAACCACGTAGGTATTGTCATTGATCTTGCGAATGATCGGTACCGGTCCAATCTTTTTGTGTTTCGACTTGTTGTAGGTCCCAGTAGGAAACCGCTCTTTACGTAGGTGGACCATCACCTGATCACTTATTTCGAACACTTTAGCACACCGATGCTTGTCAGCCGCTTCTTTGTACTTCTCGTTCGAAGTCTGTAATTTGTTGCGCATGTCTGCATGTATGCCCATGATTCGGTCCGTCATATGTTCAGTTGTAATGCTCATACCCGGAAGCTTGGGCAGGGGTACGAAATCGAGTGTGTGATGAGGCACACACCCATAAACAATCTGGAATGGGGACTTTCCTGTCGATCGGTTTACCATATTGTTGAACGCAAACTCTGCTTGAGCCAGGGCCATGTCGCACTGCTTCGGTTTGTTACTTGAAAGGCAACGGATGAGATTCCCCAATGTGCGATTTACGACCTCAGTCTGCCCATCTGTTTGCGGATGATAAGCACTGCTGAATTGAAGTCGCGTATTGAACCGATTCCATAAGGCTCACCAAAAATGGCTAACGAACTTTGTGTCCCGGTCTGAAGTGATCGTCTTAGGAATCCCATGTAGTCGCACAACCTCTCTGAAGAAAAGGTTTGTAACGTGTACCGCATCAAAGTCTTCTTGCACGGAATGAAGTGTGCCATCTTGGAGAATCGGTCTACCACCACGAACACTGAGTCCATGTCGCGTTGTGTTTGTGGGAGCCCTAATACAAAATCCATAGATAAACCCTCCCAAGGGGCATCTGGCACGGGTAATGGCATGTAAAGACCTGTATTTTGAGATTATTCCTTAGCGGTCTGACAAATATGACATCGTTGTACCGCCCTGCCAACATCACGAGCAAGTTGCGGCCAGTAATACCGCTCTTCCACCATCGCTTGAGTCTTATCTCGTCCTAGATGACCGCCGAGGCCACCGCCATGTAGCTCGATAATAATTGTCCCGTAATGAACTTTACGGAATGCAAAGTCGATTTCCTTTGAAGAGGAAACCATCTTGAATTAGAATGTCACTCGGGTGACCTTCTTGACACTTTTTCCATGCATCAACAAAATCCTCGTCGTCGGCATAAAGTTCCTTGAGACAGTCGAATCCGACCACCTCACTGCTCACGGTAATAAGAAGGGATGCACGTCGGCTAAGTGCATCTGCTACCTTGTTTTGCTGTCCTGACTTGTGTTTCAGAACGAACGTGAATTCCTGTAAAAACGAAATCCATCTAGCATGCATACTATTCACATCAGTCTGAGTATTGACAAATTTTAAGGCCCGATGATCAGTGTACAGTATAAATTCCCTTTGAATAAAATAATGGCGCCAATGGCGCAGTGCCTGAACCACTACGTATAATTCAAGCTCATTGGTCGACCACTTCTGTCGTGCGTTGCTGAGTTTCTCACTGTAAAAGGCAACTGGCCTGCCCTCCTGAGAAAGGACTCCCCAATGCTGACAATAGATGTGTCACATTCTACCTTAAACAACTTATTGAAATTAGGGAGTACCAGGACCGGAGTAGTGGACAACTGATGTTTGATTTCTGCAAAACTCTTCTCTGCCCCTTCGGTCCATTGAAACGGATCCTTCTTCATATAGTCGGTAATCGGCGCGACGATACTGCTGAAGTTTTGCACAAACCGACGATAGAAGGTCGCCAACCCATGGAAACTTCGTACCTCATGAATGTTCGTCGGAGTCGGCTAATCCCGAATAGCTCGAACTTTCTCTTCGTCCACTCGGATACCTGTGGACGACACAATGAACCCTAGAAATAATAATCGATCAGTTAAGAAGCTACACTTTTTCAGATTTAAGTATAGTTTGTTGTCGGCTAACACTTGTAGCACTTTTTTGATGTGGGTCATGTGCTCCGTTTCATCCTGACTGTATATTAGGATGTCATCAAAGTAAACGACAACAAAACGGCCAATGAACGACTTCAACACTTGGTTCATTAAACGCATGAAGGTGCTTGGTGCGTTGGTCAGGCTGAATGGCATAACCAGCCACTCATATAGCCCTTCCTTGGTCTTGAAGGCCGTTTTCTACTCGTCACCTGGCCTAATACAGATTTGATGGTATCCACTCCGTAAGTCCAGTTTTGAGAACACCTTGGAGCCCTCGAGCATGTCAAGCATGTCATCCAACCGCGGTATTGGAAATCGATATTTAACTGTTATTTTATTGATCGCGCTGCTATCGATATACATGCGCCAAGTTCCGCTTTCTTTGGGGTAAGGAGTGCCGGAACGGCACATGGGTTCATGCTCTCTTTAATGAGACCCTTACGGATCAGTTCTTCCACTTGTCCCTGTAGAATTTCACTCTTTCGGACTCATCCGATAGTGCGGTCGGTTGGGCAAACTGGAACAAGGTCGATGTGATGTTGTATGTCTCGTATGAGAGGCAACTCATCAGGTAAATCTCCAGGTTAAGTACTTCGAAATTCTTCTAGCAACGGTTTAAGGCGTTGAGGAATATTAGAGGATCCTGACTCCTCGCCTTTTACCATAACGGCATATATTTCGCCCGTTTCTTTTGATTCCTTAACAAACTCGCAAATGGTAAGGAGAGACTTTCCCTCCACTTTAAAAGCTTCGGGGTGTTTCTCTGGTGTCATAGGGGCCAAAACAATTTTTCGACCATCCTTGGTGAACATGTATATGTTTTCCCGGCCACCATGTGTCACATCTCGATCCGATTGCCATGGCCGCCCGAGTAACATGTGGCAGGCTTCCATGTCAACCACAGCACAGAAGACCTCGTCCTTATAACTTTTACCAATGGAAAACGAGATAATGCATTGATGAGTTACCTTTGTCTCGTTCACCTTCTTGATCCAACCGATCGAGTAGGGGGTAGGGTGCTTCGTCATAGGCAGATGTAACTTGTCCACCATAATTTTCGAGACAATATTTTCGTTACTCCCACTGTCTATGATCATATCACAGATTTTACCCTGCACGATGCACTTTGTGCGGAAGATATTATGTCGTTGTAGGTGCATTTCCTTCCTGGGAGCGTAAAGTAGTCGTCTCACTACTAGCGATTCTCCATGATCTTCAGTCAGCCAATCTACATCTTCTGTGTCCCCCTCTTCAGCCTGTTCCAATTCAGGGTTATCTTTCGTTATTTCACTTTCCACGCCACCTTCATTTGTAGTTAAGTGGTCTGCAGGGCGTTGACGGCAAGAGTTCAACCAGTGACCTGGTTGGCCACAACGGAGACAATGGTCTGGCCTTGGCCGACCATATGGGTTGGGGATCCTGCTAGGACCCGCTATAGTGGGAGCTGCAGGTTGAGGTCTTGAGGCACCGCTTCCCCAGTCCCGGTTTGTGACCGTAGGAGGTTGAGGACGCCCTCCTATAGGTTCCTTGCCTTTGGCCAACGTGGTATCTTGAGTGGGTCCGGTGATGGGATTCCGTGTTGTCGGATAGGGTCGAGTAGGGGGCTGTGACAACTATGTTTCTGCTCGGGTGGCCAATTGGTTGGCCTCACTCAACGTCCAGACTGGATGCATCTGGACCCGATCCTGGATTGCAAATCGCAACCCACCAATGAATCGTGATACTTGTTGTGTCTCTGATTCCGATAAATTATTCCGTGTAGCCACTCGCTGGAATTTTTCAAGATATTTGGCTACGGTTCGATTTCCCTGACGACAATTTTGATGTTGTTGGAACAAAATTTGTTCATAGTCGCTAGGGAGGAATCGAGCTCTAAGAAGCTGTCTCATCCGAGGCCATGTTCGGATGGGTGTCTTATTCTGACGGGTGTGGGAAACCTGTAAGTTTTCCCACCATGCTGAAGCACCAGATTTAAATTTATATGCAATTAATTTTACCTTCTTGTCGTCCGGTACTTCCATATAGTCGAAGTATCGTTCGACCTCTGCCAGCCAGTCGAGGAACTCCTCTATTCGAAGTAGGCCATTAAAGTTGGGAAGATCAGCTTTGCCCCGATAGTCTCGTTCTGCCCGTTCTACACGCTCATTCCCTAGCGCAGGTCGTCGTACCAAAATGTCTTCGACCTCGTCATCGCTTGGTTCCGAGTCGTCTGGTGTAGCCCTATGATTATCCACCTGGGGTGCTCTACGGACAACAGGATTGTCCCGTATAGCAACTATCGGTGGTTGTTGGTCACCTTGGGCTCGAAGCGGAGCTAGCGATGCTGCAATCTGGTTGAGGGTTGCCTGTATACCTTGCAGAATCAACCGGTTCTCCCGTTGCGCTGCTTCGAAAGCTGTCGCCGTTAGATAGTCCCTTGGAGCATCGTTCTTAGGATGAGGATCCAACCCTTCATTAGAGGTCATCGTTCTGAGGAAGAAACCTCTCTCTGATACCAATGACGCAGGGAGGATGTGGTAGGTCGATCACCGTCTCCCTAACCGAGAGTTTCTCGAATCCACGAGAAGAAATAGAAGGATAAAAAAGAGGAAATTAATTCCGAATAATGTTTTTGATAATTGAATCAATAATAAACGGAATTACAATGCATATAAATAGGAAACTAAACCCTAGGTAAAGTATCAAACTCCAACTCCAACTCAAACTCCTAGAAAACGCAACGTACTATAAATAGTAAACTTACTATTTATAGAAGTCGTTCAATCCTCTACTAGAACTCTTGGTTTTTGGCAAAAAATAGAAAGTTATCAAACGGGCCCAACCAAGTTGTTCTACTAAATATTCTAAGCCCTTTCCATGTTGGGCACTAACTCTAAAACCCTACAGATCCAAAGTTATGATCGAATTAAAACTTACTATAAATAGTAAAACTGAAAATAAACTAGCCTAATGACCGTCGATACGGTCGAATCTCGCGATTCGGGCATGGGCAACCCAGTGTAGCGAGGTTGGTTAGCTAAAGTAGCTCGAGCTACCCCAAATTGATATATTATATGTCCTGAAACTCATTCCGGATTGCGAGATACGGCTGGTTTATGGTCCTGACGGTCCGGATCACTTAACTTCGACCGGTCTTCTTTTGATCTATCTGGGCCACGAAATAATCAGCGACCCGTTCTACATCAAACCACTTGTAAAGCCCATTTTCTTTTTGAACGCCGTTTTCCACTCGTCTCCTAGGTGTATACAGAGTTGGAGATACCCACTCTTGAGATCAATCTTTGAAAAGATGGTAGCACACGCCATCATGTCTAGCATATCATCAAGACGCGGTTTGGGAAACCAGTACTTGATCGTGATCTTATTGATGGCTCTATTGTCCACACACATGTGCCACGTGCCATATTTCTTGTGTGTGAGAGAAGGGCAGCCACAACGCATGGGCTTATTCTTTCCTGAATGAATCCTTTCCTCAAGAGCTCATGAACTTGCTTCTTTAACTTCGTGTGCTTTGTGGGATTCATTTGGTAATGCGGGAGGTTAGGTAGAGTTGATCTCGGGGCAAGATCATCCAGGAGGTGGGAGCTCATCTGGGAGGTCATCAAGAATAACATCCTTGAATTCCTCCATCATCCGAATCACTTCACGTGACAACTTTACATCAACTTGGGGTGTAAATTCCCTAGCCACAAGGGCATACACCTTGGAATCAGTCTTAGTCTCTATCTCAAATTCTTTTGCGTTTATAATATTCAGAGACTTGGACTGAGGTTTCTTCACATCCTTCTGATCACCTCCCTTGACATCTTCTTTCTTCTTATCTAGGGTGCTCTTGGGTGGGAGAGGGTTCAAGATAATCCTCTTGCCTTCATATATGAATGAACACGTATTCGAGCGACCAAATACCGTTGCGCTCCTATCATACAACCAAGGCTTACCCAAGATGATGCGACCAACATCCATAGGCACCACATCACATTGCAGCGTGTCTTTATAAGATTCAAACTGGATAGGGATAAGACACTGTTGGGACACTTGGAATGGAGGATCCATCAACCTAAGCAACATGATATGGTTGAGGATGGAAAACAGACTTTAAACCTAGCCGAGCCACTGTACTCGCTAAGACCACATTGGTGCAAATGCCGCTATCTATAATCACTTTGTAGCTCTTGTCTCCACACATGTGAACCGCCATAGCTAGCCGTACAGTCCGCCTTACATCCCCTTGATTCCTCTGTTTCCCTAGCAAAACCCCCTTGAATCCCATACCATAACCCTAACCTAAACCCTAGATCCCCAAATTCAAATTTTCCCCAATCATCTAAACCCTAGATTTCTAATTACCCTAATTGGCCTAAAATTCCAAACACCCAACCCTTCAATTCTCCAATCCCCATCAATTAAGACTTGAAAACCCCAAATCTTTTAACCAATAAATTAACCTAAACCCTAGTTAGTATTAGTTTCTCTTTTGAAATTGAATTAGTTCCTATGCTAATTGGATGTTTTTACATCCATAAAATCCTATAATTTAGTGTTTTAATGGCCATACAAGGTGTAGCTATTACATATATGGTCCAAATTTCTCATAGTTGAATGCTTGATTCTTGATACTGCGTGATGATTTAGCGTAGTTTGTAAATTTTAATTATTTAGATGAAGTGGCTGATTGATCTCACCTAATTATTTAGTCACATATATGCATCTTACATCACTTGTCCTCTGATTTTAGTTTCAAGTCATACCAAGAAGCATGGTTACGTAAGGGGTGGACGCAAGCAATGGAAGAGGAAATAGGTTGCTCTTTATTAGAACAATACATGGGAACTCACTAGTCTACCTGCCAGTGAATGGGTTGTTGGTTGCAGGCAGTGTTCGAAGTTTTGGTATCGCTACAAGTTTCATTAGCTGGGCATGCGGAAACAATATCGATATCGCTGTTAATATCGCTGATAACCTGGAAATGCGGGGAAAATGGTGGAATTTTTTAGTGAACCTTAGGAGATGATAAAATACACATATTTGCATATTTAGGAGTAAAAAAAGGGGCACGCATAATATGTTTCAATTTAATGGGGGCCTAAAAGCATGTGCTACTATAAGAAATCAATCCAACCATCTCATCCATCCCATTTATCCATCCAATATCTAACCTTTCATCCAAACATCCATTGATATTTCAGAATATTGGCAACACATAATATTTTGCAATAAATTATTAACAACTAAACAAGAAACTAGAGATTGTGGTCTCGTTATTGTCATGTTTTGATAATGATAATATCGTGATAGTATCAATATTATTGTCAACAAATTGAACATTGCATACAACCATGCGCCCATAGAAAAATATGAAACTAGAATTTTTTAATATTAAGATTTTTAGCAATATTGATACAAGGGCGATATTATTGAAATATTGCAAATACATTGACGATACAAGCGGCACCAAGAATTTACACAGTAAAAAATATCGGTGATACACTAGCTGTATCCAGTGTTTGAAGTTTCGGTATCTCCACAAGTTTCGTTAGCCAGGGATATAGAAACAATATCGATATCGTAGATAATATTGATTGTAACCGGAAATGCGGGGAAAATGGGAAACACGATGGAACTTTTCAGTGAAACTTTATGAGATGATAAAATACACATATTTACATATTTTGGAATAAAAAAATTGCAAAAAGAGTGCATACATAATAGGTTTCTATTTAATGGGGGCCTAAAAGCATGTGCTGCTGTAAGAAATCAGTCCAACCATCTCATCCAGCCCATCTATCCATCCAATATCTAACCTTCCATCCAAACATCCATTGATATTTCAGAATATCAGCAACACATGATATTTCCAAATAAATCGTTAACAATTGAAAAAAAAACTAAAGATTTTGGTCTTGTTATTGCCATTTTGCGATAATGATAATATCGTGATATTATCAACTATTATCAGTCGACAAATTGAACGCTGCGTACAACCATGTGCCCATAAAAAATATGAAATGGGAATTTTTTAATACACAAAGTTTTGGTGTATTGATACATTAACAATATTATTGAAATATTGCAGATACATTGACGATACAAGCGACACTTGGAATTTACGCAGTAAAAAATATTGGCGATACATCGGTGGTATCAATGCATTGACAATGCAAATGATGCCTGAAATTTAAACAATTGAAAATATTGACGATATCAATACATTGGCGATATTTAGTGATACATCGTCGATACCTAGAATTTTTTTTACTATCAGTGTTATCAGTATCGCTACAAGTGTTATTGGTATCGCTGAGCTAGAAATAGAGATAGTATCGAGGGATATTTCGATAATATCGGAGATAATTCAAACACTGGCTGTATCAATGCATTGGCAATACAAACGACGGTTGGAATTTATACAATTGAAAATATTGATGATATCGATACATTGGCGATATTTAGTGATACATTGCCGATACGTAGAATTTTTTATACTATTAGTGTTATCGGTATTGTTGGGCTAGAGATAGAGATAATATCGGGGATATTTCGATAATATCAGAGATAATTTAAACACTGGTTGCAGGTGGGTGTACAACATTAAGTTTCACCTTGCTGGTATAGTTTAACGTTTAAAGGCTCACTTGGTTGTGAAGGGATATACTTAGATCCTCGGTGTTGATTTTATTAAAATATTTTGTCCTATTGCCTGGTTGAACTCTATTCATGTTATCCTATTCGTGGTCATTAATCATGATTGGCAAGGTATTTTGTAATGGTAACAGTGGCCATAATGGCCACTACCATTACCTTTACGATACGGGGTGTAACGGCTGGTATGTGGGTTGTAACGTTTGTTATGGTCTCCTTTTTTTTTAAATTTTATTTATTGAAAAGAAAACTCGAAAAAAACTGTTATGGGGCTGTTACAGCCTTTACAGGTCATTTTTTTTTTTTTTTCCCGTAATGGCCATCACGGCTTTTACGACCCTGTAATGTGTAATAATTGCCACTGTTGCCTTTACGTAACGGCCTTTATGGCACACCATGATGATTGGCCCCTCTTCTAATTAGACATAACAAATGCCTTTCTTCATTGTGATCTCATAGGGGTCTATATGGAGCAACCACTTGAGTTTGTTGCTCAAGGGAAGTCAAACAAGGTGTATAAACTGAACAAGACAATTCATAGGCTAAAGCAATCACCACGTGCTTGGTTTGAAAAATTCAGTAAAGATGTGCTAAACTATGGTCTTGTTCGAAGTCTTATTGATCATTCCATGTTTGTAGGGAAAGACACCTCAGGTCTTGTTTTGTTAGTGGTGTATGTTGATGATATTGTTGTTATATGAAGTGACAATAGGGGGATTGAGGAGCTAAATAAGTATCTTCAAGGGCATTTTCTCATAAAAATCTTAGTCAATTTTCCATACTTTCTTAGTGTAGAAATTGCTAGATCCAAGGAAGGAATTAATGTATCAACGGAAATATGTTCTATATTTGTTCAAGGAGAGAGATCTTCTTAGTATTAAGTAGGTTGATACACCAATGGATCCGAATCACAAACTGGTTGGTGACCAAGGCGATATATTTGAAGACCCAGGGAGATATAGAAGATAGGTTGGGAAACTCATCTATTTAACTATCACTTGGCTGGACATCTTATGTTGTGAGTGTGGTGAGCCAATTTATGAGCTCTTCGAGAGTATCTCACATGGATGCAGTTGCTCGGACACTACGACATCTTAAGTATGTTCTGGATCTGCTCATAGTGATAGGTCTTCTTGGCACTAAGCAAGTTGATACACCAATGGATCTGAATCGTAATCTGGTTAGTAATCAAGGAGTTGGTGTAGTTAGTCAGTTTATGAAGGCTCCTCATATGTCTCATATAGAGGCATACTTTGCATACTTATTTAAAGGTAGCTTGGCCTGTGGAATTCTTTAAAAGCAAAATGGACATCTTAGAGTAGAAAGGGCGTTTTGATGTAGAGGGGGCTGATTCTCCTTCTCAATAGGCGGTCTACCATAGGTTATTGTACGTTTGTAGGGAAAAAATTGATTACATGGAAAATCAAGAAGTGTTGTCACTTGGTCAAGCATAGAAGCAGAGGGCTATGGCCCATGCAACTATGCAAACTTATTTGGTTGAAGACATTAATGTGCGAGCACATGATTCGTGGTGGATGTTCTTATGAGATTGTATTGTGATAATTAGGCAACGTCTTATATCGCCAACAATCTAGTTTATCACGAAAGAACCAAGCACATTGAAGTGGACCGTCACTTCATTAGGGAGAAGTTTGCTAACTATGCAACATGCAAACTTATTTGGTTGCAGACATTAATGTGCGAGCTCAAGAATTCGTGGTGGATGTTCTTATGAGATTGTATTGTGATAATTAAGCAACATCTCATATCGCCAACAATCTAGTTTATCACGAAAGAACCAAGCACATTGAAGTGGACTGCCACTTCATTAGGGAGAAGTTTGCTAACGAGGGAAATATTAGGTCTCAAGGGAAAGAGAGAGACATATTTATGATGTCTTTAAGTCGGGCTTTTTTAAATAGATTCTTTGTTAAGCTAGACATTCGTGATATATATGCTCCAACTTGAGGAGTGTTGAGGCATTATGACCACACATGTGGATCACCCTGGTTGCATGTGTGGTCTATTGTTTACTCATGTGGTCCACATATAGGTTTGGGTTTGTGTTGGGCTTGGTTATATGTTTGGATTAGAGTCTTTAAGCCTATATGTTACTGTTATATGTTATCTCTAAGCAAGGGGGTATGATTGTAATTTTCATATGATTAGTAATTACCCTAATAAGAAAAGCGAGGTGGGGTGGTGTGGACGTGTTGAAGCTCTCTCTCCCCACCTTTTCATTTTTCCTCTCATCGTTCTTCTTCTCTTTTCTTCATGATTAGCTACAATATCAATGAAATTATTGCTAAAGAAGTAGGGTTTTGAGGCACTTATTTTACACGTTGATGAGGAGTAGGAGGCTTATGAGCCCCATGGGCCTGGTATTTGGAGGAGAGGCATTAGGGTTGCAGTGGGGTGTCACTCAGCATGAGCTTGGGCAATTGAGAGAGCGATGATCAAACTTTTCACCCATCTGTGATGGCAATGGAGCGTGTGGAGGTGACGCTTGCGATGATAGGGTGACCACAAGTGATAATGATATTCATAGGGAGAGTTCGGATCAGAGGCCTTTTGTCCATTCATTATGGAGAGGTAGTTTGACCATGTAACCTAGGGCCTAGACCATGGTGATCATCCCACAACTACACATCCATGGGTGGGAGAGTCATTTGATACATGATGAGGAGGGTATTGAACATAGCATTGGATTTATATATCTTAGTGATGGGAAAGGGAGCTCTACTCGCATGCTTATGGTTTGGCTCCCCTTTGTATGGTTACAAGATGACTATTTCTAGTTGCTCCGACATATATCCTTAGTCATGAGTATTGTAATGGGTTTAGAACATAGTTCTAAAACTCGGTCTCTCAACTTGCATTGTGAGACTAGATTTGGGAAGACTAAGATTTGAACCCTAGACCTTTTACAAAGGTAAGCAATGATCTTCACAATACGAGTTAAGTCACCGAGTTTTAGAATTATGTTCTAAACCCATTACATGGTATTAGAGATCTTTTGGAAGGTGGGCCACAGTAGTAGGAACAATTTGTGTAGTTGCAAGCAACGTTTTCTGATGTGTTAAAATGGATGGAAATGATGGGTCACGAGCAATCTTTACCCCCCAGATGTGGATGCACCAGTGAACAACAATCACAGTAGCCACTCTAAGTGGGCCACAACTTCAACACGAGCTCTGATTGCGATCAACAAGCTCTACAATAGAGATCGCAAGCTAGATGAATTGAAGCCCCCAGAAGATCTTTAATGTTCACCACACCAATAGTAATCAAATGGCCACGAAGCAAATATGAGATACGACCATGAAGGTATCAACCCCAACGATCAGATCTGAGATCCACCAACAATAGATGTGGGTTTCACAATGTTAAATCAGATTAGCAACCATCATATCTGGTGTAACATGCTGATGATACGACATTGATTAGCAATGAAAAAGAAAGATGATGGTTGGATCTCTAATGCGACAACGATCTGAGAAAACTGGTGGGTTTCCGGTTGCCGGAATCAATCGTAGCAGATTTGGAACTGATGCAGGACGCCCTAATTATGATGCATGCTCATGAACACATATAATCTAGCGGAACTAAAAGACAATAATAATCTAAAATTTAACATCAACCATCATAAACTAAGAAAATCATAAAGGAAACATGCAATGGAGCGGGCCATCTTCGTAACCATGAAGTGTGGAATTCAATTATCGCTTGGGTTGGATCCGACGAGGGATGGGACCTCCCGATCTTGCATGGTCTTAACCCAATCGATCAATGGGGATCACTAGCCCGAGGAATCGAAAGGTTTCTCGGATTAGGGATTTGGAAAATCTGGAGAATTAGGTTTAGGATTAATTCTCAGATTTTGATCATGGAGAATTAAGAAAACCAAGGTTTAGAATGTAGGGGAAGAAAGATAAATTACTTGGAAGAAGTTGGAGGGGCACAAGAAGAAAAGTGAAGAAGGAGATTAAGGAAGATGATGAAGTTCCATGAGAGAGAAAGAGAAGAGAGAGGTCACCAAAGAGGTTTTCATTAATAATAATCAACTAATCTTGTTTTTAGGGCTTAGCCCACTTAAACAAGCAAAGGAAAGACATAAAAGTACTAAAATACCCCTAATTGCTTAAGCAAAAACGGAACTAAAACATAAACTTGCGCAGAAGTCCAAGCGCTCGAAGACGTCCAAAAACGTCCAGAGAGTTTCGGGCGCTAGAGAGGCTAAGTTCGGGCGCCCGATTGGGCGCTTGAAGACAGTGAAATCTGTCTAGCGGGTCTTCTTCCTCCTACACATGTGTCCTCCCAATGTGGGGTCTTCAATGTGTCAAATCACGTGTGTAGGGTCTTCAATGCTCCTCAATAGTCGCCTAGCCACAAGGAAGATGCTTGTGGTGGGCGCTTTCTTCGTTGGTATACGTGAAAAGGTCTTGTGTCTTCATCAGGAACTCATGCAGTTGAAGAAAATAAAATGTTAATGACAGCAATCTGGGACCAACTAGATCTACTAGATCTCCCTGGGAGTAGCCCACTCTGATACCATATTGACGACCACATTGTGTTGTTCTTAGCGCCTGATGATGAGCAGAAGGGTAGAGAGAGAAGGGAGAAGAAGAGAAGGAGCGTGGCAGAGAGAAGATTTGAGGGAGAGGGTTTGCTAATGGTAGATGTGGAAACCCCAAGCTAGGGTTATTTGAAATCCCTAAGCACTCTAGTCCTTTGATAATGATATTACATGGGCTTGAGCCCTATGGGCCTTATTACATGTACAAGGCCCCAATGGGCCTTGTTACAAAACTCAACCTCTCAACACTTCCCCTCAAGCCAGAGCATCCCAATGTTGCCCATCTTGGAACAAGGGCTCGCATAATCAAAATTAAGAAAGAAATACTCTTAACATCCTCCTTAAACTCAAGGTGCTTTGAAAAGAGAAATTCGAGTTTGGACAGCCACATAAAACATTTATTAAAAGAAACAATAAATAAAAGATATCACAGCAATCGAGATGAATAGTACAGGCTGTGATGAGAGGCAAGCAGGTGAGCAAGTAGTGGAAGCGAGACGACGAACAACTTTAGGCGAATAGGTGCTCATGCAACTTAAGCAATGTGAGCAATCGGACTAACTATTTGGCACAAACAAGTCTTGATCAACCATCAAGCTCAAACAAGGCTTGGCCAACTTCTCCAATACCATGTTGACGGCTACATTGTGCTGTTCTTAGGGGATGATGATGAGTAGCAGGGTGAAGAGAGAAGGGAGAAGAAGAGGAGAGAGTGGCAGAGAGAAGATGAGAGGGAGAGAGCGGTTGCTAAAGGGTGATGTGGAAACCTGAGACATTAGGGTTATTTGAAACCCTAAGAACTCTAGTCCTTTTTATAATGATATTACATAGGCTTGGGCCCTATGGGCCTTATTACATGGACTAGGGCCCTATGGGCCTGATTACAAAACTCAACCTTTCAACAATAAGGAATTGCATCAGTTCCACCATACAATATTAGTTATCAGAGGGTGAAATTCTTTAGGAATTTCTAATGATTGCAAATCTGCAAGCATGTTTTTAAATATACTCATGCACATCATATTAATCTGGCACCATTTTCTGCAAATTGAGTTGGATCATAGAAACACAATAGGGGTGAATTGGATTGGTCATAAAAAATTTAGAAGTGGTTTTAAATTGCCAAAATATGGAAATATATGACTTCGTTTAATGCCATTCCATTATCATCAAGGCCTTCTTCCAGATATTTGAGGTTTAACAACTGGCTGCTTACCTGACATAAACCCTCCTTTACCTGAGTTGGCGACCATGGCGCATCACAACCAGGCGTAGTGGAATTTTAGTCAAATCATATCATTTTATGGCATTTCTAAGTAATGACAAGCTATTTAAAAAACTTGGCCAATCAGATGTGGTAGGACTAGTGACAGTATTTCATCACCATCCATTCAAAAGATAAAACTAACTTTAAAAGCCTTGAAAATCATGAATACTAACAGTTTTAATGTTTTATCTTCATTAATGAATTATGTCTCAAGTACAAATTTGTCAAATAGATTTCAAGTTGAATTAAGGACGATCTTCAATGTTATTAAAATTTGCATCATCAAGGAACCTAAATCGTAAATTCATAGAACTTCTACAACATTGACTTGCAAAATTCCCCCCCTTCTATTCACAGACTATGCTGTAGTAGAGAAGCCAGAATTGGTAATGTGGATGCAAGGAGGCCATGATTATATTGTTCTTAGGAATTTGGACACTGATGGAATACGCATTATTGGAAGTGTACTTGGCCAAAGTATTGCTCTTGATCATTTCATTCGGCAGGTACAAGTAATTTGCAAATACCATAGTATCATATAATTTTAGTCATTTTTATAACCACACTCCTTCCATAGGTTGATGGTATGGTTGAGGAATTCACAGATATTAATCGCAGCATGGAGAAGAGTGGCACCTTTACTATGCAGAGGAAGAAGCTCTTTCAACTTGTTGGGAAGGCGAACTCAAACCTTGCTGATGTGATTCTAAAACTTGGTCTTTTTGACAGGTGATGCCTTTACATTACTCATCAATGATTTCTTGATTAATTATGAGCTTTGATATTTGAGATTTCAGTGTAATAATCCTGATGAGGTTTAAACCATGAGTTGTCATCAATGTTGAAAGGCTTGGATTTGACTAGGTAGTTGATATCTTTCATCTGAGAGCAATTTTTCTATGTGAATGAAAACTGTCTCAGTTCATATACGAGGTTAGTCAATCATCATAACTTGGCTAGATCTAGTATAATCAGCCCGGTTCTGAGTTGATCAATGAATTAAACATTTTTGTGTACATAGGAAATGGAATGATCCTTTAAAACACGCATGAACTCATTGGTAAAAATGACCAGCATTCAAACCCGAGTCGATATGATGAAGAAAGCCAAACTGATGATATTTCTCTGAGTATTTACTCCTTGCTAGAAGGCATGGAAGATTATTTTATGGTTCAGTCAAAACTCCAATAACTTGTATCCGTGGCAGGTGCCTTTTGTACAAAATCTTATGATATAAAAATTTGAGAATCTCTCTGATATTTATGTCTTAAGTTGTATTTGTTCAATATAGAAATTATTAAGGTTCCAACGCATCTGCATGGTTTTTGAAAGAAACTGACATCTAGAACTCTTGAGAAAGGCTATCGATACTTATATATTGCTTACATAGAAAAACCTTTTCACCTCAGGAACTTCGGTGGAAATAATATTCAAAGAGTCACCTAGCTGAGGGCCTTCCCCTTCCTATTGTCCTATCAATGCTCCAAATAATAAGGCAAACATAAAACAAAAAAGTCTAAACATGCATTTGCGGTGGACATGTTTGTTACTAATTATTAGATCTTATTAATTTTGAGAATCTCTTAAATAATTTGTGTGGAAACATGATTGATTGCTGCAGAGAACCATAAATTATAGTCTTCCTAGTTGCATCGTAACTCACGGACAATTCAATCAGTCGTTATTGACTGTCTATTAGGTCCACAATAAAGAAGTCATTCCAATAAGACAATTCTATCTGATGAACAGACTAAAAAATGGACAGTCATGGTTCTTTATGGAAAACCATGTTCAATCAACTGTTTGAACCTTCCATTTGGTGGGGCGCAGCATGCATTGCATTTGGCTGTAATGAATTCCTTTGATCAGACAACTTTGACTGTCCCATCCATGGCTTGAAAACAGATTGCTGTTAAAAAGAAGGCCAACTTTTGGATGAATAGGATCATCTAGTCGGTGTGAACTTTTCATGGTGGCTCTATCAAGCTTTAGACTTGACCTAAGTGGCAGTGCAGATTGGTTGATTGGACTGTATATAACCACTTGGGATTGGTTCTCATTTATGTAACTTTGTTTTCCATGGGCATTTGAATTGTTTTAGAATGAGGATTTCTGCACATGGGAATGGATGCCCAGATAAACCCAATCACCTTGGATACTTAAATGACAATATTCAAAGAATCAGCTATCTCAGGACCTTCCCCTTTCAGTTAATGAAACAAATAATAAAGCAAATATGCTCATGAAGATGTCTAAATACATGGCTTTCTAAGTAAAATGGCTCAAAACAGCATTCTAATAATTTACATGGCTCTAGTATTTTCAAAATTTTATATTAATTATTGAAAAGTAGAGTCTACACATCATCTAGAATGGAACAATCATTTTCCTAATATGCTAGCAAATACTTCTAAATATGTTTTTCAAAGAAAAAAAAAAACTATCAATAAGCCAACTAGTGTTAAATGAGTCAGTTGGAGCTGGGCCTCTAAGCAATGGAAAGCCCAAGTCCAAACTAATTACTTGTTGGGCCTTCAGGGTCAGCCTGAACCCAGACCACAAGCACCCTGCTACCAGCTGCCAGATCAGTGGCAAATTAGCACCCCTGGCCAAGTTGGCACGTGTGCCACCAATAGCCTCCTTTTTTTTTTTCTTCCCCAATAGCTTCTTCTTATGAATTAATTTCTCATGAAAAAGTGATCCGGTTATCTCCGAGCCTATTCGTTAAGTGCCCCTAGCTGTAATGGGACACTTTCCAATCCATTGATATAGATGTTCATTAGGTCCAACACGTTTCATGGGCCACCCTGCAAACATCACGCCAATCTGACAAATGTTAACCATTTAATCAATAGTCTTTAGTATATTGGTCAAGATTGCTTCGTAGAAAATGTCCACTGAACAATTTGATCCATCGATTTGTTAGGTCCACCTTGGATTGCTTATGATTTTAAGGGCCTGTTTGGATACTCCCCCATAATAGCCTTCTTTTACTATACTTTTTTAATAAAAATTAGTTTGATAACAACATTCCTAAAATTATATTTTTAGCTTAAACATACTTCGACAGCCATAAGAAAAAAATTGAGAAGTTTGGAAAAAAAATTGAGAAGTTTGAAGAAAATTTAGAAGTTAGGAAAAAAAATTGAGAAGTTTGAAGAAAATAGAGAAGTTTGGAAAAAAAATTGAGAAGTTTGAAGAAAATTGAGTAGTTTGAAAAACAATTGAGAAGCTTGAAAAAAATTGAGAAGTTTGAAAAAACTTGCGAAGATTTGAAAAAAATTGCGAAGTTTGAAAAAATTGAGAATTTTGAAAAAAAAAAAAATTGAGAAGTTCGAAAAAAAATTGAGAAGTTCGAAAAAAATTGAGAAGGTTGAAAGAAATTAAGAATTTTGAAAAAAATGAGTATTTCCAAAATTTTATATTAATTATTGAAAAGTAAAGTCCATACATCATCTAGAATGGAACAATCATTGTCCTAATATGCTAGCAAATACTTCTAAATATGTATTTCAAAGAAAAAAAAAGGCTCATGGAGTCATTCTAATAACTTGTATACCATTCGTAAATCCAAGATCTATCAGTACTTAAAATTTGTAGGTTATTAAAAAGAAAAAAAATGTTGTTCCTGTTAATTCTGATCAACTACTACAGGTTATTACTAGTATGAGTCTCAAAATTCTAGTCTTCATTGTATTATAAATTAGAGGCACAATTCATCTACAGTGGAATGAGGGCCACACACACATTGATGAAATGATGGCCATTTATATTAATTTTCTTTTTTGGACAATTATTAGAGTAAATTGCTGTGGAGTGAGTCCTTAACATATTTCTTTTTCTAAGAAGGGTATGCTCAAATTAATATAAAATCTTGAGAAATCATTGATCTACTTGCAGCTCAACCAGGTCTTTCCAATTGGCCTGGCCTCTTGGTCCAAAAATGACTAATTATATTACCAACCTAGCAAATTTCTGCTGACATAGTTCACTTGGACTGCAAAATCAAAATTCCAGTTTTCTGAATTGAATCCAAGTTTTTGAACATTGATTGTATATTAACTTTCAAAATGACTGAATTAGGATTATAACCTAGCACATAATTGGATGCATCTCATGCTCATCTACTCTCATTGTTCAGATCTGAAATTGCTTGGCGTGATGCAAACTACGCCCAGATATTGGAATACCTTAGAGATGAGTATGAGCTTGCACAACGTTTCGGAAGCCTCGATTTCAAATTGAAATTTGTGGAGGTATAATCCTTCTTGCTATTGTCATTTCCCTTGGAAATAATTTCTTGTAGAGTTCAATGTTCATGAAGAAAGTTTGCAATTGGTTCAAAACTCACCGATTGAGCTAAAATGAACTTGCTGGCTTCGTTGATGGACTGGGTTTAGGTGTGCCTTGTGCACCAGCTCCAGACTCTTACCATAGTTTTGTCTGTTTCCGATCAATTTAATTGACTAACAAATCCTCTATGAGGCTGGTGAGTTTGTTGTTGACTCTTACTAAAATGAAGGTGGAGATTGAACAGCTTATTTCCAGATTTCAATAGAGATTGTCAGGCTTCATGTCTGACTAGGGCTCTTTTACTTTTCTCACGCAAACTATTCTTGTGGCTTATTCGGCTTCCCTATGCAGCACAACATCCACTTTCTGCAAGAAGTTCTGCAACACCGAAGGTCAGATCACTTGGAATGGTGTGTCATTCTACTGCTAAGCATAGATAACATACTATCAATATATGAAATAGTCCATGAATCTGCCGTAACCCCTCTCTAAGAAAGCCCATATTGGAATCCGCTTATTGCTGTAGCAAGCAAGACTATGGTTGCCGAAATCTTCGACTTCTGTACAAGTGTAGGTATGTTGGGTCCTGAAGTACCACTTTTCCGACACTGCACCTGCTCCTGCTTGTTTGCTGCTGTTAACTGAAGGTGCCTCTAAGACTGCCGTTGGCAGTGTCTGAGTCTAGGCTTTATCAAATACTTGTTTACGAAATCGGTAGTGGGTTTCTCTTCAGGTTAACATCCAGAATTTTTCCTCAATGGCATTTGCATTGCAATGTTTGTAATAAGACCTTTGTTTATAATCAATTCAAAATTTTGGTAGTAGAACAAGTGTTATTACGACCAGTGATGTTTCATATTATCAGTTCATGACCTGCGCACACATTTTTACATTCGAAGATCATCTTTGTCATCATGCTCTATTTTTCATTTTGGGTTCCATAGAATTCGGAGGAAATGAGAATATGTGGGAAAATTGTAAAATTTTCAGTGCATGTATAGGAGGGGTTAGAGTTTTTACTGAGGCTACATGCGTTTATGGCTCTCTACCCATCTGCATGCCTAACACATTTTCTAATATGGAAAACTAGTGCAAGATCTGACCGGGCCATTTGGTGGGACACTGTAGATAAATTATTGCCCGAAATATAGGGCAACATTAGTTTTTTCTAATCGTTTGTTTATTTTAGTCAATGTAGCCCACCTGATAAGTAAACCTGCCAGACAATCAGGCGTAGGAAACTGTAAAGTGCGAGCAACGCCATTCACTGCTTGGATATTGCACACAGAGCTGAGCACGTGGGTGGTATTAGTGTTAGATATGTGACCGGGAAAGTCTACCTTTCATATGTTGACGGATCTTGTTTATCTATGACCACTTAGTTAAATGGCATAGCCTTTTGCATTCCATTATTAATTGTTTATGAATCCCATGGATTAAATATGTTTAGGGCATGTTTGGTTTTCCAATTACATGGGTAAATGGCTGGAAATGAATAATGATTACTTTTGTAATTGTGGTGACATCACCTATTTGATTGCAATGATGAATTTGCTACCATTGTTTGCTTTACCTGGGCATCACTGTAAAAATGATAGTTTTATAATATAAAAATGTAATTATTATAATGTCCTTTACCAATTTCCTCTACAGTGTGTATTTAAGTTTTGATTTACGAGAAGTAATTCTTGTTTAAACAAACACCTTGAAATGTATTGACTCATTTACTTTGAATTGCATGGGAAATTGGAAACCAAACACGCCTTTAGAATCATCTTGTGGGTCAATGGAGAAAGATTGAAGTAGACACGACCACGCTAATGCTAAGAGAGTTGTCTCCATGGTTCTGAAGTACCATAAGTATCATAACTGCTTCATTGGGTTTGGGCATAGATTAGTTTTATGGTTATCTTGTGTGCAGAACTAATGATGACTCGGGATAGATTGATCTATAACATTGGGCATCTTGTTGCCATCATCCTCCACATGAGAGTGATTATTTGCTTGTTTTAAGAGTACCTGTGATGGGCTTGATTGGGCATTTTTGTTAGTGGATCACATCAAGTCTTTTAATTAAGAGGTTCATTATGCTCGGATTGGATTGACTTGATTGTGTTCTCGCTATGATCAGTAAAACCTGAGGTTTTTTTTCTTTTTCTTTTTCTTTTTATGAAGGATTTCATGGCCTTAGTGTTGTACTATTTTGAGGTTACATTAGTAGTTGACATGCAAGTGTGTTGGGTGCACACATTAAGACGTGCAAAGAGCTTCAATGTATCAACATGGTATCCACTAATGTGCTTGGGAGTTGTTTGTAGATGGATCTTGTCGATTGAATCATTAATCAAATGTTTTAAAGCTGTACAGCAATTTCAAATGCTTTTAAACGGTTTATCAAATGTCTTTAACCTTTAGATTTTTTTTTTTTTTTTTTTTTTACACCATTAAAAGCTAACTGGATGGACATCCAACGATTAGATCTTTTTAATGGCATACTACTGGTGCTTATGACCAAGGTTGGATACCATGAAGAGTGGAAGTATTTGGGTTAATTAGGGTGCATGATTAGGCAATATTGTGGACTTTGTAATTTTGATGTAGGGCATACCAAAGATCATGAAACTTGGTGTAGAGACTGATAGACGGATGGAATCATCCGTATGTGGTCCTACTGTAATGGACGCTTACCCCTCTCCTTCCTACTTCTTTCCTCTATTGTTTATACTTTATTTTTATTCAGTTCCAAATTTGAAAACTTCATCATCTCTACTTACCTAATTAGAAAACTAATGAGAGATGGAATGAAAAATCTTCTAAAATTAGAAAGTTAGCTAGAAATTGCCTTCCAAGTGTCCTTGATTGATTATGCTTCTTTCCTCTCAATTATGTGTTACTTAATGGAAACTTCCCAAATTGAAAATTGTACACAGTACACACATTGGAACATCCACATGTGGAACCATGAAACCATCTTGACTGTTCATATTGACATGGCCTATATGTCCAGCGATCGTTCCATGTCTCACATGTGAAGGTCATCACTTATGGCTTATACCTTTGGTGCGATCTTAGTCCCTTGATCATCGGACACCTAAATCTGGCCATCTATTGGATGATCTGTGACTTACTAATGCAACGGGTGTTGGTCGCATGCTGGGTAACATCAGGTGGTAGTCGTTTTGACCTCAGATGTTGCAGATAGTAGTGGAAATTGGATGGAAGAGATTGAAACTTGATCGATCATGCAACATCTCACTAATCATGTCTTTTCAATTTCACGTGGATACATTTTATGACGTGATAATCGTAATGGATTGGATTCAATCAAGACCGTTGATTCAGATTGTGTGAGATCTCAGCCACTGGATATCCGTTTGGATTGAAATTTTACCAGTAGCCAAACATTGATGTCCTTGAAAAATTAAACGATTCAAACTTGTCAAAAAATCGCTTGATCTAAAAGAATTGATCGAATCTATCCATATGCACATATGATGAACAACATATAAAAATTCTAATATGGTTTAATCTTGTGAATTGCATACCTGTTTGTAGAACCCTACTCGGGTCAATGCAATAGATCTACTTATGTCCTAACTCATCTACAACTGTGTAGACGCCTAGGCGTTTCAACAGCAGCTATCAGGTTCGAAATGCCAAGGAGACACTAACCCCACTGGTGGGTGGGTGCATCGTGTGACTAGCTGTAGAGGTGCCTTGTGCAGCTAACAGGGTGGGTGCATTGCATGAAACCAAGTAGTTCGAGGAGGTACCCAAGTACCAACCGAAGCTCCCAGTAAAAATTGTGTGCAAACCACGAGGTAGGCAGCACATCTCGAGCCGCTTGCCACGTTGTAGACACCCCTGCCTTTGGCTGCAAAGAAGAATGAATGGCTAGATGAATGGAGGTCCATATCCAAAACTCTAGGTCCTAACCCAGTAAACTCACCCATTCAAATCCTAATCTATACCCCAAGCCCTAGCTTCGAACCCAGTCAACTCACCCTAAAATACTAGCACAAAAAACCAATTATAGGAAAAACCAGGCCAAAATTTTCCGGAGGGTCAACTCATTGAGTTAGCTCACCCTGTCAGCCCAGCCCTTATACCTAGTCAACTCACCTAGTTAAAGCCCAAAACCGAACCTAAGTCCAAGCCCAATTCCGGCCCTCAGCTTTGGTGCAAGTCCAAGCCTCAAACCTGAGGCTTTTCTACCCCAGGTTTGGAGCTCCAACTGTCCGAAGCTGGAGCAGAGCGTCCGTACGGGCGACACCCAGGGGGCCGCTCGCCACTATTTACCTAGAACTGCCACTTTTCGCAGCTATAAACACCACATCTCCCCTTCATTTTCAACATCCACTCACATTCTCTCCAGTCTGGAGAGTTTCGAGTCCATCTCCACCCTCTTTTAGTCTATTCCTCTACTGAGGAAAGCCCGAGTGCGAGTGAAAAGAGTCTAGGTCCCGATTCCAGTCCAGCCTGACCCCGGTCCAAGCCTCTCAAGCCATCCAAATCCTAGTCAAAGCCACTTGAGCTAACCTACGTGATACCTCCAGTCCATCCAATTGTTTATATTTCAAGCATCATCTAGTTCATCTCCAACATAATGCAACACTCTTTATTTTTTCAACCCCCTTGCTCATTGCATCATAACACTCTTCACACTTGATAAGCCTAAGCATATGCTTTGTGGTTTGCCAACTTGATTAGGATCTTACCCATCAGAAACTCTGACTGATCAATACATAGTCATACATTGTTCATAGCACTTGTTAGTTTGAGAAGTATGCTCTGCGGTTTGCTGATTTGATCAGATCCTGCCAATCAGAAACTCTTACTGATCAAACCCCCATCATGCATCATTTTAGTTCCTAGTATTTTTCTTTTCTTTGAGAATATATAAGAGTTGATCCTAACCTTCAAAGATAGTCAGATCCAGTGAAGTAGAGATCGTACATTCGTACAAGCAGAGTGGGTGCCTAATACCTTCCCACCCTATAATCGTGGTCCCTTACCTTGAATCTCTGACCGCAGATCAATGTGTCATTTTAGAGGAGGGAATCTTCCTCTGATGGATTGATTAGTGTGATCAAGCCTCGAATCATCCCATGGTGAGTTGGAGTTCTAATGGATGATAGATCTTGTGAATTGGGTTCCAAAACTAGTAACATATGGTTAAATTACCAGTACTGGGACATCATAAGAAGTTTCATCCTGTTCGGAGTTTCAAAATTCAGTCTGTGCAAGTTATATAGGAGTTTCATAAGCATATAAATTTACATTATTAATTCACCATTAAAATAAAAACATTTCGTGAAAATTTTCTCTAGGATTTTTGAAACTCGAGTTTCGAAAAATTCAAGGCGTTACAATTAGACATCGTACAGGATCTCAACACGATTATCGTAATAAACCCAGCTCAGGACTGAGATTCTCTTATCACAAAGGTAGACTCGGCTGGGACCCAGGCTGAGTTGGATGCTTTCGTCACTAGCGTTATCACGCTATTAAGGGACTTATCGACTGGACTGGTTCCCACCCCAATCTTAAATTGGCGTGCCCACAGGTTATTATAATAATAGAGGGTTGGTCCATAAAACTAACTATTATTATGATAAAAGATTCCATAAAGTCCTCTGATAGGCTGAATGTAATTACCCCATATTGACAGCCTCCCTAATACTTTGTCAAAGAAATTCTCTGATGGATCACAAGAATAAGAAGACATAAAGGCCAAAATTACAACCACCATTCGCAAACTTGAGCAATATCTTAGCAGCACCATCGATCACGACAGATGCCATGTCCATATAGTGGAGTGCCTAATGGAGGAGGATATAGTGGTGGAAGATGGGGTAGCATTCCATGAATTGGAACCGGCACCCGTCAAGATAGACAATGTCAAGGCCAACGTTTAAAATACCCATATAGAGGTAAATCTTGGAACAGAGGAAACTCCTCAGCTTACGTATATCAGCATAGAGCTTAATTCCCAGGCTTAGATGGAGATGATCTACCTCATCAGGGAATATGTAGACTGCTTAACTTGGGATTATCATGAGATGACAGGATTAGATTGAGATTTGGTTAAGCATCGTCTTCTAATCAAATAAGGATTCAAGCACTTCAAATAACCCACTAGAAGAATGACTCCTGAGGTCACCCTCAAGATCAACGAGGAAATCGAGCGATTGTTGAAGGCCAGATTCAACAAGCCGATCAGGTACGTTGGATGAATCTCAAACATAGTCCCTATAATAAAGAAGAATGGAAAATTGAGGATTTGTATAGACTGTAGGAATTTGAATCTGCCAACTCCGAGGGATGAGTATTCGATGTCGATGGTAGATTAGCTTGTAGATAAGGTTGAAGGACACAAGATAATGTGATTTATGGATGGCCTTCCGGCTACAATAAGATCTCCATTGCTGAAGAAGACATTCCAATCACAATGTATCGATGTCTAGGGGTGATCAGGGACCTATTGTTGGATCGTAATGCCTTTAGGGATCAATAATGCCGGAGCAACATATCAGAAGGCTATGAATGTCATCTTCCATGACATGACTGACAAGGGAGGTATACATCAACGATATTGTAGCAAAATTAATTGATCTTGGAGACTCACTTTGTTGATCCAAAGAGGTCATTCGAGCGCATGAGGAGTCACAAGTTGAAGATGAACCCCTTAAAATATGCATTTGTGGCATCCATAGAAAATTTCTGTGGTTTCTCATCCATCAACGAGGCATTGAGGTTAATTGAAACAAGGTGCAGGCAATCTTGGAAGCTTCCCCTCCAAAAAACAAGGAGCTGCAGAGGTTTATTAGTTAAATAATTTTTTTGCTAATTTATCTCGAATTTAGCTGGGAAAATTAACTCCTCATCGCTGATCAAGTTGAAGGCCAGGCTAAGAATTTATCTAGAAGCCCTAAAACCAAGCCTGTTTTCAACTAGCTGAAGGAATACCTCATGAAGCCTCTAATGTTGATTCCTCTAAGGAAGGATATTCGCCTATTCAGGTTGTACATCTTGGTTATGGATGAGTCAGTAGATGCTTTGCTTGCTTAAGAGAACAATGGCCACAATGAGTAATTAATCTATTATCTGTCTTGTACGATGAACGATACTAAGTGACAATACTCTGCCATTGGTAAGCTATGTCTATCATTATTTTTCACAACTTCCAAGCTTCGTCATTATCTGATGATAGGGACAGTTCATGTTATCTCGTTGACCTGACCTCGTCAAGTACATGATCACATGACCAATTTTACATGGAAGGATTGATAAGTTAATAGTGGCTTGTTGGATTTTTTTTTTTTTTTTTTTAAATATGTCTCTCAGTAGGAGGTGAAAGGGCAAGCACTGGCGATTTCCTAGTCGATCATTCGATGAGGATTGACGATCAGATCCCAACAAATACCCAGGGGAAATACATTGTTCATCTCGTCCCATGGCGGTTGATATTTGTCGAATCATGGACAAAGTGTTCCTTTAGGGCAGGGATCATCATTATCTCCCCAAATGAAAAAGGAAGATTACGCATTCCAGTTGAAATTTGAGCGTACAAATAACCAGGCCAAGTATGAAGCATTAATCATCGAAATGGAAATCTTAATGGAGGTGAGATACAAAAAAATGTGGAGATCATTACCGATTCCTAGCTGGTAATAAATCAACTCGCAAGGAAGTATAAGTAGTAAGAGTTTGATATTATTGCAATACTAAGGGATGACTGTGTAGTCATTGATTGATTTTGATGATATTTTGCTGAGGTACATCTTGTGGGAATTTAATGCCGATGCAATTAAATGGCACAAATTGCAACAGGTCTGAGAGTATCGGAAGTATTATCTAAGAGGCTTCTAACTGTAAAAAAAATGCTTGCTGCTATTGAACTCTGAATTGTGCATATTCTAATTCCAATTTATCACACATTATGCATGGTTTATAGTATTAAAAGACTCATCTTACATGTGTATTTGTGTTTATAGGAAAGAAGAGAGAGACCTCATGGATTCAAGGACAAGCTGATCACTTTAGACACTTTGAAGAACATTGGAAGAAATCCAAGAGGTGGAAGAAGCAAGTAAAGAAGAAAGGAAGAAGTGCAAAGTTGAAAATAAGAAGAATGCAGAATCAACAACTTTCGATATACCTTCGATATGTCTTCGATAGGTCCTTCAATATATCGAAACACTAGTTCGATGGATCGAAGAGAAGCTAAAAATTCACTCTTTGGACATAAATCTTGATCTATCGAATCCTTTTCGATTAATCAAAGTTTGAATTTCGATTGATTGAAATTCCATTTCGATATATCATTAATTTTCGTGGAAAAATTCAAAAGTCTCTAGCCACATTCTTCGATCTATCGAAAAGTGGTTTTGATCTATTGAAATCTGTTTGATCAATCAATGTTCCTATTGAAACCAGTAGTAAGTTATGCAATTTTCAGAAGATTCCAATGCGGTGCACGATTTCTGCTATAAAAGGACACCTCCACCCACGTTTAAAATAATCATAGAGAAGACCTAAAAGTGCTAGAGGTGGAGAGGATCAAAGAGGAGCATTTACAACTCCAGTTTTTAGGGTTTTTCATGTTCTTAGTAGTTTTTCTTTTGTTTTCTAATTCAATCATGTCTCGGATTGGCTAGAACCTCTTAGCTAGGGCTAAGATAGTAAAGCTTGTAGGTTATTCTTAATGCTTTAATTCGATTCTAGATTTTATTTTTGGATTTAATGTTGAACTTGATTTGATTCTAGTTTGAATAAAGTTCTAAGTTCTAGTTCTTCTTTGATCTCTTGATGGCTCCAATTTCATGTGATGTTTAGAAGATTTAAACTTAGATTCTTATTTTTTTTGCAAGGTCTAGACCTATATAATTTAAGGAATTAGATTCCCTATGCTCTAGAACTTGGTTCTTAATGTGGGAACTACTTTAACCAAAGTTCTAATCTTTTGAAGAATTCTGAGATAGTTATTATTTTATTGCTGTGATTTGATTCAAGTTTAGATTTTGATATTAATCAAGTCTAGTGATAGGATTTGATGATGACCATAGTTGTGATCTTAACCTATTGGAAAGAGGATTGGCCTATGCAATTGAGTGTGCCCAATACCTGAACTCTATTGAGGGAATCATGCCAATAACAACACTATTTTAGATGATTTAATTTAACTGCTCCATATCCCTGCTGGATAGAATTGGATTTCAATTCCAGTTGTGGAATTGATCAACCTAGTTGGATTATGTATTAAGGATAGTAATAAGTGGATCTTTAGCACTTTAGTATTTTTAGATCATTACATTCATCCTTTAGTTTATAGATTTCATTATTTACGCAATATCCAGATTTTTAGATTTAGGTTCTTTAGTTTAAGTTCAATTAAAAGTTATTTAGAGAAGTTTTGTGAATTCCTGATTGATTCTTAATGATGATCTCGATTTCTACCGAATTATTACTACATCGCAACCTTGCACTTGGGGTTGGCGAACAAGTTTTTGGCGTCGTTGTCAGGGATTCGACGGTTTTTACAAAATTTTCTGAGAATAGTTTTTAATTGAGATGGTGCTAAGATAGGTTTAGGATTTTTCTTGAATTCTAGATTAGGTTTTCTTAGTAATTCAGGACACTAACTTAGTTTGTTTTATTTTTGTAGGAAATTAATATAGATCTTCGATTCAGGTTTTGTCTTCCTAACCCTCTTACTTTAGTATCTCAAATTTTTGTTTTAGTAGAAGTAGTTTAAATTTTAGATGATTGTGTTGAGTGGTTCATGCCCCATTGGGTCCGTAATCACACTTAACGCTTGTTAAGTGAATGAGGAATTGTTGAAGGACTTGATAGAGAACCACGTGCAAGGAAACGTTTAAACTTTCCATATTTATCTAGAAGTATGACTAAAAATCAACCCAACAAGGGGCTAATCAACAGCGAAATCCAGCCCAAAATCATATTGCAATAGGAGAGAATGAGGTAGAGAATGTTCCTCAACCTAAGACTCTACGTGATTACTTGCAACCAGCGAGAGCAAGCACTCTCTCATGCATAATCTTTCCATACAATGCAGGGAATGTAGATTTTAAATCGGAGGTAATCCAACTCCTTCCTAAATTTCATGAACTTGATAATGAAAGTAGTTTATTAACATATTAAAGAGTTTGACGAAGTGATAGATACACTATACTTTGCAAACGTATCGGATGACATCGTAAGACTTAAGCTATTCCCCTTCTCTCTTAAAGAAAAAAGCAAAGGCTTGGCTTCACGCATTGAGGCTATGATCGATCGATACATGGGCCGAAATGACTAGGGAGTTCCTTAAAAAGCTATTCCCAAATCATAAGACCAATACGCTGAGAAGATCAATCATGAATTTTGCTCAAAAAGAGTACGAAACCTTCTTCCAATGTTGGGAGAGGTTTAAAGAGCTTTTGAATGCATGCCCACATCATGGCTATGAAAAGTTGGCAGGTAATAAGATTTTTCTATGATGGATTGACTTTGCCCATGCGTCAATTCATAGAGATGAAATGCAATGATGAATTTATGAACAAAGAAGCCGATGAGACATGTGATTACTTTGATATGTTGGTTGAGAATGCGCAATCATGAGACAATCTAAACTAACAAATCCCAAAATAGGTAAACAAAGAGAAAAATGGAGTATCTATCTTCTTATGGAGAAAGATGATATGAATGCAAGAGTAGCTAGCCTCACTAGAAAAGTTGAGGCTATGAAATTGAAGAAGGGAGAACAGATTAAACCTAGTGAGGTAGTCGATAGTGTTTGTGGTATTTGTGCCACCAATTTACATGCACCACAGGATTGTCCTACAATTCCTGTGTTTCAAGAAATTTTACAAAAACAATCGAATGCAATAAACGAACTATCAATGATCATTTAATGCTCCAAATTCAAACATGTACAATCTAAGTTTGGAGGAACCATCACAACTTCAGTTGGAGGAATGGACCAATTGCAAATTCAAACAACCACCCCCAAGCACAACCTATGTTAGGACCATCATTGGTGATCACACCTAAGGCCACACTTGAGGATATGTTGGGTGCATTTGTGTTGGTTCAAACTGAGTATAACAAGAACAATTCTCTAAAATTAGATGGGTTCATCCAAGAACAATTAAGATTTAACCAAACTACATCTCAAGCTGTTACCAACTTGAAAAATTATATGGCAAGGGTTGAATCTCATCCTAGTGTTAGGGAGAAGAGCACACTTCCTGTTCAACCTCTCCCTAACCCGAAAACCCAATTGAAGATACATGATCTTAGCTCATCCTCCTAATATATGGAGCATGCTAAATCTATCACCACCTTGAGGAGTGACAAAATAATTGAAAAATCTAGTCCAGTGAAGATTCTAAAGCCTAATGATCTGGTAATTGCCAAGAAGAATGATGGACCTAGCATTGCCCCACATGAGAAAGAACCGGAGAAGCAATACAAGTAGGTTGCTCCTTTTCCTCAAAGGTTGATCTCACTCAAACTTCTAGACAAAAATCTGGATATTTTAGAGGTTTTTAAGCAAGTGAAAATCAACATTCCGTTGTTGGATGCTATAAAACAAATACCATCTTATGCTAAATTCTGAAGGATCTTTGTACGATCAAGAGGAAACACAATATGAGCAATAACGTACTCTTGACTGAGAATTTGAGTGCCATCATTAAACAAGAAGTGCCCTAAAAATATAAAAATTCAGGTAGTCCAACCATATCATGCATTATAGGTGACTACCGAATTGAATAACCTCTACTCAATTTGGGGGCAAGTGTTAACCTCATCCCATACTCGGTCTACGAGCAACTAGGTTTAGATGAATTAAAACCCATCAAAACCACGCTTCAACTCGCTAATTGATCTATTCGTATATCGAGAGGGGTGATCGGGGATGTGCTTGTCCAAGTTGATACATTCTTGGATACACAACCCGTCATTAGTGCAGTACTCAAATTCCGGTCATACTTGGCCGTCCTTTCCTAGCCACATCAAACGCAATAATTAATTGTAGGAATGGGCTTGTACAAATGTCCTTTAAAAATTTGACACTTGACCTGAATATTTTCAACTTGTGCAAACAACCATAGGATGATGATGAGGAGATCCATGAAATAAACTTGATTGATTCATTCATGGAGGACACATCCCTCTTAACATTTTTCTCCGATCACTTGGAAGCATGCTTGGCCCACTCCCATGACTAGATGATGACATGATACGGGAGATGGATGCCATTTTAGACTTTGTGTCAGTACTTGATACTGAACGATGGAAGGCACCATTTGAGCCATTGCCCTTAACCGACAACAAACCTCTACCATATATAGTATCAAGGCACCAAAGCTCAACCTAAAACCATTGCCTACGGATCTGAAATATGTCTACTTAGGTCGAAATGAGACATATTCGGTGGTGATTTCTTCCCACTTGGATGAGGAACAAGAGAATAAGTTGATCACTATTCTTAAAGAACATAAGAATGCCATCGGATGGTCAATTGTAGATCTTAAAGGCATAGATCCCCTGATTTATATTCATCACATACACTTTGAGGAGAATGCGAAAACATTTAGGCAACCACAAAGACACCTTAATCCAAACATGAAGGAGGTGGTTAAGGTCGATGTGTTAAAACTATTGGATGTGGGTATCATCTACCCAATATTCGATAGTCAATGGGTGAGTCCAACTCAGGTAGTGCATAAGGAATCTGGAATTACCATCGTAGCCAATGTCGATAATGAACTCGTGCCAACTAGGGTCACTACCGGTTGGAGAATGTGCATTGACTATCGGAAGCTAAACACGGTTACGAAGAAAGACCACTTCCCTTTACCTTTTGTTGATAAAATCTTAGAAAGGTTAGCGAGTCACTCTTATTTTTGCTTCCTCGATGGATACTCAGGCTACAACCAAATAGAAATTGCCCTTGAGGATCAAGAGAAAACGACATTCACATATCCCTTCGGCACTTTCGCTTATCAAAGGATGCCGTTTGGATTGTGTAATGCCCCTGTCACTTTTCAGTGACGTATGTTGAGTATTTTTTTTTTTTTTTGACATGGTGAGGAAGTTTCTTGAAGTCTTTATGAACGATTTCTCTGCATTTGGTTATGATTTTGATGAGTGCCTTGGACACTTAAAAACTGTTTTGAAAAGATGTGAAGAAAGGAACCTAGTGTTAAATTGGGAGAAACATCACTTCATGGTTCAACAGTGAATAGTCCTTGGTCACATTATTTCATCCAAGGGAATTGAGGTGGACAAAGCTAAAATTGATCTTATCTCTAACCTCCCATCACCTAAGACCGTACGTGATGTGCGGTCCTTTTTGGGACACGCTGGATTCTATGGGAGGTTCATTAAGGACTTTAATCTTCTCTCTCGTTCTTTATGTAACCTCATCCAAAAGGAATGTCAAAATGCCTTTATTAAATTAAAAGGTATGCTGACATGTGCTCCTATAATGCAACCACCCGATTGGAGCCTTCCTTTTGATATCATGTGCGACGCTATTGATTACGCTATTGGGGCGATGTTAGGCCAGAAGAAAAGAGAAGAAGTCATATGTCATTTACTATGCGAGTAGAACTCTAAACTCAGCTCAAGTAAATTACACAAGTATGGAAAAGGAACTCTTAGCCGTAGTATTTGCTTTAGATAAGTTTAGGTCCTACTTGATAGGGTTCAAGATCATTATCTTCACTGACCATGTGGTGCTTAAATACCTTCTTGCTAAGAAGGATCCTAAGCCCTGCTTGCTTAGATGGATCCTCCTACTCCAAGAATTTGATATAGAAATATGAGATAAAAAGGGAGTAGAGAATGTAGTGGATGACCATCTCTCTTGACTTGTCCTCACCGATTCCATGGAGACGACCCCGATCAATGACATGTTTCCTGATGACTAACTTTTTAAAGTCTCTCAATTGCCATGGTTTACAGACATTGTTAACTATCTTACTACAGGTACAATTCCAACACATTGGAAAAGGCAAGATAAGGATAAATTCTTTACGGAGGTAAAAAAATTCTTTTGGAACGACCCGTACTTGTTTAAGTATCGTCCTGATCAAATCATAAGAAAATGTGTGCCAGATCATGAGCAAACATAGTGTCATCTCCTTTTGACATTCTCAGGCGTGTGGTGGCCACTTTTCGACTAAGAAGACCACCGCTAAAATTCTGTAATATGAGTTTTATTGGCCTACCATGTTTAAAGATATACATGAGTTTTGTAAGGCTTGTGAGCCTTGTCAAAAAATGGGCGTAATATCCCGTCGAAATATGATGTCACTCAATCACATCTTACCCATTGAAATATTTAATTATTAGGGGCATCGATTTTATGGGCCCATTCCCTCATCATTTGAAAATTTATATATTCTACTTACCATTTATTATGTTTTTAAATGGGTTGAAGCGATTTCGTGCCGGAACAATGACCATAAAATGGATTATTCGATTCTTAAAAGAAAACACCACTTCCCTAGTTCGGAACACCTCGAGTCATTATAAGTGATGAAGGGTGACACTTTTGTAATATACCATTCAAAGCCTTAATGAGAAAATATGGTGTTACTCATAAAGTGAGCACTCCCTATCACCCACAAACAAGTGGGCAAGCCGAGATATCTAATAGGTAAATCAAACACCTCTTAGAAAAAACTAGTAAACTTCGAACTCAATGATTGATCATTTCGACTTACCGATGCGCTTTGGGCTTACTGTATAACTTTTAAGAACCCCATTGGAATGTCATCCTATAGACTCGTCTATGTGAAGGCTTGTCACTTGCTAGTGGAATTGGAACATAAGGCATATTGGGCAAAAAAAAAAAAAAAAAAAATTTAGATTATGACAAAGCAAGCTTGTTGCATAAGCTTCAATTGAATGAATTTGCGGAACTCTGAAACGAAGCATACGAGTGTTAATGTACTTTTCTGTGGCATACTAGTACAACTTATTTATCAATTACGTGCGTCCATATGTTGTAATGTCGGTTGAGCCTTGGCAAGCTAAAGACCGTATATTTAAGTGGATAAGAAGTATCAAGGAAGAAGAACAGGTAAATGATATGCCTTGGTGATCCTAACCCTTTATATCAAAACACCCAAATCCTCTTTGATGACTTGGACCAACTAGGAATACCCTTAGTCATCCTTATTAACCTTAGATCATATAGAAAAATATGATAAATTAGGTTAATAAAAGAGACATCTAGATAACCTTAGCCCCATTAGGTAGACTTTTAGTCATCTTAGATTGGCCTTAGGTGTCCCAAAAGAGCACCCAAAGATTGGCCATAGAGGTTACATGAACTGTTGTAAAATAAGTCAAACCTAACAGCACAACTCATGTGTCTGCCGACTCGCAGCCCCTGGCCGAATGGTCAGTCAGAGGCCCCAAATGGGACAACAACAATCTGGCTTATTCAGCTTGTCCTCGGGGTATTTTGACCGGTCGTTTGAACGGTTGTCAGGCCTGTCCAACCGGTCAGCAGGAGGCCAAATTGGGACAGCAACTAAACTAATAAATGCTGATCTCTGGGGTTAATTCGACCGGTCGTTTGGCCTGATCGACCGGTCCACATAGGGAAAAAACATGACAACAATATTTTTATGTCCAGGCCCTTAATTCAACTGTTCGTCCCTCAACGCCCGACCGGTCGGAGATCCCCTGCGACCGGTCGTCAGAGAGCCGTTGGCAGCCGTTTTATAGTAATTAAAACTTTTCTTATATAAAGACTGGGCTCGATTTTGGGGTAAAGTAGAGAGATTTTGGTGTATTAGAAGTCACCCTTATTACCTATACCATTAGGCTCTAATCCTAAGCATTCCAAGTCATCTTCTTTGTGTTTGATCACAAAATGGAGTATTCAAAGCTCATGTGAAGATGAACTTGCTCTCTCTTGATATTTAGAAGTTTAGGCACATTGACCATAGATAGATCCTTTGTCTAAACCTCTTTAAAGATCATATTAGGTGGAATTCCTCTAGGCAACCAACTGCTACTAGTTGTAAAGTAATTCACACCATCTCACATCATATTTGACATCTCAAGAGCATCACATGCGAGGTGATTGATCGGTGGAGTTGAAGCATTGGAAACACAGTGGCTACACGATCGGGGGAGCAAAGGGGAGCTGATTGAAGCACGGGAGAACGGAGATCAAACAACCCAAGAAGGCGCTGAATAATGGGCTGATTCGACAAGTAAGTGTCATTGTGAGAGTCCGGTTGCACTCCTTCCTCATGGATGATTGAGTGTGAGAGTTTGGATTTACAAACTCGACCAAGTCTCCAATGGGAGCCTCCGGCGAGAGCATATGCTAGGTTCTAGGATTAAAATTGAATGGTAGGGATGATCCTTGTTAAACTCATTGGTTGGATGGAACCTGTAAACATCTTGATTGAGAGATGAACCAGTAAAATCTTCGTAATAAGTTGGGAAGAACCTTATCAAACTCCCTGATAGGGTGGAACCGATTTTAAACACCTAGGTTAGGTGGAACCTGATTTAAACTCTAGTAAATGCAGGTGTGCTTAAGATATGAGTACTTGAACCGGGAGTGAAGTAGACATAAAGTCGAACCACTATACATGCTTGTGTTTGTGATGATTTGAGCATTGTTATATTAGCATTGTATGTTTAATTGCTTAATTATGAATGCTTAATAGGAATGTATGCTAGACACTAGTTAAAGACATTCACACACAAGATGACTTTCACTAAGTAGTGTAGACTTGAGCTCATATGATCCATTCTCATATAGTCTACGTAGGTTGTATAGATTAGGTTCTTGTCTAGTTAAACCATTTGATTATCTATACATGCTCAGGCTAAGTTGTTTAATTGCTATTATATGCTAGCCTTGTTATTGGACCCACTTAAGCTTGGAAGCTAAGTGTTCTTGTTTAATTAGTTTATAATTGCTAATTAGTTTAATTAGGTAAGAGATTTTTAAAATGAATTTTTAAACGGTCCTAATTACCTCTCTCTAGGACTTAGCCATAGTTCTACAAGCTCCGCCAAGTTTCTGCGTATATGCGTAGGGTGTCATATTAGACTACCGACACAATTTTAGATATTTGTATTTTCCCTTCATTCAGGTCTATGTGACCTTATGAGCAGATTAGATGGAAAAAAAGTTATGGTGGACCCATGAAGTTTTCAACAGTGGGCATCCAATTCTCACTGTTTCCTTTGGTGTAGTCCACTTCAGCATTCGATCTGCCTTTTTTCTTTTTATCATACTCTAAAATGACCTTCGTAAAATGGAGACGGTGTGGATCTAACACATACATCATGATGGGACCCACAGAAGTTCCACACGTCAAAACTAGGAGAGAGAACCGGTGTGTACGAAAGAGGATATACTTATGTTTCACACCAATATTTTACTGTTAGAAATATGAGTGCGGATCGTCTGTGTTGAAGGCACAAGAAGTTCTAGCGCCATTGCTTCTCATTCGGGCCTGTTTGGTTGCAGAATCTAGATTCCGAAGAAAATCTAGATTCCATTGTTGGAATCCAAAATTGCAGAAACTAGACTGGAAACCTGTAACACCCCCAAAATTCGACACTTGAGTATATAACCCAAATCTCGAAATCAAGGGTGTTATGAATGAATCCTTCACAGTCACAATTGAAACTTTTATCCTTTCCATTCACAAGGTACCAAATATATGGAATAAAAATAAATCAACTTTGAAAATTAAACTATAATCAACGAGTCTATGAAATTGTTCCAAACTGTCTAAACTAATGGCCATCTAATGGGCCTTATTACATCAAGTGCTTTCAAACCAAAAATCAAAATAAATTTCAAAAAAAATGTCTTCTACAGTATTTCCTCATCTGGAACCGCTTCTTCAAAGTCCTCTAAATCATCACTTGTCACTACGGTTAATCGTATAACACCGCGTCAGCTATAAAAGCCGGTGAGCATCCTCATATAGTTTAACACATGTAATTCGACATAGAAAATCCACGTGACCATTAAAGTACAAATCACTACAATTCCAACAGTAATTTCATCACAAAAAATCTCTTAAACATACACGTGATGCATGGAATGCAAGTATGCTTCAACAATCTCAGTACGGTTATCAGTAGAACATCCAGGGCCAGTTTATAGTCGGGCCTACACTTTCTCATAATTGCAGAGTTGGTCTCTTGTACACACCAGGGAACTCACCCAACCTGCCAAAATCATCTGATATCCACCGGGTACGCTAGTATGGTATCTTGCACACACTAGGGAGCTCAACCAACCCGTCCACAATCGATGGACTATCAGAAGGGTATATTGCACACACAGGGCGCTCAACCAGGGACTGTTGCACACACTTGGGCGCTCACCCAAACAATCATTAATGGGCCTATTGCACACACCAGGGTGCTCACCCTATGGTAATAACTGGAGTTCTCAAATCGTGCTATGCATGAACCAAATCAACACTCCAAAACATCTTTCCAAGATAATTTAAAAATAAGCTCACACATGTACCACCTTAATCCGGTATCAACTTCACAAAACAAAAAAAAACATAATTTATAAACAAGGGAGAATAATTTATAAACATAATTTATAAACATAATTTATAAGCAGATATAATTGATATAATTCAATTATTCTCAAATATAACCAAACAAAACCACGTTTAAACTTCTAAAACGAGAGAATAAAATATTGGCAGAGGGAATCCGAAATTTAATAAAAAAAATAAAAAAAATATCCTAAGCTAGAATTACAGGAAAAAAAATATGAGATATAACTCACTCTTTTTCTTTCTTTCTTTCTCTTCTTCTTCTTCTTCTTCTTCTTCTTCTTCTTCTTCCTGCTGCTGCTGGAAAGTTGCTCCAGCAATAGAAGGAGCCACCAGCAACAAGCTACGTTGCTCTCTCTTTCTCTCTCTCTCTCTCTCTCTCTCTCTCTCTAACGTCTCTCTCTCTCCCTCACACCTTCTACATTTTTCTGGGGAGGGGAGGGACGACTACATGCCCTCTTATATCCCACTGACACGCTGAAGGTGGCGTAATGCGGACGGAAACTCTGGACGAGCGTAACCGAGTTTGAGTGGGAGAAGGAGAGATCAAGATTTCGGATCTCCCACTACATCAACGTTTGGTACTAGGTAAACCGTTAAAATCGTAGGTGTGGCCCACGCAAATAATCCTTTTAAGTTTCAAGGACCCATGCGTAGGATCGGCCCCGATCTTGCACATTCTCTCTCGTTTAGTTCTAGGTTTCAACAGCTTTTGCGGTCCACACAAGTCGCTGCTTACAAAGGTAAATCCTCCCCTTAGTAAACCCAAGAGAGGGCTACTCAATGAGCGGAGTGGATATATGGATGGGGCCCACAGCGATGGACGGTGTGACCCGCCCAAGGAACAACGGACGGGCGAAGAAGACGCGGCTTCTTCGGCCGCGCACGCGGTCAACGCGCGTTGACCGCGGCTTTATCGTGCACGCGGTGCACGTGGGTTCCACTGTGCGTATGTGCAAAATCTGCTCTGACCATCATGTAGGCCACGTGATTTTAGGGTATGGCACAAAAATTGGTATAGTTCTGAGTTTAGATGGCCCACTTATGGCCCGATTTCTGATTAGGGTACTTGTAGGATGATCGGGGGGCTGAAATTTGACGTGTATGGTTAGATTAGGTCTCTAAACTATTATATGAAGTTTTACATGAAACGGATCGTCAGAAACTGGTACACTTAAAATCATCTATATAGATTAAGTTAAATCAATGGTATTTTCCGTGTTTATGGTGAGTTTTGATAGACCTACCACTTCTACGCTGATCTAGGGTTTGTGTTAAGCAATTTAATTAAGGATCCTACATGAATTCCCTACAACTTATTAATTTATAATAATCCACATAATTTATTAATTAATTAACTGATTTGTTACTTTAATTATTTTCGAAAACTTGGGGTATTACAAAACCAGATTCTACCTGAAACTTGCTGTTTGGTTGAAAATTGTGTAATCTAGATTTTGTTCCAACCTTGCTTGTGGCATGGTCCACTTGGACTTCAGATCCGCCTGAGAACTTGACCCTTGGCCTATAGTAGTCCCGCAAGACATATGGCCAGGTTGGATGGCAAGTAAACATTATAGTGGGCCCTAAGAAGTTTTTTATGGTGGACGTTCAATCAACACTGTTTTCTGCGGTGTGGTCCACTTGAGATTTAGATCTGCCTCATTTTTTGTCTAGTGCTCTTAATTGAGCTCTCAAAACAAATGGACCATGTGTGGTGCTCTTATCTCCTCCTTATATACGTGTGGTGCACACTATGATTGGACCTTCATGAAGAAACGCACCCAGGTATACATTCGAGCAGGACTTTGGATGGTCCTCATGAGAAACCTATTGAAATTCATGAAGATCCTGCTCAAATTTGATCATGTAGTCGATCAGACTAATCAAAGGTAGGTAGGTAGGTTAGGATTTCTTTCTGCATTTAGGATTGAATAAGTCTCATTGAGACAATGGAAGATGCTAGAATTGATCAACTTGCTACCTCAGGTACTCTCGTTCTCACTCTCCTTTGTTTCATGTCATTGCTCTCATGTCATGCATATTGCATATCTTATTACATTGAGGACAATGTAAGATTTTGGTTGGGGGGTGAGATTCCTTAGATGAATCTACTAGCTTTTGTGACATTTCGAGCAATTATGTAGAAAATTTTCGATTTTTCTAAAATTCAAAACTCTTTAGGAAAACGTTGTTTCTATGCATTCAAGATGATACGAGTATAAGAAGAGGAGATACAAAGTGAGTGATGTTGCAAGCTTTGAATTTCTGTTAATATAATAGTTTTATATGTGAATTCCCCTATTTATGTGAGTGATAGAAAATTTGAACACTTTTACACCTAGTTCACATTACACAATTTTCATGGGTTGAAAGGATTATGTGATTTGTGGATTAGCTAGACTTTGATTTAAGGTGTTAAGAAACCAAGCCGGGGTACTTTGTCCATCCTTGTCCATGGGAAAATAACGAAAGATATGGATTTCTAAAAATCCTATCTAATGAAAAAGAAAAAGGAAAAGGAAGGATGAAATTGGGAATGATGGAAAGATGGTGGAAATTTCCGATTAGGGCTACCTACTACTAACCGGGGGATGGTCTACCCGTAACCAAAGCCGGAAATGGGACGTAGTGTGAAAGTCGTCGGAAGGACGGTAAGACAAATTCCTGTCATTGGCTTGATATTGCTCTGTGTACCTTGAAATCCATAGTTTAGTTGATCTATGAAGAAGATAAGCCCAAAAACTCATGAGATGAACTTTCACTATGCACACTAGGTTGAATTTGTTCGAGTTCTTCTATTCATCAATCAATCAGCGAGAATTTCATATGGACACTTATTATGTTTTAAGAGTTTAAGGTTTCAACTTCTATCACCTAATTTTTCTGACTTTTACACTTGTGTGTCTTGGGATGTATAGAAGCATAGTTTTTGAAGGAGAGTTGGTTTTTGGAGAATTAAATTTGTTTCACACATGTTTTGCTCGGGACTAGCAAAATGCTGGTTGGGGGTGTGTTGAGATCTTAATTGTGCATATTCTAACCCCAATTCATCACTCATTATGCATGGATTTTATGTTTGAAGACTATTCTAATGCATGGTTTTGTGATTGCAGGAATGAGAGAGAGTTCACTTGATCAATAGCTAAAAGAAGCATATTTAGGAACCTTGGATGAAGACCCAAGGTGGGCCAAAGAAAGAAGAAAGCAAGGAGAGAGAAGAGAGAAGAAAGAGAGAAGAAAACAATGCAGAAAATTAGCCTAGACCGGTCGGCCAGGAGACCCATGACCGGTCAAGACCGGTCGGCCATGGGTAGAAATTCTTCACATGTTGCTGGACTGCCACCCAGACAGGCTAGACCGGTCTTGACCGGTCGGCCATGCAAATTCCAGCTTTGCAGATTGCAGACAGCAGGCCACTCCCGTTTCAGATTTTTTGGACCAGTTTTTTGGGCCCATCTTAATGATATTTGGAAATCCAATACATCCATGTCGAAGAGGAGCTCGACGCCGAACTAACCCAAGTAGTTTCGTGTCGATCGGAGCTGCGGATTGATCGTGGTGGCCAAAACAATACGAACTGTCTAGAAAGTTCCAGATTCTGCCTACTCCACTCTGGGCCGGTCCAGGTGGCCCATCATTGATGATATGAAGAATCTACTTTAACCATCTTTTAGACCAAATTCATATATGAATAACCACAAAGTTTCAGATCAAAAGGATGTGTGGTTTGATCGTACCGGTTGAAGAAAGATGGACCATCCAGAAAGATTCAACTGCGCAGAGTTTATAAAAGCCCTAAGTGTTCTAATTTTCGAACCATATTCTGGGATTGTTTTGGACAATCTAATCCGTCTATCATGTAGAGGATGAAGTTTTCTACCAATGTTCAAAATTTGGGATCAATCCGACATCTGTACACTCCGGACCGTTGAAATCAAGATGACTGGTTATGAAGGTACCCGAAGTGCGCGATTTTGAGAGGCGGTCGGTGATATGATTGGTGGGCCCATTCAGAGGATAATCTTGGAAATCTAAATCATCTATGAGGAAGATCACATTACAAGGAAGCTATAAATCAATTTTGAAGGCAATCCGACCATTGGTCAAGCCGTACGAAGCGAAACAAATCTGTTACGTTGCGGTACTCTTGCTGCACTATAAAAGGGGGTGCTCTCTTCTATTCCAGGGCAACCAAGGACGTGGGGAGCAAGGAGTTCAAGTCATAGGAGGCTTCCTAGCCTCCTCCAGCTAGTTTTTCTTCCTTTTCTTAGTTCTAATTCTAGTTTTTAATATGCTTTTCATTAGCTAATCTCTTAGCTAGAGCTAAGAGGTGAACCTTATAGTTTTCTTAGATTGTTTAATTCGTTTTATTGGTTTTAAGATTGGTTTTCATGATTATGAACTATGGTTTGAAGTTTATACAAGTTTTAAGTAGTTTTTCTTAGTCTTATGATGACTCATGGATGTTTGGGAGAATTACTTAAATTCTTAATTGGTTTGCATCAGTCTAGACCTGTATGATCCGAGGAATTGGAGTGCGCTCTAGTACTATGATCTTCATGTGGGACTTCCTACCAAAGTTCTACTTTTCTGAATTTCTGTAATATGTATGGATTGTGCATGTGATTTGAATCAAGTTCAAATCATGATCTAGCCTTGTCTTGTGACAGGACTTGAGGATGGTTATGATTGTAACCTGAACCTTTTGGAATGGGGAATGACCTATGCAATTGAGCATGCTCAGCTCAGCCTACATTAAGTGAATCCTATGCATTGAACTTACATATGACAGATTGTTTGGTTTAATAGCTCTATCATCTGACTAGATAGATCTTAATATCGATTCTAGTTGAGAAAGTGAGAAACCATAGCGAATTATGCATCTAAGGAGAGCTATAAGTGGATCCTTGATGCTCTAGTTATCTTTCCATTATCAGATTTTCTATTTTATGTTAAAAATCAATTTCACAAACCTCTTTGATTCTAGTTATTAGGATAGTTTGAATTGTTTTACTTCCTTCCCTGTGGATCGACCTCGGTCTTACCGAGATTATTACTACATCGCAACCCTACACTTGGGGAAGCGAACATGTGGATATACAACAGATACATCATAGATGCACAACGCATACATGGAGGTGGGTGACACTCACTTCTGCCTCCTCTCCCTTCCATAGAAACGGTTCCCTACCCTGTTTCCACTAATCCCAGTTCTAGCCAAATTAAGTTTCTGTACGGAATCTTGTTTGGCTGGAACTTGCCACCAAACATGCCAATTAAAATCGGATTATGCTAGAATCTCGATTTTAAACTGGAAACGAGTTTCCAAATGCCAACCAAACAGGCCCTTAGTCCTCGTCATTTTCGATGAGTCCATCTACTAAGATACGACGGATTTTTCTCTCCCACATACATTGCTGACTACATAACCGACTTTTAAATCTATACTGTCCATCAATATTTCCAGATAAATCTAGAGCACGATCCCAAAAACAAGGTACATCCAAACATTAAGTGGATCACACCACATAAAGTAGTGGGAATTGAACAAACTTCCGTTGAAACTTGTCGAGGGCCAACATTAAGGCTTATTTTCCATCTGACCTGTTCATAAGATCACACATGCCTAGATGAAGTTAAAATAAAATATCAGCTTAATAAGAGCATTCCGTGGCCCCAAGAAGAAGTTTTCAATGGTAGCATCAATTCCTACTGTTCTCAATGCTGTGGTCCGCTTTAACTTTAAATTTGCATTGTTTTTGGGTTCATAGGCTATAATGATCCGAAAAAATGAATTTATGGTGTTGATCTAACAAATACATCATCGTGGGGCCCACGTAAATTTCACACCTCCTGTGCTTACTGTGTGTGATGCAGGGGTAGCGGATTAGGTGAGACCGGGCATCACCCAAGATGGTGCAACCCTTGCCGTGAGGCGCACCTTGATTTGTTTATCCTATATCCACTCTGTCCATCCCAATTTTCAGATCATTTTAGAGCATTCTACCAAAATTTAAGAATATCCAATTATCAGGTGGACCATATTCTAGGAAAAAGTGGTGATTGACCACTACTATTAAAAACTTCTTAGGGATCACTTTAATGTTTCTATGGTTTTTATTTGACATCAAATCTGTTGATGAGTTCACATAAGCCTGGATGAAGAGGAAAAACATATATCAGCTTGATACAAAACTTTTGTGGCCCGTTATTGGTAAGTCACCACTGTTTCTTATGGCATAGGTAATGGTAAGCCGAGCAGCACATTCTCGTGAGAGAAGAAAACCAGAAATATTTACATGTGAAACTTCAATGAGCCCTATTATGATGTATTTATCAGATCCACACCGTCCAGCCATTTTTTCATATCATTTTATGGAACCAGATTAAAAATGAGGCAGAACCAAGCTCAACCGGGCCACATTACAGAAACAGTATGAATTGAACGCCTACTGATGAAAACTTCTTGGGGACCATAGGAGGCTATGATCAACCTCATATTTGTGTTTTCCCTTCATGAAGGTATGTGTAACATTATTAGAAGGTTGGTTTTTTTTTTTTTTTTTTTTGGTTTAAGAGGTCAGATAGCAAATAAACGTAACAGTAACCCTAGGAAGGTGTCAACGGTTTCCATTCAATATGGGCTACTTTTTTTGACGTGGTTTACTTGAGCTTTGGACGTGGATGACGTGGATTTCCTGCTAAAGGTACGGGAAGTTCTTGCGCTGGGACTCAAGGTGGGGCTAAAGTGATGTTTTTTGATGAATCCACCCGGTCCATCCATTTTGGGAGCGCATTTTAGGACATGAGAACAAAAATGAACTGGATTCAAGACTCAAGTGGGCCGAGAATGTGAGGATTGAATGTCCACAGTTGAAATATTAGTGGAGCTGCAGGAGTTTCGAATTAGGATAATATGTGTTTCCAGTTCATCCCAGTAGTTGTGACTTTATGAACGGTATGTATGCCATATAAACATAACTGTGGACTCAAGGAGGTTCATCGGTAGTAATTTACCTACCCACCTTTTCCTTTAGTGAGGCCAACATGAGTCTTGGATCCGGTTCATTTTTGTTTTCTTGTCCTAAAATGAGCTCCCAAAATGAATATCGATGGACTGGGTGGATTTATCAAAAAACATCACTGTGGCCCCCTGTCCGCAGGAAGTCCCATGGTCGGCCACAGTCACCAGCGGACATGGAACAAAATTCCGATCCAAACTGCAAAATGTGAATTAAACGTTCCTGAAATAGTACCCAGGAGTTTGAATCGGGATAATATTTGTGTTTCCAGTTCATCCCAGTATTAGTGATGTTATGAACGGTATGGATGTCATATAAACATTACTGTGGACCGCAGGGAGGTTTCAAAGGTAGTAATTTACCTACCCACCTTTTCCTTTAGTGAGGCCCACTTGAGTCTTGGATCCGGTTCATTTTTATTTACGTGTCCTAAAATGAGCTCCCAAAACGGATGAACGGGGTGGATTCATCAAAAGGCCCCACCATGGTTCCCGCGCAGGAACTTCCTGCGCAAGGCTTTCGCAGGAAATCCGCGCCCCAGATGATCCGCACTCTAGAAATATTTATGTATTGCTTTTTAATTTTTCTCAAGTGATATCATCGGCACGTGTACGAATAAGAAGCGAAGGCACAGGAATCACAACACAGACCATCCACACTCGGAAGAGAAACCCGCGAATCCTCGGTTGGTGGGAGGCCTTCAAATTAAAGGAGTCGGAGCCATTTTCTCTCGCCCGTCCTCAAAATGAAAGAGAAAGAGAAGGGTATTTAAAAGCTCTGGTCGTCCCCATTCCTAAAAGGATTATAATTTTGGATACTGGGGCGATGGCATCGATGTTAGGAAAGCTACATCCATATCTGGACTCGTCGATTCCGACGAATTCCATCTCTCTATCTTTCCTCAACGAGGCCAAAATAAACAATGAATTACTTGTTTCCATCCATCCACTATATCATCTCTTCCTTTCTCTCCCTCATTCGCTCCCTCACCGTTTCAGTTCAGAAATTTCAGATCGCTCGTCTTTCTTCTCACCTCACTGCAGATACTTGCTGCGAATTGGCTTCCTGACAGCTTTAGGTGAGATAATTCTCTATTTTCTTCTCACCTACCTCCACACACACTCTAGCTACATACATTGGATGTATCATGTATGTTAGATACGCTAGCTATGGAAAAGGTTGGCCACGCTATGAAGATCACCTGGCATGAAAATCAGGTTGACCCATTCATACATTCATTAATTAGGTGAAGCACACCCGTATGGTCAGTCGTCAAATTGCTGGCTTCCCATTGATTTTGACGACGTGGCCTACCTCGTCAGTATACCAACCTGATTTTCATACCAGATTATCTGCACGGCGTAGTTCACTTTTACACGCTCAATCTCCAACATCGGAACTCGAAGATTAGATATAATATATATATATATATATATATTATATTATATATCATATATGGTCACTCTCAAGTACAACGGTTGGATCGCTCTTCTTCCACCTGTTCTGTTGTGCAATCTCCTCCTATTCTGTGGCCCCCCCGGATCCTCTCGTATCTAATCATAAGAAACAGTGTATGATTAATGCAAATCAAGTGTGGTACACTGGATCATTGGATAGCAGCTGATTTTGATAGTTTTTCCTTTTGGGCCACTTATTAGTAGATGGATTCACATCACTAACAGGTTGAACAATCTCTGGCGGACTGCAAATGTGGTCTAACGTATATATATATATATATATATATATATGGAGTGAGGCTTTTTTATATAATATTTTTATTATGCAAACATTGAAAGAGAAAAATAAATGGATAGAATTGAGTGTAGATTTAAAGCATCTCTTTAAGCATCAACGTAGTTAGAGCGATGGGGTGATGCTTCGGACGCATCGATTAGATTTATTAACTTGATAGACATGTGGACCGTTCCAACAGGGTGTGTGAGAAAAAAAACTATGTATTATTTAACTAATAAGAAAATTAATATATAATCTTAAGGCCCATTGCAATGTTTATTAAATTGACAAACATGTGGACCGCTCCTAGTAGGATGTGTGAGAAAAAAACTATATATTATTTAACTAATAAGAAAATCTATATATAATAATCTACTTAACCCCTATATGATTCGGGTCGGGTCAGGTCGGGTCACCTTTAACCATAACTAGACCCATAAAAATTCGGGTCGGGTCGGGTCAACCCAAAAATTGAATTCGGGTCAAAATTTTCAACCCTAAACTAGAAAAAATCGGGTCCGGTTGGGTCAGGTTAGCTGGTCGGGTTGAATTTTGCCAGGTCTAACTACAATGAACAGGCCCCCGGCAACAACACACGCCGACGCTTAAAAAAGACAAACCACAAACAGAGAAGAGCATTACACCCTTGCTTCTCTTAAGTTTCCCAGCCCCACATGATATGTATATATGTACACAGGAAGATTCTGTTATCACGAACAGGTGTGCTATTATCTAACAGGAAAAAAGAATAAAACAAAAGATGCGCGATAAAAGAAATGGACCACACTTAGTTGCACTGATCACTATGACTCATCCAATTACAAAATAAGCTTTATTTTTTTTAAGCAATCACACTATCCAGAACATGGCCCACCTGATGGACGGCCTATATGCTGCAAATATATTAACACGCCTACGTGGAAAGTAAGATCGTACACTCTCAAGGAAAACAAAAGTATCATCACAACATAGTCAGACTGATGGACAATCACAACGTGTACATGCTAGACACGTGTTTAGTGGACCACGCTTCATTGAACTTGTGTTGATCTAGTGGGCATTATTAGATCAAATATCAATAATGTTAAGGAAAATGGAAGAGTAAAAAATGCAAAATAAACCCTAGGAAAAAAAGATAGTGGAGAAAGATTGGAAACTTAATTACCTCAGAGAAAAGACTACTCTCGTCAGCAATGATTTCTTATTTGATTAACTAACTAAAGATACGGAGAGAGCAGAAGAGAGATGTTGGTATTACCGTGTGATTGATTGAGAGTGATGTTCATTGCGTGTCTGCGTGTGAGGAAGTTGAAGAGTCATGCGACGAGGACTGTCAACGGCTTGGAGAGAATGATCGTATACAACACTCAAGATCTATAAGGTCCACCTTGTTGTATATGTAAATCTACTTTCTTCACCAGGAAGAAACCCTTATTTGAACCGCACATGCAAAAGATCAGCCTGATAATAAAAATTCTATGTGCCACACCAGTGGGAAAAATATAAAATGGCTCCTAAAACCTCTAAATTTACGAAGTGTGTCCAAACCCCTTTTTTGGATTACGCTGATTTTGTTACCTTCACTTCATCTTGGTCAGGTACACCTGCTTAATCAGTTTTACGAAAGATACATAATATGGTCACCCCACACAAAAAATAGTTGACATCCTATCCCATTTTTCCCCTTAGTGAGGCTCAGCTACATTTTTTTTTTTCTTCTTATTTATTGTTTAAGCTTAAGACAGAGTATAGAACCTAATGGACGGAGTGGATTTACATGTACAACATGGTGGCCCCACAGAGCTTGAGTGTTTTGTTGCATAGGGATTCCTGTCTGGTCTCCGAGAGAGGCCTAATATGTTTGGAGAGTTTGTTGGCGAAGTGGTTTGTTAAAATACGTGCCAACATCTGTTATAGATAATTGGTGATTGTAATGGTTGGATCTGATGAGTTTCTTTCAGTTGTTCCAAACAGTGCATAAGATGGGCCTTAATGTGGACAGGAGATGCCAAAAAAATACTCTCAGGCTGGCACTATTTTAATACTATAATCATTTAATTATTTTCCATGAAATTGAGTTGTCTCGTTGTTGGACACGTGTTGGGGGCCACGTACACATACGTTGGTGGCAACAGGGGCTGCCATCCCTCTGCCGCCAAGTGACACTCTTCCCTCTCCCTTAAGTAGTATTTAGAGAAGGAAAAAGGTATCGTGTTTGTTGAAAATATGCCTTTAATCATGGTCAGTGGAGTCCTGTTAGGGCGGTACATCGAGCCGAGTCGAGTTGAGGTGGGCCAAGCTTGGCTTGACTCATCTGTGCTCTCCTCGAGTTTGAGCTCGAGCTCATCCTCGAGCTTACCATTGGAGCTTGCATAGTTTGTTAAAATTTTCGAGGTGAGATCAAGGTGAGCTTACCTCGAGTCGAGTCGAGCTGAGCTTGCTCCCACCTCAATTTATTATATTTTTTGCTACAAAATACAAATTAAAAGTCAACAACATTAAGCTCAAGAAGTCACACGTATATTAGGGGAGAATAGTATTTCTACAGGTGGGACCCCACCATCTAAATGACCTAGCTCTGATCGGTCTTTTCTTTGGTCAAGTCACACACTCATTGAATGCAGGCCACTAGTAACATTTTCTGAACCATAGATTAACACAGTACATGCATAGCTCACCACATGATCTGACTGCCCTGATTATTGTGTTGACTATCTTTATGATGAGGCCTAGCTGATTCATGGATCAGATGCACCACCTCCCTCGTAAAATTGCAATCAATAGCTGCATATGGTGTTTGGTCTTACCATAGCCCCTGTTTTGTAGATGTGTATGGTGTGTGGTCTCACTGTAGCTCTTTTTTTTTTTAGTTTGTAAAATACACAACCAATGTGTGCTCACCATGTTTTGTACTTGAAATTACTCAATCCATCAGGTATGCTCAACAAGGAATGTTCTTACTTGAACAAAATAGTAAGATTAAGAAGCCCCCCAACGTATGAGGGTTTTATATTTCCTAAGCTTAGACCCCAATATGTGTGTGGGGGAGAGGGGAGAGAGAACCAAGAAATAAGAAGATTATGGTTTTTTTTTTTTTTTTTACAACAAATATCTATATGAAACGAGTCGAGGTCGAGCCGAGTCGAGCTTGAATCGAGTCGAGTTTCGAGTCAAGTTGAGTCGAGTGACTTAGTGGTCAAACTTGACTCAATTTCTAACTCGAGCTTCTAAATGAAGCTTGGCTTGACTTGTTCTACTGAGTTGAGGCGAGCCGAGGTGAGTTTCTTTTAGTCAAGTCGATTGAGTTTCTTGAGCTGACTTGGCTCGTGACCAGCCCTAAGTCCAGTCGACCGTGGCCCATAGGGTCCACAGGAACTCTCTGTCTTGTTTTTAGTTGACCGTGACTTGATTCTGGTTGACCAGGAGTCCTGTGATGTTTACGATCAATCGAACACCCAATTAAATCGATTGGACGGAATGTGAAAGTTTTAAAAAGTTTGGAATTTGTTTCTTAATCTTGTATGGAAGTATATAAAGAGATTTTTAAACCAAATTAGGGTATTGTAGAGAGAGCCTACACGATTTACAGATTCTTAAAATGGGAGAAAGCAAGGGTATTCTCATCTATAATTTGTTTTATCTCTTGTAACTTTTTTATTATAGTGGATCATTTGTCACTTTGTGCCATAGTTTTCTTCCCAGGGGTTTTCCACGTAAATTTTTTGTGTTCTTTATGGTTGCTCGTATTTTTCCTTCCTTATTGCATTGTTTGATTCATTTTGAGGTTGCTTTTATGCCCAACAAGTGGTATTAGAGCATATGTTAGGGTTTTCAGATTGAATTTGAAACATGACATCGAAGGGATCAAATATGAAGTATGGGACAGAGAAGTTCACAGGTAAAAATAATTTTAAATTATGGAAGGCGAAGATGAAAACCCTCCTAATTCAGTAAGGGCTATAATAGGTACTCTTGAAAAAGTGAGATGTCCTAAATCGATGAAAGAAGAAAATTGGGATGAACTTGATCAAAGGGCGATAAGCACAATACAATTGTGCTTGTCAGATGATGTCCTTTATAATGTTTTTATGAGAAAGCCAACGTGGGCCTATGGGTAAAGTTAAAGAGCATCTACATGACAAAATCACTCTCCAATTGTTTGTATTTGAATAGGCAATTCTACAATATAAAGATGGCGGAAGGGTCGGATCTTTTTTTTTATCACATTAACACTTTCAACCAATTGACTTGCAAACTGACGAGTGTGGAGGTAAAGATCAAGGAAGAAGACAAAATCCTAATTTTGTTGACGTCACTTTCTGAGTCTTACAAATATCTGGTGGATACTCTATTTCATGGCAGGGATACCTTATCTCAACCCTTCAATCGGAGCAGTTGAGAAAGAAGAACGGAGGCGATAATACTTTTACGAATGCACTGGTGGCTCGAGGAAGACAATTTAAGGGAGAGAAGAGTAAGTCATGATCAAGATCCAAGTCGAAAGGCAAAGGAAAGTTGAATTGTTAGAATTGTGGCAGGATGGGACATATGAAGGACTATGTGAATCCTAAAATCCAAAAGGGAGAGAAATAAGACGATTAATCGAGAGAGGCTAATTAGACAGAATCTAGCAACGAGACAAGCGGTTGTGATGTGTTAGTAGTGTTCAAGTCCTAGTATCTCAGTCCTGAGTGGATTTTGGATATGGGGGCATCGTATCATCTGTGTTCTCATCAGAGTTGGTGCGCATTAGGATGTTTGATGGGATGGAGCGTATTCTGTTCGATATGAGGCATGTTCTGGACTTAAAGAAGAATCTCATATCTTTGGGAGCTCTTGAGGCACTTGGGTGTAAGTTCACCAGTTTTTATTGTGTCCTAAAGATTTCGAAAGAGTTACTCATTGTTATGAAGGCACAATGGAGCAAAAATTCTTATAGGTTGATCGGGAGCATGATATCAAGTGGAGCTACAACGTCTGTAGCGGAATCTTTCACCACAACATTCCGACTCCTCGTCTTTCACCACCATGGCGTACACTTCGTCGGTCTCTTTTGATTCCTCAACAAATTCCTGAATGGCCAGTAGAGAATTCCCCTCCACTTTAGAAGCTTCAGGTTATTTTTTCGGTGTCATAAGGCCCAACATTATTTTATAACCATCTTTAACGAATACATATATGTTATCACGTCCACGGTGGGTCGCATCTCGATCTGATTGTCAAGGCCGCCCAAGCAACATATGACAGGCCTCCATGTCAACCACATCATAGAGGACTTCATCTTTGTAACTTTTTCTAATAGAAAAATGAGACAATACATTGTTCAGTTACCTTGGTCACGTTCACCTTCTTGATCCACCTGATCGAGTAAGGTGTGAGATGCTTTGTCGTGGGAAGTCGCAATTTGTTCACCATCACCTTCGAGACATTGTTCTTGCTGCTGTCACTATCTATGATACCATCACAGATCTTTCCGTTCACGGTGCATCGTGTGCGGAAGATGTTGTGTTGCTGCAGGTGCACCTCCTTCCTTGGAGTATATAGGAGTCATCGCACGACTAAGGACTCACCATGGTCCTCAGTAATCAATCTCGAATCTCCGGTGTCCTCCTCATCCACTTATTCTATCCCATCAAACTTGAGATATTCACCCTTTACTTCTCCTTCAGCTCCCCCTTCGTTGATAGTCAGATTGGTTGCGGGGCGTTGCGAGCAAGAGTTCGACAAGTGACCCGGTTGGTCACATCTGAAACAATTATTCGGCCTTAGGCGTGCATAAGGATTGAGAGCCCTACTCAGGCCCACTGCTGTAGTCGCTGTTTGTTGGGGCCTAGGAAGACTGCCCCTTGTGCCTCAGTTTATGGTCGAAGGGGCTTGAGAACGACTCCCAACTGGCTCCTTTCCCTTGGATGTCGCCGCGTCTTATATAAGACCGGTCATGGGGGCCCGTGTTGATGGAAACGTACGGATGGGGGCCCACGCAAGTTGCGCCTCTATCTTCATCGCTAGGTCAACTGCCTCAGCCACGGTCCAGGTTGAGTGTAACTGAACCCGATCCTGAATTGTGGGATGTAGATTGTCGAGGAACCGCGCTACCCTTTGCGGTTCAGTCTCTGCCAAGTCATTTCGTGTTGTCAATCTATTAAATTCGATTTTGTACTCGATAACGGTCCAGTTCCCTGCCTACAATTTTGGTATTGTTGGAACAACACCTGTTCATAATCTCTAGGGAGGAATCGCGATCGAAGAAATTGTCTCATTCGCGGCCATGATCGGATGGGCAACTTATTCTGCCAGGTACAACTGAGCTGTAGTTGCTCTTACCATACAGAGGCACCTGACTTCAACTTGTACGCGATGAGTTTAACTTGCCTATCTTCCGAGACCTCTATGTAATCAAATTAGCGCTCGACTTCTGCAAGCCAATCGAAGAATTCCTTTATGCATAGCATGCCATTAAAATTAGGAACATCTCGAAAGTCTCGAAGGTCTCTTTCTAGCCGATCCCCACGATTGTTCCCACGTGCAAGCCGTCGTACAAGCATGTCTTCGACCTCGTCATCGCTTGGGTCTGAATCATCTGGGTTAGCCTTGCGATTGGTCACTTGTGGGTTTCTACGAAATATAGGGTTATCCCGTATAACAAGCACAGGTGGTTGTTGATTGTTGCCTTGGGATTGAGGCAGAGTTATCGCCTCAGCGATACAATCTAGAGTTCTCTGCAGGCCTTCCATAGACACCTACAAAGTATCTAGCTTATTCGCGAGATAGAGTATCCCTTGAGCATCGTCAGCGGGGACGTGTCTCGTACCTTCGTTAAACGCCATCGTCCTGAGGAATAATCCTCACTCTAATACCACTGACGCAGGGAGGGCGTGATTAGGACGATCACCGTCTACCTAATCGGATAAATACCTTGAATCCATAAGGCCTCCGGGAATCCTCTACCGGACTTCCTCAAATCCACAAGGGAGAAAGAAGAAACAGGAAATAAATCCAAATAAATTTGTAATAATTAATTGAATGAGAATAAACGTACTTACAATGCTTTAAATAAGAAACTAAATCCTAGGTAGAAGTTTCATACTCTAACTCAAACTAAAACACCATAAAAACTGTAACTTACTATTTATAGAAGTCTTTCGATCCTACTAGAACTCATGGTTTTTGGCTAAAAATAGAAAGTTTTCAAACGGGCTCAATCGCTTTGTTCTACTAATTATTCTAAGCCTTTTTCATGTTGGACACAAACTCTAAAACCCTACGGATCAAAAGTTATGATCGAAATAAAACTTACTATAAATAGTAAAATTGAAAATAAACTAGCCTAATGACCATCGATCTGGTCGAATCTCGCGATTCTGGCATGGGAAACCTGGCATAGTCAGGTTGGCTGGCTTAAGTATCTCGAGCTACCTCAAAATCATATATTAAATTTCCAGAAACTCATTTCGGATTGCGAGATACGACCGTTTCACGGTAATGATGATTCAGATCACTTCCGACCAGACTAGCCTTCTTTTGGTCCATCTGGGCCATGTAATAGTCGGTGGCCCGCTCTACATCACATATGCACCTGGGCCACATGAGCAAGCGCAGTATGAAGGTATTTCTTGATCATTGTTTAATTCTTTCTTTTAAAAGTGTTAATTTTGATATATGTGAGCATTGCATATATGGTAAACTGACATGTTGATCTTTTAAAACTGGAAAACATGTAAGGGACTACTAGATTATGTGTATTTTGATGTGTGGGGGCCGTCGACTGTAATTTCTAGAGGGACATAATATTTTGTCACATTTATAGACGATATCTCTAGAAAGCTTTGAGCTTATTTCATGAAAAATAAATTTATTTTTTTCACCACTTTCAAGTAGTGAAGGATTATGGTTGAAAAGAAAATAGGGTGGAAGATGAAAATTCTAAGAATAGACAACGGTGGAGAATTCATTTCTAGGGAATTTAATTAGTGCTGCAAAAATGAGGGAATTGTGAGGCATAACACAGTTAGGTATACACTAGAGCCAAGGTGTGCCAAAACGATTACGTATCGGCCGATATGTAATAGAAATGGCGTCAGCCGTTACGCGATACGGGGTCCAAAATGGGGACCCCAAAAAATTTGACCCGTAACGACTGTTACGCCCCCCCGTAATGGTCGGAAAACGGCTATTTTTTTCTTCTTCTATAAATCTGATTTTTTTTTATTTTTTCACACTTTTCTTCTCCCATTTCTTTTCTAATCTATTCTTTTGCTAAAAATGACCACAATTAGTCTATTTTGGAGAATTAAAACGACCAATTTCTACGATTTGGATGAATCGAAGCTTCGTGGGCCATTTTTCGAAGAAATTCGAAAATAGGTATTTATTCCTTTTTCTTCCTCTAATCGCTTTTTTTCCACTTTGATATGATGTTCTAGCCATTGTAAAATGTTAAAATGTGTATTTCAAGATTATGCAACTGATTTGTATATATTTTTTATATTTTTTTAATTTCTGACTATTTTCGGATTAATATTAAAAATTAGTAAAAATCATGTTTTTTTTTTCTTTTCTGGTTTAATGGTTGGATAACATGTGTTACTTATAGTAGGACACAATCATGTGCATTTTACAGATTATGCACATGATTTGCTATTTTTTTTGTATTTCTTTTAATTTCGGATTAATTTCGGAATAATTTTAAAAATTAGGGAAAATCATTTTTTTTCAAAAAAAATTCTGGTTTAAAGGTTGGATAATATGTGTTACTTATAGTAGAATATAATCATGTGCATTTTACAGATTATGCACATGGTTTGTTATTTTTTTCGGTATTTTTTTAATTTCGAAATAATTTTAAAAATGAGGGAAAATCATTTTTTTCAAAAAAAAATTCTGTTTTAAAGGTTGGATAACATGTGTTACTTATAATAGAACATAATAATGTGCATTTTACAGATTATGTACATGGTTTGCTATTTTTTTGTATTTTTTTAATTTTAGATTAATTTCGGAATAATTTTAAAAATTAGGGAAAATCATTTTTTTCAAAAACAATTCTGGTTTAAAGGTTGGATAACATGTGCTACTTATAGTAGAACACAATCATGAGCATTTTACAGATTATGCACATAATTTGCTATTTTTTTGTATTTGTTTAATTTTGGAATAATTTTAAAAATTAGGGAAAATCATTTTTTTCAAAAAAATTTCTAGTTTAAAGGTTGGATAATATGTGTTACTTATAATAGAATATAATCATGTGCATTTTATAGATTATGCACATGGTTTGTTATTTATTTTTGTATTTTTTTAATTTTGGAATAATTTTAACAATTAGGGAAAATCATTTTTTTCAAAAAAATTTTCTAGTTTAAAGGTTGGATAACATGTGTTACTTATAATAGAATATAATCATGTGCATTTTACAGATTATGCATATGGTTTGTTATTTTTTTGTATTTTTTTAATTTCGGAATAATTTTAAAAATTAGAGAAAATCATTTTTTTCAAAAACATGGAAAATCATATTTACAGATTAATGACTAATGTATGTTTATATTTTTATTTTTTCGACAGGTTTTGCCGTTTTGGAGCTTTGTAGTTGTACTTTGTAGGCTTGTAGCCCATAGGGTTTAGTATTTGAATTTAGTAGTTAGAGAAGAGAAATCTTAATACATTATTTTTTGCAAGTCCTCAGTCCTCACTCCTCAGGTATGTAAATAAATTATAAATAATATAAAGTAAATTATAAAAAAATAATAGTACATGTGAAAATTGAAATACTTTGATGTTTCATTTATTCTAATATACATATTATTGGTATTAGACAGTTAGAATTTTGAATTTATAAGTTTTACAGTTAATTTCAGGTTATCAGCTTCATAAATTCATCAGACAGCCCGATATAGCTTTTTCACCAAAGAGTAGACCGCTTCACCACCATAAACATGTTCAAAATTATAAATGAATGTATATTTGGGATGTTTGGAATTTTCTGGATTTAACCCATATTTTTTTAGAATTTTTTGGCAAAAAAAAAAAAAAAAAAAAATTGGACCGTTACGGGGGCGTATCAGCCGATACGGCCCGTATCCGTATCGGAAACGGTGGGCACCGTTACGCCCACCGATACCGCTATGGGACACCTTGACTAGAGCAGAATGTTATGGCTGAACGTATGAATCGGACTCTTTTAGAAATAGTCTGAAGTATGTTGAGTAATATTGTGTTGGGCAAGGAGCTATGAGTTGAGGCCATGAACACGGATTGCTATTTAGTGAATTAATCTTCATCCATATCAATCGATTGCAAAAATTCAGAGGAAATCAACATTCTTTTCTAGCTTCCATGTTCTCTCAATGTGTCAGTTGGGCTCTTGGTGTCATGGAGTTTAGAGATGTGTTTATTCCTTTAGATTGCTTATTTACTGTCAAGGGAATTTTGTCACTTCCGATGTTTCCATTTTTTATAGAAGTTGGTCAAGTGGCCCATAATGCAATATGCAACAGCAATCAGTGTCTAGTTCCATTGATGCTTCTACGCTTTTCAGTGTTACAAGAATTTCACTTTGAAACTAGTTCAAACTGGTACCTTTTGGCATTCAGCACCGCAAGAATGGGAAGAGAGAGTTTACCCTTTTTCTCAAGGCAACACCGTCTTTTCCCCCATCAATCACAGCTGTGAAGACTGAAAATGAGACTAATTTATTCAATTTGGCACTTGAAATTATCAAGTTCTCATCTTTCCGGGCACTGGATGTTGTTTTAACCCCTGTTTCATGGCTGAAGAATGTTTTGCTTTCTTTCGCCCCTTCGGTCCACTTCCAATCTTTGTGAATGTGGAAAGGAAATTTCATTCCTTGTTCCTTTTCTCCGCTCCTGATTTTTCCTACTTTGCTTCCACTTTTCTGTACATTTTAATGAATAATGCACTGTAACATTTCATCTTGTTGTTTGAATGCCTGTAACTTTTCAAGTTGTAAACAAGTTACGCCTGAAAGTGAGTTTTGGGCGTAAGTGACATCACTTCTTGCTTAAATTTTATATGCACTGAAAAGCTGTAAGTGATTTATTGCTTGTGACTCACAGAGTCACAGGTGACATTTCTTGACCAAAGACCACCTAAAACTTACAGGAATCTAAATGCTCTTTTGCCATTTCTGAGCTAACTTACAGGCATCTAAATTCTCTTAATATATTGAAGGCTTTGACCTGTCACCCTGAGCAAACTGATTGTTTCATGTATTTCAGCCCACTGTTTGGAGCTTATCAATTCATCCGGATTTCCAGTGTGTTGCATTTCTCTGAGAGAAATGGGTGAAATAGATACAAAACCAATTGAATCAGTCCAAGCTGCATTGTACTTGTTTGGGCAGAAAAATGATCCTAGAAAATACAGATCAACTGGCAGTGAGGTATGATCTCTTGGAAAATAATTGGAAAAAATACAATGTTTCAAGGGGAGGCAGGTATATCTTTCTGGGTTGCCCCTCTCTCATCTGCTTTTGCATCTTTGGATTCTGAACAAGATGAACTTCCCATCTTTCATCACTCGAATGTTCCAGCCAGATTGCACTTCACTGAGCTGCTTACTGGGTTAGCTTTATCTATTCTTTTGTTTTGAAAGAAACAAACTCGAAATAGTTAGGCCTTTCTTTTGTTGGGTTGACAAAAATGTGTTTCTGTAGTTTATTTCATTATTATTATTATTATTATTATTATTGCCAACCCATTTAACTTCTTAGATGGGTCGCAGTCAATCAGTCAAACACACTCAGAAAAGAGGGGGAGAAAAGAATCTTTCTAAAAGAAAATGTTGTTACAGTTTTCAGATTGCCTTATAAACTTTTCTAGCCATTTTTTAATTTAATATTTCTTTATTTTTTAATTTAGTATTTCTTTTTCTTTGTTTAATGTTAAGGTCAGAAACATATTGAAAACTTTAAATCCTACAACAAAAGAAGAAACGTTACTTGTGTGTAATTTTGTGATATCCAGTCACTTATTATAATTTTAATATCTTATTTCTAACAAAAAAATATGATTGTTGATTTTTATAGTTTACCTCTTTATATAGTTTTTTAATTTCTGTTGAAACTTTTTTCATCATTTATATTTTTGAAGTGGGTGGAATGGGCTCCAATGGCCTCTCTAGAATGACATACATCAGCAATAACATAGAAAGAATGTAATATTCTCAGTGTTTAAGGAAAAAATATTATTATTGTGGCATTTTAAATTCACTAAAATTCAAAATACCCAGATTTCATCATGATATTGTTATAAATTTTTTCTTTTCAATTTTTCCTGATGATATATGGGTTTCTTTTCAATAACATATTTTCCACCTATTATCATTTTTATTAATTTTAATCTGTGAGATTTTTCTAGATATATCCTACCCCCTTGAAAATATATGAAATTTTTAAGGGAAAAAATGAAAAAAAAAAATCTGAAGATAAAGAAGAAAGAAGGTGGAATGTAATCTACAGCCGGCCGTAGGTTACCATGACCCTTTCAAAATATGCTGAGAAATACATTAGAAATACAGGTAGGCCGGCCAACTTATAGCTAGTGTTTCAGTCACATTTGTTTATTTCCCTTGTAAAGAAGTGACAATGAAAGACAAAGGGCTTGGCTTCATGCCAGTTATTTTATCGTAAACAGGAGACAAACAAGGACCAAGAGCTAGAACTTGTGCTGAAAGACTTGGCCAGCTACAAGGTGCAGCTGGAAATAAAAGAATCTGCCCACAAGCAGGCCCTCATGGAGCTCGAAGTCTACCACGAAGCAGCCGAAAAACTTTCTTCTCAGCTGAAGAAAGCAGAGGCTGATAGAGACAAATACATCAAGGTATTTGAAGAAGCTAGAATCCGCATTATTGAACTTGAATCTAAGAATAAGGATATCTTGACTCAGCTATTGGAAAGTGGGGAAGCCCGAGAAGAGCTCCTATGCACTGAGAATGAGTGGAAGGCTACTCATGAAGACTTGAAAGCAGAACTTGGTGCAGATGAGGAATCAAAGCTCATTGTCCTGAGACAATCCGAACTGATGGAAACTGCTGCTGAGTTGGGAAATGAGAAGACTGAGGAGCTTCTGAAGCATGTATCAGAGCTCAATGAAGCTATTCTTATGTCTAATTTGGCAGCAATCGAGGCAGAGAAAGAGAAGTCTGCTATCTTATTGGCCAAGGAGGAAGAGGTACGGATGGCTGTTGCTGCGGCAATGCAGGCACAGGAGCAATTAGAAGAGATGAGCAAAGTACTGGATGCGGCAAAGGATTTGAAGAATCAGCTCCACGAGAAGTCTCTTCTTGTCGATTCTTTACAATCTGAACTTGTGCAAGCAAGAGAGTCATTCGGGTTGATGGAAATGGAGCTGAAGAGAACGCGAGATGAGGTGAAAAATGCAAGAGATGAGAGAGATGGATTGCAGCATCAGCTTGAGCTTGCTTCAGGTGAGTTGCAGAATGTTAAAAATGAGACACATGAAATCCGAGAAAGAGAGAAGGAAGTGAAAATCGAAATAGCGATGCTGAGATCTGAACTTCACAGAGGCAGGGCGAAAATTGCAGCCACAGAGGCGGCTGAAGCAAGGGCTAAGAGTGTCAAATCAGGTCTGTATCATGCTGTGCAAGAATTAGCTGTGGAAGCGGAGGAAGCCAAGAAGGAGACCCGAAGATTGAAACAAGAAGCAGAGAGAGCGGAGGCTGCTATAGAAACACCTGCACTCGAGGAATTAGCAACTGAGGCAGCCATAGCCAATGCTGACACATCAGGTGTCTGTTCTGGCATTGTGATTTCGTTTGAAGAAAATGAGTCTTTGGTCCAAAAGGCTGAGAAAGCAGACCAAACTGCAGATTCACCACCTCAAGATGCATTACACTTTCTGGAGTCCCAAAATGTGACTGAACTGGAGAGCTTCAAGAAGGAGCTTGAAGCTGCAAGAGGAGAAATTAAGGACCTCCAATCTGTTGCAGAACAGGCTGTGAGGAGGGCAGAGTTGGCAGAGTGTGCTAAAGCAGCTATCGAGGATCAGCTAAGGAAGTGGAGGGAGCAGAAGCAAAGGAGAAGGGCAGCTTTAGCCGCACTCCGTGAAGAATCAGGTCAAGATAGCCATCCTCCAATTTACGACAACAAATCATTGGCTCAACAACCATTGGGTAAGGTTCTTAACATGGAATTTTAGTTGTTATGTAAAAAATGGTACTTCATCTTGATATGGCCTGAAATATCTTCCAAGGGGATAATTTCATGGAGCTTCTATAACATAAATTGAACTCCTTAAGTTTTGATTCCACGTAAAATTTGTGGTTGTTCATTGAGTATATTGGCTCGATTTACAGCAAGGTTACGTTGGGAAATGGCACAGGCAGAGAACTAACCAAAATAATTAATGTTCTACTTATTTCAAGCAATTCATGAAGCATGGTTCTAAAACTCGTGGCTCGAATCGACACTCTGCCGAGTCAACTTGACTCAGCGATATTTCAGACTTGGCGTGACTTTACTGAATCATTCACAAGTCAACTGGTTCATTTTTATAAAGAAATGCAGACAGCAACTGTTGACTTGCAACCTCCCTAGTGAAAGCTGGATCAAGCTGCAAATGGGCGCTTATGTTTTAGTTTCAATATTTTATGTACTTCACCGGTTTTCAACTATTTCGCAATTTTCTCACCCCATCAAGTACTTTAAGTTTTATTAATAAAATCGATTCAGTTTGAGTAAGCACTCGGTTGAGCCTTCGAGTTGACCCGAACCGTCTAGGCATCGAGTCGAGTTGAATTTTGTAGTTTTTAAAGTATGGTTTGAAGTGCAGAAAATAGTATTTTGAGGGCATAAAGGAAGAAAAATGATAACTTCCCACCCAGATTTTTTTTTTTAAAGTTCAAAACAAATTCACCCACATCATGTTGAGCCAGAAGTTAATCGGGGTATTTCCTATACATCAATTGCTAATGGACTTGGAATTTGCCAAATCTCAACTGAGTCAAATTCCAAGTCATTAGTGAACTAGGAATTTCTTTTACACTGTTGTTTTAAACTTAAGATTTTGAATTCATTTTCTTCGAGTTGACTCGACCGGACTAGGCATTTACTAGAGTTTTCAAGTTTTTAAACTCTGCTTGAAGTGTAAAAAATAGTATTTTAAGGGTGTAAAGGAAGAAAAATGATAATCCCCTGTTCATATTTCATTCCTTTTGATGCCCCCAAAACAGTTTTCTAGTTCAAAATAAATTCATCAACTGTTATGTTGAATAAAAAATCTCATATGGGGGTATTTCTTCTACATCAATCGCTAGAGGACGTGAAATTTGCCAAATCTCAACTGAATTGTGAAGGGGTTAAAGTGTCATAGTCCAAAATGCCAATTCAAGGAAAGATGAATCAGAAGCTTATTTAATTGACTGAGTTTTAAACAGAAACCAGCTAACAGTCGAATTTTAAGTTTTGAACATATCAAAGTGAAGGGCTGGATGGGTGGGCCTGATCAACAAAAGCATTATCCAACAGTATGTACATGATCTGAGATTGGGTAGACATTATCAAAGCCGAAGGTAGATGGCATTTTTCACACAGTCCACCAAGACAATACATGAGTAAGATTAAACTAATCCACCCCTTCAATCCACATTCTGGATGGCCCGCCAGATAAGATCAACGGTTTTGATCTTATGATTGGAGCCTGTAGACAACAGTAGCTTACCCTCTCTTTTCCTCTCGACTTGTATGTTTTTGGCATTTCTTTTCAAGTAAATTCTAGAACCGGAGAGGATTAGAGAAAATGGTTGGGACGAAGACAAGATCTCATCCGTATATCCTCTATATCTTATCCCTATCTCCTCTGATCCATCACTTCCTATTGAACTCAAGAAGACTGGAAATTAGAGAGGATACAAACACTAAGTCAAACGAGAGGAAATTATATGGGACCCATCTACTTATGGTTGTCCACAAACCTAAGTTTAACATATCCCACTTAATCACGTTGGAATGGTTACAATGTTAATTGTCCATATATCTCATCTAATATCAATTAAAAACTAAAGACTATGATTAAAAGAATCAAAGGCGTGTGGCCAGCTAGAGCATTATTGTCTTTCTAAAGGTATTTGTGTAATAAACTGGAATTTTTTGAGCCCGTATAGAACTACTTGTCTGTGTGCCCTGGCTTAAGTTCCCACATATGTGAACCCTTGTGAGTGAACGCGCGCACACACACCATACACTTGCACATGCAAAAGCAATTTAAGGAGAATGTTGACCAAAGACTAAAGGGTAGACTTGACTTCACATCACCACCTTTTGTAGTAGGCCTAGACCAAGTCAAGCCCATGGCCAATTTCATCGTACTCCTCTCTCTCTCTCTCTCTCTCTCTCTCAAGTCACTCTCTACTATCCTACATCACCCTCCACTAAGTGGGCCACTAGCTCTCTTTCTACTTCACACCTCCCACATACACCAATGTATGTATTCCACCACACTTTCCACCTCTCTCACCCACCAATGCATGCACTCTACTAACCTATTTGCTAGTCTCACCCTCACATCACTATCCTCTCACCCTCCTAACCCATGAGGGATTACTACACTCACAAAACTCTATTCCTTAGTTAATTCTCTACACACCAAGAGCTAGTAGAGAGAGAAAGGAAGAGAGAAAAGGAGAAAAGAGAGAGAGAGAGAGAGAGAGAGAGAGAGAGAGAGAGAGAGTGGAAGGAGGGAGGGTGTTGTTGCGGGAGAGGCAGAACCGATCATGGAGGAGGAACCCCCTCCCCCCTCTTCTCTTTGAGGCCCGAAATCGAGGCGTAACCAAAGCCCAAATGAGCTACACCATAGGTAATAGTGGTGGTCTAACAACCACAGTTGAGAACTCCCCTAAGGAGCTACCTATATATATATATATATATATATATATATATATATATATATATATATCCGGTCAACGGAAGCATCAAAGAAGATCAAACAATCACCACACAGCCACACAAGCAATCAACGCAAGACTAATGAATTTTACGTGGAAAGCCCTTGCGGGAAAAAACTACGGTACAAAGAGACACCTCCACTATGAATCTCAGATGATTACAAAGCTAATCTACCCACAAGTAGATCCCAAAGATGAACTAAAACTCACTCAAACTTTACAATCCTCTCCCCCAAGCCCTAATCTCGTAATAGGACTCCTTGGTATTGATTAGGATACCTCCCAACATGAATAGGAAGTGTTTAAATAGGACTCCATCCCGATTTGGAAACATGCAACGCGTTTATGCGTAAGAGAAAAAATCTCCCACACATTGACCTAGCAGTCGTTGACCCACCAAAAACGTCTAGCGAGATTTGCCTAAAATCAATTCGTCTGCCTCATAATTTGACTAGTCAGAGTCTCCTGTAGACTGATCAACCAACTGGTTTGAGACCCTCAAAATCTGTCTAGAGACTCACTTTGAGAAATAGTCCACTGGCCGACCGGTCGGTGGACACAAAATTTGCACAATTTTGTAGACTCTCCAACAAACTCCACCGAGGCTTCAAAACTTCGAACCATCTTCTCTTCTCATCATAAATCAGCTCCTCATCAATCATAGTGTCGTCACTTCTCATGCACCACTACGTCTTCATTAAGCCTTTGCTAATCCTAGAGAAGTTGCGCAGAACTTGAACTTCTCTATTAGGACCACCTTGGTTAGCATATCTGTCGGATTCACGCTAGTATGAATCTTGTCCAGAGTCACATCTCCTTCCTCAAGCATTGTCGAATAAAATGGTGACGCACATCAATGTGTTTAGTACGAGAGTGATAAATATAATTTTTTGCCAAATTGATAGCACTAGAGCTGTCACAATTAACCGGCATGGCTTCCTGCTGAAGCCCCAACTGATTTATCATTCATTTGAACCAAACAACCTCCTTGAAAGCTTTCATCACTGCCATTTACTCAGCTTTAGTAGTGGAAAGAGCCACCACAAACTGAAGCCTGGACATCCAACTAATCGTTCCACTCGCTAATACAAATGAGTATCCTGAAGTCAATCTCCTACTATCCACACTATCTGCGTAATCAGAATCGACGTAACTAACCAACTTGTCCTTGGACTTCTCAAACGTCAAGACGTAGTCCTGCATACCCCGAATATATCGAAGTAGCCATTTCACAGCTTCCCAATGTTGTCTGCTTGGGTTAGACATGAATCCGCTAACAACACCCATAGCCTATGAAATATCCGGTCTTGTACAGACTATGGCATACATTAAACTGCCCACAACACTTGAATATGGTACATGAGACATAACATGCTTTTCTTCATCTGTCTTGGGACATTGTTCAGAAAAAAGCTTGAAGTGAGCCATGTGGGGAATACTAATTGGTTTGGACTTATTCATTTCATACTTTTTCAACACCTTCTCAAGGTATTCCTCTTGAGATAACCACAACCTGCTCATCTTCCTGTCTCTATGAATATTTATGCCAAGAACCCTCTTTGCAGCCCGCAGATCCGTCATCTTGAATGTCCCTGAAAGCTGAGTCTTCAACACATCGATGTCAGACATGCTATGACTGGTAACAAGCATGTCATCGACGTACAACACTAGTATGAAAAACTTCTCATCATTCAGTGTCTTGAAATAGACACAATGATCGTAGTCGCTCCTGGAAAAGCCCTTACTTATCATGAAGGAATCAAATTCCTTGTACGACTGCCTAAGCGATTGTTTGAGACCAGTACAGCGATCTCCTTAACTTGCAAACCTTGTTCTCAGCCCCTTGCACTGTATAACCTTCTGGTTGCACCATGTAAATGTCACGCCCCAAACCTGGGGACCGGGCTCACTAAATTCCCGATCGTCGACCTTGGTGCCAACAACCTCAGTAGTACCCCATTCTCGGCTCCTAGCTCTCATATGCTAGGTTCTGATCCTTGGGATCCTACCAGGAGGATTTTCAGGGTAATTTTTTTTTGTACAGGAGCATAATCAAAACCATAAAACATCATCAAATATCCACTAATAAGTTTGTTGAGTACAGTACTGGAAAGGGAAATACAACATGAATCAGAAGTCCAAAATATCAGGTACATGAACCGCGCTCAACGCTGCTGATATGCTCTAGTACCTGCAGTGTAAACAAACGCGCATGAGCTTCCTACGAAGCCTAGTAGAGTGCGTGTGTGCGTGTGTGATGCATATGACAAGTATACAGATATCAGAGTAAGCGAAAGTAGTAAAGGGCTAAGTTACTAAGTTCATGAATGCTATCAGCCATCCCAAGGCTATGCGATGCAAGGGCCTACATGGCCGAGTGTTACATGCTAGAGATGCAATGCAAACATGTCAATCCTCAACTGATCCACATATCAAAATAGTTCTCATCTGGGACATCATCGGGGTCTAGTATACTCTAATATTGGCCGCCGCACATCGCGCGCATAACCAAGCGAGTAGAAAAGACCTCACTATCCGCCTCGTCAGTGGTATGCCAATGCCCACCCGGCTCGCCGATAGCGGACCCATTCCATGAGCTGGTCAGACTCGACCTAGCTTACAGCCCACTGCACCCGGGCGGATAAGGCCACACCCCTTTCCAACCGACCTCGACACAGTGAGAGACACGACCTACTGGTATTTGGCACACGGGCGCTCATGTTATCCACTCGGTCTCGACCCTGGAGCATCTTACTGGTACCACAGGGTTTAGGGACTTTCACCCAAGGACATCCATAGCGCTCACGTACTAGAACAAGTTTCTGGTGTCCAATACTGCCAACCATGATGTGACTATGGTGGCCACCACCCTGATGCTGCTAGGGTGTGAAAGCGATCGTGACATACATAATGCGAAATGCATGAGTCATACAATCCAAATCATGCATCAAGCTTACGCATACTGCGCAATCATGTGGGGCGACCCTGTCTCACACGGGTCCCCTAAGTATAACAAGCCAACTAGCATATGCTATGGTTAATCATGATCCATAACAGGCATACCAATGATGCGTATGGGCATATGAATGAGCATGGTATTCATTATACTAAGCATGTTATCAGTGTGACATATCAAGCTAATCATACTAGCATGTTACCAAACATATCATGTAACATTGGCCTTAAAAGGCCCAATATATACATAGAGAGTGGGACCCGGACGGTGGGGCCCATTGGAAATGTAAAGGTCTTCGTGGCATAGCCCACTTGAGACCACATCGGCCCCATACTTGGGCCCGCACATACAAGATAGGCAGCATGAATAAAAATAGATACATCATGGTGGAGCTAATAGATACATCACGTTGGGACCCATAGGGTGGGCCACCTGCTGGGCAGCGTGGTATCCATCTGGTCCCAATAAGTTTTGAATCAAGCAGATATTTGTGTTTTCTCCTTCATCCATAACCATGTGATCTTATGAACCGGTTGGATGGCAAGTAAACATCACTGTAGGACCTAGAAAGGTTTCAACGTTTAAGATTATCATTTCCACTGTGGCATGGTCCACTTGACATTAGGATATGCTTAAATTTTGGGCCCAGCCACTTATGAATAGGTTGGGTGACAAATAAACATCATTGCAGGTCTAGGAAGGTTTCAATGGTGGAGATCATTATTTCCACTGTTGTTTCGTGGCATGGCCCACTTGCCATTGGGATATGCTTGAATTTGGGCTCAGCCACTAAAATGAGTTGGGAAAAACATCTGGACGGAATAGTTAAAGCACATACATTCCAGGTGGGCCCAACGAGTGGGGCCCATGGAGACGTCCACAAGAGCTATGCTGCTGGGCAGCAGCGTCCCCCGGACGCTGTCTGTCCAGCAGCCAGCATATATATATATATATATATTTTTATTTATTATTTTTATTTTTTTCTACTCTTAATAAGTGGGGCCCACAGGAGTTCCCGATCAAGCTGATATTTTTGTTTTTCCTTCCTCCATGTATGTGTGAACTTATGAACAGGTTGGATCTCAAATAAACATCACGGTGGCCCATAAGAAGGTTTCAACGGTAGGGCCACTGTTCCTACTGTTTTCTGTGGTGGGGCCCCCTCGGGACTTGGATCTGACTCATTCTTGGGGTCATGCCCTAAAATGATCTCCCCAACTGGATGGACGGTGTGGATACAGCACATGCATCATGGTGGGACCCACGAGTGGGCCACCAGCTGGCAGTACGCCCAGCGTCCAAGGACGCTGGTACGCCCAGCGCTGACGCTGCTTCTTCTTATTTTCTTTCTCTTTTTTTTTGTTTTCTTGCGCTCATATCCAGTAGGGCCGACATGGGACTGATCCACTCCGTTCATCAGGTTCCCCATCTCATGGGGACCCAACAAGCCCCATATTGGATATGTAAATCCGTTTAGAAACATAAAGGTGGGCCAAATGATTTCTGACAGTAGAAATCATTATTTTAACTGTTTTGTGCGGTGCGGTCCGCTTAAGATTTGGATCTGGCTCATCCTTGGGCCCTGGCCCTAAAATGATATGGGAAAACAAGTGGACGGCGTGGATGGAACACAAACATCAAGGTGGGTCCCACGAGTGGGGACCCCACTAACCGTCCAAGGTTACGCTGGACGTTCCAGCGTCAGAACGCCCAGACGCTGGACGTCCAGTGACTCTCTTTTTTTTGTGTTTCTTTTTTTTTTTTATTTTTATTTTTGGTGGTCATTTCAAGTAGGGCCCACTTAGGGACAATCCACCCCATTCATCATGTTCCCCAGCTCATTGGGAACCCAACAAGCCCAATATTGGGTGGGTGATGTGGTCTACAAACATCACGGTGGGCCCAAGAAGCCTCGACAGTGGGGCTTCATTACCTCCACTGTTTTCTATGGTGTGGTCCACCTGATATCTGGATCTTCTTCATTTTTGGGTCCCTGCCCTAAAATGGGATGGAGAAACAGATGGGCGGTGTGGATCAACTCATACATCAAGGTGGGTCCCACGTGTGGGGACCCTGCCCAACGCCCAAAGGGCTTTTAGCCCACGTGCTGCTGGGCAGCAACGCCCTCTGGACGCTGTCTGTCCAGCGGCATCCTCTCCTCTAGTTTTTTATTTTATTTTTTTATTTTTATTTTTATTATTATTATTATAATAGGGAGGTGGGGCCCATTCATGGATGATCCAATCCATTCATCTAACTGTCCATCACAAGGTGGGCCCAAAAGAAAATAAAGAAAAGGAAGTAAATTAAGAAAAATAGGGGTTTTATGCCCCTTGCACTCACCTCGATGGATGGTTGGACGGTTGGATAGGATCGGGTTGACGATCGGACGATCCGGACGGTCCGGATGATGGTTGGGGTCCTCCAAGCTAGGATCTACACCCTCAATCTCTCTAATCTCTCCCTACTTCTCTCAAATCTCCCACTTCTCTCAAATCTCTTTCTCTCTCCTCTCAAATCTCTCTCTCTCTTCTCAAACCTCTTTCTCAAATCACTTGAATTTTTGCAAGGAGCTCTCCTCTCCCCCTACGTATGCACTTGTATGGGGGGGGAGAGAGAGAGAGGGAATCATGGGGGGGGGGGGGGGGGGGGGGGGGGGGTGATGATGGTGCATGGGAGGGGGTGTGGGAGGTATGGGTGAGGGTTGACTTTGGGAGGAGAGAGAGGGATGGGGGGTATGGGGTGTGTAGAGTAGGGGTATGAGTTTGATTGATTTGACATGATCTTGGGATTTGTGCAAGTGGGGCCCACGACACACGCACGTTGTGCGGTCCACCTCGAATTATGCGATTGGTCATAACTTTCACACCGGGTATCGCAATGGGGCATGCCGCGCGGCGTTGGAATCGCAGCGCCTACGCGGTCACCGGGGTATAGGTCTCGAGTCGATGCGGTACTAAAACAGGGTCGCGATCAAGGCTCGCTAATCCGATCCGTCCGGGTACGTACCGGCACCGGAAATTAAGCGTACGGAGGGCAAATAAGGGTACGGGTCTTACAACTCTCCCCTCCTAACAAAAAATTTCATCCTCGAAATTTGCAATACAACCCAAGCTAGCCGAAGATCATAAAAAAAAGAATCGCATCACTATATATGCATATCAAATCGAAAAACAATCATACAGATACAATTAATCATAAAAAAGATGGGTATAAGACTCGCGAATCTCTGCCTCTCGCTCCCACGACTCCTCATCTGCGTTGTGATGACTCCACTGGACCTTCACCAAGGGAATGACCTTGGTCCGGAGGACCTGCTCCTTTCGGTCAAGGATACGAACCGGCTGCTCAATGTAAGAAGCATCCTCACGAACCTCCAACGGCTGCCAATCTATCACAGGAACCAGGTCTAACTCACACTTCCGCAACATAGAAACATGAAAAACATTGTGGACGCCAGACAACTAAAGTGGCAAGGCAAGCTGATAGGCCACGGTGCCAACGCGCCCAGTGATCTCGAAGGGTCCAATGAATCTCGGGGCAAGCTTCCCCTTGGCTCCAAAACGAACCACACCCTTCATGGGTGAGACCCTGAGATACACACGATCCCCAATGGAAAACTCTAGGGGACGACGTCGACGATCTGCAAAACTCTTCTGTCGACTCTGAGCTGTGCGCATCCTCTGTCTGATGATATCAATAGCCTCTGATGTCCTCTGCACAAGCTCGGGACCTAGGAGACGATGCTCTCTAACCTCGGCCCAACAATTAGGAGACCTACAAGGTCTACCATACAACGCCTCAAAAGGAACCATACCGATAGTCGCTTGGTAGCTGTTATTATATGCAAACTCAGCCAAACGCAGGTGTTTATCCCAACTACCTGAGAAATCCAACACGCAAGCTCGAAGCATGTCCTCAAGGATCTGGTTGACCCTCTCGGTCTGACCATCAGTCTGAGGATGATATGCGGTGCTGAACTTCAAGGCAGGCCCCATCGCCTTCTGAAAACTCCTCCAGAACCGCGACATAAATCTCGGGTCTCGGTCAGAAACGATCGAAACTGGGACTCCGTGCAGCCTCACAATCTCCTCGATAAACAATTCTGGAAGTCGGTCCAATGACCAGGTCGCACGTATCGCAAGAAAATGTGCCGACTTCGTCAAACGATCAACGACAACCCAGATGGCGTCATGACCACGATCAGTCCTCAGCAATCCCATAATGAAGTCTCTGGTCACATGCTCCCATTTCCACAACGGGACACTCAACGGCTGCAGGGGACCTGGAGGTTTGCGATGATCGGCCTTGACACACTGGCAAGTGTCACACTCAGCCACAAAACTGGCAATCTGACGCTTCATACCGGCCCAAAAATACTGCCTCCTCATATCACGATACATCTTGGTAGAGCCTGGGTGAATCGTGAACCTCGATCGGTGTGCCTCATCCATAAGATCTTTGTGCAACTGAGGAATATCTGGAACACACAACCGACCCCTGAAACGAAGTCCACCATCTGACCCAATCTGCCAATCAGTCTGACCCTCTGATGTGGCCTCTTCCCAATAAACCTTCAACGTCTGATCTGTCTGCTGAGCCTCGATCACCCTAGAAACAAGAGAGGGTTGAATCGACAAGCTCGATAACTGCGCGATAGAAGACTGCAGGCTCAGCTCAAAATCATACTCGGCAACCTCCTCAAGCATCCTCCACTCCTGGACCATCATATGCGCCACCAGGCCTCGTGGCTGACGGCTAAGGGCATCAACCACCACGTTGGCCTTGCCAGGGTGGTATTGAAGATCAAAATCACAATCCTTCAGGAGCTCCATCCAACGTCTCTGCCTCATGTTCAACTCGGACTGCGAGAAGAGGTACTTTAGGCTCTTATGGTCAGAAAAGAGCTCGAACCTGACCCCATAAAGATAGTGCCTCCACACCGTCAGTGCGAAGACTACCGCCGCTAGCTCCAGATCATGCGTGGGGTAGTTCTGCTCATGGAACTTGAGCTGGCGAGACGCATACGCTACTACTCTGCCATGCTGCATCAGGACAGCACCTAAGCCAATACGTGAGGCATCTGTAAAAACCACGAATCCTTCACTCCCGGAGGGAAGAGTGAGGACTGGTGTAGAAGTAAGACGGTCCTTCAGTTCTGCAAATGCTCGCTCATAGGCATCACTCCAAACGAACTCAGCGCCCTTCCGGGTCAACCTGGTCAGCGGGGCTGCAATACGAGAGAAGCCCTCTATGAAACGACGATAATAACCTGCCAACCCCAGGAAACTCTGGATTTCAGACCCGTTCGTGGGCTGACCCCACTAACGCACGGCATCAATCTTCATCGGATCTACTGCTACCCCCTGCCTCGTCACCACATGACCGAGGAACTTCACCTCCTCCTGCCAAAACTCACACTTCTCTAACTTCGCATAAAGCTAGTGTGTGCGGAGGGTCTGCAAGGTGATCTCCAGATGCCGCGCATGCTCCTCCCGAGTCCTCGAATAGATCAGAATGTCATCGATAAACACCACAACGAACTGATCAAGGTAAGGAAAAAAAACCTCGTTCATCAATTGCATGAACACAGCGGGCGCATTGGTCAGTCCGAAAGACATGACGTGGAACTCAAAATGACCGTAACGTGTCCTGAATGCCGTCTTCGGGATATCCTCCTCCCGGACACGGACCTGATGATAACCAGACCGTAGGTCAATCTTCGAAAAGAACTGGGCCTCTCGCAACTGGTCAAATAAATCGTCAATCCTCGGAAGCGGGTACCTATTCTTAATCGTGACCTTGTTGAGCTCGCGGTAATCCACGCAGAGCCTCAACGAGCCATCCTTCTTCTTCACGAAGAGTACCGGCGCTCCCCACGGTGAACTGCTCGGACGGATGAAGCCTAGTTCACGCAACTCGTCCAACTGCTTCCGCAGCTCTCGCAACTCCAAAGGTGCCATACGGTATGGGGCCTTTGAGATAGGCGCAGTACCGGGCACGAGGTCAATCTGAAACTCGGTATGCCGATGAGGTGGCAACCCCGGAATCTTCCTGAAACACATCCGAAAAATCGCAAACTACAGGCAGCTGGTCGATGCACACGGCAACCGGTTCCTCTATGGCACACGACATCAAAGATGACAACTGCTCGCTTCTAGGCTCCGCAACGAACTGAAACTGCGGCATGCCGGGTATAAGGAAAGTGACTGTTCTTGCGAAGCAGTCCAATACGGCGTGATACTCGGCCAGCCAATCCATGCCCAGGATAACATCAAACTCGGTCATCGGTAAAACAAACAAATCGGTGGGCAAAAAGGTCTCTCCTACCAAGACGGGGCAAGACGAACAGATCAAACTCAATACTGCGATCTTCCCTAAGGGTGTCGACACTGACAAACCCTCGCGCACTGATTCTAACGGCAAACCAGTCAATTAGGCAGAAATCATCGGATACAAAAGAATGCGATGCACCAGAATCAAACAAAACATGAGCTATGCATGCAGAGACAATGAGTGTACCATCAACGACTCCTCCCGGTGCTTGAGGATCCTGCTGGGTTGCATAGACCCTGCCCTGAGTCTGCTGGGGATGTGTCTGTCCCCTCTGCAGTCGCCGCTACTGCTGCTGCTGTCTATGCTGCTGCCTCTGCTGCTGTGGCTGCTGCTGTGGCTGCTGCTGTCGCTGCTGCTGCTGTGGGTGGGGACACTCATGCCTACGATGCCCTGTCCCTCCACATCCGTAACAAACACCTGCAAACTGTCTCTGGGACGGTGCTGGAGGTGCTGCTGGTGCTACTGGCGGTCGAACAGATGGACGAACCGGGTGCCTCTGCTGTGCCCTGAGTCTGCTGCTGCCGGAAGCTGTCAGAAGGAGCCTTCCTCTTCCCCTTCCGGCTCTCCGCTCTGGTCACGGATCCGCTGTGCATCGACCCACTCTGCCTCATATATCTGGGCCCGCTCTACCACCTCCTCGAATGTAGGAAGCTTGTGTCCCGTGACACGGCCACGAAGGCCAAGGCGCAGTCCGGTCTCAAATCGACGGGCCTTCCGCACCTCGTCATCCACGAGATACGTCGCAAATCTGGATAGCTCAACGAATCGAGCCTCATACTGCGACACTGACATATCTCCCTGGACCAGTGTCTCGAACTCTAGAGCACGCTGCTGGCGGACATGCTCAGGGAAGAAGCTTCCGGTCAAACCGGTCTACAAAGTCCTCCCATGTCCACTCGAAATCAGGCCCGACGGCTCGAGTAACCGACGCCCACCAGTGCTCGGCCTCTCCCTGAAAAAGGAAAACGGCAAGAGGAACTCGCTCCTCAGTCGAGCATCGCATCGTGGTAAAGATCTTCGTTACCTCCGATTTCCATCGCTCCGCTGCCACCGGGTCTGGCCCGCCCAAAAATCGTGGGGGATCCATCCGCCTGAAGTCCATCAGCAAGGAACGAGCATGATCCTGCTCCGATGGGGCAACTGCGTCAGATGACCTCCTCTCCTGGCGCTCTACCATGGAGGTCATAACCCGCATCATCTCCTGAAACTGACTAGCAGTCATAGCTGGAGCTGGAGCTGGGACTGGGGCGGTCTGGGATGTACCCGCACCGGTCGACGGCCTACCAGTGGCTCTCTTGGGCGCCATATCCTACAGAAAAGGACAGGTACCTCTTAGCATTGATACTCTCGAATGCACACACGTTAGGGAATCATATTCAGAAGTTTCTAAGCTCAAAATAGGGAATCCTATTATAACTATGTTGTAACAGGATCCTAGTGTGGGTCGCTAAGTGCATAAGATCGGGATCCTAATCATCCTAAGTTTGCAACAATCATTCAGTTAAGGGTAGTTAATCTATGGCCATTAGTAGATATGTGATGTCATCCGCAGGTATTCCCAAGTTATGCTCTGATACCAACTTCTGTCACGCCCCAAACCCGGGGACCGGGCTCACTAAATTCCCGATCGCTGACCTTGGTGCCAACAACCTCCGTAGTACCCCATTCTCGGCTCCTAGCTCTCATATACCAGGTTCCGATCCTAGGATCCTACCAGGAGGATTTTCAGGGTAATTTTTTTTGTACAGGAGCATAATCAAAACCATAAAACATCATCAAATATCCACTAATAAGTTTGTTGAGTACAGTACTGGAAAGGGAAATACAACATGAATCAGAAGTCCAAAATATCAGGTACATGAACCGCGCTCAACGCTGCTGATATGCTCTAGTACCTGCAGTGTAAACAAACGCGCATGAGCTTCCTACGAAGCCTAGTAGAGTGCGTGTGTGCGCGTGTGATGCATATGACAAGTATACAGATATCAGAGTAAGCGAAAGTAGTAAAGGGCTAAGTTACTAAGTTCATGAATGCTATCAGCCATCCCAAGGCTATGCGATGCAAGGGCCTACATGGGCGAGTGTTACATGCTAGAGATGCAATGCAAACATGTCAATCCTCAACTGATCCACATATCAAAATAGTTCTCATCTGGAACATCACCGGGGTCTAGTATACTCTAATATTGGCCGCCGCACATCGCGCGCATAACCAAGCGAGTAGAAAAGACCTCACTATCCGCCTCGTCAGTGGTATGCCAATGCCCACCCGGCTCGTCGATAGCGGACCCATTCCATGAGCTGGTCAGACTCGACCTAGCTTACAGCCCACTGCACCCGGGTGGATAAGGTCACACCCCTTTCCAACCGACCTCGACACAGTGGGAGACGCGGCCTACTGGTATTTGGCACACGGGCGCTCATGTTATCCACTCGGTCTCGACGCTGGAGCATCTTACTGGTACCACAGGGTTTAGGGACTTTCACCCAAGGACATCCATAGCGCCCACGTACTAGAACAAGTTTCTGGTGTCCAATACTGCCAACCATGATGTGACTATGGTGGCCACCACCCTGATGCTGCTAGGGTGTGAAAGCGATCGTGACATACATAATGCGAAATGCATGAGTCATACAATCCAAATCATGCATCAAGCTTACGCATACTGCGCAATCATGTGGGGCGACCCTGTCTCACACGGGTCCCCTAAGTATAACAAGCCAACTAGCATATGCTATGGTTAATCATGATCCATAATAGGCATACCAATGATGCGTATGGGCATATGAATGAGCATGGTATTCATTATATTAAGCATGTTATCAGTGTGACATATCAAGCTAATCATACTAGCATGTTACCAAACATATCATGTAACATCGGCCTTAAAAGGCCCAATATATACATAGAGAGTGGGACCCGGACGGTGGGGCCCATTGGAAATGTAAAGGTCTTCGTGGCATAGCCCACTTGAGACCACATCGGCCCCATACTTGGGCCCGCACATACAAGATAGGCAGCATGATTAAAAACAGATACATCATGGTGGAGCTAATAGATACATCACATTGGGACCCATAGGGTGGGCCACCTGCTGGGCAGCGTGGTACCCATCTGGCCCCAATAAGTTTTGAATCAAGCAGATATTTGTGTTTTCTCCTTCATCCATAACCATGTGATCTTATGAACCGGTTGGATGGCAAGTAAACATCACTGTAGGACCTAGAAAGGTTTCAACGTTTAAGATTATCATTTCCACTGTGGCATGGTCCACTTGACATTAGGATATGCTTAAATTTTGGGCCCAGCCACTTATGAATAGGTTGGGTGACAAATAAACATCATTGCAGGTCTAGGAAGGTTTCAATGGTGGAGATCATTATTTCCACTGTTGTTTCGTGGCATGGCCCACTTGCCATTGGGATATGCTTGAATTTGGGCTCAGCCACTAAAATGTGTTGGGAAAAACATCTGGACGGAATAGTTAAAGCACATACATTCCAGGTGGGCACAACGAGTGGGGCCCATGGAGACGTCCCAAGAGCTATGCTGCTGGGCAGCAGCGTCCCCCGGACGCTGTCTGTTCAGCAGCCAGCATATATATATATATATATATATATATATATATATATATATATATATATATATATATATATATATATATATATATATATATATTATTTTTTTCTACTCTTAATAAGTGGGGCCCACAGGAGTTCCTGATCAAGCTGATATTTTTATTTTTCCTTCCTCCATGTATGTGTGAACTTATGAACAGGTTGGATCTCAAATAAACATCACGGTGGCCCATAAGAAGGTTTCAACAGTAGGGCCACTGTTCCTACTGTTTTCTGTGGTGGGGCCCCCTCGGGACTTGGATCTGACTCATTCTTGGGGTCATGCCCTAAAATGATCTCCCCAACTGGATGCACGGTGTGGATACAGCACATGCATCATGGTGGGACCCACGAGTGGGCCACCAGCTGGCAGTACGCCCAGCGTCCAAGGATGTTGGTACGCCCAGCGCTGACGTTGCTTCTTCTTATTTTCTTTCTCTTTTTTTTTGTTTTCCTTGCGCTCATATCCAGTAGGGCCCACATGGGACTGATCCACTCCGTTCATCAGGTTCCCCATCTCATGGGGGACCCAACAAGCCCCATATTGGATATGTAAATCCGTTTAGAAACATAAAGGTGGGCCAAATGATTTCTGACAGTAGAAATCATTATTTTAACTGTTTTGTGTGGTGCGGTCCGCTTAAGATTTGGATCTGGCTCATCCTTGGGCCCTGGCCCTAAAATGATATGGGAAAACAAGTGGACGGCGTGGATGGAACACAAACATCAAGGTGGGTCCCACGAGTGGGGACCCCACTAACCGTCCAAGGTAACGCTGGACGTTCCAGCGTCGGAACGCCCAGACGCTGGACGTCTAGTGACTCTTTTTTTTTGTGTTTCTTTTTTTTTTTTTTTTGGTGGTCATTTCAAGTGGGGCCCACTTAGGGACAATCCACCCCATTCATCATGTTCCCCAGCTCATTGGGGACCCAACAAGCCCAATATTGGGTGGGTGATGTGGTCCACAAACATCACGATGGGCCCAAGAAGCCTCGACAGTGGGGCTTCATTACCTCCACTGTTTTCTATGGTGTGGTCCACCTGAGATCTGGATCTTCTTCATTTTTGGGTCCCTGCCCTAAAATGGGATGGAGAAACAGATGGGCGGTGTGGATCAACTCATACATCAAGGTGGGTCCCACGTGTGGGGACCCTGCACAACGCCCAAAGGGCTTTTAGCCCACGTGCTGCTGGGCAGCAGCGCCCTTTGGACGCTGTCTGTCCAGCGGCATCCTCTCCCTCTAGTTTTTTATTATTTATTATTATTTTTTTATTTTTTTATTATTATTATAATAGGGAGGTGGGGCCCATTCATGGATGATCCAATCCATTCATCTAACTGTCCATCACAAGGTGGGCCCAAAAGAAAACAAAGAAAAGGAAGTAAATTAAGAAAAATGGGGGTTTTATGCCCCTTGCACTCACCTCGATGGATGGTTGGACGGTTGGATAGGATCGGGTTGACAATCGGACGATCCGGACGGTCCGGATGATGGTTGGGGTCCTTCAAGCTAGGATCTACACCCTCAATCTCTCTAATCTCTCCCTACTTCTCTCAAATCTCCCTCTTCTCTCAAATCTTTCTCTTTCTCTCTCCTCTCAAATCTCTTTCTCTCTCTTCTCAAACCTCTTTCTCAAATCACTTGAATTTTTGCAAGGAGCTCTCCTCTCCCCTTACGTATGCACTTGTATGGGGGGAGAGAGAGAGAGGGAATCATGGGGGGGGGGGGGGGGGGGGGGGTGTGTAGGAGGTATGGGTGAGGGTTGACTTTGGGAGGAGAGAGAGGGATGGGGGTATGGGGTGTGTAGAGTAGGGGTATGGGGTGTGTAGAGTAGGGGTATGAGTTTGATTGATTTGACATGATCTTGGGATTTGTGCAAGTGGGGCCCATGACACACGCACGTTGTGCGGTCCACCTCGGATTATGCGATTGGTCATGACTTTCACACCGGGTATCGTAATGGGGCGTGCCGCACGGCGTTGGAATCGCAGTGCCTACGCTGTCACCGGGGTATAGGTCTCGAGTCGATGCGGTACTAAAACAGGGTCGCGATCAAGGCTCGCTAATCTGATCCGTCCGGGACATACCGGCACCGAAAATTAAGCGTACGGAGGGCAAATAAGGGTACGGGTCTTACAGTAAATCTGCTCTTCTAATTTTCCATGCATGAAAGCAGTCTTTATATCCATCTATTCCAGCTCGAGGTCGTATTGGGCAACCAGCGCCAACACAAACCTAATAGATACTTGCTTCACAACCAGCGCAAAAATCTCACTGAAGTCCACGCCTTCACGCTCAGCATACCCTTTTGCTACCAACCTTGCTTTGTATCTATCATGTTTCTTCTGAAAAATTCACTTGCACCCAATCACTTTTCGGCCCACTAGAAGCTCCATAAGCTCCCAAGTCTCATTCTTGTACAGGGAGTCCATCTCGTCTTCCATTGTTGTTTTCCACTTTTCAGCATTTACATCCTGTAGTGCTTCCTCAAAGTTAGACGGATCCCCCTCATCTGTAATGAGAGCGAATGCAATGTTTGAGTCACCCTATACTTTGCTGGTAACCTGCGATCCCTACGTGGATTTCTTCACACAGGTGGCTGCTCCACCTGATCATGTACCTATGTCTGCATCTCAGTATTGGCCCGTGTCTCATCTCTATCATCTTGTGTATCAACAATTTCTGAGTTTTCTGGTTCCTTTGTAGCATCCTTTCGGAACAAAGAACCCTCATCAAATTTGACATCACGGCTCAGGGTAATCTTCCGTGTGACAGGATCATATATGCGATAGCCCTTCACACCATCACCATAGCCCATAAAGATCCCTTTTCTGGCCCTATGATCTAGTTTATTTCTTTCAACTAACGGTATATGAGAGTAAGCCTCACAACCAAAGACCCGTAGACTTGAGTAGTCTAGCGTACGACTACTCCACACTTCCTTAAGGATTTTACATTCAATTGCCATAGAGGAAGGCCGATTTATCAAGTAACAAGCCGTGTTAACGGCCTCAGTCCACAATTCTTTGTCCAACCCAGCATTACTAATCATGGATCGGGCTCTCTCCAAGAGAGTCTGATTCATCCGCTCTGCCACACCATTTTGCTCTGGCATGTGGTGCACTATGTTGTGCCTCACGATCCCCTCCTCCTTACAATATGTGTTAAACTTCCTGGAAGTGAACTCACCTCCGTTGTCAATTATCAAAACTTTCAGTTTCTGCCATGATTGATTCTCCACCATCGCCTTTCAATACTTGAAGGTCATGAAGATATCGGATTTATTTTTCAGAAAATAAACCCAAACTTCCTTCTATAGTCATCGATAAACAACACCAACCACGATGACCCCCCCAATAGAAATAACGGGCGACGGCCCCCAAACATCAGAATAAACATACTCAAGCACCATTTTACATACATGTTTCCCCCCTTTAAATGACAATCTAGACTATTTTTCATACATACATGTTCACTTCCCCAAGTGTAGGGTTGCGATGTAGTAATAATCTCGGTAAGACCGAGGTTGATTCCACAAGGACTTATGTAGGAATTCACAAACAAATCTAATAGTTTCTATTGAGAAGCTAACAACCAGATTTGTAGTAGATTAATATAAGTAGCAATGTTGAACTAAACTGAAGTAATCAATTAATAAAAGGCATTAGGGGTTCAAGGATCCACTTGTAGCAATCCTTGATGCTCAATCCGCTGTGGTTTTTCACTTTCTCAACTGGAATCGAAATTAAGATCTATCTAGTTGGATGATAGAGTTGTTAAAACCAATAATCTGCCATATGTAAGATCAATGTACATGATTCACTCAATGCAAGCTAGGACAAGCATGCTTAATTGCATAGGTCAGTCCCAATTCAAATAGGCTAAGTTCACAATCATAACCATCATTAAGTCTTGTCACTAGACCAAGCTAGATAATGATTTGAACTTGATTCAAATCACATGCACAGTCCCATACATACTACAAAAATTCAGAAAAGTAGAACATTGGTAGGAAGTTGCCACATGAAAATCATAGTACTAGAGCGTACTCCAATTCCTCGAATCATACAGGTCTAGACTAGCACACAACCATTAAGAACTCAAGTAATTCTCCCAAACATCCATGAGTCATCATAAGACTAAGAAAAACTACTTAAAACTTGTATTAACTTCAAACCATTATTCTTAAACATGAAATCCAACTTGAAAACCAACTTAAACGAATTGAAACATCTTAGATTCAGTACAAGCTTCACCTCTTAGCCCTAGCTAAGAGGTTTAGCCGTTCATGATCCAAGGAAACATGAAACAACTAAGAAAAACATAAAACAGTGAACAAACTAGAAGGAGTTGTGGAACTCCAAAATCTACTTCCGCCGCCTCCCACCTTGCTCAAATCCTTCTAAGATACCCTAGGAACGATCCCTAGGTGTCCTTTTATAGTGGGGAGGCTCCGTAGCATCAGAATCTTTCAGAAATTGCGTAAGAGTACGCAGTGCGCAGAGAATTTCGAACTTGTAGAACACGCCTCATTACACAGACGACCGGTCGCACGACCGGTCTGAGCTACTGGACAACCGGTCTAAAAAACGTTAAAAGTGTCCAGAGAGTTTTGAAAAAATTTCATCTTGTAATTTTAATTCAAGGACCGGTCGCACGACCGGTCTGAGGTGTGGACGACCGGTCTCACGACCGGTCGTGGATGGTCTAGTGAGTTGTGGCCTCTGGGCCCCTCTGTTGAGTGATCGGGACCGGTCGGAAGGCCGGTCCTGGACCTTGGACTGATCGGTCGGACGACCGGTCTTGGGTGTCTTTTCTTCCTTCTTCTCTTCTTTTCTTTACTTCTTTCTTCCACTCTTTCACACTTGTTCCTTTTATCTTCTTTGCTTCTAAATGGCATCTTTAAGTCTTCAATTGATGCTTCCTCTCTCTCATCTCTACAATCACATATCCATGCATTAGATTAGTCTACAATTCATAAAAACCTTGCATAATGAGTGATGAATTGGGGTTAGAATATGCATAATTAAGAGCTCAACAATGTAATGTTCACATATACTAAAGTCTACAAATTTAAAAGAATGAATCAAAGATTGTTCAGATAGTACCTTGATGCCCCACTCGCCCATGTGGCCTAAGCGTGCATGCCACATACGTGTAGACATGGAATCCGCTACAATCACTTCAGCTCCACTTACTGAAATGCTCCCAATCAGCCTATAAATATTTTCATGCCTTTGTCCCTTCATAATTACAAGGGCCCCTTTTGAAACTTTGCAGAACCGGTCAAAACCGGTGAACTTGCACCCCAATGCCTCGAGTGCACTAAGGGAAATCAGATTCTTCCTCAACCTAGGAACGTGCCTCACTTCCGTCATGGTCTGTTCGATGCCATCGAACATCTTGATGCACACAGTACCAATTTCCACAACCTTGCAGGCGTAATCATCGCCTAGAAATACTGAGCCTCCAACATATTCCTTGTAGGAAGTAAAGACGCTCCTATCCCGGAACATGTGATATGAAGCCCTGGAGTCCATATCCAGTCATCACTGAGAGATCCCATCTTGGACACCGTCAAGACCTCGCACGCATCACTACCACTTTCTTCAGCTTCAGCGGTATTGGCTTCCCTAGAGGAGTCTCCTGATATCTCCTTCTTATACTTAGGACTCTTGCAATCCTTCTTCATATGTCCAACTTGGCGACATCCCCAACATTTCAACTTTACGTTGCCTTTGCCCTTCAATTTAGATCTAGAATGCGACGATCCTTCACCCCGCTCTAAATTCCTTCCTCTCATAATCAGTGCATCGGAGAAAGAATTAGCATCACCGCTCTTTTGTCTCATCACCTTCGACTGAAGGGCTGAGCCAACGGTCACAACACTAATGGTATCCCTACCCTCACACAACGAGTCCCTGAGTGACTCATATGAACTAGGAAGCGAGTTTAGCAGGATCAATGCTTGATACTCGTCCTTCATATGTTCACCAAAATCAAGCAACTTGAAAATCAACTTGTTGCATATGCTAATGTGGTCCTCCACATCTGTCCCCTCCGCCATCTTCAAAGTGAAGAGTTGCATCATTAGATACATGTAATTTTCTAGAGACTTCTTCGCATACACGTTCTCTAGCTTGGTCCATGTGTCTACATCGGTCTTCTCCTTCATAACGTTATAGAGGACGTCATCAACAAGGCACAATTAAATTGAGGCCATAGCCTTTTCATCCATCTTGGTCCACTCATCATCTTCCATGTCGGTAGGTCGCTTTCCAAGGGCGTTCACGACCCCTTGCTGAGTTAGGATGGCCCTCATCTTCACCTTCCACAACTCAAAGTTGTTTTTAGCCGAAAACTTCTCAACGTCGAACTTTGTACTTGAAGCCATGAGATTGTCTCAGAAAACTTCTTCTTCAACCTTCCAATGATAGCTCTGATACCACTTGTTGGAAATCCGGTCAGTGGAAGCACCGAAGAAGATCAAACAATCACCACACAGCCACGCAAGCAATCAATGTAAGACAAACGAATTTTATGTAGAAAACCCTTACGGGAAAAAACCACGACACAAAATGACACCTCCACTATGAATCTCAGTTGATTACAAAGCTAATCTACCCACAAGTAGATCCCAAGGATGAACTAAAACTCACTCAAACCTCACAATCCTCTCCCTCAAGCCCTAATCTCGTAATAAGACTCCTTGGTATTGATTATGATACCTCCCAACACACTTATGAGGTGTTTAAATAGGACTCCATCTCGATTTGGAAACATACAACGCGTTTACGCATAAGAGAAAAAATCTCCTGAACGTTGGCCGACCGGTCGTCGACCCACCAAAAACATGTAGTGAGATTTGCCTAAAATCAGTCCGTCTGCCTCATAATTCGACCCGTCGGAGTCTCCTGCATACTGGTCGGCCAACCAGTCTGAGACCCTCAAAATATGTCCAGAGACTCACTATGAGAAACGGTCCACTGGTCAACTAGTCGGTGGACACAAAATTTGCACAGTTTTATAAACTCTCCAACACACACACACACACACAAACACACACACACACACACAGTGTGTGTGTGTGTGTGTGTGTGTGTGTGTGTTTGTGTGTGTGTGTGTGTGTGTTTTTCATATACGTCGATGCTGTCCATCCGTTGGATAGTGAGACCCACCTGATACTCATCATGTACACACGCTTGTCCATCCATGTGGAAAGCAGGACCGGCCGATGTAGGTGTTGTAATCTACGCTGTCCACTCGTCTAGACAATGGCCCACCATGATGTATGCGCGGGGCCCGCCTGTTGTACATGTTTTATGCATGTCATCCATCCATTTTCCTTCTCATTTCAGGTGGACCACACTATAGGAAGACAATGTTGATTGAACCCCACCATTGTGAACTTTCGGGGCCCACAAGAATGGGCCCTTCTGTGGGATCCACCATTTTACGTGTCCTATACACACACCATCTGTACACATTGTCCAAGCCCATTTCTAGGCACAAGCCCAAAAATGAAGCAGATCTGTATCTCAGATGGGCCCTGTTAGTGCACTTTTCTGTGGCATACTAGTGCACCTTGTTTGTCAATTACTTAGGTCAGTGAGTCTAGTGTCGGTTGAGCTTAATGAAGATGAAGACCGAAGACTCAAGTGGCCCTGCTGCATCAAGGAAGAAGAAACAGGTAAAAGTGATGCCTTGGTGTGCCTTAACCTTGACCAAAACCTAACCCACAACCTCTTAGATGACTTGGACCAACTAGGTATACCCTTAGTCATCATCATTAGTCTTAGAACTCCATGAAAAACATGATAAGTTAGACTAATTTAAGAGGTGGAATCTGCTGTAAACAAAACAGCTCAAAACAGCAGTTTTCGATTAATCTCCGATCAATCGGACGTTGGCTCCGATAGGACTCCGATCAATCGGACAGAAGCTCCGATCAATCGAAAATTTTTCAAGCAACCTTGAAAATCCACTGGACATATTTTCGATCAATCGGACAGTCTTCCGATCCATCGGAAGGGGTCCGTCCGATCAATCGGACAGTGTTCTGATCAATCGGAATATCTTCCAGAGACTTCACTGGATAGATTTTCGATCAATCGGACTTGTCTCCGATCAATCGGACAGGTCTCCGATCAATCGGACCTTCTTCCGATCAATCGGAGATGCGCGAATCTGCCCGTTTTTTGACCGTTGGAAGAAAATCTATTTAAGATGGGGGATTCGTTTTTGAGCTGAAAGAGGGGATTTTGAGGGGATAGGAGCCACCATTGTTGAAGATCATTAAGAGCCCTAATCCTAACCCAAACAAGTGATCTTCCTTGTGATTCATCACAAGTATGGAGCATTCAAGGCTCAAGAAGAAGATGCACTTGTCCCTCTTTTGATCTCTAGAGATTGGATTGATCTTGATAGTCATATTCCTATCCAATACTCTATGATGAGATCGTTGTAGGTGAGACTCTCTAGGTAACCCATTCCCATAAGTTGTAGAGATCTCAAACCTACCTTCCCTAGCACCTTTGGCATTTCCAATGGAACATCACATGCAAGGTAGCTGATCTTGGAGCTGAAGCCTTGGCAAAGCAGCGGCGTCAAAGATCGAGGGAGCACAAGGGGAGCTGATTCAAGCACGGGAGAGCGAGAAGAAGCAACCCAAAGCGGCGCTACAAAGGGGCTCAATCCGACAAGTAAGGTTGTCTTGTTAGGAGTCCATCCACTCAATTCCCTGTGGGAGTTGAGTGTAGAGTTTGTTTGACAAACTCGACCTAAGGTCGTTTACCGATCCTTGGCCTATTAGTTGGGCCTAAAATCTAGGGACGTCAGCCGTTCCTTGGCCGTTAGTCGGCCTAAACAGAGTCTCCAAGGGGGAGCCACCAACACGGGTGCAAACATGTAGGTTGGGAGGAACCTATAAACTCCCCGGTTGGGTGGATCCGAATTAAAACACCTTGGTTGGGAGGAACCAGATGTAAACTCCCCAATGAATGCCGGTGTGCTCAAAGGGGTTAAGTACTTGAACCGGGAGTGGAGTAGATACGTAGTCGAACCACTATACATCCTTGTGTTTGTGATTGTTCTTGAGCACATTTCTCTTTATGCATTGCGTTTAAATTGGTTAATTATGAATGCTTAGATAGGAATGCATGCTAGGCACTTGATAGGCACATCCACACTCACAAGATGTACTTTCACTACCTCAAGTAGACTTGAACTTCTTGATCCATCCTCACTCAAGTCTATTTGAGTAGCATAGATTAGGTTCTTCATTAGCTTAATCATTTATTAATCTATGCTTGTTTAGACTAGGTTGTTTATAGCTTTTATCATATGATAGTCTTTTAATTGGACCCACTTAGGCTTGGAAGCCGAAGTGTTAATTGCTTACGTAGTTCAATTTGTTAAATTTGTTAAGTAGGCGAAAAGATTTTTGAAAAGGTCCTAATCACCCCCTCCTATAGGTTTAGCCATAATTCCAGTTGCTCTTTAAGCTTCCGCACTTGTATGCATAGGGTGTCGTGTTAGACTACCCGACGCAATTTCAGGCCCACCAACATGAACCCCACACAACTCCTCACTCACTCCCTAACTGTATTTTCACCAGCTATGGCTTTGGAACCCAAGACCTCTCCTTGAAACTCCAGAAAGTCTACCAACTAGGCAAGGACTCAAACCCGAGCGCGACTTGGGTGAGACCCCGGAACTAGCGAAGTGGGTGGGACCCTGACGTGGCAGCGCATGATTCGTCCAGCCAAGCAGCATGTGTGTTAGACTTCCGCTTATGAGAAAGCCAACTGTCGTTAGAGACTGACGGATCGTGAGCCAGGGTTTGGGATCTCTCTCTCTCTCTCTCTGGTTCTCTTTGTTCCCCGACACATGTATTTTCTTTAACATTTTTTTGTCCTCTATCTACATTTTTGTTTTCATTAGCCTTTTGTTGCATTTTTTTCCTTCATGTATTACACAAGATGAATCTGTTTCCAGAATCACAAAAATTGAAATTAAAGATTTTACTAATGGGTTTGAAATAGAGCGAGAGATTGGGATTCTAATTGGAAAAATGCAGTCAATAATATTTTTGGGTAGTATAAGTTAGGAATGTTATAGCGTTCATATGGTGGGACCCATGGTGGATGATAAATACCCCGAAAAGAAATCCCCTGGGGTATAAGTACACTGGGGTAGGCTCCCATGAAATGTTGACTATTAGGGGTCGTTTGGATGCTTGTAACTTTCTTTAAGATGTAAGAAAGTTACATGTGACCAAGTTACTGGTGATACTTAGTTACATGCAATCCTGTTTGGATGTAAGATGTAACTTGGTTCCATGTTACTTGTAACATGTAACTTTGTTACATATTAATGACTTTATATTCACATCTACTATATGTGGCGATAATGGATACATCTCAACACTTGATTCAGATGGGATTACGCTTGACTCAATGGATATCATTTTACCAAGCCCATCAAATTAAGTAGCATAGGCCAATTTTTAGGCTAATTTCATCATCCAATGGGCCATAAAAAGTGAAATATTAGAATTTGAAAGTCATAAGAACTAATTGCAATTAAATTACACCATTGAAAAGCACAAAAGGTGGGTAAAGGGCCTAAAATTGGGCCTTATCAAAACTCTGCCTATATGATCTGAATGCCACTAATGAGCCCACTCAAGACCGGTCTTTAATATTTATAAGATGGATGGTTCAAATGATATGCTCAATACTTCAGATGGACGGTTAGATCTTTACATTACGGTCTGACTAGGATCTGGATACTTAGGGCCCATATTGCACATAAGGATGTATCGGGTTTGTTCATAGAACATTAAATGTGTAGCTACAAACATGCCTTAAGTAAATGGCCCGTGTGCAGAACCAGTAGGCAGGCGGATCGCTGAATATGCCCTCACCAGTGGCCCACTAGGCACGTGTGTTCGCTCGCCTCAAGTGCAAGGCTGTGATGTAGTAATAATTCTCAGTAAGACCGAGGTTGATCCACAGGGATTGTAGTAACAATTCTAAACTTTACAACTAGGACAGGCTAAATTCGAATTTGTATTGATGGATGAAATTTAAGAACATAAAACTAACTATTTTAGAACTAAATCAGGAAAATAAGCACTAAAGCGCTAAGGATCCACTTATAATCATTCATAATGCCAATTTAAATCATTCAAACTAATAACTCAATCAGAATCGGAGTTTTATCCCTATCCATTAGGAATATAGAGCAATCAAATCATCATAATGCATCTAACATAGATGGATCATCCACTGATATGGTTCTCGCATAAACAACTAAGGCATTGGGTGTATTCAATCACACAGCCCAATCCTTCACAAAACAAGCAAGATCACATTCATGATTCTTTTTCAAGCCTTGTCACTAGACTTGATTTAGAAGCATGAATTGAACTTCTATTGAACCAAAATCAATACATAAACACCTATCTCAGATTAATCTCAAAGATAAGAACTTCTAGTTTAGTTCTAGATAAACACTTATGAGACTTAATTTGTAAGATCTCCTAGCATCCAATATATCATGATGGATCTAAGATCTCTACAACCTAAAATCCTATCAATCAACATCCTCATTAAGCAATCTCAGTAATCAAAACATCCCATGTAAGAGCAATCACAAGAGATAGAAAATTAACTAAAAATGCTAACTTTCTTTCAAACTAGAACTAGAAGTGTTCTTCATAAAATAAAAAAGTACTTGAACTAATTCAAATTAAGCATTACAAACAACCATAAGCTTCACCTCTTAGCCCTAGCTAAGAGGTTTAGCCAACCATTAACAGGTTAAACTAAAACTCAAGAGAAAAAAATACTAAAAACATAAAAAAAATCTGATTCGAAGGAGTTGCAGACGCTCCACAGCGATCTTCTTCACCTTCCACGACTTCTCAAGCCTTCTATGATGCCTTAGGAATGAACTCTAGGTGTCCTTTTATAGGTTTGAGGCTCCACCAATGCAGAAGATTTAAGAATTTGCGTAAAACTTACGCACTGCATAGAGAAAATCGGAGCTAGACTTGGAAATTTCTGAACTGGGCACATAGTCGATTGATCGATTGGACTGGGTGATCAATCGCACCTCTGATTCAACTGTAAAAATTGTATTCTGCGATCGGGCGATCAATCGCAAGTGGTCGGGCGATTAATCGCTGGGTCTAAAAAGTGTCTAAAGAGTTCCAACAGCAATTCTTCAAAATTCCGTATTTTGTCAATTGATCTACAAGCTCTATCGATTAATCACTCAGGCTGTCAGATCAATCGCAAATCCGCACTTTAGTCTAGCAACAAATCTGCCAATTCTGCTGTGAGCGATCAATCGTTCAGGTTTGTCGATCAATCGCTCAGGCTGGGGGATCAATCTTCAAAAACTGTAACTTTCTGCATATTACTTTTCTAGCCCTGCAGCTTTGCGCTTTGGTTTTTCTGGCTCTACCAGGTCTTTTAATATGATTTCCCTAATGTTTTTCTTTATCTTATAATTCCATCTTCCATGGATTCTTTCTTCCATTCTTGGCCTTTCTTCCTTTGATCTTTGTTGAACCTCCAAATTATACATTGCATGGCCCATTACATCACATTATATGCATGGTTTTCATGTTTAAAAGGCCCATCTAATACTTGTTTTGTGATTGTAGGAATGAGAGCGGACTTCACTCAATTGGAGACCAAAAGGGGTCATTTAGAACCATTGGATAAAGGTTGAATGAGGGCCGAAGAAAGAAGAAAGCAAGGAGAGGAGAGAGAAGAAGAAAGGAAGAAAGAAAATGTAAAGGGAAGAAGGTCCGACCGGTCGTGACTGGTCTTCCAAAGAAGCCAGACCGGTCAAGACCGGTCGGCCACCCCACTGCCCACCTTTGGAAGACGCTGGATGAAGGACCAGTTTGGTCCGACCGGTCTTGACTGGTTGGCCAGCAAGTCTGCCACCCATCTACACTCCCTGGACTGTCAAACAGAGAAGTCCGACCGATCGTGACCGGTCGGCCAACCTAGTCCGACTGGTTCCGACCGGTCGGCCACAGGCAAAAACAGGTAGTTTCCAAATTGGGTTCCGAAATTCTCTGCGCAAGTGCGTATCCTTATGTAAATTTGGAAGTTTCCGATGTAACAGAGCTTCCCCACTATAAAAGGACACCTAGGCTCTCTTCCTAGGGCATCATAGAAGCTAAGGGATGTCGTGGGAAAGGAAGGAAGTCGTCGTGGAGTGTCTGCAACCCTCCAAACTCCAATTTTCTAGTTTTTATGTTTTCTTATTTGAGTTCTAGTTATAGTATAACAATGCTCGGCTAGAATCTCTCAGCTAAGGCTGAGAGGTGAAGCTTGTAGCTAATTCCATGTTTGATTCAGATTAGTTCAAGTAATTTTACTTCAAGTTTGGATTTTTACATATTCTAGTTCTTAAAGTTGATAGTTTTAGATGTTTTATGAGAGTTCATGTGCTCCGGAGATGGATTCCTTGCAATTCTCTGAGATTATCATGTTGTGCTTGTTTAGATTCGAATTATAGCAATCTTTGAGCAGGCCATAGTCCATAGGCATGGCTGTTACTCCGAAGGCTATGATTTCGAATTCTACATTGTTGAATGGGACTAGAACTTGGAAGTTCAACTTGAGTGGGATTGAATGTGATTAATGCTTTATTTTCCAAGTAGAGAGATATGTTACGCCCCAAATTCGGTTCTCGACATCCATTCGCCATAACCCGAATCCAGAGGTGGCAGCCTTCGTAGTACCTGATTTTGGATCCTAACCCCACATGCCAGGTTCCGATCCTGTGATACCATAAGGAGGATTTTAAGGTCTGAATTTTTTTTGAAACATGAGCATCACCATATGAGTACTATAAAAGACAAACACAATATTTCCACTAAGTCATTCCATTTACATACAGTACTGAAAGGTAAATACACAATGCGTAAATATAAAAACTGTGCACAATTCGGCACCTCCTGCTACTGCACTCCCAACTCCAATGATGCTGATACACTCTAGTATAACCTGCAGCGTAGCAAATGCGCATAAGCTTCGAACGAAGCTTTGTGAGTGCGTGTGTGCGTGCATAATGTGTATGACAAGCATGATAAATATCAGAGTAAGCAGTAAAGCATGATGAGAAATTTAAACCAAAACTTAGCCTAATTAGGCTACACGATCATGTGATGTGAATAACCAGTCTGCCACGGCTACGCAAGCATGCAATACATGTAACTAGCCTATCAGGGAGATGTAAGCGTGCAATACAGGTAACCAGCCTACCTAGGCTATAAACTCATACTATGCAATGACCTACAGGGGCTAATGTCACATGCAATGATCCAATGCATGTATGCAAATCACCACCTTTCAGTACAGTGGTCCAGATACGAACAGTCATAACGCGATCGCCTAAGCAATGCAGGACTCGGAACTGGTAGCTCGCCCAGGCTTGCAGCCCCGCCTACATTACATCCGCCCACGTCAAGACCATCCTATACCATACAATGATACCAATACCATCTCTGAAACAGAACATCACTGAGGTCTCATAGACCACACTACTCACTAGTAAAATGCCAAAGCCTCTCTGGTGCAATAGCGGATCTACTCACAGCTGGTCAAACTCAACCCACTTTGCCAACACTCTTCCGACAGGTTAGGTCAGACCTTCTTCCAAACTGACCACGTGCAGTGGAAAACACCATCGTTTGATATTCGGCATATTGGTGTATGATTAAACCACTCGGTCCTTGAATGGAGCACCCACCTTGGTACCAACGGGATCAGGGACTTTCACCCAGGTACATCTTTGGCATCTAGTTTAAAGATCACATATTTTCGGTGTTCTACAAACCACGATGGAGCTGTGGTTGCAACGTAGTAACCATGCTATGTGCGGCACAAGCATACGGTGCGAAATGCAACCATGCATACAAACGTGGGATGACATGCCCGTGCAAGTCTCCAAAGAGCACCATAAAACTATAGGGTCTCAAATACAATGTCACCGTCAACTGGTAATGAACTGCACGACAATCGCGACCGCTATGGCCAGTTGATACAAGACAATCAGATGAGCCAAGCATTCATGATGTATGAGCCAAGCATACAGTATGAGTGCCAACAAGTAGTCAATCTACCACGATGGCTATAAATCAATCTAGTCCAACTTATTTGAGATATGATTAAGATGAGAGGACACATATAAATGATCGAGTCATAGTGCGGGATGTTGCTAGCCAAGGAATCTCGCACCAAGGGCTACAAGGTATGCTAAGTTATTCCTACCATACAGTGTAACTCAGAATGATAGATTCTTGTCCTCGAATAGTCCCATACCTATTGGAGAGGTTTGCGATAGAGAGCACATGAATTACATTTGCGCGACTACATCTCGAATGCTTTATGAATGCGTTTATGCCCTAGTGGTCCCCAACTAACAATGGTGATTTAGGATGCATATTCATTACACATGCATAGTGGTCGTTGAAGCATATGGTATATGGATCGCATATGAGCATTCCAAACAACACTACGTGTGGCAATAGACATACTAAAAATATCATAAAAAGATAATTCACTTATAAAATAAGCAAACATAAAGAGATAGTACCCGATATGGATGGTATACAACAACACAGATGGTCCAACAATTGAACGGTGTAGATCAACCTTCAACACTCAGATACCCAAACGGAAAGGGAATGGTTGAATACACTACCAACATATCAAAGGCAGAACCTATTTGAACGGCAAGAGTGGAATACCCAAAATCATGCCGAGACTCATAATCCTCTAGTACAGTTGAGATAAACACAATAATGGTCCGTAAAAGGAATGTCATAGAAGGAGTTGCAAGACAGACAGGTCATGACAGAGGATCATAAATGGTAGGAAAATCTGAGATAGATGGTCAATACAATAAGGTCCAAAAAGGGACGATAGGTCTAACATCATACTACAAGATAGGCTCCATATAATGGATGCCCTAGATGACATACTAACGTCGAGGATGAGCCCCACACTCGTCCTAAAGGTAAACGGACGGTGTGGATGGGATATAGACGATATGGTGGTCTTTAATAGTTAGGTACAAGGGTAGAAGGGGTGAGTCATATGAGTATACAACAAGCTAAGTTACCAGGATCAATCAACATGGTGACTCAATAAGGCAGGTTGACAAGGCGGGTCAACATGGTGAGTTAACAAAGTGAATTGACAAGACAGTTCAACAGGGTGAGTATAAGAAAGTAGCCCTGTGACTTGGATCGAGCGAACTTTAGGGATTCCCATGCATCTATATCTATATGACCTTTCAATAAGGGTTTACACAACTAATCATCAAGGTGAATTGTTGAACCTCCAATTTATACATTGCATTGCCCATTACATGACATGGTTTGCATGATTTTCATGATTTAAAGGCCCATCTAACACATGTTTTGTGATTACAAGGGATGAGAGCGGACTTCACTCAATTGGGATTAAAAGAAAGCTTTTGAAGTCATTGGATGAAGAATGAAAGAGAATCGAAGATAGAAGAAAGCAAGGAGAAGAGAAAGAAGGAAAGAAGAGAAGAAAAGAAAGAAAGAAGAACAATTTGAAGAGGGCTGACCGGTCTTGACCGGTCAGCCATGGTTGCTGATCACATAGAAGAACAGGCCGACCGGTCTTGACCGGTCGGCCATACACATTGGAAGTTGGAAAGAGGAGACCGACCGGTCACGACCGGTCGGCTGTATACGCTGGATGATGGACAATTTAGTCCGACCGGTCATGACCGGTCGGCCACACTTGCTGGAACAATGGACAGGTCTGTCCGACCGGTCTTGACCGGTCAGCAGCACTCCCTAGACTGTTTGAAAAGCTAGTCCGACTGGTCACGACCGGTCGGCTCTGCGTATGGAGAGTCCTTTCTAAATCTGGACTCCGGAAAACGCTGCGCAATGCGTAGTCTTTCGCAGAATCCGATGCAAGGGAGGTTGCTTGCTATAAAAGGACACCTAGGGGTTCTTCCTAGGTCATCAGAGAAGCTGAGGAACATGATTCTAAGGAGGAAAAGCGATCGTGGAGCGTCTGCAACTCTCCTATTCGGGTTTTTTCTGTTTTTATGCTTTTATTTTGAGATTTTAGTTGCAGCATGACAATGCTCGGCTAGAACCTCTCAGCTAAGGCTGAGAGGTGAAGCTTGTAGCTAATTCCATGTTGGTTTCAGTTTAATTCAAGTAATTTACATTCAAGTTTGGATTTTTGCATGCTTTAGTTCCAAAAAGTGGTAGTTTGAGACGTTTTATCTGAGTTTATGTGCTCCGGACATGAATTCCTTTTAATTCTCTGAGATTATCATATTTGTTTATTTAAATTCAGATTATAGTAATCCTTGAGCAGGCCATAGTCCAGAGGCATGGCTGTTACTCCGCAGGCTATGATTTCGAGTTTGTATTGTTGAATGGGGACTAGAACTTGGAAGTTCAACTTGAATGTGATGGAATGTGTGTGAATGTTTTATTTTCCAACTAGATGAGAGATAGGACTTCAAATCTAGTTGTGTTCTCTACTTGGATTGACTGAATTGACATGGGATTGCTACAAGTGGATCCTTGAAAGCCTTAGTACTTTATATCTCTGATTTTTCATTAAGTTCCCGTTTTAAGTAAACATTCAATTGAAACTGATTTCTTTCAAAAACTGAGTTACTGGAGTGATTTGGGAGTTGTTACTATTTCCCTGTGGATCGACCTCGGTCTTACCGAGATTTATTACTACATCGCAGCCTTACACTTGAGGCGAGCGAACATGAATCCACGGGATGGACAACGCGGTCATTCGAACACGCACATTAAGGTGGTCCCAAAGCCATCCTGTACATAACATGCTAGGGTCCATTCATTTGGATGGTTTGGATCAAGCACAAAATTAAGGCGATCCTAATCAATGGGCAACATACATATCGCATCATAGTGGCCAATGGCTGACGTGGATAGAACACATGCATAACAAGGTGGACCCGTGGTTGGCGATAACCGCACAAAGGAGTGGGGAAGCCACATACATCACTGGGCCCTAACAGTTTGGGAACAACCTGATATTTGTGCTTTCCCACTAATCAAGTGAGATGGCAACCAAACACCATGGTGGGGCCCGCACACCACATGTGTGGAACCTCACCCATGGCTGAGTGACTCATGAATAGGAAGAATGGCAAATAAACATAACAGATGAATCCTATAAAGTTTCCAATGGTAGGCCTCCAATCACCTTTATTTTCTACGTGTGGCCCACCCAAAACTGGGCCCCACGCCCCGGCCAAGGTGGACAACAATGTATACAACACATCTATCAAGGTGGGAGCCCAAGATGGACCCCATGGCCTTTGGTTGGATGGAAAAATAAACAACATAGTAGCCTTAAGAGGAGTTTCAATGGTGGGCATCAATGGCCACTGTTTCCTACGATGTGGTCCACTTAAGGTTTGTATTTACCTCATTATGCTAGCCCACGGCCCTAAAATAATATGGAAAAATAGATGGTCGGCATAGATAAAACAGATGCATCGTGGTGGGACCCACAGAGCGTGGCACCCAAATGGGCCCCAAGAGTTTTGAATCAAACTGATATTTTTGTTTCTCCTTCATCCATATCCATGTGATCTTATGAACAGGTTGAATGACAAATAAACATCACTGGACGGCCTGGGAAGGTTTCTGGGAAGGTTTCAACGGTGGAAATCATTATTCCCACTGTTTCCCGTGGCATGGTCCACTTGACAATTGGATATGCTTAAATTTTGGGCTCAGCCACTAAATGAGTTGGAAAAACATATGGACGCACATACATTCTAGGTGGGCCCAACTGAGTTTTCGATCAAGCTGATATTTTTGTTTACCCTTCCTGCATATGTGTGAACTCATGAACAGGTTGGATCTCAAATAAACATCATGGTGGGCCGTAGGAAAGTTTCAACGATAGGGTCACTGTCCTTACTATTTCCTTACAAGTGGGCTCCACTTGAGATTTGGATCTGTCTCATTCTTGAGATCTTGCCCTAAAATGATCTCCCCAAATGGATGGACGGTGGGGATACAACACGTACAACACGGTGGGGCCCACTGAAGTTGGTGACGTCATTGCAGTAGCGAGATACCTACTCGGTTTATCAGCTGGGTACTCCCAGCGTCAGCCCTTCTCTCTTATTTATTTATTTAGTTTTTTATTTTCCTTTGGTTTCGTTCAGTGGGGCCCACAAGAGGATGATCCACCTCGTCTATCAGGTTCCCCAGCTCATGGGGTACCCAACGAGCCCAATATTGGGTATGTGAATAGGTCTACAAACAACAAGGTGGACCGAGGAAGTTTCGACAGTGGACATCATGTTCTCCACTGTTTCATGTGGTGCGGTCCGCTTAAGATTGGGATCTGTCTCATGTTTGGCCCTGGCCTCTAAAAGATCTGGGAAAACAGATGGACGGTGTGGATTGAACATAAACATCAAGGTGGGTCCCATGAGTGGGGACCCATTCAAACCGTCTAGGTGACGCTGGACTGTTCCAGCGTTTTGACGCTGTGAACGTCCAGCGTCCCCAACTATATATATATATATATATATATATATATATATATATATATATATATATATATATTTCTCTTCTCTATTTTTATATCAAGTAGGGCCAACTTAGGGAAGATCCACTCCGCTCATCACGTTCCCCAACTCATGGGGAGCCCATAGAGTCCAATATTGGACTGGTGATTCAGTCTACAAACATCACGGTGGGCCACGGAAGTTTCGACAGTGGGCATCCATGCCTCCACTGTTTTCTATGGTGTGGTCCACCCGAGATCTAGATCTACTTCATTTTTGGTGTCCAGCCCTAAAATGGGCTGGAGAAACAGATGGACGGCGTGGATCGAATACATGCATCAAGGTGGGTCCCACGAGTGGGCCCCAAGGTTAACGCCCGAAGGTGCTAGGCGCTGCTGGGCAGCAGCATCCTCTGGACCCTGACTGTCCAGCGGCCGATTCTTGCATATATATATATTTTTTTTTTATATATATATTTTTTGGTTGTCTTGACTAGTGGGGTCCACACGTGCAGGATCCACTCCATCCATCAGCTGGGCGATCGCATCGTGGGTCCACATACATCATGGTGGGCCGTTGGCCACACTAATTATGCCACAAAATGGGTCCCCAAGTGGGATCCACACCATCAAAAGGTGGGACCCATTTGAATCCTAGATTCTACAAAAAACCTAAGAGGAACATGGTTACACTGACAATGATGGTTGGACGGTCAGATGGGGTTGGATTGCCGATCGGACGATCCGGATGATGATTGGGGTCCTCCAAGCTTGGATCTCCTCCTTCAATTCCTTAATCTCTCTTCTAATCTCACTCAAATCTTTCAAATCTCTTTCTTCTCTCTCTCTCTCTCAAATCTCTTTCTCTCTCCTTTCTTGCAAATGGGAATGTGAACACCCCCCCCTACGTATGGATCTTGTATGGGTAGAGAGGGGGGTGCATGAGGTGATGATGATGATGATGGTGGTGGTGGCTAGCATGGGAGAGGGCATGGGAGGTATAGGTTGTGTTGACTTTGGAGGTGAGAGAGTGATGGGGGTGGGTATGGTGTGTGTAGACTAGGGTGATGAGATGGGTATGGGTGATTGATTTGACATATTCTTGGGATTTGTGCAAGTGGGGCCCACGCCACATGCACGTTGCGCGGCCCACCTCGGATTGCACAAATGATTGCAACTTTCACACCGGGTATCGCAATGGGGCGTGCCGCGCGGTGTTGGAGTCGTGATGTCCACGCGGTCGCAAGGGTACAAGTCTTAGGTCGTTGCGGTACTAAATCAGGGTCGCGATCAAAGCTTGCAAATCTGGTCCATCCGGGACATACCGGTACCGGAAACTAAACGTACGGAGGGCAATTCAGGGTACGGGTCTTACAACTCTCCCCTCCTTATAAAAATTTCGTCCTTGAAATTCACAACCAAACGAAGTCAAAACAAACCACACAGATATATAGATAGAAACTAAAAAGCATACGAAAATCAATGAAAGTTCGCAAACATCGCTAACTCCACATAGCATGCATACACCTCTTGATGGTGTCAATCTTCTCTAGTGTCTGCCGTAAAATGTCGGGGTCGAGGGAACAACGCTCTAGTACTGCTGCTGATGGGATGGGCAGTCCCTAATTCGGTGCCCAATCTCGCCACACTCGAAACAAGTGCCCTTGAATGGCCTTTGGAGGTCTGGTGCTCCTGGTGTCGTAGGCGGCTTCTGCGGATGAACCTTCCTTTGATGCCTAGTTCTTCGAGGACCTACGATTGGAGGGATTGGTGCAATCGGTGCTCTGCGCCATGGTTGTTGTTTAGGTGCTCTTGGTCGCTGAGGGCATTCCTTTCTTCGATGGCCGGCTTCACCGCACTCGAAACAGTGACCTGAGATCCGTGATGGCGTCTTCTCTGAAAACTGCATCGTCTGGGAGCTGCTGGGGGAGAATTTCATCTTCTTGCTACCCCTTAGGGGTGTTTTCTGTTGCTTGAACAAAGCGGTCATCAACTGGAGCATCCCCTTGAATTGCTCTGCGCTTACTAGGGTGACAGGTGCTAACTCTGGCTGGGATGTACCAGCCTCAACTTCAGCTACTGGTGTCGTGTCCATCTTTAAAAAAAAAGGGACAAGAAACCCTTAGCCTCAGAAAACTGCAAACATACTACGATTAAAGAACTATACCATTGGGAATTCTAGTGATTCTAAGTTCGGAAATATCAACAAGTGAGGGGTGATCTAATCCTAAAATACTAAGTAGAAACATTGTGTTGTTCATAGGTAGCTCTCAAGTCATGCTCAGATACCAACTTCTGTCACACCCCAAATTCGGTTCTCGACATCCATTCGTCGTAACCCGAATCCAGAGGTGGCAGCCTCCGCAGTACCCCGATCTCGGATCCTAACCCCACATGCCAGGTTCCAATCCTGGGATACCACAAGGAGGATTTTAGAGTCTGAATTTTTTTTAAAACATGAGCATCACCATATGAGTACCATAAAAGACAAACACAATATTTCCACTAAGTCATTCCATTTACATACAGTACTGAAAGGTAAATACACAATGCGTAAATATAAAAACTGTGCACAATCCGGCACCTCTTGCTACTACACTCCCAACTCCAACGTTGTTGATACACTCTAGTATAACCTGCAGCGTAACAAACGCGCATAAGCTTCGAACGAAGCTTTGTGAGTGCGTGTGTGCGTGCACAATGCGTATGACAAGTATGATAAATATCAGAGTAAGCAGTATCGCAGGATGAGAAATTTAAACCAAAACTTAACCTAATTAGGCTACACGATCATGTGATGTGAATAACCAGTCTGCCATGGCTATGGAAGCATGCAATACATGTAACTAGCCTACTAGAGCGATGTAAGCGTGCAATACAGGTAACCAGCCTACCTAGGCTATAAACTCATACTATGCAATGACCTACAGGGGCTAATGTCCCATACAATGATCCAATGCATGTATGCAAATCACCACCTCTCAGTACAGTGGTCCAGATACGAACAGTCATAACGCGATCACCTAAGCAATGCATGACTCGAAACTGGTAGCTCGCCCAGTGTGGTAGCTCGCCCAGGCTTACAGCCTCGCCCACATCACACATGCCCACGTCAGGACCGTCCAATACCATACAGTGACACCAATACCATCTTTGAAACAAAACATCACCGGGGTCTCACAGACCTCACTACTCACCATTAGAATGCCAAAGCCTATCTGGTGCAATAGCGGACCTACTCACAGCTGGTCAAACTCAACCCACTTTGCCAACACTCTTCCGACAGGTTAGGTTAAACCTCCTTCCAAACTGACCACGTGCAGTGGAAAACACCGCTGTTTGATATTCGGCATACTGGTGTATGATTAAACCACACGGTCCTTGAATGGAGCATCCACCTTGGTACCAACGGGATCAAGGACTTTCACCAAGGACATCTTTGGCATCCAGTTTAAAGATCACATATTTTCGGTGTTCTGTAAACCACGATGGAGCTGTGGTTGCAACGTAGTAACCATGCTATGTGCGGCACAAGCAGACGGTGCGAAATTCAACCATGCATATAAACATGGGACGACATGCCCGTGCAAGTCTCCAAAGAGCACCATAAAACTATAGGGTCTCAAATACAAGTCACCGTCAACTGGTAATGAACTGCACGATAATCGCGACCGCTATGGCCGGTTGATACAAGACAATCAGATGAGCCAAGCATTCATGATGCATGAGCCAAGCATACAGTATGAGTGCCAACAAGTAGTCAATCTACCACGATGGCTATAAATCAATCTAGTCCAACTTATTTGAGATATGATTAAGATGAGGGGACACATATAAATGATCGAGTCATAGTGCGGGATGTCGCTAGCCAGGGAATCTTGCACCAAGGGCTACAAGGTATGCTAAGTTATTCCTACCATACAGTGTAAGTCAGGATGATAGATTCCTGTCCTCGAATAGTCCCATACCTATTGGAGAGGTTTGCGATAGAGAGCACCTGAATTACATTTGCGCGACTACATCTCGAATGCTTTATGAATGCGTTTATGCCCTAGTGATCCCCAACTAACAATGGTGATTTAGGATGCATACTCATTACACATGCATGGTGGTCGTTGAAGCATATATTATATGGATCACATATGAGCATTCCAAACAACACTACGTGTGGCAATAGACATACTAAAAACATCATAAAAAGATAATTCACTTATAACACAAGCCATTATAAAGAGATAAGACCCGAGATGGATGGTATACAACAACACAGATGGTCCAACAATTGAACGGTGTGGATGAACCTTCAACACTTAGATAACCCAAATGGAAAGGGAATGGTTGAATACACTACCAACATATCAAAGGTAAAACCTATTTGAACGGCAAGAGTGGAATACCCAAAATCATGCCGAGACCCATAATCCTCTAGTACAGTTGAGATAAACACAATAATGATCCGTAAAAGGAATGTCATAGAAGGGGTTGCAAGATAGACAGGTCATGATAGAGGATCATAAAAGGTAGGGAAATCTGAGATAGATGGTCAATACAATGAGGTCCAAAAAGGGATGATAGGTCTAACCTTATATTACAAGATAGGATCCATATAACGGATGACCTAGATGACATACTAACGTCGAGGATGAGCTGCACACTCGTCCTAAAGGTAAACGGACGGTGTGGATGGGATATACACGATATGGTGGTCTTTAATAGTTAGGTATAAGGGTAGAAGGGGTGAGTCATATGAGTATACAACAAGCTGAGTTACCAGGATCAATCAACATGGTGAGTCAATAAGGCAGGTTGACAAGGCGGGGCAACATGGTGAGTTAACAAAGTGAATTGACAAGAAAGTTCAACAGGGTGAGTTTAAGAAAGTAACCCTGTGACTTGGATCGAGCGAACTTTAGGGATTCCCATGCATCCATATCTATATGACCTTTCAACAAGGGTTTACACAACTAATCATCAAGGTGAATCCACGGGATGGACAACGCGGTCATTCGAACACGCACATTAAGGTGGTCCCCAAGCCATCCTGTACATAACATGCTAGGCTCCATTCATTTGGATCGTTTGGATCAAGCACAAAATTAAGGCGCTCCTAATCGATGGGCAACATAGATATCGCACCATAGTGGCCAATGGCTGACGTGGATAGAACACATGCATAACAAGGTAGACCCGTGGTTGGGGATAACCGCACAAAGGAGTGGGGAAGCCACATACATCAATGGGCCCCAACAGTTTGGGATCAACCCGATATTTATGCTTTCCCACTAATCAAGTGAGATGGCAACCAAACACCATGGTGGGGCCCACACACCACATGTGTGAAACCTCACCCATGGCTGGGTGACTCATGAACAGGAAGAATGGCAAATAAACATAACAGATGAGTCCTGTAAAATTTCCAATGGTAGGCATTCAATCACCCTTATTTTCTACGTGTGGCCCACCCAAAAATGGGCCCCATGCCTCGGCCAAGGTGGACAACAATGTATACAACACATCTATCAAGGTGGGAGCCCAAGATGGGCCCCATGGCCTTTGGTTGGATGGAAAAATAAACCACATAGTAGCCTTAAGAGGAGTTTCAATGGTGGGCATCAATGGCCACTGTTTCCTACGGTGTGGTCCACTTGAGGTTTGTATTTACCTCATTATGCTAGCCCACGGCCGTAAAATAATATGAAAAAAATAGATGGTCGGCATAGATAAAACAGATGCATCGTGGTGGGACCCACAGAGCGTGGCACCCAAATGGGCCCCAAGAGTTTTGAATCAAACTGATATTTTTGTTTTCTCCTTCATCCATATCCATGTGATCTTATGAACAGGTTGAATAACAAATAAACATCACTGTAGGGCCAGGGAAGGTTTCAATGGTGGAAATCATTATTCCCACTGTTTCCCATGGCATGGTCCACTTGACAATTGGATATGCTTAAATTTTGGGCTCAGCCACTAAATGAGCTGGAAAAACATATGGACGTGATAGATAAGTAACATACATTCTAGGTGGGCCCAACTGAGTTTTCGATCAAGCTGATATTTTTGTTTACCCTTCCTGCATACGTGTGAACCCATGAACAGGTTGGATCTCAAATAAACATCATGGTGGGCCGTAGGAAGGTTTCAACGGTAGGGTCACTGTCCTTACTATTTTCTTGCAAGTGGGCTCCACTTGAGATTTGGATCTGTCTCATTCTTGAGAACTTGCCCTAAAATGATCTCCCCAAATGGATGGACGGTGGGGATACAACATGTACAACACGGTGGGGCCCCTGAAGTTGGTGACATCATTGCAGTAGCGAGATAGCTACTCGGTTTATTAGCTGGGTACTCCCAGCGTCTGCCCTTCTCTCTCATTTATTTATTTTTGTTTTCCTTTGGTTTTCGTTCAGTGGGGCCCACAAGAGGAGGATCCACCCTGTCTATCAGGTTCCCCAGCTCATGGGGTACCCAACGAGCCCAATATTGGGTATGTGAATAGGTCTATAAACAGCAAGGTGGACCGAGGAAGTTTCGACAGTGGACATCATGTTCTCCACTGTTTCATATGGTGCGGTCCGCTTAAGATTGGGATCTGTCTCATGTTTGGGCCCTGGCCCCTAAAAGATCTGGTAAAACAGATGGACGGTGTGGATTGAACATAAACATCAAGGTGGGTCCCACGAGTGGGGACCCATTCAAACCGTCTAGGTGACGCTGGACTATTCCAGCGTTCTGACGCTGTGAACGTCCAGTGTCCCCAACCATATATATATAGTCCAACCAGTTGGACCACAGTTTGCAGTCCACTTAGTGCATTACTCCCTATATGTTAAGCTCTTGTGACATCCAATCCTCCTAATAGGTTGGCCCCACCATGAGGAACAATTTATACAAAAATCAACTTCATCCACTAACCCAGTGCACCACATTAAAAATTTGCTATCAATCAATGGCTATATATTATTTTCTATATTGTAGCTCATATAATGATTGGATAAAGCTGATTTTTGTGTTAGAAGATCATCATGGTGGGGCCAACCTACTAGGAGGATTGGATGTCACAAGCACTTAAGAGGTTTAGAGAAATCAACTAGGTGGACTGCAACATGTGGTCCAACCGGTTGGACTTGAGAGTGACTCATATATATATATATATATATATATATATATATATATATATATATATATATATATATATATATATATATATATTCTTCTCTATGTTTATATCAAGTGGGGCCCACTTAGGGAAGATCCACTCCGCTCATCAGGTTCCCCAACTCATGGGGAGCCCATAGAGTCCAATATTGGACTGGTGATTCAGTCTACAAACATCACGGTGGGCCACGGAAGTTTCGACAGTGGGCATCCTTGCCTCCACTGTTTTCTATGGTGTGGTCCACCCGAGATCTGGATCTACTTCATTTTTGGTGTCCAGTCCTAAAATGGGCTGGAGAAACAAATGGACGGCGTGGATTGAATACATGCATCAACGAGGGTCCCACGAGTGGGCCCCAAGGTTAACGCCCGAAGGTCCTAAGCGCTGCTGGGCAGCAGCGTCCTCAGGACGCTGACTGTCCAGCGGCCGATTCTTGCATATTTTTTCTTTCTTTCTTTCTTTCTTTCTTTCTTTCTTTATATATATATATATATATATATATATATATATATATATATATATATATATATATATATATATATATATATATATATATATATATATATTGCTGTCTTGACTAGTGGGGTCCACACGTGCAGGATCCACTCCATCCATCAGCTGGGCCATCGCATCGTGGGTCCACATGGTGGATAGCATGGATGAACTACATACATCATGGTGGGCCGTTGGCCACACTAATTATGCCACAAAATGGGTCCTCAAGTGGGATCCACACCATCAAAAGGTGGGACCCATTTGAATCCTAGATTCTACACAAAACCTAAGAGGAACATGGTTGCACTCACAATGATGGTTGGACGGTCGGATGGGGTTGGATTGCCGATCGGACGGTCCGGATGAGGTGATGATGATGATGATGATGGTGGTGGCTAGCATGGGAGAGGGCATGGGAGGTATGAGTTGTGTTGACTTTGGAAGTGAGAGAGTGATGGGGGTGGGTATGGTGTGTGTAGACTAGGTTGATGAGAGGGGTATGGGTGATTGATTTGATTGATTTGACATATTCTTCAGATTTGTGCAAGTGGGGCCTATGCCACACGCGCGTTGCGCGGCCCACCTAAGATTGCGTAAATGATCTCAACTTTCACACCGGGTATTGCAATGGGGCGTTAGAGTCGTGGCGCCCACGCGGTCGCAAGGGTACAAGTCTTAGGTGGTTGTAGTACTAAATCAGGGTCGCGATCAAGGCTCGCAAATCTGGTCCATCCAGGACGTACCGGTACCGAAAACTAAACGTATGGAGGGCAATTCAGGGTACGGGTCTTACAGATAGGACTTCAAATCTAGTTGTGTATCTTTCTTGGATTGATTGGATTTACATGGGATTACTACAAGTGGATCCTTGAATGCATTAGTGCCTTTAAATTACTGTTTTCATTAAGTTTCTGTTTTATCATAATTGTCCAATTGAATCTCTTATTTATTACAAACTGAGTTGCTAGAATAGTTTGGAACTTGTTCTCCAATTCCCTGTGGATCGACCTCGGTCTTACCGAGATTTATTACTACATCGCAGCCTTGCACTTGAGGCGAGCGAACAAGTTTTTGGCGCCGTTGTTGGGGAAAAGGTTAAACGGTTCTAATTGTTCTAGTAGCTATATGGTAGTTTTAGTTAGGTAGGATTTTCAGTTTTATAAAAGTAGATTTTCTGATTTTTTTCTAGATTTCTAATAATTTTTGCTTGTGTAGGACATTATTGCTGACATAGTTCTCACCTTCATGGGTAACATCTCCCCATCTCCATTCTTTTTGTTCTTTTTTTCTAGATTAGGGTAGTTTCCAATTCCTTAAAATTTCATCATGTATGATTGGACGAATGGTGCGTTCAAGTACCTTTGAAGGATGAGACATCAGATTTGGGGACCCAAACTCATTGTGATCGAGATCCCTCCAAGCATGAGTATTTTTTTGAGATTCAAAGAACCTCCACTACCTCCCCATAAGACAATGCGTGATCACTTGTATGGATATGCCTATCAACCATCATATAACTCTTCATCCTACAATGCATACGATCTTAATTGGGGAAACCACCATTCTCCTTGTTCAAGGGAAGAACCAACCGTGGTTATTAACAATCACCCTAAAACGTCTTCCTCTTATGATGACATGTATACACAAATACTTGAGGAAATATGTAAAGAGTATGTAGATGAACAATCAAATCAAGCTTACTCGCCATCTTGTGAAGACGTTGAGCCCAAAATTGGGGGCATCGAATCAATCCCCTTTAATGAGGAGGATGGGGTTACCCAAGTCCCACCTTCTTTGGATTTAATGAATAGACTTTTAGAGGAGATTGATTTCGATGATCCCAATGTCATCATCAATTATGGTGAGTCCACAATCTCTTTTGGATGCTTTGAACTTAATGATGAAGAGATTTCAATGACGGTTAGAATCCATTAAATCTGAAAGCGATAGTGGGGTTACTTATAATGATAGTTCAATGGATGCTTATGAACCTATGGTTTCTTTTTTCTAAGGGCATAATGATTATGAGTCTCTAGAGGATATGCATGCTAGAGAAATGGCCGAGGTTGATATTTTTGAGTCACTCCACCAACTTAACATGCTTAATTTTAATGTGGAGAATGAGACTCCCATGAGTGAAAATTCAGATTCGTTGGACGAATGCTTGGCTCACTTTGAAAATTCAAACGACTCCATTATTCAAGAGATTGTTAAAGCCTTGCATACTTTCGACTTAGTGCCTCATACTAGTTATGGAGAACCTAGTTTGGAAGAATTTCACTCCATGGAGGGCGAGTTCCTCACCATCGAAACTGAATTTTTACACTCACTCAAGCAAGATCATGATCCTTCATCCGACTATCTCGATTTCCTAGAGGAATGCTTAGCCCACTCTTATGATCTTGATGATGAGATGATTAAGGAGTTGGACATTTTGTTAGACACGGTGTTGGTGCCTGAAGAACACCGTTCCACTGATTTACACTCTTTACCATTGTTTGTGGAAGCACCGTATAATTCTGAAATTGTGGAGGAGACAACTTTAACTGAAGAATACACGATGAATGTCTCTCCACCATCATGGGTTCTTCAGCCTATTGAGGATTCTGACTGGGAGGACCTGTTTTTAATCAATTACAACCCAGTCCAGAATTTGAGGAGATATCTTTTTGCTGCATTTATCTCCTCCTATCATGCATGTGGTGCACATAAATATTGGACTTCAATGAAGAAAAGCACCCATGTTTACTGTCGAGCAGGACTTTGGATGGTCCTCATGAGAAATTTATTGAAATTCATGAAGATCCTGCTCAAATTAGATCATGTAGTCGATCGGACTAATCAAATGTAGGTAGGTAGGTAGGTATGTTAGGATTTATTTTTCTGCAATTAGGATTGAATAAGTCTAATCGAGATAATGGAAGATGCTAGAATTGATCAACTTGCTACCTCAGGTACTCTCGTTCTCACTCTCCTATGCTTTATTTCATTGCTCTCATGTCATACTTATTGCACATCTTATTACATTGAGGACAATGTAAGATTTTGGTTGGGGAGTGAGATTCCTTAGATGAATCTACCAGCTTTTGTGACATTTCGAGCAATTATGTAGAAAATTTTCAATTTTTCTAAAATTCAAAACACGTTTGGAAAACTTTGTTTCTATACATTCGGGATGATACGAGTATAAGAAAAGGAGATACAAAGTGAGTGATGTTGCAAGTCTTGAACTACTTTTAATATAATGGTTTTATATGTGAATTCCCCTATTTATGTGATTGATAGAGAATTTGTTCACTTTTACACCTAGTTCACATTACACGATTTTCATGGTTTGAAATGATTATGTGATTTGTGGATTAGCTAGACTTTGATTTAAGGTGTTAAGAAACCAAGCCGGGGTACTTTGTCCATCCTTGTCTATGGGAAAATAACGAAAGATATGGATTTCTAAAAATCCTATCTAATGCAAAAAAAAAAAAAAGGAAAATGAAGGATGAAAATTGGGAATGATGGAAAACATGGTGGAAATTTTTGAAAAGGGCTACCTATTACCAACCGGGGGATGGTCTACCCGTAACCAAATCCGGAAATGGGACGTAGTGTGAAAGCCGTCGGAAGGACGGTAAGGTAAATTCCTGTCATAGGCTTGTTGTTGCTTTTTGCACCTTGAGATCCATGGTTTAGTTGATCTATGAAGAAGATAATCCCAGAAACTCATGAGATGAACTTTCACTATGCACACTAGGTTGAATTTGTTTGAGTTCTTCTATTTATCAATCAATCAGTGGGAATTTCATATGGACACTTATTATGTTTTGAGAGTTTAAGGTTTCAACTTCTATCACCTCATTTTTCTGAATTTTACCCTTGTATGTCTTGGAATGGATAAAAATATAGTTTTTGAAGGAGAGTTGGTTTAGAGGTTTGAAATTGTTTCACACATGTTTTGCTCGGGACTAGCAAAAAGCTAGTTGTGGGGTGTGTTGAACCTCCAAATTATACATTGCATAGCCCATTACATCACATTATATGCATGGTTTTCATGTTTAAAAGGCCCATCTAATACATGTTTTGTGATTGTAGGAATGAGAGCGGACTTCACTCAATTGGAGACTAAAATGGGTCATTTAGAACCATTGGATGAAGGTTGAAGGAGGGATTAAGAAAGAAGAAAGCAAGGAGAGGAGAGAGAAGAAGAAAGGAAGAAAGAAAATGTAAAGGGAAGAAGGTCCGACCGGTCGTGACCGGTCGGCCAAAGAAGCCAGACCGGTATCCACCTTTGGAAGATGCTGGATGAAGGACCAATTTGGTCCGACCGGTCTTGACCGGTCGGCCAGCAGGTCGGCCACCCATCTACACTTCGTGGACTGTCAAACAGAGAAGTCCGACCGGTCATGACCGGTCGGCCAGCCCAGTTCGACCTGTTCCGACCGGTCGGCCATAGGCAAAAATAGGTAGTTTCCAAATTGGGTTCCGAAATTCTCTGCGCAAGTGCGTATCCTTACGCAAATTCTGGAAGTTTTCGACGTAACAGAGCTTCCCCACTATAAAAGGACACCTAAGGTCTCTTCTTAGGGCATCATAGAAGCTAAGGGACGTCGTGGGAGAGGAAGGAAGTCGTCGTGGAGTGTTTTCAGCCCTCCAAACTCCGGTTTTCTAGTTTTTATGTTTTCTTATTTGAGTTCTAGTTGTAGTATGACAATGCTCGGCTAGAATCTCTCAACTAAGGCTGAGAGGTGAAGCTTGTAGCTAATTCCATGTTTGATTCAGATTAGTTCAAGTAATGTTACTTCAAGTTTGGATTTATGCATATTCTAGTTCTTGAAGTTGATAGTTTTAGATGTTTTATGAGAGTTCATGTGCTCCGGACATGGATTCCTTGCAATTCTCTAAGATTATCATGTTGTGCTTGTTTAGATTCGAATTATAATAATCCTTGAGTAGTCTATAGTCCATAGGCATGGCTGTTACTCCAAAGGCTATGATTTCGAATTCTACATTGTTGAATGGGACTAGAACTTGGAAGTTCAACTTGAGCGGGATTGAATGTCTTTAATGCTTTATTTTCCAACTAGATGAGAGATAGGACTTCAAATCTAGTTGTGTATCTTTCTTGGATTGATTGGATTGACATGGGTTACTACAAGTGGATCCTTAAATGCCTTAGTGCCTTTAAATTACTGTTTTCATTAAGTTTTTGTTTTAGCATAATTGTCCAATTGAATCTCTTATTATTGCAAACTGAGTTGCTGGAATAGTTTGGAACTTGTTCTCCAATTCCCTGTGGATCGACCTCGGTCTTACCGAGATTTATTACTACATTGCAACCTTGCACTTGAGGCGAGCGAACAATCCTCAAGGTATCCTAAAGCGGTCTTTTATCACAAGGTCTCTCTCTCATTCCTATAAACACAAACACATGCCTAAGATGGGTCTTTAACACTATAAATCATGCCTAAAGAATGATGAATTGGGGTTAGAATATGAACAATTCAGACCTCAACAACGTGCTATGAACAGGGTTTGTTACTAGTGAAAAGTAGGCCCACCAGTTGCCTGGATGACTGATATGGGCGTTGGCCCATTAACAAATAGGGTCCACCACACAAGATGTGCAGATTACATGGCCTCACTGGAGGTCCCAAAAGGGTCACTGCCTCATACCCCTTTATTTCCAGCGATAAAATCTAAAAGGGGGCAAATGGGGCTTTTTTTTCTTCAAAACCCTAATCCCCATTGCAGCTCCCGTTGCCATCAACTCCTTCCAACGAAGTTCGACCGGCACTAAAATATTTGGTAGGAAACCGACGAAATCCAGTAATAGCAGCGTCTCGATTTGGGAACGGTAGCATTGTTTTTCGACGTGCCTTCCCATTCAGATTCAAACCATCAGCCCACCTCCCATCCAGCGGTAGCAGCGGACGCCTCTCCTTCACTTCTCCATTTTTTGTAACGGTAATGGAGGATGGTAGATTCAACCATTAATGACGGCTTAGATTTAAGCAGCCACAAAGAAATGGAAGGAGGAAGGGAGAGAGAAAGGCTGCGAATTGTTAAGCTCTGGATTGTGCATATTTTAACCCCAATTCATCACATATTATGCATGGTTTGCATGTTTAAAAGACTGCTCTAATGCATGATTTGTGATTGTAGGAACAAGATGGAGATTTCACTAATTCAAGGATAAAAAGAGCACTTTACATACATTGAAGATCAAGGAACCAAGTGCAAAATGATCGAAGAAAGAAGCAACGGAGAAAAGGAAGAAAGAAGGAAGAAGTGCAACAAAACTACACCGAAGACCAATCGGCCAAGGCACATGACCGGTCGTTAGACTGGTCGACAGTTACTCAGACCAGTCGTCCGACCGGTCAGAACACTCAATAAAAAAAGATCACTCACTGGACTGTTTTTGGCCATTTACGATCGGTCGTCCGATCGGTCGACCATGGGCTCAGACCAGTCGTCCGACCGGTCGGCAGCGTAGTAGAGCTTGTCCGTGAAGCTCCGATTTTCTCTGCACAATTACGTGATTTCTGGCGCAATTTGGAATCTTCCGCGCCAATCTATAAAAATGACTTCTCCTCTCATATCGATGCATGCTAGGATGTGGGGATCATCAAGGAGGCTTAGGAGATGGATTCTACTTCAAGTTTTCCTAGTTTTTATTCTAGTTTTAATTGTTTTTATGGTTTTTGAGGCTTCTAGCTCAAGGATGTTAGAGATGAACTAAAACCTCTTAGTTAGGGCTAAGAGGTGAACTTTTTGATTCATTTTTTATGGATTGATACAACTTAGGTTTACTTTTCATGTTTTAATTGAAGAATTTAGTTTAATTTGAGTTTGAATCAAGTACTAGTTCAGTTTTACTTTGATCTCTTGATGACTCCGGGCTCATGTGATTCTTAGTGATTCTAAACTTAGTGGCTTATCTTTTAGGCATTGTTTATGCTTGTGTAATTCATTGATCTATCATCGACTCTGGGCATGGTAGACCCTTTGATTGCCTTGTGTACAATGGCATGATCTTCATGTGGGAACCCATTCAACTAAAGTTCTTATCTTTTATTATAATTTGAGATAGTTGTTTGCTGATTGATTTTGATTTAATTAGATTTCTAATCATTAGTTGTAATCAAGTCTAGTGACAAGATTTGATGGAAGCTATGGCTGTGAATCTCAAGTAGATTGGAAAGAGGCTTGGCCTATACAATTGAGTGTGCCCAAGGCCTGAGCATTGTTGTGGGAATTTAATCAATGAACAAGCAACTGTTTTAGATAATTGTTGATTGAACCGCTCTATATTCCAATCAGATAGAGATATAAATTCGATTCCGATTGTGTATTGAGAGACCTAATTGTGTTGATCCATTAAAAATAATCAAAAGTGGATCCTTGGCGCTCTAGTACCTATTAGATTATTATTACCTTACACATTCACTGTTTAAACCCAATTCTCTATTGTTTAGATTTAGTTCTCAATGTGATTTTAATTATAAGTTCTTTTAGATAAATTCTAAGAATATCCATACATAAATCTCCGTAGGAATGATACTCGGTCTTTCTAAATTATTACTACTTTGTAACCAGTACACTTGGGGAGTGAACAAGTTTTTGGCGCTGCTGCCGGGGATCTCTATGTGGTATTCTTAAAATTTTTTGAGATAGCTTTTAGTTGAGATTATGTTAAGTTAGGTTTAAGATTTGTTTTACTTTCTAGGGTAGGTTTTCTTCTAATATCAGAATACTAACTTAGTTTGTTTTGATTTTGCAGGATTCTAACAAAGATTTGCAATTCAGGTTCTATCCTTCTAAACCCTCTTGCTATAGATAGTTTCAGATTTTTATTTTTAGAAGTAGGATTATATTTTAGGATTGTGTTGAGTAGTTCATGCACAAGTGGGTTCGCGATCACACTTGGAGATTGTTAAATGCCGGCATAATTGTTGAAGGGATTGGTAGAGAGCCTTGTGCTAGAAAACGTCAAAATCTTCCTGAAATTGCTAGAGAGATGACTGAAAATCAACCCAATCAAGGGGCTAATCAACATCAAAATCAAGCCCAAAACTTTACTGAATTGGATGAGAATGAAGTGGGAGATGTATCTCAACCTAGGACTTTCCGTGACTATTTACAACCCGCTAGGACGTGTACTCCCTCTTGCATAATTTTCCCTCACAATGTGGGAAATATGATTTTAAATCGGGGCTGACCCAACCTCTTCCCAAATTCCATGGACTCGACTCTGAAAGCACGTATCTACACATTAAGGAGTTCAAAGAGGTTATTGCCACAATAAACTATGACAATGTAACCAAGGATACTATAAAACTCAAATTATTCCCTTTTTCCTTGAAAGAGAAGGCCAAATCATAGCTACATTCCTTGAGGCCAAGGTCTATTGGGACATGGGCTGAGATGACTCGAGAGTTTCTTAAAAAATTCTTCCTGGCTCATTGAACCAATGTGCTAAGAATGGCTATAATGAACTTCGCCAAAAAAGAAGATGAAACCTTTTTCCAATGTTGGAAAAGATATAATGAGGTATTAAACGCATGCCCACATCATGGCTACTGAGCGGTGGAGGTTGATTAGTTTCTTCTATGATGGATTAAACTCAACCATACGCCAATTTGTGGAGATGATGTGCAATGGGGAGTTCATGAACAAGGAAACAGAGGAAGCTTGGAACTATTTTGACATGTTGGCTGAAAACACACAATCATGGGATACATTTAAGCCGACAAGCTCAAAACAGTCTCAAGCCAAGGAAAAGGGAGGAATTTACGTTTTAAATGAAGAAGATGATCTAGGTTCTAGAGTAGCTAATCTCACAAGAAAGGTCGAGGTGATGGAAATAAGGAAAGTGGACACAACCCAACAAAGGGTGGCTGTTGAAACTGTTTGCGGTATTTGTGCTTCGAATGTACATCAAACGGGGGATTGTCCTACAATTCCTACTGTTTTGAGAACTTTTATACGAACAATCGAATGCTTTGAATAGTTATCAATGACCTTTTAGTACTCTAAATTCAAACACGTACAATTCTAGTTGGAGAAACAATCCTAACTTCAATTGGGCGAATGGACCCACGGCCAACCAAAGTAATCCTCAAAAGGGGCCCCCAATGCAATTTCCTATGGCCCCACCTCAAATGCCTATAGAGGATACATTGAATGCGTTCATGAAAGGCCAAGCTCAAATAAAACCAATCGAACCATACGATAATGCTTGAGCTTAAAAATTTGGTAGAGTAAATCAAGGCTCATTTAAACACAAGGGAAGGGACTCTTCCAGCCTTACCCCTACCTAATCTGAAATCACTATGTGAAATAAGTGTGCCTAGTTCCTCTAGCCAATACATGAACATGTTAAGTCCATCACCACTCCTAGAAGTGGTAAAACTATTGAAAAATCTGACCCGGTGAAGGCCTCAACACCTAATGATCTAGTATCTTCCAAAGAGGATGATGGACCTAGCACTGCCATGAATGAAAAAGAGCCATTGAAAGAATATAGGCCCGTTACTCCATTCCCTCAATGCTTGATTTCAACTAAACCTCAAGATAAATATTAGGAATTTTTGGAGGTTTTTAAGCAAGTCAATATCAAAATTCTATTGTTGGATGCCATTAAACAAATACCGTCACATGCCAAGTTTCTGAAGGACCTTTGCACGATAAAAAGAAAAATATATATGCAAAAGAAGGCATTTTTGACAGAGAATGTAAGCGCCATTATAAATCACGGGATGCCCAAGAAATACAAAGATCTCGGTAGTCTGACAATATCATGCATAATTGAAGACTACTGGGTGAAGCACGCTCTGCTCAATCTAGGGGTAAGTGTGAACTTAATCCCCTTCTTGGTCTATGAATAATTGGGTTTAGGTGAATTAAAACCCACCAAAACCACATTACAACTCATTGACCAATCGATTCGTATTCCGAGAGGGGTGATTGAGGACGTTCTTGTCCAAGTTGACAAGGTCTACTATCCTGTGGACTTTATTGTCTTGGACACACGACCCATGGTTAATATTGGCACTCAAATTCCTATCATACTTGGCTGCCCATTCCTAGCTACATCAAATGCTATCATCAATTGTAGGAGTGGGGTTGTACAAATGTCTTTTGGCAATATGATGATTGAGTTAAATGCTTTCAATATTAACAACCAACAAAAGGATGACGATGAGGAGGTCCATGAAATAAATATGATCAATTCGTTTGTGGAAGATAAGTCCCTTTCACCTTTTTACTCTAGTCACTTAGAAGAAGAAGTGACCTACTCCCTTAATAATAATGTTGATGTGATAGGGGATGTAGTCGCACTTTTAGAGTCGGTATCGGCATATGACATTAGCCGAGAGAAGGATGTGGAAACAACACTTTGTTGTGCTGAGAAATCAATTCATATGTCCACACCTCTATGGATGATGCACACCGAACTCTACTAACCCTGGGATGATCCATACTTGCAATATCAGTGTCCAGAAAAATATGAATGGAGACATATTTTTTCTGACAAATATGATGCTGTCTCCTCTTATACATGTGGTGAAAACATTAAGGAACTCGTTGGAATTTCTTTTTGAAATTTTTAGTGGCTTATCTGGATCACTCACACACATGTATATTGTAAAGCAAGATATTGGATGAATTTACTACGAAACCTTTTGATCCATGTAATGATTCTGCTTGACTTTATGCTTTTGGATGAGTTGTTGGGATTAACCTCCTAGTCTAATGGAGGACAATTTAGATTTTTTAAATTCCTTTCCTAGAATGATATCCCATTAGGAGTTGCTTTGATTAGTTGATTTAGTTATGAAGTAACTCATCTCCAAAAGCCAATTTTACCATACAATGTATATTCTTAGGTGATATCTCTCTTTCTCACTTCCCTTTCTTTTGTCATTGCTCTCATGTGTTGTATTCATTGTATATTTTCTTACGTTGAGGACAATGTAAAGTTTTGGTTGGAGGGTGAGAGATTCCTTAGATGAATCTGCTAGCTTTTGTGATATTCTGAGCAATCATGTAGCAATTTTTCGATTTTCTGAAAATTCAAAACTCCTTTAGAAAACCTGTGTTTATATGCACTTGGGATGTCATAAGTATGAAAAGAAGAGAGATGTAGTGAGAAGATTTTGAAACTCTTAAAGGACCTATAACATGATAAATTTTTATTTGAATTCCCCTATTAATATGATGGATAGAATGTTTGAATACTTGTGCATCTAGTTCACGTTACACGATTCTCATGGTTTGAAAGGATCATGTGGATTTGTGGATTGGCTAGGCTTAGATTTAAGGTGTTGAGAAACCAAGCCGGGGTACTTTGTCTACCTTGTCCATGGGAAAATAACGAAAGATGTGGATTTCTAAAAATCCTATCTAATGTGTATAAAAAGGAAATGAATGATGAAAATATGGGAATGATTGAGAATATGGTGGAAAATTCCGAAAAAGGGCTACCTATTACCAATCGGGAGATGGTCTACCCATAACCAAAGCCGAAAATGGAACGTAGTGTGAAAGTCGTCAGAAGGATGGTAAGGCAAATTCCTGTCATAGGCTTGTTGTTGATCTGTACACTCTTAGATTTATAGTTTAGTTGATCTATAAAGAAGATAATCCCAAAAAGTCATGAGATGAACATTCACTATACACACTACGTTGAATTTGTTCAAATTCTTCTATTTATTATTCAATCAGCGGGAATTCTATGTGAACACTTATTATGTTGAGGGAGTTTAAGATTTTAATTTCTATCACTAATTTTCTTTGAATTTTGTACTTGTGTGTCTTAGAGAGTAGAAACATAGTTTCTGAAGGAGAGTTGGGTTTTTAAAAAATTGGATTTGTTTCAAGCATGTTTTGCTCGGGACTAGCAAAATACTGGTTGGGGGGTGTGTTGAGCTCTAGATTGTGCATATTCTAACCCCAATTCATCACATATTATGCATGGTTTGCATATTTAAAAGACTACTCTGATGCATGATTTGTGATTGTAGGAACGAGATGGAGATTTCACTTATTCAAGGCTAAAAAGAGCACTTTACATACATTGAAGATCAAGGAACCAAGTGCAAAATGATCAAAGAAAGAAGCAAGGGAGAAAAGGAAGAAAGAAGGAAGAAGTGCAACGAAACTACACCGAAGACCGGTCGTCAAACAGGTCGGCCAAGGCACACGACCGGTTAACAGTTAGTCAGACCGGTCGTCCGACCAGGTCAGAACACTCAATAAAAAAAGACCACTCACTGGACTATTTTTGGCCATTTACGACCAGTCGTCCGATCGATCGACCATGGGCTCAGACTGGTCGTCCGACCGATCGGCAGCGTAACAGAGCTTGTCTATGAAGCTCCGATTTTCTCTGCGCAATTGCGTGATTTCTTGTACAATCTGAAATCTTCCGCGCCAATCTATAAAAAGGAACTTCTCCTCTTCATACCGAGGCATGCTAGGACGTGGGGATCATCAAGGAGGCTTAGGAGACGGATTCTACTTCACGTTTTCCTAGTTTTACTTCTAGTTTTAGTTGTTTTTATAGTTTTTGAGGTTTCTAGTTCAAGGATGTTAAAGATGAACTAAGAGCTCTTAGCTAGGGCTAAGAGGTAACCTTTTGATTCATTTTTGATGGATTGATACAACCTAGGTTTCCTTTTCATGTTTTAATTGAAGAATTTAGTTTAATTTCAGTTTGAATCAAGTACTAGTTCAATTTTACTTTGATCTCTTGATGACTCCAGGCTCATGTGATTCTTAGTGATTCTAAACTTAGTGGCTTATCTTTTAGGCATTGTTTATGCTTGTGTAGTTCATTGATCTATCATCGACTCTGGGCATGGTAGACCCTTTGATTGCCTTGTGTACAATGACATGATCTTTATGTGGGAACTCATTCAACTAAAGTTCTTACCTTTTGATATAATTTGATATAGCTGTTTGCTGATTGATTTTGATTTAATTAGAGTTCTAATCATTGGTTTTAATCAAGTTTAGTGACAGGATTTGATGGAAGCTATGGTTGTGAATCTTAACTAGATTGGAAAGAGGCTTGGCCTATACAATTGAGTGTGCCCAAAGCTTGAGCATTGTTGTGGGAATTGAATCAATGAACAAGAAACTGTTTTAGATAATTGTTGATTGAACCGCTCTATATTCTGATCAGATAGAGATATAAATTCAATTCCGATTGTGTAGTGAGAGACCTGGTTGTGTTGATGCATTAAAAACAGTCAAAAGTGGATCCTTGGCACTCTAGTACCTTTTAGATTATTATTACCTTACACGTTCACTGTTTAAACCCAATTCTCTATTGTTTAGATTTATTTATTAATGCGATCTTAATTATAAGTTCTTTTAGATAAATTATGAGAATATCCATATATAAATCTCTGTTCGAACGATACTCGGTCTTTTCGAATTATTACTACTTTGCAACCCTACACTTGGGGAGTGAACACGAATCTCCCTTGTAAACCAGCATTTGAAAAATCTGAACGTTGGATGCTATCAAGTAGCATGCTACTTGAAACTCAAGGTTTTAGGATGTTAGATTTTGGGGGAAATAGCATGTAACTTGGACTCATGATGCTATGAAGTCGCATGTGACTTCAAGCATCCAAACACCACATGCTATGAAGTCGCATGAGACTTGGACTCATCTTAACTAAGTTACATGCTATCCAAACGGCCCCTTAGTGGTAATTGTCCGTTTCAGCAGATGGTTAGGATCATTTGATAGGATGCACTGAGGCAGAGCCTATCTCATGATGAAACCAACCATAATAGTGGGTTAGGTTACCTAAATGGTGGGTCTCACCACAATTATCATATAATTGTTATTCCATATGTCATAGCAAGAGATCTAGTACTCCACTGAGATGCGGAATTTTTGAAAGTATAATCTTTGCTGAGAAATGCTCCAGTGCTCATATTGCACTATAAGTGATAGTGCTTCTAGTTTCATTGGGACACTTGGAGTTTTCCATATAAACCCCCATTTGGGGTTCCTAATTGTGGATTTGGCGTCCTTCTCCTGACTAAAATCCTAAATGCAGAGGTTCAATTTCTTGGTGTCCTAGAGTACCCGAATCCTATAAAACTTATTGGTTCTTCCCTAGAAGTTGAGATTAGAGATTGTCTTGCGTGCCACTCAAGTACTGGCATATTCTGCATGATGGATTGGAAGTTCAGGTCCCCCTCATTTTGCTCATCTTTAGACTAAAAATCATGTTTTATGGGAGAGAGATCAACTTATTGTCAACATGATCCAAACCATTGATCTGATAGACCCCACAATGGATGGACATTGATCCAGTAGTCTTACCAAGCACAAGATTATAGCCCTTTGGTTGGTGGCCTGCTAATGCATAGTTAAGGAAAGGAATACAACAATGGTCCACACTGGAAACAAAGAAGGGTGGCAAAGGTTGAGTGGCTTGGTTTTCTAACCTAGAAGATTTCTAAGACATGGTCCATCCATGATGGGGCCCATCATCATATGAATTATTTGGCTATTGAATCATGTGCTCCATTTGGATAAGCTGGGTCCTAGTTGAGGATCACAAATTTCTCTCATGTGTGATATATTTTTTTTCCTTTTTGTCGTAAATTTTCTTTTTGTTATGCCATTGACTAGGACTTTTATCACATTCACCGAACTCCTTTTACCACACCAATTTTCTTATTGTTTTTATGTTAGCATCATTTCTTATTCTAAAGCCAAAAGTGACAAAAGGAACCAATTAAAGTTCTTGGTTTCTTTCTATGTAGGAGCGTCTGAGATCATTATTTGAATACCAATTCATTAATGAAGTGGCAGAGGAGCTGAAAGAGAGGCTGACCAGCAAATCAAAGATGGGTTGAAGAAGACAAATGCGATCTTAAGCCGTCAATTTCTAGTAGTGGATGCATGAATGGGAGAGGCTCGACCTTTTCTATATAAAGCTTATCTTTATGTTGCCAAATTCTGATGCTTTATGTCTAATAGTCTTAAGTTGATTCGAATAAGGGTGGGGTGTTTACACCCACCATGATGTTTATTTGATGCAGTCGACTTCTACAAGCAACACCTTGAAGCAGCTTGGGACATCTTCTAGTTCGACCTCTATGATGTGGTGGGCTTAGAACTTTATATTTCTGACCATCAACCTATTCGGCTCTCTTGCAAATAGGGTTGGTCATGAGCCGAGTCAGCTCGAGAAACTCGATCGACTCGACTCGAAAAAATTCGCCTCAACTCAGTGAGACGAGTCAAGCCAAGCTTCATTTAGGAGCTCGAGTTAGAAATCGAGTCAAGTTTGACCACTAGGTCACTCTACTTGACTCAACTCGAAACTTGACTCGATTCAAGCTTGACTCGGCTCGATCTTGACTTGACTCGTTTCATATAGATATTTGTTAAAATAAAACCCTAATCTTCTTATTTCTCTCTCTCTCTCTCTCTCTCTCTCTCTCTCTCTCTCTCTCTCTCTCTCCCCCCTACACATTGGGGTCCAAGCTTAGGACATAAAGCCCTCACAATTTTTTTTTGGGGAGGGGGGGGGGGGGGGGGGGGTTAACATTCCTTGTTGAGCATACCTGATGGATTGAGTAATTTCAAGTAGAAAACATGGTGAGCACACGATGGTTGTGTGTTTTACACGCTGCACAAAATAGGTGCTACGGTGAGACCACACACCATATACATCTATAAAACAGGGGCTATGGTAAGACCAAACTCCATATGTAGGTATTGATAGCAATTTTATGAGGGAGGTGGTGCATCTGATCTATGAATCAGCTGGGCCTCATGATCATGAAGATGGTCTACACAATAATTAGGGCAGTCCATTCATATGGTGAGCTATGCATGTACTGTGTTAATCTATGGTTTAGAAAATGTTACTAGTGGTCTGCATTCAATTCGTGTGTGACCTGGCCAATGATAAAATCGATCAGAGCTAGGCCATTTAAATGGTGGGGTCCCACCTGTAAAAATATCATTCTCCCCTAATATATGTGTGACTTCTTGAACTTAATGTTGTTGACTTTTAATTTGTATTTTGTAGCAAAAAAAATATAATAAATTGAGGTGGGAGCAAGCTCAACTCGACTCGAGGTAAGCTTGCCTCAAAAGGTTTAGCAAACAAGGCAAGCTCCAATAATAAGCTCGAGGGTGAGCTCGAGCTCGAGCTCGAGGAGATCACAGACAAGTCAGGCCAAGCTTGGCCCACCTCAACTCGGCTCGGCTTGATGTATAGCCCTACTTACAAACACCACAATAATGACAACCCACAAGTTTGGGAGCATTGTTGTGTCATCACTTTTGAAGGGCTGTAGACACCCCACCTTCGAGTACAAAGTTGGTTGAGATAGCTGAATGAATGGAGGTCCACCCCCCAAACCCTATATCCAAACCCAGTCAAACTCACCCTTGCAAGCCCCAATCCATAGCCCAACTCAAGCCTTAACCCAGTCAACTCACCCCTCAACATCAACCCGAAAAACCCCCCATAAGGAAAACCAGTCCACAAATCCCAAAAAAGTCAACTTTGTGAGTCAACTCGCTGAGTCAAATCACCGAGTAAACTCACTAAGTCAGTCCAGCCCACGCGCCCAGTCGACTCACCTTGTCAAACCCAGTTGACTCACCCGGTTCCGAGCCTCAGTGTTGAACCTCCAATTTATACATTGCATAGCCCACTACATCACATTATATGCATGGTTTTCATGATTAAAAGGCCCATCTAATGCTTGTTTTGTGATTGTAGGGATGAGAGCAGACTTCACTCAATTGGAGACCAAAAAGGGTCCATTTAGTACCTGTGAATGAAGGTCCAAGGTGGAACAAAGAAGGAAGAAGAAAGATGGAGAAAAGAGAATAAAGAAAAGAAGAAAAAGAATAAGAACAGTTGGTCCGACCGGTCGTCCGATTGGTCGGCCACGCCTCTGGACACCACTGGAAGAAGGACCAGTTGGTCCGACCGGTCTTGACCGGTCGGCCAACCGGTCGGTGCTGCTGTTGAGTTCGCCGGACGCATGACCAGTTTGGTCCGACCGGTCGACCAATAGGTCGTGGCTGCTGGGAAACCCTCTGGACTGTTTGCAAAGTAGGTCCGACCGGTCGTGACCGGTCAGCCAGGCCAATCCGACCGGTCGTTCGACCGGTCAGGCCACGCAGAAAAATCAGGAAATTTCTATTTCTGGTTCCGAAATTTGCTGCGCACTGCATAACCTTACGCAGGTTTCTGGAAGATTCCGACGCAACCGAGCGTCCTCACTATAAAAGGACACCTAGGGGCTCTTCCTAGGGCATCATAGAAGCTAAGGGATGTGGTGTTAGAGAGGAAGCCGTCGTGGAGCGTCTGCAACCTTCAAAACTCCGATTTTTCTAGTTTTTATGCTTTCTTATTTGAGTTCTAGTTGTAGTATGACAATGCTCAGCTAGAATCTCTCAGCTAAGGCTGAGAGGTGAAGCTTGTAGCTAATTTCATGTTTAATTCAAGTTAATTCAAGTGATTTTTAATTCAAGTTTGGATTTTGCATATTCTAGTTCTTCAAGTTGGTAGTTTGAGATGTTTTATGAGAGTTCATGTGCTCCGGACATGAATTCCTTGCAATTCTCTGAGATTATCATATGTTGTGGTGTTTAGATTCGAATTATAGTAATCCTTGAGCAAGCCATAGTCCATAGGCATGGTTGTTACTCCGAAGGCTATGATTTCGAATTCTACATGTGTTGAATGGGGACTAGAACTTGGAAGTTCAACTTGAATGGAATTGAATGTGTTTGAATGCTTTATTTTCCAACTAGATGAGAGATAGGACTTCAAATCTAGTTGTGTTCTATACTTGGATTGATTGGATTGACATGGGATTGCTACAAGTGGATCCTTGAATGCCTTAGTACCTTAAACTACTGATTTTCATTAAGATACTGTTTTAGAATAAATATTCCAATTAAACCTCATATCTATTGCAAACTGAGTTGCTGGAATAGTTTAGAACCTGTTTTCCAATTCCCTGTGGATCGACCTCGGTCTTACCGAGTTTTATTACTACATCGCAGCCTTACACTTGAGGCGAGCAAACAAGTTTTTGGCGCCGCTGCCGGGGAATTTAGATAACGGTTTTCAAATTGTTTTAGTGGCTATAGAAGTAGAAGTAGATAAGTTTTTTTTGTTTTTTTTAGAACTAACAAATTATTTTGTTTTGTAGGATTTCTTCTCTAGTTCAAGCACATCTGGTAATACCTTTCTAACTTAGCTTTTTTCAGATTTTCTATTTTCAGATTAATTTCAGATTTCTAGGATTTAGGTTTAGTCAGTTCTTGGTTGAGTGGTTGATGTCCCGTTGGGAACGTAACCACTCTAATCGTCTCCAATCAGAAGGTGGTTTAGTTAGGACCATTGTCAGTCCATAGACGAGTCCGAAACTACCAAGAACATTGTGAAAATTTGGGGAGTATGGATCAAACACCTTTAAGGAATCCTCCCCCTTCCCTACTCCAACTACAAACGCAAATCAAGAGGGAGTAGGAGAGAATGAGGTACATAACGTTCCTCCAATGAGATCATTGTGGGATTACCTACAACCAGCTTGTGCAATTACACCATCTTGCGTGGTTCTACCACCAAACGGGGAAACATTGACACAAAGCCGGGTGTAATTCAACTTATACCAAAGTTCCATGGGCTAGACTTTGACCGCCCATATCTGCACTTAAAAGAATTCGAAGAAGTGGTGGCTACCTTGTAATACACCAATGTTTCAGAAGATACTATTAAACTCAAACTCTTTCCCTTTTCATTGAAAGAAAGAGCCAAAGATTGGCTTCACTCTCTTATACCACATTCGATTGGGTCATGGAATGAGATGACCCGGGAATTCTTGAAATAGTTCTTCCTGGCTCATAAAACGAACACCCTTCGAAGAGCCATAATGAATTTTTTGGCTAAAGAGGGTGAATCTTTCTTCCAATGTTGGGAGAGATTTAAGGACCTCCTACTTGCTTGCCCACATCATGGCTATGAGAGTTGGTGAATTATAAATTTTTTCACTGATGGATTAAGTTCCAATATGCGCCAATTTGTAGAGATGATGTGCAATGGTGAGTTTATGAGCAAAAATCCAGATGAGGCTTGGAGTTATTTGGACATGTTGGCTGAAAATGCCCAATCTTGGGATAACTCAGATAAACCCAATAACCCCAAGCCCATTCAAGAGAAAGAGAAAGGAGGGATCTATATCCTTAAGGAGGAAGACGACGTGAATACAAGGATAGCCAACCTCACAAGGAAGGTCGAGGCCATGGAACTTAGTAAAAGTGGAGTTCCAAAGTCCAATGAAGCTATTGAGACCATATATGGGATTTGTCACACCGATTTACACGCTACGCAAGATTTTCCCACAATTCCTGCATTTCAAGAGGTATTACATGAACATGCAAATGCCACATATGGGTATCAACAGCCTTTCGATGGACCGGTGGGTAATACGTACAATACTAGTTGGAAGAACCACCCAAATTTTAGTTAGAAGAATGCCCCCACGGGCAATCCTACCAACTCTCAAGGAGGGCCACCCATACAAAATATGGCCCCACCTCAGTTCTTAATGGAGGATACCTTGAAAGCATTTATACAAGGGCAAACACAAATCAATCAAACAAATTAGCAAATGTTCCAAGAACTCAAAGTCTCGGTTGATGAGATTAAGGGACGCTTGAATGCTAGGGAAGGGACCTTTCCGGCCCAACCTCAGCCCAATCCAAGGCAAGTACATGAAGTGAGCATTCCTAATCCTTCTAACCAACACATGGAGCAAGCCAAATCCATCACCACTCTTAGAAGTGGTAAACAAATTGACAAATCTATTCCGGTGAAGGCTGACAAGCCTAATGATCCAGTAAATTCTGAGGATGAGGATGGATCTAACTTAGCCCCACAAGAACCGAAACGCATTTACAAGCTTGTAACACCATTCCCTTCGAGATTGGTTGCTCTAAAATCTCTTCCAAACTCTCATGATATTCTAGAGATTTTTAGACAAGTCAAGATCAACATTCCTTTGCTTGATGCTATCAAACAAATCCCCTCTTATGCCAAGTTTCTAAAGGACCTATGCACAACAAAACATAAATATAATGTGCAGCAAAAGGCCTTCTTAAATGAGCAAGTGAGTACCATTCTCACTCAAAAGACCCCCCCAAAATTCAAAGATCCCAGTAGTCCCACCGTCTCATGTATCATTGGAGACTACCGGATTGAGCAGTGCGTTGCTAGATTTGGGGGCAAGTGTGAACTTGATCCCATACTCGGTATATGAGCAATTGGGTCTTGGTGAATTAAAAGCCACCAAAACCACATTGCAACTCGCTGATAGATCCATCCGTGTACCAAGAGGGATAGTTGAGGATGTGTTAGTCCAAGTGGATAAATTCTACTACCCAGGTAGATTTCATCGTCTTGGACACACAACCGGTTATGGATGCTAGCACCCAAATACCGGTGATTCTAGGCCGCCCATTCCTTGCTACATCAAACGAAATCATAAATTGCCAGAATGGAGTGATGCAAATGTCCTTTGAGAACATGACGTTGGAGGTGAATGTGTTCCACTTAGGCAAAAGGCATAAGGATGATGATGATGTCCACGAGGTTGATTTGATTGATTCAATCGTGGAAGAGGAGTTCGCTTTAAGGCAGAATTTTGATCCTCTAGATGTTGTTAGCTTTGATCCCTTTGAGGATTGGGACGACAATGATGGCCCCCATGAGGTAAACATGATAGAATCCATGGATGATGGGGGGTTTTTCCAACATGATCTACCTAAAAGCTTGGGAACATGTTTGACACATTCTAAGGATGAATTCAATTCTAATTTTATTAAGACCTTGGAAGTGTCAATTTCTGAAAATTCATTTGACAAGTCACCAATTTATGATTTACACAAATTTATTATGCAGGATTCAGAAGAATTGGTGCTTAACTTGCCTACAGAGAGGCCAATTTCTGAAAGTGTAGAGGTTGAGGACCCACTCCAACCTACACAAAATTCTAAGAAGGAGGAAGACATAAAGGGTCCAAATCTGAAAATTTCCTCCGATGAGGTCTCTTATACACTCGAGGAGTGCTTAACGTACTTTGAGGATTGGGATGATCCCATGATTCAGGACATTGTACAGGCTTTGAGAGAGACCTCCCCGTTGCCTAAAAAGTTTCCTTCCACAGAACACCAAACTGAAAAATCAATTGTGGAAGCACTGGTGAAATCTGATTTTGTGGAGATCATATCAACTCGTGAAGAAGAAATACAAGTCTCCACATCTCTTTGGTTTGTTCAAACTGAAGAACACTTCTGGGACGACCCATACTTGAATAATTTTTGCCCAGACAAGAAGGAAAGGAGATTTATATTCAATGATTTCCAACCAATGCAATTCTCCTTTCCTAGTACATGTGACAATTTTGTTGAAGAACCCGTTGAAATTTTTCAGCCGGATGTTCAATGGGTTAGAATGATCAATGTCACCAATGTACTTTCCAAAGTAGGATGTGGACAGTCCGACTAAAAAATTTGTTACACCACTTGATGATCCTGCTCAACTTTGTCCTTTTGGATGTTATATTGATAATCGATCTCCTAGTCTGATGGAGATCCTCTTTTTTAAAAAGGACGGGTTAGTTATCTTTATTGCTTTCCGTAGATTAGGTTTAGTTTATCTAGTTTTACTGTTTTAAGTAGCTTTAGTTGTTGGGTTGTAGACTTCCATGATCGCTCTCTCAGGTACCTTTGTTCTCACTCTCTCATATTTTACCATCGCTCTCATGTTCATGCTCATTGCAATCTTGTTACATTGAGGACAATGCAAGGTTTGGTTAGGGGGGTGAGATGAGATCCTTCATCTAGCATGATGCAACATTTCAAGCTTCATATGCGCAATTTTTTTTCGAATTTTCTTAAATTTCCAAACTCTTTTAGAAAACCTTATTTCCATGCATTCGAGATGATAGGAGTATAAGAAGAGGAGATACGAAGTGTGTGATGTTGTAAGTCTTGAATTTCTCCCAACATAATGGTTTTATATGTTAGTTCCTCTATTGTTGTGATTGATAGATAATTTGAACACTTTTTACACCTAGTTCACATTACACGCTTTTCATGGGTTGAATGGATTATGTGATTTGTGGATTAGCTAGACTTTGATTTAAAGGTGTTGAGAAACCAAGCCGGGGTATTTTGTCCATCCTTGTCCATGGGAAAATAACGAAAGATATGGATTTTTAAAAATCCTATCTAAATTAAAAGAGAAAGGAAAAGAAATGATGAAATCGGGAATGAAGAAAAAATGGTGGAAAATTCCGAAAAGGGCTACCTATTACCAACCGGGGGATGGTCTACCCGTAACCAAAGCCGGAAATGGGACGTAGTGTGAAAGCCGTCGGAAGGACGGTAAGACAAATTCCTGTCATAAGCTTGTTGTTACTCTGTGCACCTTGAGATCTACAGTTTAGTTGATCTATGAAGAATACAATCCCAGAAACTCATGAGATGAACTTTCACTATGCACACTGGGTTGAAATTGTTCGAGTTCTTCTATTTATCAATCAATCAGTGAGAATTTCATGTAGACACTTCTTATGCTTTGAGAGTTTAAGTTTGCAATTTCTATCACCTAGTTTCTCCAAATTTTATGCTTGTATGTCTTGGAATGGATAGAAACATGGTTTTTGAAGGAGAGTTGGGTTTGGAGGTTGGAACTTATTCACGCATGTTTTGCTCGGGACTAGCAAAAAGCTGGTTAGGGGGTGTGTTGAAACTCCAATTTATACATTACATAGCCCACTACATCACATTATATGCATGGTTTTCATGATTAAAAGGCCCATCTAATGCATGTTTTGTGATTGTAGGGATGAGAGCAGACTTGACTCAATTGGAGACCAAAAAGGGTCCATTTAGTACCTGTGAATGAAGGTCCAAGGTGGAACAAAGAAGGAAGAAGAAAGATGGAGAAAAGAGAATAATGAAGTTCATCCCATCCCTTTAGCCCATTCCTCCACTAAGGAGAGCCCGAGTGAGAACAGTCTAGCGTTTTGGTCCAGCCAGCCTGACCTTAGTTTCAAGCCGTTCCCAGCTACCTAAAGTCCCCGATCTTAGAGCCGCTCGAAGCTAACCCTTGCGAAACCTTCGTCTATCTAGCTACTCTTATATTAGCATCATCTCATTCGCCTTTAGCATCGTGTAATATTTATTATTCTTCCGACCCCCCTACTTGTCATTCCCACTATAAGCACTTGATTAGATCTTAGTATCTGTTATGAGGTTTGCCGGCTCATCCGGGATTTACTTATCAAAAACTTTGATCGAATCACAACACATCAATGCATCCGCAGAAAGGCACCTGTCAGGTTCGAGCGGATAACTCTGGGGCTTGCCTTATTAATGGAAACCTGCCCATACCAGAACTATTACTGTTCAGACTATATCAGGCATCATGAATCATTCATGAGAATGTACGAGGATTAAATCACACTTTCAAGTATTAGTTTGATTCTGTGAAGTAAAGACCGTACTTCGGTACGGGCAGAGTGGGTGCCTAACACCTTCCCACCTTGTAACTATGATCCCTTACCTCGAATCTCTAACCGCAGATAAAAAAGAGTCATTATTAAAGAAAGAAATCTTCGGATTCTCTTCTCTAACGTTTCTACGAGGTCTAGCCAACTGTAGATTCAAAGTAACTGGCTAGTGGCGACTCTGGTCTTATACGAACTCATCCAAACATATCTAGTTTAACCCAACGATAACATAACAACTGAAAAAGCCCTCGAGAAAGAGGTGAGCCAGTGGCAAACGACGATTCGTGTAACCCCTTTTCGAAAGGGGGTCGAGAGTGCAGAATGACGAGCGTCCATAGAATGGCAATTCCACGGGAGATATGCTAGTCCTACTAGTCGTGATCCAACTTGAAAAAAAACAGAATCCTTCTTGTACTTGAAAGTCACTAGACCTCATACAATCTCATCTGCATAGCATTTTATTTATAAACAAAAAGATAGAAAATTTCAAAACAAAAAAAAGAGAGTAAAACACATTCCTCACCATTGTGCCTCCTTGGGCTCAACGTCTTAGAAAACAACCTCCTTACTGGAGCAGAATCCGTACCCGAGCTCAGCAAGCATGTCCGACCACAAAGAGGAAGGTCACCTCTTCCCTGCCCTCGACATGGCCGAAGCGCAACTTCCATCACAACAACCAATTGAGAATACGCCAATCGTGCAAGAATTGGTACAACGAATGAGAGTAATGTAAGAAATGTTCTTGCAATTCATGCAAGCACAAGCTATTGTAGTAGCCAAAAATCAAGTTGGCCCAGTATAGTAATCTCAACAACCATGTCGGGCCCTTCCGGCCTCCAGTTCAAATCAAGCACAACTGTTGGAGTCTGCCTAAGACTACCGACAATAGCCATCTTAGCCCTCTGTTATGAGGCATCCTCCTCAATACCTTCCTGCGACGACAAGACCATCTCAGAACATTCTTGCCGCAGTGACTTCTAGTCAATCTTGCAAACAACGATCTCAGTAGATTCCAGCATGTCCCCGCCAATGGGACTCCTTTTCTTTCTTAGCATGTCCCCGCTAATGGGACCTTTACTCAATTTCAGCACATCCCTGCCGATGGGATTTCAGTTCAATTTCCAACAGCATGGATAACACTGGCCAATGCCCATAATGGGGGCTAGTGTCCAGCCCACATCAATCAGTGGACAGTGGTGAATACCCAACAGGGGGTCTGTTGAACCTCCAATTTATACATTGCATTGGCCATTACATCACATTATATGCATGGTTTTCATGTTTAAAAGGCCTATTTAACGCATGTTATGTGATTGTAGGAATGAGAATGAACTTCGCCAATTGGAGACCAAAAGGATCCATGTAGAACAATTGGATAAATGTTGAAGGAGGGCCAAAGAAAGAAGAAAGAAAGGAGAGGAGAGAGAAGAAGAAAGGAAGAAAGAAATGTAAAGGGAAGAAGGTCCAACCGGTCGTGACCAGTTGGCCAAAGAAGCCAGACCGGTCGGCCACTCCACTGCCCACCTTTGAAAGACCCTGGACCAAGGACCAGTAGGTCCGACTGGTCTTGACCGGTTGGCCAGCAGGTCGGTCACCCATTTATACTCCCTAGATTGTCAAACAGAGAGGTCCGACCGGTCGTGACCGGTCGGCCAGCCCAGTCCGACCGGTCCCGACCGGTCGGCCACATACAAAAACAGACACCTTCTATTCTAGGTTTCAATTTTCTCTGCGCACTGCGTAACCTTACGCAATTTCTAGATGATTCTGACGCAGCAGAGCTTCCCCACTATAAAGGACACCTAGGGATCATTCCTAGGGCATCCTAGAACAGATTGAGCACGGTGGGAGACGGCGGAAGTCGATTTTGGAGTTCTACAACTCCTCCTAGTTTGGTTTTCTAGTTTATGCTTTGTTTAGTTGTTTTCATCTTTCCTTGGATCATGAATGGCTAAACCTCTTAGCTAGGGCAAAGAGGTGAAGCTTGTAGTGAATATAAGATGTTTCAATTCGTTTGATTTGGTTTCAAGTTGGATTTCTATTGAAGAACAATGGTTTGAAGTTTAAATAAAGTTCTAAGTAGTTTTTCTTAATCATATAATGACTCATGGATGTTTGGAAGAATTGCTTGAGTTGTTAATTGTTTTGAGCTAGTCTAGACCTGTATGATCCGAGGAATTGGATTCGATACGCTCTAGACCTATGATCTTCATGTGGGAACTTCTTACCAAAGGTCTATTTTCTGGAATTTCTGAAGTATGTAAGATTGTGTATGTGATTTGGATCAAGTTCAAATCATGATCTAGTTTTATCTTGTGACAGGATTTATTGATGATTATGGTTGTGATCTTAACCTATTGGAATTGGGACTGACCTATGCAATTGAGTGTGCTCAAGTCCTAGCTTGTATTGAGAGAATCATGTACATGAATCATACATGAGACAGATTGACTGTTTTAACTTCTCTATCATCCGGCTAGATAGAACTTAATTTCAATTCTAGCTGAGAAAGTGAGAAACCACAGCGAATTGAGCATCAAGGATTGCTACAAGTGGATCCTTGAACCCCTAGTGCCTTTTTATTAATTGATTACTTTCAGTTAGTTCAAAATATCTCCCTACATCAGATTACTAAATTCTATTTAGTTAGTTCTTCACTGGAAACTATTAGAAGTGTTTTGTGAATTCCTATATAAGTCCCTGTGGATCGACCTCGGTCTTACCGAGATTATTACTACATCGCAACCCTACACTTGGGGAAGCGGACAAGTTTTTGGGGCCGTTGCCGGGGACTTTGACGGTTTTTCACAAAATTTCTGAAAATAGTATCTATTTGAGATTTTTAGGACTCTTGTACTAATTTAGTTTGTTTTATTTTGATTTTTTTCTTTTGCAGGGATTTTTAGGAAGTTGAAGAAGAAGTAGGCATCTTAAGTTCTCAAATCAGGTTTTATCTTTCTAACCTTACTCTTCTTCTTCTCCTATTCTTTCCTATCATATTCATCTCTTGTAGAGTGGGTGGAGACTCCTTTTTGGATCTCTGATAGGTTGGTCCTTATGCCGCCTTAATTCCTATTGGTCAGCACTGCCGTCTTGGATCACCTTGTGCTTAGAGATTTCTCTTCTCAACTCTATTCCTCTTTCTTCTTTTTCTGCACTTTTCTCAAAAGATTCAAAGAGTGGGTGGGGAGTTCTCTGAACCCCTATTGACCAGGAGAAATCGGTCTCTATCCTTGCTTCTGGCTCAGCCATTGCAAGACACCTTGTGCTTCGGACTTAGAGAGGAGTAAAGGAAGGAAGGAAGAATTCTTTTCTTGTTTCAATTTTTTTTTAGGATTTGCATGCCACATTGGGCTCGGGATTTTAATAATCGACTCATTAGTGAAGGGGGAATAGTAGAAGGAATTGACAGAGAACCACGTGCTAGGAGACATTTAAATTCTCCAATTTTGTCCGAAAATATGGCTGTAAATCAACCCAATCCTATGGCCAATCAAAATCTGGGCCAAAACCAAACCGAAACGGGAGAGAATGTGGTTGAGAATGTTCCCCGACCAAGAATATTACGTGATTACTTGCAACCAGCAAGAGCAAGCACTCCCTCATGCATAGTTTTTCCACAAAATGCAGGGAATGTAGATTTGAAACCGGGAGTAATCCAACTCCTCCCGAGATTCCATGGATTAGACAGTGAAAGTGCCTATCAACACCTGATGGCCTGTTTTGCACCATGGATTTGAGGAGAAGTGGATTCCATGATATGAATTCTCATCAATTCCAATTCTTATCAATTCCAGATTTTCTGTTGAACAGTCAAGATTTGGAGAGAAATCAAACATGAAGGAATGGACGGTGTAAATTTTAATCTCACCGTATGCCCACTGTATTAGCCTCGATTTTTAAATCCATGCCATTCATCCATTTTTACAGATCATTTTATGTAAAGATCCAAAAAATATAGCAAATCCACATCTAAAGTGGACCATAAAACAAGAAAAAATGGAGAGTGAAACCTTTATGATGCACAAAAGTTTTGGATTAAACTGAAATTTGTGTGGTCCCTTCATCCAGGTCTTTGTGACCTTATCAACAAGTTGGATGGAAAATATACATCATGTTGGGTCTCATAGTTAGGGACACATTATGGTGGGTCCCACGTTGGGAAGGATTTCTCCTTAAATCCCACCTTTTTCTAAGGATTTGAAAAAGGGCTAAAAGTGCCTTTTTGGGTTCTCTTGGATTCCTCTCAAATCCACTTCTCATCAAATCCATGGTGCCAAATAGAATAAAGCAACCAGTTTCTCCTCCTTTCTCCTCAAATCCATGGTGCCAAACGGGCCATAAAGGAATTTGATGAGGTGATAACCACCATGCACTTTGTAAACATAACTGATGATGTGGTGAGACTTAAATTATTTCCTTTTACCCTTAAAGATAAAGCTAAAGGTTGGCTTCATGCATTAAGGCCAAGATCAATTGGTACATGGACTGAGATGTCTAGGGAGTTCATCAAAAAGTTCTTCCCTACTCACAAAACAAACATGTTGAGGCCCCTTATCATGAAATTTGCCCAAAAGGAAGATGAGACCTTCTTCCAATGTTGGGAGAGGTTTAAGGACTTATTAAATACATGTCCACATCATGGCTACGAAATTTGGCGGGTTATAAGCTTTTTCTATGAAGGACTGACTTCACCCATTCGCCAATTTGTAGAGATGATGTGTAATGGGGAATTCATGAGTAAGGAAGCTGAAGAAGCATGGGATTATCTTGATGAATTGGCCGAGAATGCACAGTCTTGGGATACATCTAGACCAACAAATTCCAAGACTAGCCAACAAAAGGAAAAAGGAGGAATTTATGTCCTCTCAGAAGAAGATAACATAAGTGTACGTGTAGCTAGCCTCACAAGAAAAGTCAAGGCCATGGAATTAAAGAAAGGAGAAACAATCAACTCAAAAGACGTTGAAACTGTTTGTGGAATTTGCGCCGGAAATCAACATGCAACACAAGATTGTCCCACAATTTCAGCAGTTCAAGATATTTTACAAGAACAATCAAATGCCATAAACAGTTATCAACGGCAATTTGGTGCTCCAAACTCAAACACGTATAATTCTAGTTGGAAGAACCATCCCAACTTCAGTTGGAGGAATGGACCCACTGCGAATGCAAACAATATTCCTCAAGCTCAACCTTTACTAGGTCCATCCCTAGTCATTACACCAAAAGCTACGCTAGAGGAGATGTTGGGTGCATTCGTATCGGTTCAAGTTGAATATAACAAGATTAATTCTCTGAAAATAGATGCGTTCATGCAAGAGCAATTGAAATTTAATCAAAATTCAACTCAAGCCATCAATGACTTGAAAACCTCAATGGCTAGAGTTAAATCTCACCTCAGTGTTAGGGAGAAAGACACACTTCCTGCCCAACCTCTTCCTAACCCAAGAACCCAATTTGAGATACAAGACGCAAGCTCATCCTCGCAACATACGAAGCATGTTCAAGCTATCACCACTTTGAGAAGTGGGAAAATAATTGATAAATCTAATCCGGTGAAGGCCCCAAAAGCCTAAGGATCCGAAAAATGCTATCAAACAACACTCCACAAGAGAAAGAACCGGAAAGGTAATATAAGCCGGTTGCCCCGTTTCTCCAAAGGTTGATTTCACCCATACCTTTAGACAAAAACCTGAAAATTTTAGAGGTTTTCAAGCAGGTGAAGATCAACATCCCGTTGTTGGATGCCATAAAGCAAATACTATCCTATGCCAAATTTCTAAAGGAATTGTGCACAGTCGAAAGGAAACACAATGTTCACAACAAAGTACTTTTGACTGAGAATTTGAGTGCCATTATCAAACAAGAGGTGCCCCAAAAATACAAGGATCCAGGTAGTCCAACCATCTCATGCATCATAGGAGACTACCGTATTAAACAAGCCTTACTTGATTTAGGTGCAAGTGTTAACCTCATTCCATACTCGGTTTATGAACAACTTGGGTTAGGTGAATTGAAACCCACCAAAACCACACTCCAACTTGCTGATAGATCTATTCGTATACCGAGACGAGTGATTGAGGATGTCTTAGTCCAAGTGGATAAATTCTACTACCCAGTAGACTTTATTGTCTTGGATACAGATCCTGTAATAGGTACTGGTGCTCAAATTCCCGTCATACTTGGCCGCCCTTTCTAGCTACTTCCAATGCGATTATCAATTGTAGAAACAGGCTTGTACAAATGTCCATTGGAAATATGACTCTCGAGCTGAATATATTTGATTTATGCAAACAACCACGGGAAGTTGATGATGAGATCCACGAGATCAATGTGATTGAATCATTCGTGGAAGATACATTCCCTTTGACATTATATTCCGATCATTTGGAGGCATGTGTGGCCTACTCTCATGAGATAAATGATGACACAATATGAGAGATGGATGCCAGTTTAGATGTGATGCCGGTACTTGATAACAAAAGATGGAGGGCACTATTTGAGCCTTTACCCTCAAACGAGAACAAGCCCCTCCCATCCAATATCAAGGCACCAACGCTCGACCTAAAACCATTACCAAGTGAGTTGAAATATGTATACTTAGGTCGAGATGAGACATATCTGGTGGTGATTTCTTCCCACTTGAATGGGGAACAAGAGAGTAGGCTAATAGCCACTCTACTAGAGCATAAGAGTGCCATTGGATGGTCAATTGCTGATCTCAAAGGCATAGACCCATTGATTTGTACTCATCGCATACACCTTGAGGAGAATGCGAAGACATCTAGGCAACCACAAAGACGACTCAATCCAAACATGAAGGAGGTGGTCAAGGCCGAAGTGGTGAAACTATTGGATGTGGGTATCATTTACCCAATATCCGATAGTCAATGGGTGAGCCCAACTCAAGTGGTGCCTAAGAAATCCAGAATAACCATCATAGCCAATGCCAATAATGAACTCGTACCAACCAGAGTCACTACCGGTTGGAGAATGTGCATTGACTACAAGAAGCTAAACACAGTTACAAGGAAAGACCATTTCCCCCTACCATTTGTTGATCAAATTTTAGAAGGGTTGGCGGGTTATTCCCATTTTTGCTTCTTTGATGGCTATTCAGGGTGCAACCAAATAGAGATCGCCCTAGAAGACCAAGAAAAGACTACATTCACATGTCCATTCGGCACTTTCGCCTATCGACGGATTCCGTTTGGACTATGCAATGCCCCAGCCACTTTTCAGCATTGTATGATGAGTATCTTTTCTGTTATAATGGGGACAATTCCTGAAGTCTTTATGGATGATTTCTCTGTATTTGGTTGTAGCTTTGATGAGTGCCTTGTGCACTTGAAATCTGTGTTGAAAAGATGTGAAGAGAAGAACCTTGTGTTGAATTGGGAGAAATGTCACTTCATGGTTCAAAAGGGAATTGTACTTAGTCACATCGTCTCACAAAATGGAATCGAGGTGGACAAAGCGAAAATCGATCTTATCTTTAACCTTCCACCACCCAAGAGCATACGAGATGTGCGGTCCTTTTTGGGACATGCCGGATTTTATAGACGGTTCATAAGGGACTTCAGTTCACTCTCTCGTCCTTTATGTAACCCACTTCAAAAGGAGAACTCATTCGAGTGGAACTGAAGATTGTAAAAATACCTTTACCAAACTTAAAGGTATGTTGACATGTGCTCCCATAATGCAACCACCTGATTGGAGCCTTCCTTTTGAAATTATGTGCAATGCAAGCGACTATGCTATTGGGGCTGTGCTAGGCCAAAGAAAAGAGAAGAAGCCATGTGTTATCTACTATGCAAGTAGAACCTTAAACTCAACTCAAGCAAACTATACTACTACAGAAAAAGAACTTTTAGCCGTAGTTTTTGCCTTGGACAAGTTTAGGTCCTACTTGATTGGATCCAAGATCATCATATTCATTAACCATGCCACGCTTAAGTACCTTCTCTCTAAGAAGGATGCTAAACCACGGTTGTTAAGATGGATCCTTCTACTCCAAGAATTTAACATAGAGATACGTGATAAGAAAGGAGTAGAAAATGTAGTGGCTGACCATCTCTCTCGACTTGTTCTCACTGATTCCCATGAGACGACCACGATCAATGACATGTTCCCTGATGAACAACTTTTTAAAGTCTCCCAATTGCCATGGTATGCGGACATTGCTAACTATCTTGCTATTGGTACGATTCCTACACATTGGAAAAAGCAAGATAAGGATAAGTTCTTCAATGAGGTGCGAAAATTCCTATGGGACGACCCATACTTATTCAATTATTGTCCTAATCAAATCATAAGGAGATGTGTTCCAAATGATGAACAACAAAGTATCATCTCCTTTTGTCATTCTCAGGCGTGTGGTGGCCACTTTGCAGCTAAGAAGACCACACCCAAAATTCTGCAATGTGGGTTTTATTGGCCCACTATTTTCAAGGACACCCATGAGTTTTGTAAAACATGTGAGCCTTGTCAGAAATTGGGAGGAATCTCCTGTAGAAATATGATGCCACTCAATCCCATCTTAATAATCGAAATTTTAATTGTTGGGGCATCGATTTCATGGGTCTATTCCCATCTTCTTTTGGAAACGTATATATCTTGCTTGCCGTTGACTATGTGTCCAAATGGGTCGAGGCGATCCCATGCCGGAATAATGACCATAAAACAGTAATTCATTTCTTAAAAGAGAATATTCTTTCCTGGTTTGGAACACCTCGAGTCATCATAAGTGATGGAGGGTCTCACTTTTGTAATCGCCCATTTGAAACCTTAATGAAGAAATATGGCGTTAATCACAAAGTGAGCACTCCCTATCACCCACAAACAAGTGGACAAGCTGAGATATCCAATAGAGAGATTAAACATATTTTAGAGAAAACGGTGAACCCTGATCGCAAGGATTGGTCGCTTCGACTTACTGATGCGCCTTGGGCTTATCGTACCGCTTTTAAGACCCCTATTGGAATGTCTCCCTATCGACTTGTCTATGGGAAAGCTTGTCACTTGCCTGTGGAGTTGGAACATAGGGCGTATTGGGCAATAAAGAAGATGAATTTTGATTCTGACAAGGCAAGCTCGTTGCGCAAACTTCAATTAAATGAACTTGCGGAACTCCGGAACGAGGCATATGAAAATGCGCTAATTTACAAGGACAAGACGAAAGTGTTCCATGACAGGAACATTCTTCGTAAGACCTTCATGATTAATCAAAAGGTCCTTATGTATAATTCTTGCCTACATTTATTTCCGGGAAATGGAGATCTCGATGGACCAGACCCTACATAGTACAAACTGTTTATCCATATGGGACCGTCGAGTTGTTGAATTCGAGGAACGGTAACATCTTTAAGGCGAATGGTCAGCGATTAAAGCCGTTCTTGGAGAAGTTTCCTTCAGAAGGTATGTCCATACCTCTGACTGATCTTGTGTATTAGGATGTTTGATCTCCTAGTTTGATGGAGGTATAGCGTAGTTAGGATTAGGATTTTGTTGCTTTCGTTTATTTTTTTTTCATAGGTTTGTTAGGAGGAGGTAGAATTCCACTTTTCATTCTCTCAGGTACTATCTCGCTCACTCCCCTTTATTTTCGAATTGCTCTCATGTTTTGCTCATTGCATATTTTTTGTTAAATTGAGGACAATGCAAGATTTGGTTGGGGAGTGAGATGAGACTCCTCATCTAGCATGCTGCAACATTTCGAGCATCATATGTGAGAATTTTTTTTCGAATTTTCTAAAATTTCAAAACTCCTTTAGAAAACCTTATTTCTATGCACTCGAGATGATACGAGCATAAGAGGAGGAGATACGAAGTATGTGATGTTGCAAGTCTTGAACTTCTCTTAATATAATGGTTTTATATGTGAATTCTCCTATTTATATGATTGATAAAAAATTTGAACACTTTTACACCTAGTTCACATTACACGATTTTCATGATTTGAAAGGATTATGTGATTTTTGGATTGGCTAGACTTAGATTTGAGGTGTTGAGGAACCTAAGCCAGGGTACTTTGTTCATCCATGTCCATGGGAAAATAACGAAAGATATGGATTTCTAAAAATCCTATCTAATTTAAAAGAAAAAGGAAAAGGAATGATGAAATTGGGAATGATGGAAAAATGGTGGAAATTCCGAAAGGGCTACCTATTACCAACCGAGGGATGGTCTACCCGTAACCAAAGCTAGAAATGGGACGTAGTGTGAAAGCTGTCGGAAGGACGGTAAAGCAAATTTCTATCATTGGCTTGTTGTTGCTCTATACACCTTGAGATCTATAGTTTAGTTGATCTATGAAGAAGATAATCCTAGAAACTCATGAGATGAACTTTCACTATGCACACTAGGTTGAATTTGTTCGAGTTCTTTTATTTATCAATCAATCAGCGGGAATTTCATGTGGGCACTTATTATGTTTTGAGAGTTTTAGGTTTCAACTTCTATCAGCAAATTTTTTCGAATTTTATACTTGTATGTCTTGAAATGGATAGAAACATAGTTTCTGAAAGAGAGTTGGGTTTTGGAGGTTTGAACTTGTTTCACACATGTTTTGCTCGGGACTAGCAAAAAGCTGGTTGGGGTGTGTGTTGAACCTCAAATTTATACATTGCATTGGCCATTACATCACATTATATGCATGGTTTTCATGTTTAAAAGGCCCATCTAACGCATGTTATGTGATTGTAAGAATGAGAATGAACTTCGCCAATTGGAGACCAAAAGGATCCATTTAGAACAATTGGATGAAGGTTGAAGGAGGGACAAAGAAAGAAGAAAGCAAGGAGAGGAGAGAGAAGAAGAAAGGAAGAAAGAAATGTAAAGGGAAGAAGGTCCGACCGGTCGTGACCGGTCGGCCAAAGAAGCCAGACCGGTCAAGACCGGTAGGCCACTCCACTGCCCACCTTTGAAAGACCCTGGACCAAGGACCAGTTAGGTTCGACCGGTCTTGACTGGTTGGGCAGCAGGTCGGCCACCCATCTATACTCCCTGGACTGTCAAACAGAGAGGTCCGACCGGTCGTGACCGATCGGCCAGCCCAGTCCGACCGGTCCCGACCGGTTGGCCACATGCAAAAACATATAGCTTATATTATGGGTTCCAATTTTCTCTGCGCACTGCGTAACCTTACGCAATTTCTAGATGATTCCGATGCAGCAGAGCTTCCCCACTATAAAAGGACACCTAGGGATTGTTCCTAGGGCATCCTAGAACAGATTAAGCATGGTGGGAGACGGCGGAAGTCGATTTCGGAGTTCTACAACTCCTCCTAGTTTGGTTTTCTAGTTTATGCTTTGTTTAGTTGTTTTCATGTTTCCTTGGATCATGAATGGCTAAACCTCTTAACTAGGGCTAAGAGGTGAAGCTTGTAGTGAATCTAAGATGTTTCAATTCGTTTGATTTGGTTTCAAATTGGATTTCTATTGAAGAACAATGGTTTGAAGTTTAAATAAAGTTCCAAATAGTTTTTCTTAATCTTATGATGACTTATGGATGTTTGGAAGAATTGCTTGAGTTCTTAATTGTTTTGAGCTAGTCTAGACCTGTATGATCCGAGGAATTGGATTCGATACGCTCTAGATCTATGATCTTCATGTGGGAGCTTCTTACCAAAGGTTTATTTTCTAGAATTTCTGAAGTATGTAAGATTGTGTATGTGATTTGGATCAAGTTTAAATCATGATCTAGTTTTATCTTGTGACAGGATTTAATGATGATTATTGTTGTGATCTTAACTTATTGGAATTGGGACTGACCTATGCAATTGAGTGTGCTCAAGTCCTAGCTTGTATTGAGAGAATCATGTACATGAATCATACATGTGATAGATTGACTGTTTTAACTACGCTATCATCCGGCTAGATAGAACTTAATTTCGATTCTAGCTGAGAAAGTGAGAAATCACAGCGAATTGAGCATCAAGGATTGCTACAAGTGGATCCTTGAACCCCTAGTGCCTTTTTATTAATTGATTACCTTCAGTTAGTTCAAAATATCTCTCTACATTAGATTACTAAATTCTGTTTAGTTAGTTCTTCAGTGGAAACTATTAGAAGTGTTTTGTGAATTCCTATATAAGTCCCTGTGGATCGACCTCGGTCTTACCGAGATTATTACTACATCGCAACCTTACACTTGGGGAAGCGAACAGGGTCACTTCCCAACATCTCAGCCTCCTACAAATAGGAGCACTTTCAATTCCAGCACATCCCCGCCGATGGTATTCCAGTTAATTTCCAGCGGTCTTCAATTCAGCAAACTCCAGTTAATTTCCAGCAAGTTCTAGTTCAACCTTCAGTTTAATCTCCAGCTCAATTACAGTCATTTCAAGCACAAGTTCATCAGAATCCAGTCCAATCATCAAGTCCGCAACCTACAGTTGCTTTCCAGCAAGCTCATAGGGTCGAAGACATTGACCACTATGCCGAAGAAGAATGTGCCCTACTTCGAGAGGCACCAATCACTCGAGTAGATCACATAGGACTAGACGAGTTGCGGGAGCAGTTCCAGACCTTACAAAATCAACTACAACGGCAACAGGGAATCAATCTACCCTCAACCAAGTTCAGAGACTTGTGTCCTTTTCTAGATGCTCGGATACCTCAAAACTTTAAGGTACTAAAATTCAAAAGATACGAAGGCAGCAGCTGCCCCACAGCACATCTCAAGGCTTTCTGTGGAGAGTTGAGTGCAATCGCAGGAAATGAAGGAGCCCTCATTCTCTTATTCCAAAAATCTCTGAAGGGTTTGCCCTAGACTGGTATACATCATTGGACTGCCATCGCATCAGGACTTGGGAACAGCTTTCCCAGGCTTTCGTTGATAGATTCACATACAATCTTAACATGACACCGAGGAAAGTGGACCTCACAGCTCTCGGGTAAAGGAGTGACGAAACATTGTCAGCTTATGTGGGATGTTGGTGAGCTATGGCAGCCAGAATGCGGACACCCATCGACGAAGAAGAACAAATCTCCATGATTGTCCACTCGACATATCCTAGCATATCTGGGTGTCTCCTCTCGCATCCAGATGCGAATTTCTCTCAGTTGATCTGTGCTGGAGAGCAAGTCGAAGAAGGAATTCATGCAGGGACAATCTCCCCACTGGCCTCATTAGGCCACTCCAATCAAACGGAACAGAGTGGAAGGAAGACCTATCGAATACGGGAATGAAAACCGCAGTGGTTCTCCTCCTCGCCCGACAGAGGTAAACAACATCATCACCACTGCTCAGGGTAACTAGTACGTTCCTCCACAGGGACGCCAACCGTATCAGCAGAATTAGTCTCAGCATCAACCCTAAAGGTACCAACTGCAACCATCCCCACCACAACCAAATCCTCAACCACAGCCACAACCACCTCGACAACAGCAGCAGTTCAGGGGGAATGGCCAATACTCATATCAGAACAGGCAGAATTACAGGGAGCTCAGAAAATTTACCCCCTCACTCAGCCACTCAGTCAAGTCATGACTATGCTAATACAAAAGCAATTACTCACTCTAATGGCACCCAGGCCTCCTCAAATCCTTTGCCTCCAAACTACCGAGAAAATGAGTATTGCGCCTATCATCAAGGGCATGGCCACACCACTGATCGATGCATGACTCTAAAGAATGCCATCCAAAATCTGATTGACGACCACAAGATTGTCATCTCGGTCCCTGAAACTCCTCTAACTATTCCTACCAACATCCTTTAGAATCCTCTACCTCAACATCCGACGGACCCTAGTTCGTCTCGCGGCCCTACTGTCAACAACATAGAAGAAGGAGAGCGCCTCGATCGTTTCTTCTCCCCTATCCAGTCCATTCATGCCTACACTTATGGGCCAACAAACTCTCCTCCAATCCTGCAAGGGGCAAACCCCTTCCTTCCCTCAGTTTTTGAGCCACTAGTGCTCAAAGGAGCACCACCATATGATGCACCAGTTGTCCAAGGGCCTATCCTTTTGCAAGGGGCACCTTACAATCATTCATGTTGGGAACCAATCATTCTGGAAGGAACACAGTCATACATTTAGCCCGCATATGAACCTATCGTTTTGCAAGGGGCAGCTTCAATTCAGGAACAATTCAATTCGCAATGGAGGGATTATACTTATCAGCAGCAAGAACCCATTGTCTTAGAAGGGGCTCCCCCAATTAAGCCAGTCATATTGCAAGGGGAAAATCCTGTCCCCGAGCCACAAAGACGTCCTGGAGGTGTGTCAATTACGCTACAGCAGCTAGGTCGAATAGAAAAACCCATCACCATATCAAGAGGACCAGTGTTCATCCCGTGAGAACCTCTTGCTCCGGGAACAGTCAAGCCAGGGCCACGACCTTATGTGATCTATGAAGACAAGCCTCGATATTATCCCTTCAGCACAGGCAATAATGTAGTCCACAAGGCAAAAGCTCCATATGAGGAAGATTTGGTACCCGCACCAGCACAACTGTAAGAACTAGTAATCATAGAAAGCAAAGGAGAGGGAGATTACAAAGAAGTCCCATGGCACTATCCAGAATGTGCAGAGGTAGGGAACATGAACCCTAATGGGCGTTGCATCCGAAGAGATAATCAGAACAAAGGAGATCCCAAAAGCGCTCTCGCAGGCCTCGGCAACAACAACGAAGTTGCATATGATGTTGCAACTCAGCTCAAGTCAATCCCTGCCCAAATCTTGGTATGGGAGCTACTCTGCACATCTCTCATACATCGAGAAATGTTTACCAAAACCCTGAGTGATGCCCACGTCTCCTCAAATACAGCACCCGAAATGATAGCGTTGATGATCGGACAACTTTTGGCTTCGCGCACCATCACCTTCACTGATAATGAGCTGCCACCAGAAGGATGCAACCATGGGCGGTCCTTCAACATAGCTTTACGATATAAAGACCTTTGTGTCCTACTGGTTCTTATCGATAATGGTTCAAGCTTAAATGTCTGTCCACTCAAGACTGTGGAGTGTTCGCTCCCTAAGTATAGGGTTGCGATGTAGTAATAATTTGGAAAGACCGAGTATCGTCCCACAGAGATTTATATGTGGATGTTCTCAAAATTTATCTAAAACAACTTAGAATCGAGATCATATTAAGAACTAAAACTGGAAAATAGTGATTTGGAGTAAAACAGTGATTATGAGAGGTAATAATAATCTAAAAAGGCATTAGAGCGACAAGGTCCACTTTTGATGATTTTCAACAACACAACAAGGTCTCTAACAACACAATTGAAATCGAATTTATATCTTTATCCGATCGGAATATGGAGCAGTTCAATCAACGCTTATTTAAAACAGTTGCTTGTTCATTGATTCGATTCCCACAACAATGCTCAGGCCTTGGGCACACTCAATTGTATAGGCCAAGCCTCTTTCCAATTTAGTTGAGATTCACAACCATAGCTTTCATCAAATCCAGTCACTAGACTTGACTACGACCAATGATTTGAACTCTAATTAAATCAAAATCAATCAGCAAACATCTATCTCAAATTATCACAAAAGATTAGAACTTTAGTTTGAATGAGTTCCCACATGAAGGTCATGCCATTGTACATAAGGCAATCAAAGAGTCTATCATGCCCGGAGTCGATGATAGATCAATGAACTACATAAGCATAAACAATGCCAAAAAAGTAAGCTACTAGGCTTAGATTCACCAAGAAGCACATGAGTCCGGAGTCATCAAGAGATCAAAGTAAAAAAACTAAACTAGTACTTTATTCAAACTCATATTAAACTAAATCCTTCAATTAAAACATGAAAAGTAAACCTAGGTTGCATCAATCCATTAAAAACAAATCAAAAGCTTCACCTTTTAGCCCTAGCTAAGAGTTTTTAGTTAATCTCTAACATTCTTGAACTAAAAACTCAGAAAACATAAAAATAACTAAGAATTAGAAGAAAAACTAGGAAAACTTAAACTAGAATCCGTCTCCTCAGCCTCCTTAATGTTCCCCACGTCCTAGCATACCCCTAGGAAGAGAGTGAAAAAGTCCTTTTATAGCTTAGATCCGAGAAATTACGGAGAAGTACCGCACTTGCGCAGCAAAATTCGAATTTGGAAGTGTCCTAGTGTAATCAGGATGTTGTCCGGCCAGCTGGAGAAAGTGCCTCAAAACATAAAAATCTCTGAACTATATTTTACACAGGCCGACCCACCGACCGGCAGGTCAGTCAAGTGGCCGGCCTTCACAGAAATTGTACATCAATTTTGCCATTTCTAGAGGGTTTGGCCGGCCGGCCAGTGGCTATGGCCAGCCAGCCGGTGGGCATGTAGAATGCTGAATTTTCAGCTTTTCCTCCCTCGGCTTCAATGTACCTTCGCTCCACCTTTGGTTCTTCACTCCTTTGATCTTCAAGGTTTAGTTAGTGATGAAATGGGGTTAGAATATGCACATTTAAGAGCTCAACACACCCCCCAACAAGCATTTTGCTAGTCTCGAGCAAAACATGCATGAAACGAATTCAACTCTCCAAAACTGAACTCTCCTTCAGAATTATGCTTCTATACATTCCAAGATGTGTGTCACGCCCCAAATTCGGTTCTCGACGTCCATTCGTTGTAACCCGAATTCAGAGGTGGCAGCCTCCGTAGTACCCCGATCTCGGATCCTAACCCTACACGTCAGGTTCCGATCCTGGGATATCACAAGGAGGATTTTAGGGTCTGAATTTTTTTTTTTTTAAACATGAGCATCACCATATGAGTACCATCAAAGACAAACACAATATTTCCACTAAATCACTTCGTTTATATATAGTACTGAAAAGTAAATACACAATGCGTAAATATAAAAACTGTGCACAATCTGGCACCTCCTGCTACTGCACTCCAAACTCCAACTCAACGTTGCTGATACACTCTGGTATAACCTGCAGCGTAACAAACGCGCATAAGCTTCGAACGAAGCTTTGTGAGTGCGTGTGTGCGTGCACAATGCGTATGACAAACATGATAAATATCAGAGTAAGCAGTAAAGCATGATGAGAACTTTAAACCAAGACTTCGCCCAATTAGGCTACACGATCATGTGATATGGATAACCAGTCTACCACGGCTATGCAAGCGTGCAGTACATGTAACCAGCCTACCGAGGCTATATACTCATACTATGCAATGGCCTACAGGGCCTAATGTCCCATACAATGATCCAATGCATGTATGCAAATCACCACCTCTCAGTACAGTGGTCCAGATACGAACAGTCATAACGCGATCACGTAAGCAATGCAGGACTCGGAACTGGTAGCTCGCCCAGTGTGGTAGCTCGCCCAGGCTTACAACCCCGCCACATCACACCCACTCACGTCAGGACCGTCCCACACCATATAGAACATCAGTCACATCACTGATGCCAATACCATCTCTGAAACGGAACATCACCGGGGTCTCACAGACCTCACTACTCACCAGTAGAATGCCAAAGCCTATCTGGTGCAATAGCGGACCTACTCACAGCTGGTCAAACTCAACCCACTTTGCCAACACTCTTCCGGCAGGTTAGGTCAAACCTCCTTCCAAACTGACCACGTGCAGTGGAAAACACCACCATTTGGTATTCGGCATACTGGTGTATGATTAAACCACCCGGTCCTTGAATGGAGCACCCACCTTGGTACCAACGGGATCAGGGACTTTCACCCAGGGACATCTTTGGCATCCAGTTTAAAGATCACATATTTTCAGGTGTTCTGCAAACCACGATGGAGCTGTGGTTGCAACGTAGTAACCATGCTATATGCGGCACAAGCAGATGGTGCGAAATGCAACCATGCATACAAACGTGGGACGACATGCCGGTGCAAGTCTCCAAAGAGCACCATAAAACTGTAAGGTCTCAAACACAATGTCACCGTCAGCTGGTAATGAACTGCATGACAATCACGACCGATATGGCCGGTTGATACAAGGCAATCAGATGAGCCAAGCATTCATGATGCATGAGTCAAGTATACAGTATGAGTGCCAACAAGTAGTCCATCTACCACGATGGCAATAAATCAATCTAGTCCGACCTATTTGAGATATGATTAAAATGAGGGGACACATATGAATGATCGAGTCATAGTGCGGGATGTCGCTAGCCAGGGAATCTCGCACCAAGGGCTACAAGGTATGCTAAGTTATGCCTACTATACAGTGTAAGTCAGGATGATAGATTCCTGTCCTCGAATAGTCCCATACCTATTGGAGAGGTTTGCGATAGAGAGCACGTGAATTACATTTGCGCGACTACATCTCGAATGCTTTATGAATGCGTTTATGCCCTAGTGGTCCCCAACTAACAATGGTGATTCGGGATGCATACTCATTACACATGCATAGTGGTCGTCATAGCACATACTATATAGATCGCATAAGAGTATTCCAAATAACACTACGTGTGGCAACAGACATACTAAAAATAGCATACAAAGATAATTCACTTATAATACAAGCAAACATAAAGAGATAAGACTCTAAATGGATGGTATACAACAACACAGATGGTCCAACAACTGAACGGTGTGGATTAACCTTTAATATTCAAATAACCCAAATGGAAAGAAAATGATTGAATACACTACCGACACATCAAAGGTAGATCCTACTTGAGCAGCAAGAGTAGAATACCCAAAATCATGCCGAGACCCATAATCCTGTAGTACAGTTGGGATAAACACAATAATGGTCCGTAAAAGGAATGTCATAGAACGGGTTACAAGATAGACAGGTCATGACAGAGAATCATACATGGTAGGGTAATCTGAGATAGATGGTCAATACAATGAGGTCCAAAAAGGGACGACAGGTCTAACCTCATACTACTAGATAGGCTCCATATAATGGATGGCCTAGATGACATACGAACGTCGAGGATGAGCCCCACACTCGTCCTAAAGGTAAACGGACGGTGTGGATGGGATATACATGATATGGTGGTCTTTAGTAATTGGGTACAAGGGTAGGAGGGGTGAGTCATATGAGTATACAACAAGGTGAGTTACCAAGATCAATCAACATGGTGAGTCAACATGGTGAGCCAACAAGGCAGGTTGACAAGGCGGGTCAACATGGTGAGTTAACAAGGTGAATTGACAAGACCGTTCAACAGGGTGAGTTTAAGAAGGTAGCCCTGTGACTTGGATCGAGCAAACTCTAAGGATGACCTTTCAATAAGGGTTTACACAACTAATCATCAAGGTGGATCCACGGGATGGACAATGCGGTCATTCGAACACACACACTAAGGTGGTCCCAAGGGCCATCCTGTACATAACATACTAGGGTCCAGTCATTTGGATGGTTTGGATCAAGCACAAAAATTAAGGCGGTCCTTATGGATGGCCGACATACATATCGCACCATGGTGGCCAATGGCTGACGTGGATAGAACACATGCATAACAAGGTGGACCCGTGGTTGGGTATAACCGAACAAAGGAGTGGGGGAAGCCACATACATCAATGGGCCCCAACAGTTTGGGATCAACCCGATATTTGTGCTTTCCCACTAATCAAGTGAGATGGCAATCAAACACCATGGTGGGGCCCGCACACCACATGTGTGAAACCCTACCCATGGTTGAGTGATTTAAGAACAAGGAGAATGGCAAATAAACATAACAGATGGGTCCTGTAAAATTTCCAATGGTAGGCATTCAATCACCCTTATTTTCTACGTGTGGCCCACCCAAAACTGGGCCCACACCCCTGCCAAGAAGAAAGACAAGGTATACCCAACATTCATCAAGGTGGGACCCAAAGTTGGGCCCCATCACCTTTGGTTAGATGGATAAATAAACATTACAATGGCCCCAAGGAAGGTTTCAAAGGTGGGCATCAATAACCACTGTTTCTTACAATGTGGTCCACTTGAGGTTTGGATTTACCTCATTATGAGGGCCCACGGCCCTAAAATAATATGGAAAATAGATGGTCGGCATAGATAAAACAGATGCATCGTGGTGGGACTCACAGAGCGTAGCACCCAAATGGGCCCTAAGAGTTTTGAATCAAACTAACATTTTCATTTTCCCATTCATCCATATACATGTGATCTTATGAACAAGTTGAATAACAAATAAACATCACTGTAAGGCCGGGAAGATTTCAACGGTGGAGATCATTATTCCCACTGTTTCGTGGCATGGTCCACTTGAGGTTTGGATATGCTTAAATTTTGGGCTCAGCCACTAAATGAGCCGAAAAAAACATATGGACGGAATTGATAAGGCACATACATTCTAGGTGGGCCCAACGAGTGGGGCCCATTGCCATGCCCAGAGGGCTGCGCTGCTGGGCAGCAGCGTCCCCTGGACGCTGTCTGTCCAGCGGCCAGCGCTCATATATATATATATATATATATATATATATATATATATATATATATATATATATTCTCCTCAAGTGGGGCCCACAAGCTTTCGATCAAGTTGATATTTTTGTTTTCCCTTCTTACATGCATGTGTGAACTTATGAACAGGTTGGATCTCAAATAAACATCATGGTGGGCCATTGGAAGGTTTTATCAGTAGGGTCATTGTCCCTACTGTTTTCTGTGGTGGGGTCCCCTTGAGACTTGGATCTGACTCATTCTTGGGATCATGCCCTAAAATGATCTCCCCAGATGGATGGACGGTGCGGATATAACACATATAACACGGTGGGACCCACAGGGTGGCCCACCTGCTGGCACCCCACGACCCCAGCGTCCACGGACGCTGGGTACTTCCAGCGCGTCAGAGACGCCTCCTCCTTTCTTTCTTTCTCTTTTTTTTTTATTTTACAAGGTTTTGATCGAGTGGGGCCCACATAAGGGTGATCTACCCCATCTATCAGTTTCCTCGGCTCATAAGGAACCCATAGAGTCCTATATTGGATATGTTATGAGGGCTACAAACATCAAGGTGGGCCGAGGAAGTTCAGCAGTACAAATCATCTCCCCACTGTTTCATGCGGTGCGGTTCACTTAAGAATTGAATCTGCTTCAGATTTGGGCCTTGGCCCTAAAATGATATGGGAAATAGATAGACGGTGTGGATACAATAAAAACATCAAGGTGGGTCCCACGAGTGGGGACCCATTCCAGCCGTCCTGACGCTGGACGGTTCCAGCCGTCCTGACGCTGCCAGACGCTGTGACGTCCAGCGTCTGGACGTTATTCGTTTTTTTTTCTTTTTTTCTTTTTCTTTTTTCTTCTTAGCTTATTTCAGGTGGGGCCCACTTAGGGAAAAATCCAATCCATTCATCAGGTTTCCCAGCTCGTTGGGGACCTAATAAGCCCAATATTAAGCAGGTGATTCCGTCTACAAACATCACGGTGGGCCATGGTAGTTTCAATAGTGGACATTGTGTTCTCCACTGTTTTCGATGGTGTGGTCCATCCGAGATCTGGATCTTCTTCATTTTTGGTACCCAGCCTTAAAATGGGTTGGAGAAACAGGTGGACAGCATGGATCAAATACATGCATTAGGGTGGGTCCCACGAGTGGGCCCCATGATTTCGCCCAAACTGGGCTTCGTCCCAGCGTCCTCTGGACGCTGGCTGCCCAGCAGCCCTTCTTTTTTTTTTTGGTTCAGCCTTGACCAGTGGGGTCCACACGTGCAGGATCCACTTCCTCCATCAGCTGGGCCATCGCATGGTGGGCCCACATGGTGGACAGCGTGGATGAACTATATACGTCATGGTGGCTGTTGGCCACACTAAATATGCCACAAAATGGGTCCCAAAGTGGGATCCACACCATCAAAAGGTGGGACCCATTCATGGACGATCCAGCCCATCCATCTCATTGCCCATCACAAGGTGGGCCCAAGGGAAGAAAATGAAAAGTAAACAAGAAAAAAGGGGGGGGGGGAAAGTTTGCACTCACAATGATGGTTGGACGGTTAGATTGCCGATCGG